>OX451737.1:783479728-784161473 GCA_948472305.1 Vicia faba | reverse complement strand
TGATCTATAGTGTTTCTTATGTTATATAGATTAATTAAGGGAATTTTTTAAAGCATCTCATGCTTCTCTAGCGCACTGCGCGAAATATTTTTATGCCTCCAGATTTCAGAAATACATCTTCAGACGCATCAAAATTTAACTCAATGCTAAACAAGATCCTGAATCAGTGAAAAGAATTTATCAGAGGTACAACTACGTAAACCTTGCGTAGATACATCTCTGGACGCACTCAACTTTAGTATATTTCTTGCGCAGGATCAAAGTTCACGCAAAATTATTACAGAGATGCATCTACGAAAAGCATGCATATATGCATCTCCAGACACTATTTGTTCAAATACGCGCCATAGTCCCTTCCTCTTCCTCACTTAGTCATACTCTTTCAAAACCCATTCCTACAAACACTCTCCAACCCCCATTATCTGAAACTCACTCATAACACATTCAATCTTCATCAAAGAGCATCAATCTTTATCAAACACCTGACTTCAAACAACATTGAGCATCGACAATCAACTTGAAGACATAAATTGTAAGTTTATTTAGTTTATGTAAAAATGTGTAGAAGTTGAGTTTTAGATAATGAAATCGAAAAGATTTTTAGTGTTTGATAACTTATAATTAATGAGGAACAATTTAGTTAGGTAGTTTTTACAATGAATGAATTATTTTTTATGTTTATGGGTATGCATTCCTCCACTGACGGAGCTTCGAGTTGTATGAGTTTTCAGAGATATATATCTGTAATGTTTCAATGTCTATTCATAACTAGATATGCATCTCCGAAAGCAGAATGTGGAATGTTTTTGCCTTTTTTGTAATGAAAGCATTGTGTAACACTTGTCTGGTCTATTTACAGGAATTATGGTTAAAAGACCATCCTGATTGAGACACGGCATGCTTGCACAACATGCATTCGTTCAGAGAGAAAAGAATCAGCAATCTCGAGCTACTTCTACCTCTAGACAGGTTGATGTGGAGACGTCGGGTTCCAAGTTGTTATACCCCAATTTTTGGCCCTAAGATCCATTTATCATATCCTATCATCAATATACCAAGATCATACATTAGGGTTGGTTCTCCCTACTTTATTCCATCTTTAAGTTTGCTCTTGAGGAATCACCAATCACCTTGAATGATGTATCTTGTACATATTTTCTTTTAACTAACATCAATATATATATATATATATATATATATATATATGTGTGTGTGTGTGTGTGTGTGTGTGTGTGTGTGTGTGTGTGTGTGTGTGAGTGTGTGTGTGTGTGTGTGTGTGTGTGTGTGTGTGTGTGTGTGTGTGTGTGTGTGTGTGTGTGTGTGTGTGTGTGTGTGAGAGAGAGAGAGAGAGAGAGAGAGAGAGAGAGAGAGAGAGAGAGAGAGAGAGAGAGAAAGAGAGTGTTTCTTTGAATGTTCATATTGTAAGTGATGACACAATTGCATTCATCTCACCATCTCCTAGCACAAAGGGTCAAAATTGGGTTTTGAATTTAATCAGGAAATCTCCGAATATTTGGTCAAGACTTGATTCCATGCTTCTCTACATAATCACGAGTATCTATGATTGGAGGATTGATCATCAGTTTTGATTGGAATAGGTTCAATTGATCAAAAGGGGTAAAATGGTCATTTTATCAAAAGTCAACTAAAGTCAACTATTGATCAAGTGGACTTTTGGTCAACCATCAATTAAAATACCCTATTTTCACATTTCATGGTCAATGGTGACATAAAATCAAGAGAATTGGTTAATTTGAAGATAACTTATTGAAGAAGTTGCTTGATCATTTAAAAATTTCTTAAATCTCCATAGTATTGATTTTTTACTTCTCATAACTTGCTCATTTTTCATTTAAATGGAGCAAATGATACATATTCAGAAAGCTTGAGAAAAATCCTACAAGTTTGTCAATGTGATCCTAAACCACAAAAGTAAAGTATTTATGAGATACGGGTCTTAGAAGTTTAGGGCATAAAGATGTCAAAGTGCAAGTCACCATGTGCGCTAGGCCAGTCATTTCAACAAACACTTGGTGTGCCATTTTCATGGTTGATTTACTTTTGATTTATGTTTTAATTTGAAAAATGTTCAAAGGGGAATTGTAGCTAGACATGTGAGCTTCATGTAGCTCTTTGGATCATGTCAAATAATCAAATATTGAAGGAGATATGATCTTTCAAAGTGAGTGTCTCAAACTGACCAAACAGCCAGCCATGCATGCCATGTAGGCGCGCGCGCCAGTCCTGCAAGGCCTCTATTTTTCCAAACTTCTTGTTATTTCTCTTGTTTTAGGATTGTATTAATTTTTGTAAAACAAATAATATCAACAATAATATAGTGTGGAATAGGATGTATAAACTTGCTAAGAAGAACAAGTACAACAAGAAGTCCTATTACAATGTCAGAACATGTTGTGTTAAACTTTTTCAACAACTAGAACAACATGTCAAAGAAGGTGTCTTGACATGGTGCCTGCTGAGCTGGATTAATGAGATTCAGTTTGTTCCTAACATAGACAGAATATTCAGGAGAATATTATGTATCATATGCGACGCATATTTAAAGGTCTAGAAAATTCAATCAGAACTCAAGGAGAATGAAGGATTTCTAAATAAGGAGATTATTTAGGAAATTAAAGATTCAAGACCTTTCTTGGGGCAGAAGTTTCTGCAGTTTGTTACAACTGATTTACTGTGATTGAAGGCCCAAAACCAGTTGGGTATCAGGTTATAAATAGAAGGGTTTGTAACCTAAAAGATACACGACTCAAGATGTAAAAGTTCAGGGTTTTGTCAAGGTAAACCTCCCGGGCTGTGGGAAGGTTACCATGTTCATCTCGAAGCCTGTAGGTAAGAGGTGTATTGTTCTTGGAGGAAGCTTTGAAGCAACTCCGAGATATGTTAGTATCAAAGCTAACAAACAGTGGAGTTTGGCTTGGAGACTTAGCTAGGTTGTCTTGGAAGTGTGTCTTCCTATCTGTCTATCTGTGTGATCAAAATCTTGGTGAAGGGTCGTCAATGCAGTGACTGAGGTGTTGACTGCTAGATATCATTGCGATGATTGGAAGTGGGATGAGGATATTCCATATCTAGGGAGGACCTAGGTAGAATGGTCATTGGGTAGTGATGAAGTGCGTAGATCTTCAACGGGTGTTTTGGCTGTAGGGTCTACAAATTGATACTGCTGATAGTGGACTTCATTCCTGGTTTGGTAGCACCCAGAGTAGGTGTTATTTTACACCAAACTGGGTAAACAATTCTGGTGTGTTTTTTTATCTTTTCAGTACTATTTTATCTTTCCTGTGTGTTATGTCAGATAAAATGTCTCGACATCCTTATAGGACATCTGAGTCTACTGTACCAGAATTTCTACTGGTATCAGAGCAGGCATCATGTTCTGCTCTGGGTGAGATCCTGGGAAGGTACTTTCTGGTCATGGGCAAGGAAGAAAGTATTTACTGAAAAGAGGTATGAACTTGGACAATTTGTACTACTATATGGATGATCTCTTGGAAAGGATCATTGTTTATATGTGACAAGTATTGTTCATGGCTGTTGCCGTCAGGCCAGCAGCTTAGTTGGAAGCTGATGTATGTAGGGTTTATTTTTTCAATCCTAGCTTGTCAGGCTTGTACTTAGATAGTGGTGTAAGCATTGTGTCTGAATATTGTTGAGGAGTTTTTATATTCCGCTGTATAGTTTCAGATATAACCCTGAAAGTATGGGAAGGATACTGGGGTTGTTACCCTCAATGGAATATATGCTGACATTTTCAAACGTATTAAAAGTGTCAAAGATACTTGAGATTTTCCTCAAGTCCACTCATAAATACATTTATCAATAAGGTTGATGAGAATCAATTGATCAATAATGCTCATATACATCTGCATATTGACCTTGAAGACTGTCAAGGATGGTGTGTTCCAAGAAGAAGGAACTGATGTTCTATGGGATGTTAGAACATTATTTCAACAGGTATGTAACTACCAGTTGAAGAACAGATGCTTTGAGTGCTGAACAAAAATGTTATGAATACTTTTTGTTTGGAACCTACTCCTGATCTGGAAGAGGAGGCATCTGGTTTGTGCAGGTTGATTAGGACACGATCAACAGTTTATCTACTCCATGTGTTAGTATAGAGGTTGAGCTCCATGCTCTTGAGAATAACTCATAAAGGAATCTCCATCAGACCCTTTATGAATATGAGATGAGCTCGTATATGGAAGATACCTCTGATCAAAGGAACCAGATTCATGGAATCCTGTTTGTGACCATAAAACATATTATGTTTGAAGAGGAGTATTGTGATCCAACCATAGTGTTTGATGCTCCTGAGTATTATTTTAATTGCCCTTAAGGAAGAGAATTGGTGATTCTCTTTGTGTATGCTCAGAAGTTATTAAAAAAAGATCCTCTTGTGAAGGGTTGTATGATACGGTGGGAGAACTGACTTGGGATGTTTTGCATTTTATCGCAAATGTTGCGGATAGCAAGAGTCGCCACTAACTTTTCTTTTATCTAAAAGGAAAGGCTGAAAAGAATAGGAAAGACCTTTCGAGATGTTTTCTTGAGTTCGGGGGGTAGATTATGAAAAGGGAAGGTATTGGCACCCTTTTAATCCGTAGTTATCTACGGGCTCTTAGTTTCTTGCTATATCACTTGCTTTTGTTTGAATGTGTGCTAGTGGTATGGTTTTTGAAAGTATTTTGAAAATTTCTTTGTAATGGTTCTCGTTTCTATAAGAATGCATACAAAGTATTGTTTCGAAAAAATAGCTCAAAGAGGTGCTTGTGGAATGTGTTTTTGAAAGAGATTTTGAAAAGGTGTCTTATTTGTAATGGCTCTTATTTCTATAAGAACGCGTACAAAGTGTTGTCTTTTGAAAATGTTTCAAATGAGCGTGTTGGTGTATAAAATGTTTATGTTGTGAGAAAGCGAGCAACTAGGAGCGAATCTACCTACTCGAAATGTCTTAGATGTTCTTTTCCTTCCCCTTTAGATGTTGCTATCTTACCATTGTTTTCGTAAGAAGCCCCATCATTGGATGTGAAGGGACGGGCGTGGGTCATCGTATAGTCATGATAGCAATGTTGTAAGATGTCTTAGCATTTCTCTTTGAGGGACTAAGATCATTTTGAAAGACAATATTTATAGCGTCATCGAGGGACTATGATCTTGTAATTTTGATTGCTTTTTGCTAAGACATCTCACATGCATAACATGGCCATTTTTGTAAGGCAACAAAGTGGAATTACACTAAGGGTGCAAGTGTGCAAATGTGTTTGATTTACATGCATTGTTTATCTTGAATTAGGGTTTGCAACTTGTTGATTTTAGTCTTACCATACAAACCCTAATTACGAGCATTTATATTAAAGCGATAAATTGCAGAAAGTAAAAATTACTACGCTATTACATCATTAGGGGATGGGGTATAAAAATTTACAAATGGGGATTTGTAAGAAAATTAAACCAAATTATCTATTACAACCATATTGAATAATGTCCAAGAATTAAAAATAATGCACAAATGTAAAATGGAAAAAGAAATGATTTTTGTTTGTTTTTTTGAGGAAAGGGACTTGGTTTTAACCTAATTAACTAAAAGAAATAATTAATTAAATTAAAAAAATTAAACCTAAATTAATTAAGAAAAGAAATTAAGTTAGAAAGCATTTTTTAGAAAAGGTTTTAAGTTTAATAAAAATAGTATGGAAATTAATTAATTAAAAAAAAACCTAAATTCTAAGTTAATTTTAATTAAAAAGACAATAACTAACCTAAATCTAATTATTAACTTAATAAGAAAAAGAAATTAAGTTTTTTATAAGAAAAATTATTTTTCTTTTATTTTTAAAGGAATAAAATATATAGAATACAAATAATAAAGAATATTTTTTTGGAATTTTTATATGAAAATAATAATAATAAAAATATAAAGAAAAAGTAAAAATAAAATTAAAAAAAAAGATTAAAAAAAGTTTTATGAGCTGACACATGAGCTTATGTATTGGCTCATGCATGTTTCGTATTGGCTCATGTCCTGGAAGTCAAAACAACTCAGTATGAGTCGACGCATACTGGTTTCGTGTCGACTCATAACCATTTCGTATCGATGCATACGTGTTTTGTGTCGACTCATAACCTGTTTTGAACATGATATGTGTCGATTCATAACATTTCGTGTCGACGCATAACTGCTATTTTTTGCTTTTATCACTGTTTTGCTACATGTAAAAGTTAATTCTCAATACATGGTTAGTGAAAATGAAAAGTAAGCATATGGTTAGATTCAAGGCAATGATATCTACATTTTATCTTCACAAATGAACCATTAATGATGCTTCTATGAAGAGTTCAAAGTCAAGCAAACTTACCTTGAAACTGAAATTTGTGCTTTGAGTTTGAGCTACTGTATGGGCTGTTGTTGAGCTTCGGAAGTGATGATAGTGATGTTACAGAAGTTGTTTTTATGTTTGAACAACTTCTATATGATGTATGTGGAGTGTTTAGATGGTTTGTTTGGAGAAAATTTGCAAGGTATGAGATTCAAAGATTTGGACTTCAAATCTCAAAAATGGAGGTTTTGTGTACAATTCTGGTTTTTGAAAACAAAAATGATTTTGAATGTTAGTTTCCCCTTCTTTTTTCTGACCTCCTTCTCTTGCAATTGGCCTCTCTATTTATAGCGAAGGTTTGAGACTTCAAACAACTCAGATTTTGAATCACATGTTGTGGCTATCTTGCTTGTTTTTTAAGCAAGCATGAAGAACATGTTTCCAATTCTTGTACCAGGCTATCTAAAGTGGTTGATCACTTTAAACATGTTTGTTCTGACTTGTAGAAGTGGAGTCTGATTAGAACAACAAGTTAGAGGCTCAAGAAATTGACTTTATGATTAAAGTGAACTTTGCAAGAATGGCAATGGTGCCTTTGTGCCAAAAATGGAAAGATGCAATGGACAATACTTGAACCACTTGGATAATGGTTCAATAAATTGTGTAAACATATTATTATGGATAGATTTGCAAGTCAAGAGGCCTGCAAAGTGATGATTATGCAGCATGGCTAAGATTTTGGTTCCTTGTTCATCACAAATCTGCCTTGTAAATCAAGAATGAATGTCCAACTTCAGATCCTTGAATCTCCTAGCTCAAATATGATAAATTCATGCTCTTGGATATTTTGGAAAGCTTGAAACACCCTCTATAACTTTAATGTTGGACATTTTGAAAAAAATCATCTTGTAACTATGTGAAATAATGCCAAGAAGTTGGGATAAAATCCTGACCAAAACTGCTGAAAATTTCTCTAAGTGTTTATTCAAAAATGCCATGACTTCATGAATTTATAACTCAAAATCCAAGCATTTCTAGAAAAATTCCTGCCCTGCAAAGTTTTTGATCTCATTGAGATCTACAACTTTCATGATGTAAGTTTTCCTTGAATCATCTTGCATCATGGTGAATAGTTGGCATGAAGAAATGAAATTATCATGTATAAAAAACACTTTGAAAAATTTCTAGGTCTTGAAGAGTTTGAATTTTCAGATTGACTTTTGACTTTCTTTATTTCTTGATGATCAAGTTTCATATTTTCGATTGTCTTGATGAATTTTGATCTTTAAGACTTAATGTTAACCAAAAAAGTCAAAGTTTGACTTTTGGTGCTATAGTTGACTTTTTCATCAGTACAGCTGATTTTTGGTCTCTTGGTCAATTGACTGAGAAGACTTGAACCTTGACATGAGCATTCTTGAAGGTCCATAATGATCCAAGAACATCACTTGAAGTATTAGAATTCCAATTGTCCTTATGCAAATTCAAACCCTAATCTTGAGGTATCAGTGTTGAGGAGATGGCTTGACCTAGTCAATACTGGTGCAAGCTTGAGCTTTCGCAGATCTTTGTGAGAAATGTCTTGAGAAATGAGAGGGAAAATTTTGGGGTACAACAGCTGCCCCTGTTCAATCTTCTTAAACCTGGAGAGTTAGATTGGCGGATCCGCCATTCGTGACTTGAAGGTGGAAGATGATTGAACACTAGAGTGCCCAGAAATTTGCACTCGAAGATAAATTGTGAATGGGATTATAGATGCCATTTGGAGGAATGATGAAGATTTATCAAAGATGGGCTTGTAGATGCCATCCAGAGGTGACTGTTGACAGAAAATGGACTAAATCTGAACTTGATTTCAACTGGAAAAGAATAAGAACAAATCTTTGGAGCGATTTATCTAAAACTAGCAGAAGTCTTGTACGTTGATTGACTGGGAAGAATCAGAATAAATCTTGGAGCGATTTATCTGAACCAGAAATGTTCATTTGGAAAGTATCAGGATAAACCGTTGAGAGGTTTAAACTGAAACAAATGAGGTCTTGGATATTCTTTAACTGGAGAGAATCAGAGTAGATATTTGAGCGATTTATCTGAACCAGAGAAAGTTACTACTAGGAACGAATCAGAATAAATCATTGAGAGATTTATCTGAACTAGCAAGGATTTGGAGAAGAATCAGAATAAATCGTTGAGAGATTTATCTGAACCAGTAAAGGTCTTGGATGAGAAACAAAATAATATTCATAAATGAATTGTATCTGACTCATATCTGAGAGATGTACTGAATGAGAGTCAGAATGACATCCGTATCTGGATTGTATCTGGACTGTATTGGAAAGGTATACTGAAAGAAGTATCAGAATGATATCCGTATCTGGATCGTATATGTACCATATTTGAATGAGTGACAGAATGACATGCGAATCTAGACCGTATCTGGACTGTATTTTGAATGAGTGACAAAATGACATCTGAATCTGGATCATATCTGGACTATATTTTGAATGAGTGACAGAATGACATCCGAATCTGGATCGTATCTAGACTGTATTTTGAATGAGTGACAGAATGACATCCGAATCTAGATCGTATCTGGACTGTATTTTAAAGAGAATATGGAGTAAGTATCAGAATGTCAGCCATATCTAGATCGCATTTGAACTGTTTCTAGAAGAGGATCTGGAGTAAGTATTAAAATGTCAGCCATAACTGGATCTCATATGAACTGCTTCTAGAAGAGAATCTGGAGTAAGTATCAGAATGTCAGCCATATCTGGATCGCATCTAATTTGTTTCTAGAAGGAATCTGGAATAAGTGTCAGAATGTCAGCCATATCTGGATTGCATATGAACTGTTTCTAGGATAGTGTATGGGAAGGAGCCCGTGTAGGATTGCTTCAGTTGATTGTGTAGATAATTTCCCTGGCTTTTTACAGGTATTAATTTCTGACCTTTTGAAGATTATTGACGATAACCATCTACTGATTAACCTTTTCCTGAAAAAGGTAAAACGTTAGTTGTATGCAATGTCATGATGTATGAAATGCATGGTGCAATGATGTTCTCAAAATAAATGAGATTGTGTCGTGTGTACTTGTCATGTATATAATATGATATATGAAATGTGACATGTTTATTTGAATGTATCTTTGTCCAGAAAAATAAATCCTTGACAAATGCTGGAGAGTCATTAAATCCCGGACTGCTGTTGAAGAGTAGGTGAGTCTTAAAACTTTGCTTAGAGTATTTCCACCAAGGATTCCCGTTTTGTTGTTTGAGGAGAGCTCCGCTGAGGAATGTTGAAAACTCTATGGAGAGTGTTGATCCTTGCTTGGGGAAAAAGAGTTCAGGAGTCTCAGTTGTTCGTTGCTCTACTGGGGAGTCAAAGTTAAACTGATATCTGATCGGGTCCAGGCTTCACAGTAACTTGCTAGGGATTGTAGAGAAGTCTATTGAGGAAGAGGAGTTGTGGTCCTTTGATTTGTAATAGTCGGAGAGGTAAACTCAAACCTGGGAATCTGTAGTTTGTTGGGGAAATAAACCCTGTTGTCGGTCTATTGGAGAGGTGTCTTCTTCACTGGGGAAAATCCTCGAGGGTTATTGAGGTCAAATCAGCTGGTGAGAAGTTTCCAGAGATTGAAACTCTGACTGGGAGTCATCCTATGAGAAGGATCTTGGGGAGATTCGTCACTGCCCCTAGTAGTAAGTGTTGTAGTAATGCCAGAAAATATTTGCTTGGACGCACATGACCCTTTATGTGGGAGCCTGTTTTCCCCTAGAGTTAGACTGGTGCACCTCGATGCTTGAGATTTTGATCACATTTCCGGTAGCCCTGAACTTCCTAGAGATATTTTCTAAGACTGTTGTGGAAGAAACCGAAGACCTGATACTGACACCATTTGATACTACTGGCACAAACGAACAAATTGTTGGTACCCAAGATCTTTGGTCAAGTCTCAGAATTTTCTAAGAACTGTCATGGGAGGATCGAAGACATGATACTGACACCATCTTATACTATTGGTATAGACAAGCAATTTGATGGTACCAGAAGTCTTCATAGTGGATTTTGTTCAAACCCATGATCAACGTAACATTTCCCCTTGAGTGATACATATGGAGATTTTCTCCTGGTTATTCAACAATTCTTTGAGAGATTCTTTGAATCTCGACTTGATTGCCCCAGATGAGTTGGACAATGGTCATGTCGTGCCCCTTGATTATGAGAGATTTGTAATTAGAAGTGTCTTTCCATCTGTTTGAGAGAGCTTTCATTTGTTGGATATTCATTGTGTGAATTTATCCGCTGTCAAACAAATAGCCCTATGCAAACAGTGATATTCAAATAATGCAAAGTTTATGCTTGTCTTGAAATTTTGAAAATTCGTTTTAGCAAGTAAAGAAGTTTTGAAAGAAAATTCAAACTCAGGATTTGGGGTAAAGCCTTACAGGAGTCAGGATACCTTTTGTAACATTATGGTTTCGAACTAACCCATGCTTCAATTAGGACTTTTGAAGAGTTGTAGCGTGGCTTGGTTCACGGTTTAAGAAACAAAGGATAAAGGCTCAAAGTGTGTTTGTACCCACCCGCTCTTCGTGATGTTCTTTATACCTAAACTCAGTTAATTGTATGTTTGAACTCCAATTGAGTCTGGAATGGCGCTTTAGTGATGGTTCAAACAAGTTAAGTTTGTCGGAAGGCAGTCATTTTTGCAACATTTTCCATGTTGTGGAGGGTTTGTAGTGACCTCCTTTTTTATTATCCCTGATTTTGCTTGACTGTTCTTGTTTTTGAGATTAGAGTCAGCGGGACGCCCCAGTTTTCTTTAAGTCTCCTTCGTAGGTTTTGACTTAGTGGGCTTTTCTTTTGAGAGATAATGACTGCCTATTTGATAGGGAACCATCACCATATTTTGGTTCAGAAGGAATGTTTTCTATGTCGCTCGTTGTGATACGAGATTAGAGTTTACGATTTGAACACACACTTGAATTAACTGAGAGACTACCCTACCCCAGGTTTTGATTAAAGGTTTCAATTTGTGTTAAAACAGAAAACTTCTACTTCTTTGGCTCGAAGGGGTTTACTAGGGATTATCTTCCTTATAACCCCAGTGTTTAGGATTTGAAATAAACGCTTGTACATCGTCAGCAAGGTCTGTCCAAAAGCATACTGTATGAGATAATGGCATTGTTTTTGTCATCCTCCCTCTAAAGGCTTGTAACTTTTTGAAACAAGAGTTGAATATCATAAAGGGAGTAAAAAGCATAGTTTAAATATAGTGAAAACGAATGGATGAATTCAAGACAAACATATGCAATGCATTAATGAAATAAAGTATGACATTAATGGATAATTGTTTGAATAACAAAAGAGATTACAATTGAAAATTCAAATGAACATAAAATTTCCTCGCCCAGATTGTTACTTCATGTGGATGCCCTTGAGGGGTGATAGAAGAGTTCCAGTTGATCATCTTGTGTAAACTCCAACAGTCCTTCATCAATTAGGTCTTGAATCCTGTTCTTCAAAGCCCAACAATTGTTCGTGTCGTGCCCAGGACCATCAGAATGGTATGCACACCTCTCATTGGGACAGTAACTAGGAGCAGCAGTGTTGGGATTCCGGGGAGGAACCTTTAATGTAATTAGCTCCGTCTTCAACAAGTGTTGTAGCACCTGAGCTAGCGACATGCCAATCCTGGTAAATTGTCTCTTAGGTGCGGCCTCCTTGCACTGACTCCCTTGTTGTTGTTGGCGAGGTTGTTGTTGGACTCGAGACGTGGTAGCAATTTGGAATGGTCTACTTTCCACCACACCGGCTCCTTGTCTCATGGGAGGCTGAAAGGTGACTTGATCCCCAATCTTGACTGTTTGTTTCATATGGTTGCAACCGCCTTGATGAAGTTGGTTGACAAGAACTTTCAACTCTTCTTGTGCTCGAGCCAAATTTTGGATAAGAGCCGTCTGGCCCAACAATTGTCCCATCATTTGGACCTTCATTATGGCTATCTCGGTTTGTAGCCGCTCCAACTGGTCATCTATGTCGTACCCATGATTTCCCATGATCATGCCCCTGGTGAGTAGAGTTTTCACCTCTTCTTGTCCCTTGGACAGATTCAAGAACATCTCTTGAAGTTGGGAATTTTAATCCTAGATGTCTTTCACCGTTTGTTTCATATCCATCTTACTGAAATAAACAGTAGGAAGATAAGGAGGCCTGTATGGGAGAAACCTGTCATGATATGATGTGTGATATGTGGATGCATGTTTTCAAGGATCTCACAGGGTTAGTAGTCACTTACAATTTTGATTGGAGAACTTTGTATCAGTGGATGTCCTTCCACGAGAATTAAGCTCACCATGTCAAGTGGGTTGTAGCCCTTGACTCAAGTTGTTGTACTCGATCTTTGACGGTGTTTTATTAGAGGAAAATAAATCATCTTGTCCCATGATAGACGTCTGGTTCAACATTACCCTGCACCATAGGCCCTCGAGATCCTTGAAACGGTTATTGAAAATGCTATGGTATGATGTTATGTACAAGTATGCAAAGTAAGCAAGTTTATGTACAAATAAACATATACACACAAAGCAGACAATCCTTAGGTTTAAGCTTGCATGGAGTTTGTAGGTGAGTACCCTCTTGAAGTTTAGTTGGCTCAACCTGTCCTAGTTAATAGTAACCGAGTTCTAAGGGATCTCAATATCACTGAACTTTCCCACAAGCTTCATTCGATATGCGGTTGACTCGCAACCAAACAAAATTCAGGAGTCAAGTCTCAATGAATGTAGCATCGAGTATCAACCAATTTTCAGCTTTACACCGAAACCGGCTATCTCACTACTTCCTAATGGCCAAGTTGGTCAAGTAAGGTTCTAAGGTCAGTTAGTACTTCATGACGCTGCTCAGCGGCCCCGTATTCTCCTCGTTTCAACAAAAGGGATACCGGTACCAACAAATGCATCACACTATCGTAGCTATTGCTTAGACCATGCCAGTATACCCCACACAATTTCCACAATCTATTGCTACTTACCTAAAAGGTGCCCCATATCCGGGAAGAGGATCAAAATAAAGCAAAACAAGGAACCAATAATGTAAAGGAAGCAATTCAAATAATGAAAGCAGGTAAAGGTGATCTAGCCCTAAGGTAACCCCACTTTTAAATAAATTCCCCAGCAGAGTCGCCAGTTCTGTGATATGGTGGGAGAACTGACTTGGTATGTTTTGCGTTTGATCACAAATGTTGCGGATAGTAAGAGTCGCCACCGACTTTTCTTTTATCCAAAAGGAAAGGTTGAAAAGAACAGGAAAGACCTTTCGAGATGTTTTCTTGAGTTCGGGGTAGATTATGAAAATGTAAGGTATTAGTACCCTTTTCATCCGTAGTTATCTACGGGCTCTTGGTTTCTTGCTAGATCACTTGCTTTTGTTTGAATGTGTGCTTGTGGTGTGGTTTTTGAAAGTATTTTGAAAATATATTTGTAATGGTTCTCGTTTCTATAAGAACGCGTACAAAGTGTTGTTTCAAAAAAAATAGCTCAAAGAGGTACTTGTGGAATGTGTTTTTGAAAGAGATTTTGAAAAGGTGTCTTCTTTGTAATGGCTCTCGCTTCTATAAGAACACGTACAAAGTGTTGTCTTTTGAAAATGTTTCAAATGAGCGTGTTGGTGTATAAAATGTTTTTGTTGTGAGCAAGCGAGCAACTAGGAGCGAATCTACCTACTTGAAAGGTCTTAGATGTTCTTTTCCTTACCCTTTAGATGTTGCTATCTTACCATTATTTTGGTAAGAAGCCCCATTATTGGATGTGAAGGGATGGGAGTGGGTCATCGTATAGTCATGATAGCAATGTTGTAAGATGTCTTAGCATTTCTATTTGAGGGACTAATATCATTTTGAAAGGCAACATTTATAGCGTCATCGAGGGACTCTGATCTTGTATTTTGATTGCTTTTTGCTAAGACATCTCACATGCATAACATGGCCATTTTTGTAAGGAAACAAAGTGCAATTACCCTAAGGGTGCAAGTGTGCAAATGTGTTTGATTTACATGCATTGTTTATCTTGAATTAGGGTTTTCTACTTGTTGATTTTAGTGTTACCATACAAACCCTAATTACTAGCATTTATTTTAAAGCGATAAATTGCGGAAAGTAAAAATTACTACGCTATTACATCATTAGGGGAGGGGGTATACAAATTCATAAATGGGGATTTGCAAGAAAATTAAACCTAATTATCTATTACAACCATATTGAATAATGTACAAGAATTGAAAATAATGCACAAATGTAAAATGGAAAAATAAATGATTTTTGTTTTTTTTTTAGGAAAGGATCTTGGTTTTAACCTAATTAACTAAAATAAATAATTAATTAAATTAAGAAAATTAAACCTAAATTAATTAAGAAAAGAAATTAAGTTAGAAAGCATTTTTTAGGGTTTTTTAGAAAAGGTTTTAAGTTCAATAAAAATAGTATGGAAATTAATTAATTAAAAGAAAACCTAAATTCTAAGTTAATTTTAATTAAAAACAGAATAACTAACCTAAATCTAATTATTAATTTAATAAGAAAAAGAAATTAAGTTTTTTATAAGAAAAATGTTTTTTGTCTTTTGTTTTTAAAGGAATAAAATATATAGAATGCAAATAATAAAAAATATTTTTTGGAATTTTTTTATGAAAATAATAATAATAAAAATATAAAGAAAAAGTAAAAATAAAATAAAATAAAAATATTAAAAAAGTTTTACGAGCTGACACATGAGCTTATGTATTGGCTCATGTATTGGCTCATGCAGGTTTCGTATTGGCTCATGTGTCGGCTCATGTATTGGCTCATGTATATTATATGCTCCTGGAATTCAAAACAACTCAGTATGAGTCAATGCATACTGGAGTTGTGTTGACTCATAACCATTTCGTATCGATACATACGTGTTTCGTGTCGACTCATAACCTGTTTTAAACATAATATGTGTCGACTCATAACATTTCGTGTCGATGCATAACTGTTGTTTTTTGCTTTTATCACTGTTTTGCTACATGTAAAAGTTAATTCTCAACACATGGTTAGTGAAAATGAAAAGAAAGCATATGGTTAGCTTCAAGGCAATGATATCTATATTTTATCTTCACAAATGAACCATTAATGATGCTTGTATGAAGAGTTCAAAGTCAAGAAAACATACCTTGAAACTGAAATTTGTGCTTTGAGTTTGAGCTGCTGTATGGGCTATTGTTGAGCTTGGGAAGTGATGATAGTGATGTTACATAAGTTGTTTTTGTGTTTTAACAACTTCTATATGATGTTTGTGGAGTGTTTAGATGGTTTGTTTGGATAAAACTTGCAAGGTATGAGATTCAAAAATTTGGACTTCAAAGCTCAAAAATGGAGGTTTTGCGTACAAATCTAGTTTTGACAGCAAAACTGATTTGGAATGTTAGTTTCCCCTTCTTTTTTCTGACCTCTTTCTCTTGCAATTGGCCTCTCTATTTATAGAGAAGATTTGAGACTTCAAACAACTCAAATTTTGAATCACATGTTATGTCTATCTTGCTTGTTTTTGAAGCAAGCATGAAGAACATGTTTCCAATACTTGTACCAGGCTATCTAAAGTGGTTGATCACTTTAAACATGTTTGTTCTGACTTGTAGAAGTTGAGTGTGATTAGAACAACAAGTTAGAGTCTCAAGAAATTGACTTTATGATTAAAGTGAACTTTGCAAGAATGGCAATGGTGCCTTTGTGCCAAAAATGGAAAGATGCAATGGACAATACTTGAACCACTTGGATAATGGTTCAATAAATTGTGTAAACATCTGATTATGGATAGATTTGCAAGTCAAGAGGTCTGTAAAGTGAAGATTATGCAGCATGGCTAAGATTTTGGTTCCTTGTTCATCATAAATCTGCCTTGTAAATCAAGAATGAATGTCTAACTTCAGATCCTTGAATCTCCTAGCTCAAATATGATAAATTCATGCTCTTGGATATTTTGGAAAGCTTGAAACATCCTTTATAACTTTCATGTTGTCCATTTTGACAAAATCATCTTGTAACTATGTGAAAAAATGCCAAGAAGTTGGGATAAAATCCTGACCAAAACTGTTGAAAATTTCTCTAAGTGTTTATTCAAAAATGCCATGACTTCATGAATTTATAACTCAAAATCCAAGCATTTCTAGAAAAAGTACTTCCCTACAAAGTTTTAGATCTCATTGAGATCTACAACTTTCACGATGGAAGTTTTCCTTGAATCATCTTGCATCATGGTGAAAAGTTGGCATGAAGAAATGAAATTATCATGTATAAAAAACACTTAGAAAAATTTCTAGGTCTTGAAGAGTTTGAATTTTCAGATTGACTTTTGACTTTCTTGATTTCTTGATTTCTTGATGATCAAGTTTCACATTTTCGAATATCTTGATGAATTTTGATCTTTGAGACTTAATGTTGACAAAAAAAGTCAAAGTTTGACTTTTGGTGCTATAGTTGACTTTTTCATCAATACAATTGATTTTTGGTCTCTTGGTCAATTGACTGAGAAGACTTGAAACTTGACATGAGGATTCTTGAAGGTCCATAATGATCCAAGAACATAACTTGAAGTATTAGAAGTCCAATTGTCCTTATGAAAATTCAAACCTTAATCTTGAGGTATCAGTGTTGAGGAGATGGCTTGACCTAGTCAATACTGGTGCAAGCTTGAGCTTTCGCAGATCTTTGTGAGAAATGTCTTGAGAAATAAGAGGGAAAATTTTGGGGTACAACAGGTTGATATGATGTCAGGCAGAATGTCATGATATCTTTGAATATGTTAAAATTTGAATGGCATTGTTTTTGAAGAATCAAGGGAAACAAATGCTTTGAAAAGTTTTTTTTGTCATGCCTAGTAGATTCTGTTCCAGAGACCCAATAGAGGGAATTTCCTATGAAGGTATAGATAACGACATCCATCATCTCAAAGTCAGACATGAGGTCTAAAGAAAATCTTATTGAGACATGGCTCGTGCAATCCCCTGCATATGTTGGTAGTCTGATCCTAAAGATTGATCAGTTGTTATTGGCTTGTTTCCTTGTGTTAACCCCCATAAGAGTTGATTATAAGTTACTATGGAATTTACCCCCAGAACCATAGTAAGAATGGATGATGTCGTATCTAATGTCGGGACATTATCCCTAGGTATGTGCTTCCTCTAAAAAGGAAGTTGTTGTATAGATCATGAGGTGAGTATTGTTGTTCACCAGTGAAGTTCAAAGTTGGAATGTTTGATCATGATGGAGCTGAAGACCAGTCTCTGACCAAGTCTAGAATGTTGAAAGGATCCTCTTGTGTTGAACGATGAAGAAGAAGGATGTCAGTTCAAGTGCTCTAACATCTGTTGAAAAGGAGTATCATTTCCAGTGGTGTGTGGGGAAGTTTTTTCTCTGGTGACAAATATCTTGTCGGGAGCTAAGTATAAGTATGATCTTGTGAAGATGTGCATGTTACTGATGATAAAGACCTTGTCGGGAGTTGAGTAATTTTCTGAGGTATGGATGCAAATCTATTATCTGAACTGATGATTCAAATATTGTTGAGAGTTTATTCCTCTCTATAGTGTTCAGGTGGCTTTAGATGTAATCTTTTGTGATCTTCTCCTAAAAATACTATCAAGATTAATTATATATTTGGTTGATAAATTAAGAACTAAATTATTGTGATATGTGAAGAAAGGTTGATGTCCTAAATGATGTTGTAACATCATTTGGTAAAGGAAGGTTTGGGATTATGATTATGGAAGATTGAGGATCAACATGGTTTTCAAAAGAAGGAGTTCAGACTTTTTGGATTAGAAGATGCAGATCTTGATCCGGTCTTTAATAGTATGCTTGGTGACTACATAACTACTATGTTGAAGACTTCACTAGTACCAGCAATTGCTAGTGATTGTTAGAGCAAAGGAATATGAAGAAGGTGGTTTTCCTCTATTGCAAGTATGGTTAAAACAAGCTATTTGAGGGCTTGTGTTTGTATGATGTCCAAGTATGTTTTCACGATATCTTGGCTATCCAAAGAGGTATGGATATTTTGTTAGAACAATGTTTGAATCTAGTACCCTATATTTAAGTTTTGATGATAACAAAGTGAAAAGATATAGTAGTTAAATATTTTATGATTGAATTATATGCTGCCTAAAATTACTATGCTCTGACTTGCAGATATGCTGATTAAAATAAGCAAGATCACGTTTTCAGCATCAGAATATGAGTTTGCACATCAGCATCAGAAGTTGCTGAATCAGAACGTCAAGATCAGATGATCAACGCTTGCACATGCTGAAGCTTGATGAACAGAACTGCGCGTAAAACACTCTGATACAGAAACAAATTAGTTCATCAGCAGCGAAGCAGAATCAGAATGAGCCAAGCCAGATCGTGCATTGAAGAAGCAACGGTACTGTGCATTGAAAGCTAATCAATACCAACGGCATCATTCTAGACAAGATCTGCTCAAAAAGGAAAGCTTGTTAATAGCATTGAATCAAGAATATTTGCTTCAACGTTCATCTTCTCAAAGTGCTATATAAACCAAGCTTTGAAGATTATCACGGCTAATGCTTCAAAACTCTCTACACGCACAAAGCTGAACAGTAATCTTCACTCTACAAGTTTTGCTAAACCACCAAACTCTGATACTCTATTAGCGTTTAGCATCTTAGTATTCTAAGCTTCATTTGTGTAAACATCACAGTTGTGATATAGTTTTTGTAGAAAACATTCATACACACTTGTTCATTCCTTTGTAAGAAAGTGTTGCCTTGACAAACCGGATTGTGGTTTGAATCAAGAAGGTTTTAGCAGTTGCTAAAGCAGATTTGTATTCAGTTGAATATAGTGAATTAAGACCTCGTTGGAGAGAGGCGAAATCACCTTGAACGGGTGGACTGGAGTAGTTTGAGATCAAACGAACCAGGATAAAAATACCTTGTCATTTGCTTTAAGTTTCCAGTTTTACAATTCAACCCCCCCTTCTTGTGTTTTTCACCCCTTCAATTGGCATCAGAGCGCCTGGTTCTGAGCTAAAACACTTAACCGTGTCAGTAAAAGATCCAGCGTCAGAAAAACACTATGGCAGGAAACAACTCTCATTTCAGCAATGACAACAATGAGGATAGAGACAGATTCAGCGGCAAACCTCCAGTCTTTGATGGAGAAAACTTTGACTACTGGAAAGACAGAATTGAAAGCTTCTTTCTAGCACATGATGCTGATCTGTGGGATATGGTGACAGATGGATACACGCACCCTGTTAATGCAACTGGTCAGAAGATTGATAGAAAATCAATGACTGATCAACAAAAGCGTGAGTTCAAGAATCACCATAAGGCCAGAACCATCCTCCTCAGTGCTATCTCCTATACTGAGTATGAGAAGATCTCCAACAGAGACACAGCTAAGAACATCTTTGATTCTCTCAGAATGACGCATGAGGGCAACGTCCAAGTCAAGGAAACAAAGGCTCTGGCGCTCATTCAGAAGTATGAGGCGTTTAAAATGGAAGAATCTGAATCCATTGAAACTATGTTCTCCAGATTCCAGATTCTGGTAGCTGGTCTCAAAGTTCTGGACAAGGGGTACTCTACTGCTGACCATGTCAAGAAGATAATCAGAAGTTTACCCAAGCAGTGGAGGCCTATGGTTACTGCTCTGAAGCTGGCGAAAGATCTCAACAAAATCACTCTGGAGGAACTTATAAGCTCCCTCAGAAGTCATGAGATAGAGCTGGAAGCTGACGAGCCTCAGAAGCAAGGTAAGCCTATAGCTTTAAAATCTAACAGAAAATCTGAATCTAAAGTTTTGCAGGCAGTTGAAGAAACATCTGATGGATCCTCATCAGAAGAAGACGAGCTTTCTCTTCTCTCCAGAAGAGTAAATCAACTGTGGAAGCAAAGACAAAGGAAGTTCAGGAATCCCAGAAGATCTGATCAGAACGAGTCTTCTTCCAGATACAGAAGGACAGATTCTTCCTCTGGATACAGAAGATCAGAAGGCTCCTCAGGTAGCAAGAAGCCAAATACAAAAGACATCATCTGCTACGAGTGCAATGAGCAAGGACACTACAAGAGTGACTGTCCAAAGCTTCAGAGGGAAAAGCCCAAAAAGAGGTTTGGAAGAGAGAAGAAGAAAAGTCTCATGGCCACATGGGATGACTCTGACTCGTCTGAAGCTGACTCAGAATCAGATGATGAAAGGGCGAACATAGCGCTTATGGCTAACATTCCAGATGACAGTGAAGCTTCTGACTCAGACTCAGAATCAGACACAGAAGAGGTATTCCCTAACTTCGCTGTTAATTTTACAAAGGCTGAACTTGCTGAAAGCCTCAATGAAATTCTGGAACGTTATCAGCAGATTAGAGCTAAATTCAGAGATCTGAAAAGAACTCTTGAATCTGACTCTAATAAGTCTGAGAGTCTCAAATTGGAAAACTCTGAGCTGAGAGATAAAATTTTAAAATTAGAAAACTCTTTACAAAACTCTCAGAAGGAACCAATTGCTGAAACTCCCAGCAACGCTGATGAGATCATCAAGGAGTATGATCATAGTTTCCAGAAGTTCCTTGCTAAAAGCATAGATAGAAGCAGAATGGCTTCAATGATCTATGGAGTTAGCAGAAACGGCAGGAAAGGAATAGGATACCTAGGTAAGGTTCCTACACCTAAAAATGTCATGGATTTAACAATTAAATACACTCCTCTAAATTCACACTTTGTGTATGGTCACACACATGACATCAAATATACTAGTAGTAATCACTTTGTAAAACCAAAATTCAACCAGAGTTTTGGTAAAACTAACAAATCAGGACCCAAGAAGATCTGGGTACCTAAGGATAAAATAATACATGTTGCAGATATCTTTAGCAGCAAGTCAGAAACACCAGTCATGGTACCTGGACTCTGGCTGCTCACGTCACATGACGGGAAGAAGGCATATGTTCCAAAGCCTGGAACTTAAACCTGGAGGCCACGTTGGCTTTGGAGGCAATCAGAGGGGAAAGATAATTGGCTCTGGAACTGTAGGTAACGGAAATCTTCCCTCTATTAATAATGTTCTGCTTGTTGATGGATTGATGCATAACCTGTTATCCATAAGTCAATTAAGTGATAACGGTTATGATATAATCTTTAATCAAAAATCATGTAAAGCTGTTAGTCAGAAAGATGGGACTATCCTATTTAATGGTAAGAGGAAAAACAACATTTACAAAATCAAACTTTCTGAACTTAAGAGTCAGAACGTAAAATGTCTTCTGTCTGTTAACAACGAGCAATGGATCTGGCACAGAAGATTGGGACATGTTAGTATGAGAAGAATATCTCAGATTAACAAACTCAATCTGGTCAGAGGACTTCCAAATTTGAAGTTCAATTCAGATGCTCTGTGTGAAGCATGTCAGAAAGGCAAATTTGCAAAACCCTCTTTTAAATCCAAAAATGTTGTTTCTACCTCTAAGCCATTAGAACTTCTGCACATTGACTTATTTGGACCAGTTAAAACTGCTTCTGTCAGTGGCAAGAAGTATGGGTTAGTAATCGTAGATGACTATAGCAGATGGACATGGGTAAAGTTCTTAAGACACAAGGACGAGTCACACTCTGTGTTTGTTACCTTCTGTAACCAAGTTCAGAATGAAAAAGATCTTAGAATCGTTAAAGTCAGAAGTGATCATGGTGGAGAATTTGAAAATAAAGATTTTGAGTCATTCTTCAATGACAAAGGCATTCTGCATGATTTCTCTTGTCCTAGAACTCCCCAACAAAATGGAGTTGTAGAACGAAAGAACAGAACATTGCAAGAAATGGCCAGAACCATGATCAACGAGACAAACGTTGCTAAGACTTTCTGGGCAGAGGCAATAAACACAGCGTGCTACATTCAGAATAGAATCTCAATAAGACCTATTCTGGAAAAGACTCCATATGAATTGTGGAAGAACAGAAAGCCCAACATTTCGTATTTTCATCCATTTGGATGTACTTGCTATATGTTAAACACTAAGAATTATTTGAACAAGTTTGATTCTAAGGCACAGAAGTGTATTATGTTAGGATACTCTGAACGCTCAAGAGGGTACAGAGTATACAATACAGAAACACAGATTGTGGAAGAATCAATCAGTGTTCGTTTTGATGACAAGCTTGACTCTGAAAAGCCAAAGCAGAATGAAAATCTTGCAGGTATAGAAATTGAATTTGCAGCTTCTGAAGACAAGTCATCAGAAGCTCTCAACACAGACATTCCTTCAACGTCTGAAAGAAGCAATGCTAAGAATCCTACAACTGCTGCTGATCAACCTCAGAAGAGATTACCCAGAAGCAGTTTGGATCACCCAGAAGAGACTATCCTAGGAAGAAAGGAAGATCCAATCAGAACAAGAGCAAGCTTCAGAAACTCTGAAGAAACTCTGATGGGACTTGTGTCTCTGATTGAACCTTCTTCTATTGATGAAGCACTTCTAGACAATGACTGGATTCTGGCAATGCAAGAAGAGCTGAATCAATTCACCAGAAACGACGTTTGGGATCTCGTTCCAAGACCAAAAGGATTCAACGTCATTGGAACAAGATGGGTGTTCAGAAACAAGCTCAATGAACAAGGTGAAGTCGTCAGAAACAAGGCACGACTGGTTGCACAAGGTTATAGTCAGCAAGAGGGGATAGACTATACAGAAACCTTTGCCCCAGTCGCCATGTTAGAATCTATCAGACTTTTAATTTCATTTGCTGTTAACAGAGGCATCACTCTGTATCAGATGGATGTCAAAAGTGCATTCTTAAATGGTTATATAGAAGAAGAAGTGTATGTTCACCAACCCCCAGGTTTTGAAAATACAAAACATCCAGAACATGTTTTCAAACTGAAAAAGTCACTGTATGGTCTGAAACAAGCTCCCAGAGCTTGGTATGAAAGGCTAAGTAACTTTCTGCTTGAAAATGAGTTCACCAGAGGGAAAGTGGACACCACTCTATTCTGTAAAACAGTTAAGAGTGACATTTTAGTCTGTCAAATTTATGTTGATGATATAATCTTTGGTTCTACTAATCCTTCTCTTGGAAGAAAATTTGCTAAGTGTATGCAGGCAGAATTTGAGATGAGCCTCATGGGGGAACTGAAGTTCTTTTTAGGAATTCAGATCAATCAAACTCCAGAGGGAACTTACATTCATCAGAGCAAATACATCAGAGATCTTCTGAAGAAATTTGACCTCTCAGAATGTAAGCCATCAAAGATTCCAATGCATCCCACGTGCATTCTGGAAAGAGAAGAGGTAAGCAAAAGCGTAGAACAGAAGGTCTACAGAGGTATGATTGGTTCTCTCCTTTATCTGACTGCTTCAAGACCTGATATTCTATTCAGCGTATGTATTTGTGCTAGATTCCAATCAGATCCTAGAGAATCTCACTTAACAGCTGTTAAGCGAATTTTCAAGTATCTGAAAGGTACTACTAATCTGGGTTTGTTTTATAGAAAATCTAGTGATTACAGTTTAGTAGGCTACTGCGACGCTGATTTTGCTGGAGACAGAGTGGAACGAAAAAGTACTTCTGGAAGCTGCCAGTTTCTGGGAGAAAATCTGATCTCATGGTCCAGCAAAAGGCAATCAACTATTGCTCTGTCAACAGCAGAAGCTGAGTACATAGCAGCAGCTGGATGTAGCACACAGATG
Organism: Vicia faba; assembly: GCA_948472305.1. Classification (NCBI taxonomy): domain Eukaryota; kingdom Viridiplantae; phylum Streptophyta; class Magnoliopsida; order Fabales; family Fabaceae; genus Vicia; species Vicia faba. The sequence goes on along the minus strand of OX451737.1, from coordinate 784,137,411 downwards.
CTCTGGATGAAAAGTCAGCTTGAAGACTTCCAGATTTTTGAGAGTAACATTCCTATTCTTTGTGATAATACTTCTGCTATTTGCTTAAGTAAGAATCCTATTTTACATTCTAGAGCTAAGCATATAGAAATAAAACATCATTTCATTAGGGACTATATTCAGAAAGGAATTTTAAACTTGAAATTTATAGATACAGACCATCAATGGGCTGATATCTTTACAAAACCCCTTTCAGAAGATAGGTTTAATTTCATTCTGAAACATCTCAGCATGAAAGTATGCCCAGAATGAAAATGCTTTAATTCCATATTTTTATCTTTCAGAATGTATTTATATTACTGTGAACTTCTGATCAATCTTCTTTCAGAAAGTAAGAACATGCAGATTGTATCAGAGGCAAGTCTAAAGATCTGAGAGTCTAATCTCAAATACAGACGTGCTGATCACTACATCAAACAAGTGTCATCCAATCATCAGCAAATCCCTGAAGCAGAACGCGTGCACGTTTCTGAGAAGGCAAAGCGCTGATTGGGTGCATTGAGACACATGTCTGGTAACCGTTTTTAAGTATCTTTCTCAAATCCCCCAAAATCAGCAAGCATTAAATGCAAAAGTAATCACGCCTGTTAATGGCAATCATTATCTTTTTCTCTCTCTTAAAAACGTTTTATTTTTCAAAATAATTTTTGAAAATTCTATTTAAGCACATTACTCTTCATGTTTATTCTTTACGCTTACTCATAATCTCTTAAGAATTTTTCTGCATATCTCCTTCAAAACCCTAGCTTTTCTCAAATCACTCTCAAGCTTTTTGTGTGAGAACAATGGCATCCTCCAGCATTTCTGCAGGAAATCAGAAGAAGGAAACCTCTGAGCAATATCAAGCGCCTACCAGAACTCTTCTCACACCAGTAAAGAATCTTGAGGTTCTCTCTGAATTAATCATCGATTTCGAAAGTTTGAAGGATAATGGATTTGACCTAACTGCTGAAGTCAAAGCTCAAAAGTGGGAGAGGTACTTTGATAGATTGGTTGGACCAACCTTCCCAGAGCTTGTCAAAGAATTTTGGATTCATGCCAAGATTGATAAGCATCTAGTCATCTCTTCTGTCATGGGAAAGAAGATAATAATTTCTGAAGACCTCATTGCTAGGTTAATTGGTCAAAGTGGTGGTGGAGTCCGTTGTGTGGACATGGCTGATAGGTGCCCTGATATTGGTGTGGTAGCAAACTGCATTTTCACTCTTGGTTTTCCCAGCAGCAAAATCAAGGATCTGAAGGATCACTGCAGAGTGTGGGCCAAGATTGTTCTAGGCTGTTTCAATCACAGGAAGCCCACAAGCTCTCCTGACTATATAAACGTGGATCAGCAATTTCTGATCTACTTTATTAATCAGAGGGTGAAGATCAATTTGGCACACTTCCTGTTCAATCATCTGAAGACTAGTGTGAAAGAGACTAGAGAAGAAGAAAGGACCAAAAGAGACTGGATACCATTTGGGAGGCTCATATCAGATATTCTGACAGAGAATAAGCTGATAGATTATCTGAGCGAAGCTAAAGTACTGGGCAATTTTGAACCAACTGTTGGAAAACCGCTGAATGCTAAGAATCTGAAAAAGATGAAGCTGATAGACAATATCAGGAAGGAACCCAGAGCTTCTTCAACTGCTGACATCTCCAGAAGAAGAGTGCCTCTGAGTGATTTCCCAAGATTTTCTGAAATGGAATCCCATCCTGATGTGTTTGCCAAGTATCCAGATTCTCACAAGGAAGAAGTTGCAGGTTCAAAGCTGAAGATCAAAGATCTGAGTCCAGTTCAACCTGAAGTGACTCAGAAGAAGTCAAAGAAGAGGAAAGCAGAAGGATCATCTCACCAGACTCCAAAGAAACGAGAAGACCCTTCTGAGGCCTTACAACTCAGAAGAACCAGAATCAAAATTCCCCTCAAAATTACCAAACAACAACCAACTGTTTCAACAACACCAGCACTTGATAGAGTGCTAGCTGACATTGAGCGTGAACATACTTCTGTTCAACCTCACTCTGAACCACCAAATATTCCTCCTCCACAACCTGAACCAGAAATTCAACCAGAACCACAACCAGAACCACAACCAGAACCAGAACAACAACAACCTATCACAGAAGAACCTCTGATCCCTGAACAATCAGAAGTTCCACCTCCTCAACCAGAAAATAATCCTCCCTCACCTCAAACAGAGTTTCATCGCTATGAAACCCCATCTCCTCATCATTCTGATCCCCACTCACCTCAACCTTCACCGCTGGCAATACAGTTGCCATGTGGAACCACCATTGTCAGACCCCAATTACCATCATCAGAGGAATCAACACCTCCAAAAACTCCAACCACTCCAATAGACATATCCTCTGACTCTGATAACCATCCACCAAAACAAACAGCACCTCAGCACACCTCTGAAAACCAATCATCTGAAAACCCCAGCAGAACATTCATTGACTTAACAAGTCTTGAACGTCTTGCTGATTTAAGACACAAATTGGCCATTCCCAAACCAAAGCAACTAGATGTTGGCTCTGGTATTTTGGACTTTGAAACAGGTATGCTGCAGTGGATTGCTTCTCTGAAGCAAGTCTGTCCCGGGATGATCGACCCAGCTGCTTCTGATCAGCTCTGGTCACAGTTCAGAGTATGGGTTCGTGCTGAAGCACTCAAGCTGCAGGACGTCAACTATGAGCAGGCTCAACAGAACTTTAGCAAGCTGCTGAAGGAAGTTGAGAGTCAGCTGCCTCAAGAAGTTGTGCTCCCTCTGGACTCTGAATCGTGGTTTGAGAAAGAACAAGCTGCACAGGTGCAACCTTCAGAAGAAGACAAGACTCTTCAGGAAGAGAATCCAGCAGAAGATGTAGCTGAAAGTTCTGAGAAGCTTCCTCCTGCTGAAAGTTCTCAAGCTGCCTTGGACAGGCAGGCTCTGGAAGAATTAAGGCTGAATGACTTGCGTCTACAGCAGCGGATGGAAGAGAGTGATCAGAAGATGGAAGCAAGAATGAATGTCCAGGACAGCAAGATTGATACTGTTGTCACCATGGTTCAGAAGCAGAATGCAACTTCTGAAAAGATTCAAGCAATGCTGGAAAGCCTGTTCTCACGCATGCCCCCACAACCTTGAAATTTTTTCATGCATGACATTCTCTATATTTTCGTCATTTTCTGATGTACTTTTGACTATGTTTTGACTATGCTTGTGTAATGTTCTTTCCTCTGAACTATTTTTAATATAATTTGTTTTTCTGATCTAAATTGTTTTAGCACATCACTAACACTTTTTGATTGCTGACAAAAAGGGGGAGAACAAGAATGATATTTAAAATCAATAACGGCTAACTAGACAGAAATTCTCAAACATTCTAACTCTATTACTTGAAATGTTTTTCTGTTTTGTTGTTAAGTCTACAGGCACAAGGAAGCTCTGAACACTATGAAGACTAAGAACTAGAAGCTCTGATCAAAATATAAAAGCTCATGTTGCTCTGATCAAATATGAAGTTCTGATATATGAAGATCTGATCGACCTAACACTCTGATCCGAAGCAAAGCTCTGACAGGAAAAGCTCTGAAGCTCTGCTCTCTGATAAGTCAAAGACTTATAATCTGATGCTCAAAGATAGAAAAAGATCTGACTCTGAAGAACACACATATCAAAGGGAAGTAACAAACTCAGGGGGAGTATCTCTTAACTCTGACTTCTCCGTACTTCTTATTCTGATACATAGATCTGATAACTTTTCACGTTATTTTTCATTTAAAATATCTAGTTTTTGTCATCATCAAAAAGGGGGAGATTGTTAGAACAATGTTTGAATCTAGTACCCTATATTTAAGTTTTGATGATAACAAAGTGAAAAGATATAGTAGTTAAATATTTTATGATTGAATTATATGCTGCCTAAAATTACTATGCTCTGACTTGCAGATATGCTGATTAAAATAAGCAAGATCACGTTTTCAGCATCAGAATATGAGTTTGCACATCAGCATCAGAAGTTGCTGAATCAGAACGTCAAGATCAGATGATCAACGCTTGCACATGCTGAAGCTTGATGAACAAAACTGCGCGTAAAACACTCTGATACAGAAACAAATTAGTTCATCAGCAGCGAAGCAGAATCAGAATGAGCCAAGCCAGATCGTGCATTGAAGAAGCAACGGTACTGTGCATTGAAAGCTAATCAATACCAACGGCATCATTCTAGACAAGATCTGCTCAAAAAGGAAAGCTTGTTAATAGCATTGAATCAAGAATATTTGCTTCAACGTTCATCTTCTCAAAGTGCTATATAAACCAAGCTTTGAAGATTATCACGGCTAATGCTTCAAAACTCTCTACACGCACAAAGCTGAACAGTAATCTTCACTCTACAAGTTTTGCTAAACCACCAAACTCTGATACTCTATTAGCGTTTAGCATCTTAGTATTCTAAGCTTCATTTGTGTAAACATCACAGTTGTGATATAGTTTTTGTAGAAAACATTCATACACACTTGTTCATTCCTTTGTAAGAAAGTGTTGCCTTGACAAACCGGATTGTGGTTTGAATCAAGAAGGTTTTAGCAGTTGCTAAAGCAGATTTGTATTCAGTTGAATATAGTGAATTAAGACCTCGTTGGAGAGAGGCGAAATCACCTTGAACGGGTGGACTGGAGTAGTTTGAGATCAAACGAACCAGGATAAAAATACCTTGTCATTTGCTTTAAGTTTCCAGTTTTACAATTCAACCCCCCCCTTCTTGTGTTTTTCACCCCTTCATATTTGTGTGGCAATGTATCATACATGACCTTGTAAAAGTATGAAGACCTGGAGTTGGTATATTAGATTCAATAAAATTTATTTTCACAAGAGTGTTGATATGTTTCAGTGAGTGCGTGAAGTCTCTTGTTTGTCTTCTGCTGTCCAAGTGTTCATCCTCAACAGAAGCCTTGTTTGTCCATGATAGGGGGAGCTTATAACTTATATATGGTTATTGGTGTAGTAGTTATGGAGCTTGCATGTAATTCAAGCTTGTGAAGATTACAGGCAACATGTTATGACTTGTGGCTACTAGGTGTAGCTGTCTATGCCTCTGTTGAGTCTATGTGAGAAGCTAGTTTTCTCCAAGGGTTTAGCTTAAGGTTAAGTCACTGAGCTAACCTGGAATGTTTTGGCTGCCATGATTGGATTTCTTGTTGAAGATTCAACAAGTATCACATGTGTAAGCTGTCAGTTTTACCTAGTGTGAGAAGCTTACTACAGAATATAGTGAGATAATATTTTTTGTTGTGTGGTTAATCTGAAGATGAGACCTTGTGAGATCCTCTTGTGAGAATGGGGAGTTTATTAAAGGGAATGGATGGAAATGAGTCCCTTGGATGATGTTTCTAGAACCAAAGCAGATAAGCTCTATGGTAATGTTGTATATGTATCAAATGATGTTAGAACATCATTTTTGATGATAGTCTATTAAAGATACTTGGAACTATGAATCTCAATATTCAAACTCCACACTCATTAGTGCCAGTTCTGTCTATGGTGATGAATAAGGAGATTCTGATGGAACGAGAAGTATACTCAAGTAATGTATAACTACTATCTTGGTTTGAAGACTTTACTAGTGTCAGCAAATAGTAGTAATATGCAGAAGGAGGATTTAATCAGTACATTGGTTAAGGGGTACTCTTTCTATTGGAGAGTCTGAATCTTAGTAAAGCTTTTAAGCACACTAAGAAATGGTTGGAAGTTAGTTTTAGACTATGGTTACATGACATCTTAGCCATCCAAAGAGTCATGACAATATGTGTGGAGGTGCAAGGGCATGAATTAGGTGTCCATGTACTTGGAGTTATTCCCAGTGAACTAGTGGGTGCTTAGTGTTGTGTTTTCTCCATAACGAATTTTTTGATTGTCCATGACAGAAGGAGTCAGTGGACTAATTGGTTTGTTTGGAGCTTGTAATGTTCAAGCGTATAAAGGTATTTCCCTCCTAAGAGGATGATGTTGGATAGCATCCTGAGACATGTTGCTACAAAATGTAGCTTTTTATGCCCTTATGAGTCTCTGAAAACTCTGGCCAGAAGTTGCTAGAGTATACCATCCTTCTCCAAGAGGATGTACTGGTTCTGCGAGAATTTATTTTTCTCTGCAGTAGTGAATGGGATTAAGAAGACTATCCTGCTGGTTGTTAGAAGATGTTGACTCAGGTTATGATGTCGAGGATGACGTCCAACACATCTCTCCTTTGAAGTAGTCTACAAGCAAGAAGCTTTCTGGGTGCCTGATGCTCCTCTTGACAACATTTCCTTCCATTCTATTGGTAATGCTGAAAAGTGGAAATATGTGTTTAAAAGAAGAATTGCCCTTGAAAGAAAATTAGGAGCAGGTGCAATGGAGTATAAAGAGATTATGGAGCTAATTTCTTTTGCTGGCTTGTGCTGATCACAAAAGTAAGGAATATAGGAAGGTGTTTGTGTTAAATTTTCCCTTGTTGTCATCAATAGTTATCTGGGCAGGTCTGGAGATGATTACTGTGAGTTGGAAGTGAGTGATAATCAGGTGTGCAAAGCCACTACTGCAAACCATACTGTAAATCATGTAGGAACCTTTGCACCGGCTATGTGTTCTAATGGGATCTTCTTATAGGATTTCTATGTACAATGAGTCCTTTAAATGATTGATCAAGAACCAGTTTGATTAGGTTATGTATTATGAAGTTGATGTACCACATGATGTCTTAACATCATGATTGTTGATGGCTATTATGTTTAATGCTTGGGATTGTTCATGTGAAGTTGGATGCTTAAGCATTATTGTGAGAAGTGGCATTTCTGACTACGTGGATAAGAATATGGAGAGTCTAATCCTGTCTACAGTATCTTGCCTGATGAATGCATGACTACTTTTTTGAAGACTCCACTAGTATCAACAACTACTAGTGGATATAAAGGCAAAAGGCTGCTGACAGATACTAAGGTTTGCTGCAAGTCACTCCAGAAAAGGTTTGGTGATCTGGATATTAGTAAAGATTTTAAGCAAACTAAGAGTTTTTGGAGTTTGTGAGTGACTTCACACCTAGTATGCATGACATTTTTCTTATTTAAAAGGTCATGATACAAAGTGTGGTTATGAAAAGACAATGATCGAATGTGTCCTTTTATGGTGAAGACGTTAGGGTTCCTGGAAGTATTCTCAAGGAGTGAGAATATCTAAATCCGGTTTAACTCTATTGAGGGAGTCAAGGTTCAGCATATGTGGGAAGTGCTGAAGTTTTTCATCTAGTGCTCAAGTCTTCATATTCAACTGGAACATTGGTTATCCATGAGAAAGGGAATTATGTGTTTATTTGTGGATTGTTGCTGAAATGGTACAAATGTTGGTTGTGTGATGTTCAAGATTGTGGAGATCTTATGCCTCTTATGAGGATGTGATGTCAGAAAACATGTTATGACATTATGACTCTTCAGGTCTTTATTATTGAGAGATGTCACAAATATGATGTTATGATAGCTTGGTGTGTATCACTAAGTCTAAGTGAAAGGAAACACTTAGAATCCAGTGGAAGACAATGTGTATAAAGATGTTTTGATCAAAAGTTAAGCAAAAGAAGACAATGTCTGACCGGATGTCAGGACATTATTTTGGACATGTTTCTGCATGATCAACAAAGATTTTTTGGTGGTTAGTTTGGTAAAACACGGGTCAATAAGCGTGTTTGACTGAGCATGTACATGTATTTGGACTTGTTTTACTCAGAAGATACAATCCAAAGATAATAAAGGCTTGCAAAGTTATTTTGAACTTGGCACATTGATTTTAGCACTCATTTTCTCCTTCTTTAACATGTTCTTTGACCAAAAAACTGTGTTTTTATTCAAAGATTGTTAATTTCTAAGAATCCGCTCTGCTATTTATAGAGGCTTCTCATATCCTTTAAATACCAAGTGAGTGTTGTTCTCATCACCACAATGAGTTTTGTTCAGGTCTAGGTAAGTTGTGCCTGTGTCTGTTTTTGTAAAGGCCTTCTTTGTCAATTTTTGGCCAAAAAATGGGAGATTGGTAAAGTGTCCAAACATGTCGAATCAAAAGTTCTATCATGTATATGTTTGAATCTATCCTTTTTAACCTGTAATCTGAGTTATGAGTTATCAGGGGAGGTGGCTGATTTGGTCTTAAGGATATTAAGAGCTGATTTGGTCTTAAGGATATTGAGAGTTCTCTTATTCCACCATTGGTCTTCTATGTTTAGAAGATGTTCTTGCATTGAGGGGGAGTACAAGTTGTCTTCAACTATCTTCTTAAGACCAAATCAACCAAACTTTAGGACTTTCCTTCCTTTTATCCCGAAGCTGATGATTCATTGGTGCTGATGCAATTGAGTTCTTCAGAGTGCTGCAAAGAAGATGTCGAACAAGATGTTGAAACATTATTTTCAACTGAATATCTATTGATGTGTGCAGTAGCTTCTGAACACTACTACCGAGGGTAATATTTCTTTATTGCTGTAATCTCATAGATTGCAATTGTTTTTAGATTATTTGTTTTAGCCAAAATTTGCCAAAGGGGGATATTGTTAGTTCTCTTGTTTTATGATTGGCTTAATTTTTGTAAAAAAAATAATAACAACAATAATGTAATGTAGAATAGGATGTATAAACTTAATAAGAAGAACATGTACAGTAAGAAGTCCTATTACAATGTCAGAACATGCTGTGTTGAACTTTTTCAACAACTGGAACAACATGTCGAAGAAGATGTCTTGACATCGTGTCTGCTGAGCTGGATTAATGAGATTCAATTTGTTCTTAACATAAACAGAATATTCAGGAGAATATTATGTATCCTATGTGGCGCATATTTAATGGTCTACAAAATTCAATCAGAAATCAAGGAGAATGAAGGCTTTCTAAATAAGGAGATTATTTAGGAAAGTAAATATTCAAGACCTTTCTTGGGCAGAAGTTTCTGCAGTTTGTTACAACTGATTTGCTGTGATTGAAGGCCCAAAACCAGTTGGGTAACAGGTTATAAATAGAAGGATTTGTAACCTAGAAGATACATAGCTAAAGATGTAGGAGTCTAGGGTTTTGTCAAGGTAAACCTCCCGGGCTGTGGGAAGGTTACTATGTTCATCTCGAAGCCTGTAGGTAAGAGGTTGTTGTATCCCAATAATTGCCCTCTCTTTTATCAAGAAGTTTCTCACAAATATTTTCAAAATCTCAAGTTTTCACAAGTACAATTGGACTTTTAATGCCCCATATAGTTTCCATGGATCATATTGGACTTTCAAGCATCAGGTCAAAGATGGAACTTCTGAATCTTCGAAAGGAGGAAGAGAAAGTTGTCGAAAGGGCAAAGCAGATAATAGATAAAAAAGGTGTGCAGATGCAGATAACTATGTCGAATTCAAAATATGGTTCAGGCTGTTTGAACCACATGACTGATCGAAAGGGTTGGTTGGCATATATTTGACAAATTGAAGAAGAGCAAGCTTGCTTCGATCCACAAGCTTTGACTGGGAAATGGCTTCCTTCGAGCAACCTGCTTTGATCCACCTCTAAACCCTGCGACACACATAGTTTTGACACTATAGATTACAAGTCTATCTTCAAGCTTGCTTCAATTCCCAAGCTTTGAATGAGAAATGGCTTCCTTCGAGCAACCTGCTTCGGCCCACCTCTAAACCCTTCAACACACATAGTTTCAACACTATGGATTACAAGTCTATATCAAGCTTGCTTCGATCCCCAAGCTTTGAATGGGTAATGGCTTCCTTCGAGCAACCTGCTTTAGTCCACCTTTAAACCCTTCGACACACATAGTTTCAACACTATGGACTACAAGTCTATCTTCATGCTTGCTTCGATCCACAAGCTTAGATTGGGAAATGGCTTCCTTCGAGAAAATTTATTCGATCCACCTCTAAACCCTTTGACACACATATTTTCTACACTATTAATTACAATTTGAGGTTTGGATATTTGAACTTTCGACCACTTAATCAACTGATGGTTACTGGTAGGAAAGCAATCTAGAAATTCTTTCATTTCGACTATGCCGATGAGATCATCTTGCATACTCAAAGGGGTACATTCATATAAATTTGGTCCATTCGAAGAACATACCGTGATACGGTGGGAGAACTGACTTGGTTGTTTTGCGTTTGATCACAATGTTACGGTTAGCAAGAGTCTCCACCGACTTTTCTTTTATCCTATAAGGAAAGGCTGAAAAGAACAGGAAATACCTTTAGAGATTATTTATTGAGTTCGGGGGGTAGATTATGAAAAGGGAAGGTATTAGAACCCTTTTCATCCGTAGTTATCTACGGGCTCTTAGTTGCTTGCTAGATCACTTGCTTTTGTTTGAGAATGTGCTTGTGATGTGGGTTTTGAAAGTATTTTGTAAAAAAATGTCTTTTTAATGGTTCTCGTCTCTATAAGAACGCGTACAAAGTGTTTTGTATTTTGAAAAATGTTTCAAAGTGAAGTGTTGATGTATAAAATGCTTTTATTGTGAGCAAGCGAGAAACTAGGAGTAACCTACCTACTCAAAAGGTTTTAAATGTTCTTTTCCTATTCCTTTAGATGTTGTTATCTTACCATTGTTTTTGGTAAGAAACCCCATCATTGGATGTAAAGGGACGGACGCGGGACATTTGTATAGTCATAGAAGGCAACCTATGGGACGTTTTAGGGACTAGATCGTTTACCAAAGGCAACATTGAGGGTCATCGAGGGACCACGATCTTTTATCGAGGGTCTTTGCTAAAACACCTATATTCGAGGGACATAACTATTTTCCGAAAGGCAACAAAGTGGGATTACCCTAAGGGTGCTAGTGTGTAAGTGTGTTTAATTTACATGCATTTTGTCTTGATTAGGGTTATCTATTTGTTGATTTTATGTCTTGCCATACACACCCTAATTACTAGCATTTATACTTGAAAATAATAAATTGCAGAAATGTAAAGTTCCTACGCTATTACATCATTTAGGGATGGGGGTACAAATTCACAAATGGGGGGTTGCAAGAATTTAAATCCTATTTAACTATTACAACCATATTGAAATGTACAATATAAGAAGAAAAAGGATTTGTTATGAAAGTGGTTTTTTTGTCTTAATGAATTAAAAAAAAAATTAATTAATAAAAAGGAAATATTTTTATGTCTTTTTTATATTAATAAAAAGAGTATTCATATTGAAAATGATAAAATAAACAAAAGGAAAATAATGAGAGATAGAATCAGCGTGTTGCTGCAGGCCAAACAAAAAGGGATCAGAAGTTCTGATGCCAGGGGCACTGTAACTCAGAAAGAAATGTCAATGAGAATCAGAAGTTCTGGATTGATACACTCTAAGGTCCTGCAAGAAACATTAGAGGGAAAGAAAACAAAGGTTCTGGGTGGTGTTTAGACAGTGAGCAAAATGTTAGAAGCTCTATGTCGTGTTAAATAGTGGGTGAAAAGTCAGAAGTTCTGCATTGTGTTAAACACTGAGTGAAAGTCTGAAGTTCTGTGTTGTGTTAAACAATGAGTGAAAATTAGAAGTTCTATGTTGAAACAATAAGAAATCCTAGAAGTTTTCATGTTGAAACAGTGAAGAGAAACTCAGAAGTTATGTGTTACATTTCAACTCTTGCCTCATATTAATCAGCATATCAGCAATTTATTCAGTTCTTAACAGCAAATCATAAGGATAAAAAAAGCACAACAGTTTATAGAAGTTCTAATTCTAATTCTGAGCCTAGCTTTATTCAAGAAGTTCTGGTCCATTTTTTTTTACTTATCCAATGATATGAACAACATCAATACTATGATATTTACATATTTAATGATGTTCTGAATAAAAAGATGCAAAGTCAGAAAGACTTACCTTGAATCTGAAGCGTGTGCTTGGAACTTGAACTTCTGCCTTCAGATGTTCTAGAGTCAGCGAGAGCAACAAAACGATGGTTATGTTCTTTTATTCAAAGGGAAGAACAAAGGTTTTGTTTAGGATTCACAAAGGTTTTTACTGTTTCCTTTTCTCTCTTTGATAATTCTCTCTCTCTCTCTCTCTCTCTCTCTCTCTCTCTCTCTCTCTCTCTCTCTCTCTCTCTCTCTCTCTCTCTCTCTCTCTCTTTCTCCAAAATTCAACCCCTTGAACGTATGATGGAGCAACTTATTTATAGATGGGTTTGCTGTGGTTTTGGGGGGAAAAACAAATGGGATTTTTAACCTTTTTGGCATACTGTACCATTGATTTTTAATCACAGTTTTTGTATGCTAATTTGATGCAAATATGGGGTTTGAGAAAGTGCAGGCGTGGACTAGATCAACAGCTGATTGCAGGATTGTGCTGTAGCAGGACAATAGGCTGCTTAAACGAGGTTTTGGGATTTGGTGATGTTCTGGTCGCAGAAGACCAGAAACGTAACCTCCATATGCTGAAGAGTCATGTTCTGACTGAAGAACATTGCTTCCATATGTTATGATGGAAGAATCATGTTCTGAACTGTGTTTGCAATTTCTGGTTGCACTTACGTGGAGGCTGGCCCAGAAGTTCTGAAGTATCATCTTCTGCTATCACAGAAAATTTTCCAAATGTTTAGAAATTTGATATTTTCAAAGTAATTTCTGACTTTTAATTTTGATGAACCAATTTAATGTCTTAATGAAATATAATTGTTGAAACTTGATTTTTGATCTAAAGGTTAAAGTTTGACTTTTCAGGATGCTTTTGACCATTTTGCCCTTGTGAATGATTTTCTTGGAAAATTGTAATTCAAGACTTGAGACTTGATAGAAGCAAACCAGAGGGTCCAGGACAATCCTTTGAGAAACGAAAGGGCAAATTTTGGGGTACAACAACTACCCCTGTTCAATCTTCTTAAACTTTAAAAGTGAGATCGACATGTTTGTCATTCGTAGCTTGAAAGTGAAAGATGATTGAACACTAGAGTTCCCAGAAATTTGCACTCGATGGTGTGTTGCATGATTGTGTAGGAAATGGGCTTATAGATGCCATCCAAAGGTGATTATTGACAGAAATTAAACTAAGTCTGAACTTGACTTCAACTGGGAAAAGAATCAGAGTAAACATTTGGTCGATTTAAACTGAAACTAGCAAAAGTCTTACATGTTGTTTGACTGGAAAGGATCAAAATAAATCTCGGAGAGATTTATCTGAGCCAGAGACAATGTCTATTTGGAAAGTATCGGGATAAACCGTTGAGAGGTTTAAACTGAACCAAAAGAGGTCTTGGATATTCTTTAACTGGAGAGGATAAGTGTAGATCTTTGAGCGATTTATCTGAACCAGAGAAAATGTCTATTTGGAAAGTATCAAGATAAATTGTTGAGAGATTTAAACTGAACCAAAAGAGGTCTAGAGAAGAATCAGAATAAATCTTGGGGAGATTTATCCGAACCGGAGAAGATGTCTGCGGGAAAGAATCTGAATAAACCGTTGAGAGGTTTTAAACTAAACCAACAGGGGTCTGGAAAAGAATCAGAATAAATCTTGGAGCAACTTATCTGAACCAGAGAAAATATCCGTGTGAAAGAATCAGAATAATCCGTTGAGAGGTTTAAAACTAAACCAACAGGGGTGTGTAAAAGAATCAGAATAAATCTTGGAGCGACTTATCTGAACCAGAGAAAATGTCTGCGGGGAAGAATTAAAGTAAACTGTTGAGAGGTTTAAAACTGAACCAGCAGGGGTCTGAAGAAGAATCAAAATAAATCTTGGAGAGACTTATCTGAACCAGAGAAAATTTCTACAGGGAAGAATCTAAATAAACCGTTGAGAGGTTTAAAACTAAACCAGCAGGGGTCTGGAGAAGAATCAGAATAAATCTTGAAGCGACTTATCTGAACACGAGAAAATTTCTGTGGGAAAGAATCATGATAAACCGTTGAGAGATTTAAACTGAACCAACAGGGGTATGGAAAAGAGTCAGAATAAATCTTGGAGTGACTTATCTGAACTAGAGAAAATGTCTGTGGGAAAGAATCGGAATAATCCATTAAGAGGTTTAAACTAAACCAGCAGGGGTCTGGAAAAGAATCAGAATAAATCTTGGAGCGACTTATCTGAACCAGAGAAAATGTTTATGGGAAAGAATCAGAATAATCCGTTGAGAGGTTTAAACTGAACCAGCAGGGGTCTGGAAAAGAATCAGAATAAATCTTGGAGCGACTTATCTGAACCAGAGAAAAGGTTTGCAGGAAAGAATCAGAATAATCTGTTGAGAGGTTTAAAACTGAACCAGCAGATACCTGAAGGGGAGTATTTGTCATGTAGATAGTCAATTTAGTCATGTTTCGAGAATTGATCTACGATTGATTTGTTCATAGATATTTGTCGTGTCTCGTTGAAAATTTGATAATAATTTTCTATTGATTGATATTTCCTGAAAAAGGTAAAGAGTTAGTTGTATGTGATGCCATGATGTATGAAATGCCTAGTGCAATGGGATTACGATATATGCATTTGCATCATCGATGTTTATTATGTATGGATGCGATGTATACGCATGTAAGAGGTTCTACTACAGTGTTGTTTGGATTAGGGAAAATAAATCCCTGACTGCTGCTGAGAGTGAGGAGTGTACGTCTTCATGTTCTGTTTGAAGTTGAAATGTTGAAGGATGGGTTTCCATAATTACAGAAATCAATTCTGTTGGGGAAGAGAAATTTCGTGCATTGCCTGTGGGCTTTATGAAATCTTATTGGGGAATCCTGAGAAGCTGAGCGACTTTTGCTGGAGAGTTTTTGAGGTGGTAACTATAAATTTTGCTCCGTCAGAGATATGAAGGCAAAAGGCACCATTAGGCCACCTGCTGCGGATGTTACAATGATCCTGCAGCAAGATGTTCTTGCCTTCGCTCTTGCTGGAGAAAGTACTTGCAGGGATTTTATGGAATGACTTATAGATATTATCATATTTTATTAAAGCCATTAGTAATTGTTGTTCCATTTTATGTTCCTTATTTTCTTGCGCTCATTTGTAAACAATAATTACGTTCAAATGCATATGTTCAAAAATAATCATTGGACGCTTTTGCAAACAAAACAGGGAAATAAAAGAAAAACAAATAGTTTTGCACTTTTAAAGGAATATCTTTGTATTAACTTGAATAAGTATTTTTGTACAAAGAGACGAACATCCTAGTAAGAGAATGTCGTCTTAGAAAATGAAAACTGATACAAAGAAAAAGTAGCTATGTGAAATAATCCCATGAGGTTCCCACTCTTCTATAGCCTTCATGTCTCTGAGCGTCTCATCCACTTGCTGCTTTGTCCGAAGCTGATTGGATTGATTAGAACCGTTTGAGTTTGTCAGTCAATACTAAAGGTTGTCTGTAAGGTCATCCAACGGGACATAGTCATATGCTTTCAATCCCTAACTTTTGCCTGGACCACCCTTTCGGGTTTTCAGTCCACCGGGATACCCTTTTTTACCAAAGCCTCCCTTTCAGGTTTTCAGCTTGCCGGGTGTACATATTTCTTTTGTATTTTATCCCTAATTTTTTCCCGAACCCTTTTGGTTCGTCGGGATGCCCTAATTTTTTCCTAGGCTAGTCGACCTAGCGGGTCTTTATTCATGCATGGTATCTATTAACTATGTCCGCGTTTACAGGGTGTGGAAGGTCGTCTCCATCCATAGTGGTTAAGATCATTGCTCCACCAGAAAATATGTTTTTGATCACAAATGGTCCTTCGTATGTAGGAGTCCATTTGCCCATGGGATCGCCTTGTGGAAATATGATACGCTTTATTACTAAGTCACCAACCAGATATACCTGACGTCTGACCTTCTTGTTAAAACCTTTGATCATATGTTTTTGGTACATCTGACCATGACGGACATATGTAAGCCTCTTCTCATCAATTAAGGTCAACTGGTCAAGTCGAGTTTGAATCCATTTATCTTCATTCAACTCTGCATCTTTTATGATTCTCAGAGGTATTTGGACTTCAATTGGTAGGACAACTTCCATACCGTATACCAAAGAGAAAGGAGTTGCCCCTGTTGACGTGCACGCCGTGGTACGGTAACCATGAAGAGAAAATGGTAACATCTCATGCCAGTTCTTGTAGGTCACTATCATTTTTTGTATGATCTTCTTGATGTTTTTATTTGCGGCTTCTACAGTGCCATTCATCTTCGGCCGATAAGGAGAAGAGTTATGATGTTGTATCTTGAATTAAGCGCATAGTGTGGTAATCATAGTATTGTTGAGATTGGTACCATTATCTGTGATGATTCTCTCCGAGATACCATACCGACAAATGAGATTCTGTTTGATGAATCGGGCCACAACTTTCTTGGTAACAGAAGCGAATGAAGCTTCCTCGACCCACTTTGTAAAGTAATCAATGGAAACTGTTGTACCCCAAAATTTTCCCTCCCATATTTGTCAATACATTTTAAGTGAGGTCCTCAAATTGCTCAAGGAAGTCCAAGGGTTGACCAGACAAGCTCTCTCCTAAGGCAGTCTACTCAAAATTAGGGTTTCATGTTGCATCAGGATACTTGAGTCCAAAGGGTCTCAAATTTTCATCAATGTCCTCATATGTTCTCAAGATCATCCATGTCAAGTTTCAAGCCTTGTAGAGAAAGTTTCCTCAGTCAACTACTCAAAAGCCCGAAAATCGACTGTGCTAGGGCAAAAGGCAACTGTGGCCCACATACAGTAAAACTTCAAGATTTTTTTTCAACATTCTCATTTTGAAGTACTATTCGTCATTTGATCAAGGGTTGATCATGATTCATCAAGGAATGCTCAAAATTCATCAAAACCCAAAAGTTGCTAAATTAGGGTTTTGTAGGAAAAGTCAACTTAACTTTGACCAAGCATAACTTTCTCATACTTTATGATAAATGACCCATCCAAAGCTCATTTTGAATAGGATGAAATTCCCTACAATACATATTCATCTCCCAAGTTCAAAATATATACTCACAAGAAGTTATGAATTTTGACATTATAGGTCATTTTGAAAAGTCAACAAAAACACTTTTTTTGGTCAAAGCTTCATACATGAACATGGAATACCAAATTCAGATGAGACCAAAAGGGTTGCTTAGAGGACATCTCAATATTTCTAAAAAGTCCAAGATCACCTTAAAAGAGTCAAAATTGAGGAAGTGATGCATTGGTGAAGTTGACATTTTTTGAAAAATTGCCAAAAGTCAACTATGCTTCAAATTGCAATTTTTGCTAAATGGGCCTAAGTTTTTGCACTTGTTTTGAGTTGGCATAATGGTCCACAAGCCCTAGCCCTTTCCACTTGTCATTGTCTTATTTTTATTATTTATTTTGATTTTTATTTGAATTAAATCAATTTTAATTAAAACAAATCATGAAAAAATCTAAAACATTGAAACCTCAAGATATTGTGCATGTTTCAGGTCTTATATCCAGTTGGAAAAAGATTGAATTCGTGCAAAGCCTTGGTGTGCACAAAAAGATTGAGTTTGGCCTATTTTTGGAATGATTTTCAAAGGAATTAAATCAAGATCAAAATCAATAATGGAAGAAGATTGAGATCATGTTTTCAACCCTAATCCAATCCTTGATATATATTGAACATTTGCAGACCTAAAAGAAGGCTAGAGAGAGGCGTGAAAGGTCAGAACAAACTTGAAAAAAACAAAAAAAAGTGTTGAGTCGAATTCATACTTCCAGGCATTTTTAGGACCCTCTAGCCATATCATTCACTTCCTGGGATCACAAGCAAGCTATACCAATCAAGAACAAGGAGTTTCCTGCGCTAAAACCCACTGTAAGTTAGCCACGACAATGGCTTCTTTCTTGAAATTCAATATCATGATTCTGGCATTTGTAGCAAGAATTATTCATATATTCTTGTTCATTGAAGCATTTGCAAGCTGTTGGTAATAATTAATTGCATTTTTGCTAACAATACAGAGATATGCCATGGTTAGGTTTTCTTGGTTCGTTTTAGGGTTTTCTCATGCAGGTGAAATTGGCCCAAATGGAAGAGACCATTGTGATCATCAAATCAAACCCAACTGATCCATGGTCTTGAATTTTATTTATATTGCTTGTATGTGATTTCTGAGATGTACAGGGTTACAGCTACAATGCCATGTCCGTAGGTAAAAGTTCTGAGTTTTAAAGGACGGATCCAGGGAAGAAGATGATAGTGTGTCACTACTTTACTGACCGGTTTAAACTTTGGTGCGTTTATTCTGGCCAGAAACCTATAGTTCTGATCTGTTTGTTTATTTCTGTATCTTGATAAACTAACACCCATCGTAGTTGGTCAGAAGAAGGAAGTGAGAAGTTTATGATTTTGGGTTCGATCCCAGGCATGACCCTCTGGCATTTTTTCTCCTTTGTTTTCTCCAGATCCAACGCCTACACCTACTGGGGGTTATTGTGATACGGTGGGAGAACTGACTTGAGGTTTTGCGTTTGTGTTCGCAAATGTTTCGGTTTAGCAAGAGTCGCCACCAACTTTTTATTTTATCCAAAGGAAAGGTCAAAAAGCACAGGAAAGACCTTTGAGATGTTTTCTTGGATTCAGGGGGTAGATTATGAAAAGGGAAGCTGCTAGCACCCTTTTCATCCATGGTTATCCATGGGCTCTTAGTTACTTGTTTAGATCACTTGTTTTTTCTTTTCAATTGTTTGTAATGGTGCTTTGTGTGTGGTTTTTGAAAATGCTTTGAAAAAGAGGCCATCGTTGTGGCAACCTTTGTAATGATTCTTGTTTAAATATATACAAAGGTGTTTGTCTTTTGAAAAGATATTTCAATGTTTGAAAGTTTGTTTTGTGAAATGTTTTGAAATTGTGTTGTGAAGTGTGTTTGAAAATAACAAGGATGATTTTGCAAGTTTTGACCAAGTAACTAAGAGTTGTCTACCCTATTTTACTCAAAGATCTTTCCTATACGTTTTTAACCCTTCTAACAGTGTTGTTTTACCATTGCATTTGGTAAACAACCTTGTATTAGGATGTTAAACGGGACAGGCGCGGGTCATTGTATGGACCATGATAGCAATATTGCCAAGTATCTTTAGCAAATTTTCCGAGGGACTAGATCATTTTGTATAGGCAACCAAGATAGCGTCATCGATGGACTATGACCTTTTTGTTTTGTTTTTGTTTTGCCAAAATACTCAACATGCATAACATGGCCTATTTTTAAGGCAACAAGTGGATGTAACCCTAGGGGTGCAAGTGTGCATTATGTTGTCATTTTCATGCATTTTGTCTTTGTATTAGTCAAGCTATTTGTTGATTTTGGATTGTTGGCATACAAACCCTAATCTCTAATCATGGCATAATTGAAAACGTAAATGCGTAAAATAAATCTACCACTATTACAACATGATTATGGGGAGGGGGGTACAATTTTTGGATGGGGATTATTTGACAAGAAATTAAAACCCTAATTTTACTATTACATCCAAATTGAATAAATGGAATAAATAAATAAATGAATAATACTTAAATAAACAAATTAAATAAGTATAAA
Organism: Vicia faba; assembly: GCA_948472305.1. Classification (NCBI taxonomy): domain Eukaryota; kingdom Viridiplantae; phylum Streptophyta; class Magnoliopsida; order Fabales; family Fabaceae; genus Vicia; species Vicia faba. Next base: position 784,117,898 of record OX451737.1, on the reverse strand, counting down.
AAATATTATGGATATGCAAAATGTTTTGTTCATTTTTATGTATGTAAAAATGTTTAATGTAAAAAGAAAGAAATAAAAAAAAAGATTATTATTATTATTATTATTATTATTATTTTTTATTAAGGGTAAAACCCTAATTTTCTTTTAAGAATGTAAATATATTAAATATACTATTTATATACAATAAAATAAAATAATGTATATACAAAAATAAAATATATTTAGAGAAAGTATAATTTAAGTATAAATAATAATAAAAAGTAAAAGTATAGTTTTAAATGTTTTATTTTTAAATTCTCATTAAAATAAAATAAAGGTATATATTCATTAAATTACTTTTATGTTTAGAAAAATTAAAATAAAATACAAAAATAAATGTGAGAATTTATAAAAAAATATTTTTGTATTTTTTATGTTTGAAAAATAAGAAAACAAAATCAGAAATGAAAATAAAAATTGAAAAATACAAAAGTATGAAGAAATGGGCCAGGGGGTGCAATCAGTAATGAGGGGGGGTGTCAAAAACAAAAGAAGCCAAAGTCCAGCCCAAAGCCAGACTTCATCTTCAAACTTGGTTCAAAATGCGCGCGCCCTGTACCAAACATGAACAACCTGCATACATGCTCTAATGCAAAAACACATAACATCAAAGTTGTAGAGTTTTCCAAGACGAATTCAACCATATAAAAAACTTGTCCTAACTCTCAAAGACCAGAGAGAATTTCTCTGGCCCTAAATCTTAACCTATTTTTTTAGGATATTCATGGACCAAATTCTCTTAGCATGCTTAACTAAAATGAAAATTTAGCATATGTACAACTTCATGGCTATGAATACTACATTTCTTATTCACAAACCTAAGCCTAATTGTTCCTAAATAGAGAGATAGGAAGTTGACAAAAACCTGTTTCAGTTGACTTCGTGTCTGACAATGTGGAGCTTTTCAATGAGGCCTGAGATGTTTGGGAGCTTGCTTGAACTTCCTCTGACCTTCTCCAATGCCCAACTTGCCTTGAATGTGCTTGAACAAGCCTACAGAACTCAACCTGCACAAGCTAAAATCAAAAATGGAAAACCTTGTAAATGGAGTTACAGTTAGTGTTTAAGGGTTGGGATAGCTTGGATAGGTTGTATGGAAGGTGTTTGAACCAATTTAAGGCAAAACGCACGAGGGATTTGAGCTGTGGAAATCAAACTGCAAGGAGTGCCCTATTTTGCCAAATGAAGATGATTTTGTGCTATGGGAGGTTTGAGGGCTCAAAGGGTCGTTTTTATGACTCAAGGGGATGTGAGAAAATTGTTCCAAATGCTTGCCAAAGTTGGTTTTCACAGATGTGTAAGTTGTGTGATATTGGACATGTTTCTTGTATATGAAGCAAAAGTGGACAAGTGATGCAAGACAAGCCTGTACAGGCTATCTATCAGCTTGCACACGATGCCCTTGGCCCCTCCAGTTGGTGGATTTTATTTGCTGCATAAGATATGGCTCAATGCTCAAGGATTCAGTTTTGACATAAAGCAAGATTTAAGCAAAAATGGTAATGTTGCTTTTTCTATTTAGGGATTAATCTTGTGTGCAAACCTCTAATGACCAAAACAATGCCTTAGACCAATGGACTTGCATTTAATTATTGAGTATGGAATGGTTTTGAGGCCTGTAATCTAGTGCAAAGCAAGCTGATTAGAGTTTGCAACTTGTATCAATATGAACATGCCATGGATAAAAAGTGAGTTTTTTCCAACTTCAAGCCTTCGGTTCTCCCTAAACACAAATGAGTTTGGAGAGTTATTTGGCATTTTGGAAATCTTGCAACATGCTATACATTCCATCTTTGAAATGCAATTTGAGATTCCAAGTGGAACTATGTGAAAAATGGCCATGAAGATAGGTCAAAATCCTGCCTAAACTAGGGCAAAATTTTACTAAGTTAAAAGTTTCATGGTCCCTTGTTCCAAAACTCATAACTTGAGATCCAAGATTCTTTTGGGAAAACTTTGTGAATCAAAGTTGTATAATTTGTGGAGGAATACAACTTTAATGTTGGAAGTTTTGTTTGAATCCAAATGCATCATGATGAAAATGTTGGGCAAAGTTGGGAAAATTAAGAAAATTTCATAACTTAGAAAAATTCTAAGTTATGAAAATTTTCAAATTTAAACCCTAATTTGCAAAATTGGGTTTCTTGATGAATAAGTTTCATGTTTTGACACATCTTGATGAAAAATGACCCTTGGCACTTGATTTTGACCAAAAAGTCAAAGTTTGACTTTTCAGTGTACAATCAAATTTTGATCAGTTGACTAAAAAATTCATCTGTCGATCCAATGCAATTGAGATCTTTTGAACTTTGTGAATAGATCAATATGATGCCATTGAGTCCTTGAATCCATGTTTGATTCCAATTTGCCATTGGCTAGGTGAAAAATCAGAAATTGCCCTTGTGCAGTCAAAACCCTAAAAATGACCATTTTGCCCTTTTGATGATCTGATCAAATTTCTTGAGGAGTTGTAGTCCAACCTTGATCAAATGGTTCATATGAGTCTATAATGTTGATGTGGACCAAAATTTATGAGGTTTTATTGTAAATTGTCCACAGTTGACTTTTTCCCCAATACAGCTGATTTCTAGGTCAACTGTCCAATTGACTGGGCAAAAATTTGATTCAAGGCTTGAAACTTGGTAGAGGTAATCTTGTAAGTACAACATGAAGTTATGAAAGTCACTTTGAGCATTAAAATTCCAAAAATCTATGTGCAAACTCAAACCCTAATTTAGGTCATCAGTGCAAGGAGATGTCTTGAGCAGAGCAAAACCCTAATCATGTTTGGAGTTCAAGGAGCCTTGTGAGGGGAAATCTTGATAAAATGAGAGGGCAAATTTTGGAGTACAACAACTTCCCCTGTTCAATCTTCTTGAACCTGGAGAGTTAGATTGGCGAGTTTGCTTTTCGTGACTCGAAGGTAAAAGATGATTGGACACTAGAGTGCCCGTAAATTTGCACTTGTCAAAATGTAGCTGAGGGAATGGGCTTAAAGATGCCATTTGGAGATGGCAGAATATTGCTGGAGATGGGCTTAAAGACGCCATCCAAGACTTGTTTATTGAAAATCAGGAGAATGAACACCAGATTAGTATCCGTATTTGGAACGTATCTGAGTTGTATCTGGAGATTGGATTCATATGAGCAAAGGAATGACGTCCGTGTCTATAGCGTATCTGAGATGTAACTGTATTTGATTCTTGAATGAATATCAGAATGACTGCCGTGTCTGGAGTGTATCTGTATTGTATCCAAAATCTGAAATCTGAATAAGCGACAGAAAGACATCTATGTCTGAAGTATCTCTGGGCTAGGGATTAGGTTTGAATGAGTGACAGAATGGCAACCGTGTCTGGCGCGTATCTGGACTGTATCTGAAGATGAGATCTGTATGAGTAGCAGAATGAATTTCGTGTCTAGAGTGTATCCGTACTGTAACTGGGATCCGGACAGGTGACATAATGACTTCTGTGTATGGAGTGTATCTGAACTTGAAGTTGATAGTTGAATCTGAAATGAGAAATAGAATAGCTTCCATGTCTGGAGCGTATCTAGTCTGTATCTGATTGCTGAAGTCTGAATGAGTAACAGAATAACCGCCGTGTCTGGGGTGTATCTGGACTGTGTCTGAAATCTTTGAATAGTTGTTAATGATAGCTTTTAATCTCATCCTGAAAAGGGTAAAATGTTAGCTGAAACACAAAATTATGTTGCATGATATGTATGCTGAAATAAAATATGTTCTATCAATGATATATGCGCATGTAAGCTGATTAGCTGTCTTGCTGAGGAAAATAAATCCTTGATAGCAGGAGATAATGAAATCTTTGACTGCTGCCGGGGAAGATAAATCCTTGACCACTGCTGGGGATAGAAAAAATCCTTGGCAACTCGTGTGGATTAACAAGAACTTTGACAACTTCTGCGGGGAATTGAGAATCCTTCATGACTTTCCTGGGGAATAAGGAAAACTCTGACGATCTCTACTGGGAAATTAAAACCTGGGAGGCTTCAACTTGGAGAAATGAGAACAAAAATCCTCGTTCTGCTGGGGAATAACTTCGCAGGGAGAATGTTTATCCTGTTGGAGAGTTTTCAAAAGCTTGGGTTGTATACCAATCTATTTGAGGAAGCAAGAATGAGAATCTTCATTCAGGAGTTTGGGTCAGGAGGTTAGGTGTATGCCAATCTTCCGAAGTTTTAAGAATGAGAATCTTCATTCTGTTAAGGGTATCAGGAGCTTGGGAGTATTCCAATCTTATGGGGTTTTAAGAATGAGAATCTTCATTCTGTTAAGGGTATCAGGAGCTTGGGAGTATGCCAATCTTCTGGAGTTTTATCCTTGGTTGAGAATAAAAGTTAACTGTTATCTGGTTGATTTCCAGGTTTTTAAGATAACTTTCTGGAGGATTTGGAGAAACCGGATGATTCCCACTGTGGTTTAAAGGTTGAAGTTTTGGACTCCATTGGGGAATAAAGTTTTATCTTCACTGAGGGTTTGTAGTTCGAAGTCTTCTGGCTCCATTGGGAATCGGGAGTTTAGAAACTTAGTTCTGATGAGGATTTTGAAACTTAACTCCACTGGGGATGTGTATTTCAAGGTTTTAACTCTGTTGAGGATCTGAATGACATACTGCAGGGGATTTCCTCTAGAATAGCACAAAGACGTCTTCCTATACTTTCAACCTATCAGTAATTATTCTTTCTCATTCTGTTTTATTTGTAAGCAGTGATTATATTCAAATGCATATGCTCATTTAATAAATCATTGGACGTTTTCAAATAGAACATAAGCGTAAAAAGAAAGAAAAGGCAAACAAATTTCTGCACTTTGAAGTATCTTTATATTAACTTTGTGTAAGTATTTTTGTACAAAGGAGACAGACATCCTATTAAGAGAATGTTGTCATAAAAAATGAGAAAATTTTATACAAAGAAAGATGGCTATGTGTAACGATTCCATGGGGTTCCCATTCTGCTATAGCCTTCGTAACTCTGAGTATCTTGTCCATTCGTTGCCTTGTTTTGACGATGATTAGGTTGATCAGAAGCCCAGATCTTGTCTGTGAAGAGATTGTCCTTAAAGTGATCCGATGAGACATAGTCATAAGCTTTAATTCCCTAACTTTTGCCTGGACCGCTATTTCGGGTTTTCGATCCACCGGGAAACCCTTTTTTGCCCAAGTTACCCTTTCGGGTTTTCAACTTGCCGGGTGTACAGATTTTTGTATTTATCCCTAATTTTTGCCTGAACCACCCTTTCGGGTTTTCGATTCACCGGGATGCCCATTTTTGCCCAAGTCGCACTTTCGGGTTTTCAACTTGTCGGGTCATTTATGCGTAGTATCTTTTGACTATGTCTGTGTTTGCAGGGTGCGGCAGGTCATCACCGTCCATGGTGGTAAGAATCATTGCCCCACCAGAAAAGATGTTTTTGATCACAAATGGTCCTTCGTAAGTAGGAGTCCATTTTCCCCTGGGATCACTTTGCGGCAAGATGATTCGCTTGATTACAAGGTCTTCGACTTGATATACTTGTCTCTTGACTTTCTTGTTGAAGGCCTTGATCATACGTTTCTGATACGCCTGACCATGGCAAACAGCAGTAAGTCGCTTCTCATCAATCAAGTTAAGTTGATCAAGCCGGGTTTGAATCCAATCATCTTCATTCAAACCAGCATCCTTCATGATTCTTAAGGAAGGAATCTAAACTTCCATAGGTAGAACAACTTCCATGCCATATACCAAAGAAAAGGGGGTTACCCCAGTTGAAGTGCGTGCCGTGGTACAATACCCGTGCAGAGCAAATGGTAATATCTCATGCCAGTCCTTGTAGGTGACTGTCATCTTTTGAATGATCTTCTTGATATTTTTGTTCGCAGCTTCGACATCACCGTTCATCTTAGGCTGATAGGGAGATGAATTGTGATGTTGAATCTTGAACTGCTCGCATAGAGCAGTGATCATAGTATTGTTCAAATTCGTACCGTTGTCAGTGATGATCCTGTCGGGGATACCATACCGGCATATGAGGTTCTGCTTGATGAAGCGGGCAACCACATTCTTTGTAATGGAGGTGAAGGAAGCAGCTTCGACCCACTTGGTAAAGTAATCAATGGCCACCAGGATGAAACGGTGTCCATTGGATGATGTAGGCTTGATCTCTCCAATCATGTCGATTCCTCACATCGCGAATGGCCAAGGAGCTGTTAAGACATTGAGAGGAACTGGGGGAATATGTACCTTGTCAGCATAGATTTGGAATTTGTGACAAGTACGGGAATATTGATGATAATCAGCTTCCATGGTAGACCAGTAGTAGCCTGCCTGTAGAATCTTCTTAGCCATCGTATGACCGCTCAAGTGGGTGCAAAAGGTGCCACTATGTAGTTCATCCATGATTTGCTTAGCTTCAACCTTGTCTACACAACGGAGTAGGACACAATCAAGATTGTGCTTGTATAGGATACCATTGCTCAGAAAGAACTTGGTCGCGAACCTCCTTAAGAACTTTTTGTCGTTGACTGAAGCTCCTTCAGGGTATTCTTGTGCTTCGAGATACCTTTTGACGTCATGAAACCAAGGTCGGCCCACCACTTCTTCGGTATTAATCTCGTGACAATATGCAGGTTCTTCCATTCGTTAAATGGTGATTTAAGGTTCCTCATTATCCCAGTTAAGTTTAAACATGGATGACATTGTAGCTAGCGCATCTGCTAGTTGATTCTCTTCTCGCGGGAAGTGCTCGAAGGTGATCTGCTCGAAATGTGGTAACAATGTCAGGACATATTATTTGTAAGGGATGAGGTTAGGGTGCTTAGTATCCCACTCTCCTTTGATTTGACTGATAACCAAAGCTGAGTCCCCAAATACAATCAAAGATTTGATTCCTAAGTCAATAGCAGCCTTAAGACCAAAGATACAAGCTTCATACTCGGCCATGTTGTTGGTGCAGCTGAAGCAGAGTATAGTAGTGAAAGGTGTATGGCAACCTTCTGGAGAGATAAGTACTGCGCCGATACCGTTCCCAAGTACGTGGGAGGCACCATCAAAGTACAGAGTCCATCAGGATCCTTGTTCAGGTCCGTCATACGGTCCGTTACCTTTAATGTTGTCTAATGTCACAATATCCTCGTCAGGGAAGTCGAACCTCATAGATTGGTAATCTTCGACGGCTTGATGAGCTAGATGGTCAGCTTGTACACTCCCCTTTATAGCTTTTTGGGTTGTGTACTGGATATCATACTCAGTCAGGATCATCTGCCATCTAGAAATTCTTCTGGATAAGGCAGGCTTCTCGAATATGTACTTGATCGGATCCATTTTGGAAATCAGCAAAGTGGTATGTGTCAACATATACTGCCTTAGCCGGCGAGCAGCCCATACCAAAGCGCAACAAGTTTTCTCGAGTAGTGAGTAGCGAGTCTCACAGTCAGAATTTTTTGCTAAGGTAATAAATGGCATGCTCTTTTCGGCCAGACTCGTCATGTTGGCCTAGTACGCACCCCATTGAATCATCCAAAACAGTCAGATACATGATTAAATGCCTTCCTTCGACGGGTGGCATCAAGATAGGAGGTTCCAGCAGATACTCCTTGATCTTATCGAAAGCAACTTGGCAGTCATCATTCCATTCAACCACCTGATCTTTCTTCAACAACTTGAAGATTGGTTCACAGGTAGATGTTAGGTGAGATATGAACCTTGCGATGTAGTTTAGGCGTCCCAAGAAACCTCTGACCTCCTTCTCAGTGCGAGGGGCAGGCATTTCTTGTATAGATTTGACTTTGGTAGGATCAACCTCGATGCCTTTGTTACTGACAATGAATCCCAAAAGTTTACCGGACCTGACTCCGAAAGTGCACTTGCTAGGGTTCAGTCTGAGCTTGTATTCTTTTAACCTGATAAACAGCTTTTGCAGATGGTCGAGGTGTTCTTCTTCTGTCTGTGAACGGGCTATCATGTCGTCTACGTAGACTTCAATCTCATGATGTATCATGTCATGAAACAAAGCTACCATGGCTCGCTGATAGGTTGCCCCGATATTCTTCAGTCCGAATGGCATCACTTTATAGCAGAAGGTACCCCACTGCATAACAAAAGTAGTCTTCTCCATGTCTTCGGGGGAAATTTTGATCTGGTTGTACCCTGAAAATCCGTCCATGAAAGATCTGGAGTAGTCAATGTGTGGTAGTGGAAAATCATCTTTAGGGCTAGCCCTATTTAAGTCTCTGTAGTCCACACACATTCTGACTTTGCCGTCCTTCTTAGGCACGGGCACAATGTTAGCAACCCATTATGGATAAGAAGTAACAGCAGAAAACCAGCATTGAACTGCTTCATCACTTCAGCTTTAATCTTTTCGGACATGTCAGGCCTCATTCGGCAGACTTTCTGTTTGATTGGTGGACAGTCTTCTCTTGTAGGGAGACGGTGAACCACAATATCCGTATCTAGTCCCGTTATGTCTTCATAGAACCAGGCGAAGATCTCAACATATTCATTCAACAGCTGAACTAAGCGCTCTTTGACACTTGGCTCCAGGTTGGCACCCACTTTAACCTCTTTTCTGTCTTTGGCAGTACCCAAATTGATAGTCTCTAACAACTCTTCATGGGGCAGAATAACCCTTTCTTCTTGTTGCAAAAGTCTAGCCAACTCTCCAGGCACTTCACAGTCTTCATCATCTTCGTACTCGGCATGATTGACTAGATCTTCAGAGTCACTGAAGGCCATAGCAGAATTGTTACCCATGGAATCTAGAGTGGATGGGTACCTACATTTTGTGAGTGTGGGTGCGTGTAAGGGATAGCCACCTTTAAAAAAAATAAAATGTAAAAATAAAGAAAATGAACACAAAAGTTTATATATGAAAACATCCATGATTCATTAAAAATGGCATATGAAAATGAAGAATCAAAACCCTTACAAATGGACCTATATGCCCCGGGTAAGGCATAAGGCGAAAAGAGTGTACAAATTGTTTAATAATTATTACAGGCCAAACAAGAAATGTTCAAAGGATAAATTACTGATTGATGAAAGTAATGGGAACGAAATCTTTCGCCTCCCAGTTGTTCAGTCCTCCTTCAATAGTTGGAAAGATCCAGTCTTCAAAATTGCTTCCTTCTTCATCATCTTCTAAAGTATGAACTCCATGATGAGTGATTTTCAGTGGCGGTCCTCCAGCCCGGGAGTGACGCACAGCTTTCTGGCTAGCAGCAGTGAAACCCAAACCGAACTTATCTGTCTTGTAAGAAAAATCTGGCAGTTGACCCCATACTGTGCTCCCTCCTTCCTTGACTACAGCCTCTGCATCTTTAAGGGATGACATCCGGGACACAGGTTTGGTAATGATGGGCACATCAGTCATTGTCTTGGCTACCACAATCTCAGGAGAAACTTCTTCAAAGTGTTGGAAAGGTGTTTCTATGAATTCACCATCTAACTCCATGTAGCGGAAAGAGTTAAGGTGGCTTATCATATACTCCTCCTCACCATGAACTGTTATGATCTTACCCTGGACTGGGTATTTGAGCATCTGGTGTAGAGAAGAAGTGACGGCCCCAGCATTGTGGATCCATGGCCTTCCCAATAAACATGAATATGAAGGACGAATGTCCATCACATAAAATGTAGAATTGAAAATTTCCGTACCCACCTTAATTGTGATATCCGCTTCTCCGTGAACCATCCGCTTAGAACCGTCGAAGGCTCTAACAATGATATTACTGGACTTTAAGGTCAAACCTTCATAGTCTAGCTTGTCCAAAGCTTTCTTTGGTAGGACATTTAAAGATGAACCGGTATCAACCAGAACATGAGCAAGTGTGGTCCCTCTGCACTCTACCGAAACATACAGCGCATCATTATGCTTTCTTCCATTAGATGTCAGGTCGGCATCAGAGAAATCAAGACCATTGTCGACTGTAAGGCTGGCTATACACTCTTGAAACTGATCCACAGAAGTTTCTTGAGGCACGTGCGCCGTCTTCAAGAATTTGATCAAGGCTTTGGCATGAGCCTCGGAGCAGAGCAATAGAGCTAGCATAGAGATTTTTGAAGGGGTTTGCCCCAACTGCTCTACGACATCATAGTCGCTTTTCTTAATTATCTTTAAAATCTCCTCCATTTCCTTTTGGGTGGTCTCAGGGACAACCAAAGTCTGAGCCCTCGTCCTGACGGGCGCTTCTTGGATCCCCTTACCTTTATCAGCAGTAACAGTAGAGGGTACAACTTCGGGAGTAACAATTTCTTCAATCACTGGACTTCGTACATATATCTTGACAGGCACAGGAGCACTTGAGGGTCCGAAGACTGCCCTTGGAGGAGCAATCTCCGGAGAGAAGATTCTTCCGCTACGAGTTATCTTACTTGTCCCTGCAATATTTCCTATATCAGGAGTTTCTTCATCGGAGCTTTCTTCAACTGATTCGATCTGCTTAACACCATGGTAGAAGATCTCTCCTCCATAATTCCATGGTATTGTCTTGTTGGACTTATATGGGATAGGCCCCGACATGGTAATCTTCAGCGGTATAAACTTTGGATCAGGTGTAATCTTAACATGCCTTTTGCAGGTCTTGGAAAGATTGTCAGAAATGGTGATTATAGAAACATCATTGATTGGAGTAACATGAGTAACATGAGTAATAGTAGCAACAAGAGTTTTCTAAAAGAGGATCTCTTGAGTATCCATCAGGCGTTGGATGCCTGATTTCAACAGCGGACAATCGGATTGCAAGGTCGAACAAAGGTAACAATTTTTTTCACAGCCTGGGAAAAATCCCGGCTTTCAACAGATTCATCTTAATCAATGGCAACAGAGTCATTAAGTCATCAACAACAGTAACATGAAGATCTTCTACAACGGCATGGACATTATGACCATGTTTTGGCATAGGAGCGGATATCACATTAGGTTTTTCGAGGGCATCAAACTCTACCTCCTTGGCATCTATTAAATCTTGGATCTTGTTTTTAAGGGCCCAACAGTTGTTGGTGTCGTGACCCGCACTGTCCGTATGATACGCATATTTTGCATTTGAATGATAATAGGGGGAAGAGGTATTTGGGTTTTTTGGTGCTTCTTTCAAGTTGGTAAGGTTTAACTTTAACAGATGAGGGAGGACCTGAGCAGGTGTCATATTGATCCGGGTGAATTGCCGTTGTGGCCTTTCCACCCTGGTTTGGTTAGCTCTGGGTTGACTTCTTCGAGGTTGATCGGCTGAGGAGTTCTGAATCATCACAGCCCCCACCGCTGGTCGGCGCTCCATTCTTCCTTGATTTTTCTGGGTGTAAACAACAAAAGCTTCTTTCTTGGCTGGGAAGGTCTTCTTGACAGCAGTGGAAGCAGCTGCATCCTTCTGAATTTTACCGCTCTTAATGCCAGCTTTGACCCTTTCACCCGTCAGAATTAATTCGGTGAACCCTGCAGATGAGATCCCGATCAAGTGATTAAAGAATGGACCTGACAGGGTCCCCAAAAACATATCAACCAGCTCTCTATCCGACAATGGTGGCTGCACCCTTCCATCCAAATCCCGCCACTTCTGGGCGTACTGCTTAAAGCCTTCATTAGAGACCATACTCATACTCTATAGTTGAGTACGAGTAGGCGCTAGATCTGCGTTATATTGGTATTGTCGATATAAAGCAGCAGCCAAATCCTCCCAGTTATGTACATCAGATCTCTCAAGTTGATAGAACCAGTCCAATTGCGTACCCGACAAACTATCTTTAAAAAAGTGGACCCACAGATCCTTATCAGAAGAGTGAGGTTGGATCTTTCTGACGTAGGACCGCATATGCATCTTTGGATAGGACAAACCGTCGTATTTAGAAAATGTAGGCGCTTTGAACTTGGGGGAATGGCAATCCCAGCAACCAACCCTAGTTCTTCGAAATCCAACCCAGGTACTCTTTGTACCTCCATGGCTGCCAACCGCTCTTATAGATATTTATACTTATCGTCTGCAGGAGGATACTACTGCTCAGAGTAATCTTCCTCCTCTTCTTCTTCTTCCTCTTCAGCTTCAGACTCGGAGGGCATTGCAACTCCTTTACCTTTACCAACCCCTTCGTCATACGTTGAGGGGAACTCGAGGACCCTTCTAGCCTGGTTCTCAAACCTTCTCCCCAAAGTGGCCACACCAGCCCTTTTCTTCTTTTTCTCTTTTTCTTTTTCCTTCTCTTTCTCTAACAGTGCTTGAAGGTCCTCCTGACCCTTTGCCAAGGTCATGAGGAGTTGTTGGAACTGGGAATTTTGTGCTTGCAGATCTTTGACCGTCTGCTCTATATCCATCTTGCTGAAATAAACAGCAGAAAGATAATGAAACCTGGTGTGAAGACCTGTTTATGCATATGATGAATGATATGTATTCATGTAATGCATTCAAGGATTTAGAAATTCAAAGTTGTTGCAAACAAAAAGAACACGCGTCATATTAATAAGAAGAAATTTGTTAGTACATAAATGCCCCATGGGAAAAATATTACAAAATTCTTAATGTAAAAAGACGTTGCGCATCCTCTTTGGTGTGATGTAGGTGTTAAGAGTCTCATCTTCGTGAAGTCGGCGGGTAAGTTCCAAAACCTTCTTCTCACTGGCATAAAAGCTGGCTTCAAAAGTGTTCCGTTCTTCCTTGAGCTGTATCCAACTCTTTTGCAATTCTTCCAATGATGTTGGCATGTCTGGATGTAGGAGGGTGTATGGAACCTCTCCTTCCATAACAGGCTCTTTGATCACGGGGAGAATGTGGGGGTAAGGCATCATAAGACTCTGGGCGCGGGTTCATACCCACTTGAGATAAGGCTCAAGGGGGATGGAATTATTGTGTCCCAGTGTCTTACTATCCACTTTGTTGGGCATCCTCCAGACTTGGATAAACCTTTGTCGAAGTCCTTGAGCGTCCTTGTCGAAGTCAAAAACCAAGTCTGGAATCAGCATGTCATGAGGGCCATCCCTCCGGGCATACCCAAATTGTCTCAGAGCTAAACAGGGGTTATAGGTAATGCCTCCCCTAATGCCAAGTAGTGGGACATTAGGGAATTCCCCACAATGATCAATGATGATGACATTTTCTCTGGACCAAGAACACCAATGAACATCAGAATGTGTAAGGGTCATTAATCGTTGCAACCACCTCAAGCCTTGCTCATTCTTCAAGACTGACTGGGGAAGGTGAGAAATAAACCACCTTGCTAGAAGAGGAGTACAACACATGAGAACACCTCTTTTCCTCATTGTTCGTGTGTGAAATGAGTGTAGGATGTCCCCAAGCAATGTAGGCACAGGATTCCGAGATATGAAAATCTTGACAGCATTCACATCTATAAGCTGGTCAGGGTTTGGGGACAAGACTAACCCATAGATGAGAAGTGCTACAATCTCCTCAAAAGCTTGTAGATCTAGGGAATTCCAGCAGTCTTGTGCCTTCTCAAACAGAAACTTTGCCAAGAAACCCTTGACACCACTTCTGATTTCCCAATGACCTTTGATATCAGATGGTTGCAAGTGTAAGGCTTGAGCAACATCTCCAGGCTTTGGCTCTCTTTCCGTACCATTGTAGGGTAGTTGATGGAGAATAGGAATCCTCAGGAGTTGAGAAAATTCCTCCAAAGTAGGTACTAGTTGGTAATCAGGAAATGTAAAGCAATGGTGTAGGGGGTCAAAGAACTGGAAGAGAACTTTCACCATATCCTCTTCAATGTTGGAGTTGTCCAAGTTGAGAAGTCTACCATGTCTTTCACTGAAGGGAGAATTCTCTAGAATATTGGAAGTAAGCTCCTTGAGTTGAGGAGGGATTCTCACAAGGTTGACTTGAATTGTTTTCCTGCAAAGAGATTCCATGACCTACAAAACAAGAACAAAGATGAAGATCCAAACCCTTGAAATGGTTAGTGGATGCATATGATGCTTTATTATGTTCATGATGTATGCACAAGTATATGTACAAGCAAATCACACAAGATCCTAGTTTCAGGCTTGCATGGGGTTTCGTAGGTAAGTACCCTCTTGAAGTTAGTTGGCTTAACCTGTCCTATAAATAGTAACCGGGTTCTAAGGAGCTCAATATCACTGGATTATTTTCTGTGTTCATTGTTTCAGTTTAGCCACTTAACCGGCGACTGAAATATTCCAAGAAAACAACCCTCAATGAGTGTAGTATCGAGTATCTACCAACTTCGGACTGCACCAAAGTCGGTCATCTCACTACCCCTAAAAAGGCCAAGATGGTCAAGTAAAGGTTCTAAGAGTTCATTAGTGCTTCATGACATCACTCAGCGGCCCTGTATTCTCTTTGATTGACTCAAAGGCTACAGGTACCCACAAATATGTCGCACTAATATAGCTATTGCTTCAACCATGTCGGTATACCCCGCACAGTTTCCATAACGTATTGCTATTTACCTATGAATGTTTCCCAAATCCGGGTAGAGAATTTCAAGCCCAAACAATAGAACCAAAATGTAAAGCAATCAAAGCATACAAGATAAGCATGTAAAGGTGATCTAAACCCTAAGGTTACTCCACTTTTAAAGATTTTCCCCAGCAGAGTCGCCAGTTCTGTGATATGGTGGGAGAACTGACTTGAGGTTTTGTGTTTGTGTTCGCAAATGTTTCGGTTTAGCAAGAGTCGCCACCGACTTTTTATTTTATCCAAAGGAAAGGTCAAAAAGCACAAGAAAGACCTTTGAGATGTTTTCTTGGGTTCATGGGGTAGATTATGAAAAGGGAAGGTGCTAGCACCCTTTTCATCCATGGTTATCCATGGGCTCTTAATTACTTGTTTAGATCACTTGCTTTTGCTTTTCAATTGTTTGAAATGGTGCTTTGTGTGTGGTTTTTTTAAAATGCTTTGAAAAAGAGGCCATCGTTGTGGAAAACTTTGTAATGATTCTTGTTTGAATATATACAAAGGTGTTTGTCTTTTGAAAAGATATTTCAATGTTTGAATGTTTGTTTTGTGAAATGTTTTGGAATTGTGTTGTGAAGTGTGTTTGAAAATAGCAAGGATGATTTTGCAAGTTTTGACCAAGTAACTAAGAGTTGTCTACCCTATTTTACTCAAAGATCTTTCCTATATGTTTTTAACCCTTTTGACAGTGTTGTTTTACCATTGCATTTGGTAAACAACCTTGTATTAAGATGTTAAACGGGACAGGCGCGAGTCATCGTATGGACCATGATAGCAATATTGCCAAGTATCTTTAGCAAATTTTTCGAGGGACTAGATCATTTTGTATAGGCAACCAAGATATCGTCATCGAGGGACTATGATCTTTTTGTTTTGTTTTTGTTTTGCCAAAATACTCAACATGAATAACATGGCCTATTTTTAAGGTAACAAGTGGATGTAACCCTAGGGGTGCAAGTGTGCATTATGTTGTCATTTTCATGCATTTTATCTTTGTATTAGTCAAGCTATTTGTTGATTTTGGATTGTTGGCATACAAACCCTAATCTCTAATCATGGCATAATTGAAAGCGTAAATGCGTAAAATAAATCTACCACTATTACAACATGATTATGGGGAGGGGGATACAATTTTTGGATGGGAATTATTTGACAAGAAATTAAAACCCTAATTTTATTATTACATCCAAATTGAATAAATGGCATAAATAAATAAATGAATAATACTTAAATAAACAAATTAAATAAGTATACAAAATATTATGGATATGCAAAATATTTTGTTCATTTTTATGTATGTAAAAATGTTTAATGTAAAAAGAAAGAAATAAAAAAAAAGATTATTATTATTATTATTATTTTTTTATTAAGGGTAAAACCCTAATTTTCTTTTAAGAATGTAAATATATTAAATATACTATTTATATACAATAAAATAAAATAATGTATATACAAAAATAAAATATATTTAGAGAAAGTATTATTTAAGTATAAATAATAATAAAAAATAAAAGTATAATTTTTTAATGTTTTATTTTTAAATTCTCATTAAAATAAAATAAAGGTATATATTCATTAAATTACTTTTATGTTTAGAAAAATTAAAATAAAATACAAAAATAAATGTGAGAATTCATAAAAAAATATTTTTGTATTTTTTATGTTTGAAAAATAAGAAAACAAAATCAGAAATGAAAATAAAAATGGAAAAATACAAAAGTATGAAGAAATGGGCCAGGGGGTGCAATCAGTAATGAGGGGGGTGTCAAAAACAAAAGAAGCCAAAGCCCAGCCCAAAGCCAGACTTCATCTTCAACCTTGGTTCAAAATGCGCGCGCCCTGTACCAAACATGAACAACCTGCATACATGCTCTAATGCAAAAACACATAACATCAAAGTTGTAGAGTTTTCCAAGACGAATTCAACCATATAAAAAACTTTTCCTAACTCTCAAAGACCAGAGAAAATTTCTCTGGCCCTAAATCTTAACCTATTTTTTTCAGGATATTCATGGACCAAATTCTCTTAGCATGCTTAACTAAAATGAAAACTGAGCATATGTACAACTTCATGGCTATGAATACTACATTTCTTATTCACAAACCTAAGCCTAATTGTTCCTAAATAGAGAGATAGGAAGTTGACAAAAACCTGTTTCAGTTGACTTCGTGTCTGACAATGTGGAGCTTTTCAGTGATGGCTCAGATGTTTGGGAGCTTGCTTGAACTTCCTCTGACCTTCTCCAATGCCTAGCTTGCCTTGAATGTGCTTGAACAAGCCTACAGAACTCAACCTGCACAAGCTGAAATCAAAAATGGCAAACCTTGTAAATGGAGTTACAATTAGTGTTTAAGGGTTGGGATAGCTTGGATAGGTTGTATGGAAGGTGTTTGAACCAATTTGAGGCAAAATGCACGAGGGATTTGAGCTATGGAAATCAAACTGCAGGGAGTGCCCTGTTTTTCCAAATGAAGATGATTTTGTTCTATGGGAGGTTTGAGGGCTCAAAGGTTCGTGTTTCTGACTCAAGGGGATGTGAGAAAATTGTTCCAAATGCTTGCCAAAGTTGGTTTTCACAGATGTGTAAGTTGTGTGATATTGGACATGTTTCTTGTATATGAAGCAAAAGTGGACAAGTGATGCAAGACAAGCCTGTACAGGCTATCTATCAGCTTTCACACTATGCCCTTGGCCCCTCCAGTTGGTGGATTTGATTTTCTGTATAAGATATGGCTCAATGCTCAACGATTCATTTTTGACATAAAGCAAGATTTAAGCAAAAATGGTAATGTCGCTTTTTCTATTTAGGGATTAATCTTGTGTGCAAACCTCTAATGACCAAAACAATGCCTTAGAACAATGGACTTGCATTTAATTTTTTATTATGGAATGGTTTTGAGGCCTGTAATCTAGTGCAAAGCAAGCTGATTAGAGTTTGCAACTTGTATCAATATGAACATGCCATGGATAAAAAGTGAGTTTTTTCCAACTTCAAGCCTTTGATTCTCCCTAACCACAAATGATTTTGGAGAGTTCTTGGACATTTTGGAAAGCTTGTAACATGATCTACATTCCATATTTGAAATTCAATTTGAGATTCCAAGTGGAACTATGTGAAAAGTGGCCATGAAGATAGGTCAAAATCCTGCCTAAACTAGGGCAAAATATTACTAAGTTAAAAGTTTCATGGACCCTTGTTCCAAAAATCATAACTTGAGATCCAATCTTCTTTTGGGAAAACTTTGTGAATAAAAGTTGTAGACTTTGTGGAGGAATACAACTTTCATGTTGGAAGTTTTGTTTGAACCCAAATGCATCATGATGAAAATGTTGGGCAAAGTTGGGAAAAATTAAGAAAATTTCATAACTTAGAAAAATTCTAAGTTATGAAAATTTTCAACTTTAAATCGTAATCTGCAAAATTGGGTTTTTTGATGAACAAGTTTCATGTTTTGATACATCTTGATGAAAAATGACCCCTGGCACTTGATTTTGACCAAAAAGTCAAAGTTTGACTTTTCAGTGTACAATCAAGTTTTCATCAGTTGACTGAAAAATTCATCTGTCGATCCAATGCAATTGAGATCTTTTGAACTTTGTGAATAGATCAAGATGATGCCATTGAGTCCTTGAATCCATGTTTGATTCCAATTTTCCATTGGCTAGGTGAAAAATCAGAAATTGCCCTTGTGCAGTCAAAACCCTAAAAATGACCATTTTGCCCTTTTGATGATCTGATCAAATTTCTTGAGGAGTTGTAGTCCAAACTTGATCAAATGGTTCATATGAGTCTATAATGTTGATGTGGACCAAAATTTATAAGGTTTGACTGTAAATTGGCCACAGTTGACTTTTACCCCAATATAGTTGATTTCTAGGTCAACTGTCCAATTGATTGGGCAAAAATTTGATTCAAGGCTTGAAACTTGGTAGAGGTAATCTTGTAAGTCCAACATGAAGTTATGAAAGTCACTTTGAGCATTAAAAGTCCAAAAATCTCTGAGAAAACTCAAACCCTAATTTAGGTCATAAGTGCAAGGAGATGTCTTGAGCAGAGCAAAACCCTAATCCTGTCTGGAGTTTGAGGAGCCTTGTGAGGGGAAATCTTGATAAAATGAGAGGGAAAATTTTGGGGTACAACAGTTATATTCTGATTTCATCAACAAGGACCAAGTCAAGCATCCCCTGGGCATTATCCTCTGGATCCATCAGTCTCAGCCATATCCAGCACACCTCATCTTCTGACGGTCACAATTTGTTGGATCCACTAGCCAGGAGCAGACCCAGTATCACCATCCTATGGACCATCATCTTTTGGGCCGTCATCCTCTGGATCATCATCCTCTGATCAGAGCCGCTGGCAGTAGGCCCTTGGGTTATTTCTGTTACTTTTCTTATTTTTCTTATTATTACTCTTCTTCAATAACTAAAATAATTCCTTTTTTTTAACCAATCAAAAATTCATAAAATCAACTTTTCACCAACTTAGGTTTAGGCTTTTTTTTTATTATAAAAAATTAATTTAATTTAATTAGTGTAATTTAATTTTAAGGTAATTTTAATTCTTTTGTAAATAAATTAAAACAAACTAGAAAATTAGCTTTTATTTGATTTAACTTTTATTTTATTTTCCTAAAAAATAACTAAAAATATTTTTTCATTTAATTAGGTTTAGACGGCGTCAAAACCCTAATCTTTTCTCGTTCTCATTCCATCGCGCGCGTTTATTTATTTTGCAATATTGATGTAATTGCTCACAAGTTGTAATAGTTTAAATTAGGACTTTTACTTTTCATTTATCGCTTTTGTTTTACGGTTTTTTTTTGGCTATGTAAATACCCGAAGCCTTGTAATAGCTTAGCTTTACTTTCCGCATTTTAAACTCCGCAATTATTAAATGTTAGATGTATGAATATTAGGGATGCATGACAAGATTGTATGATTAACTTTAAAACAGTTAGCAAACCCTAAATGTGCAAAGATAAATAACTTGAAATTGAATCACTCGCACATGCGCACTCCTAGGGTATACTCCCACTTCGGTTGCCTTCGGTAAACGATCATTGAGTATAGGGTATTTTAGTGGTCGCTCTTTTGTCCCAAAGATCAAATTTGCCTCGGAAGGGTTGCCTCAGAATAGTTGCCTCGAATATTGATCTTAAGACATTAGGGTTATTACTAAGACATCCTAACATTGCTTTAGTGATCGTACGCCCCTTTTCAAATTGACCCGCAAAACTCCAACGATGGTGCTACCTACTCACTAATAGTGGGATAGCGCTGTATAAAGGAAACAAACATAGAACAATTCTTTTTTCGAGTAGGTAGATTAGCTCTTAAGTGCTTGCTCAATCCAAACAAACTTTTTCACACTTACACTCCTTTCAAACAAAGTTTCAAAAAACACTTCGTAACACTCTTGAGGACTGATACAAGGGTTAAATCGAAGTCAAACAAAAACTTTTCAAATCACACAAACACACGAAGAAGCAATTTTTAAAATGATGAGCAAGTACCTAAGAGCCCATGGAAAACCATGGATAGAAAGGGTGCTAATACCTTCCCTTTCTATAATCTACCCCCGTACTCAAAATCTCGAAAAAGGAATTTTTCTGTGCTTTTCTCCTTTCCTTGTTAGATAAAATAAAAGTCGGTGACGACTCTTGCTTACCGCGACATTTTGCAAACACAAACGCAAAACGCAAACCAGTATTTCCTAAAACAGTCGGTTCTTCCACCGTATCACAGAACCGGCGACTCTGCTGGGAAAAAATAAGTGGGGTATACCTTAGGATTAGTTCATCATTTCTGCTTCAATTGTTTGATATGATTGCTTTATTTTTGTGCGCTTTGTATCAGAGTTACTATAGATCCTAACCCGGATCTGGGGGACACCTTGTAGGTAAGTAGCAATAAACTGTGAGGGAACTGTACAGCGTAGACCAATACGGTTGAAGCAGTAGCTACATTGATGTGGCACATTGGTTGGTACCGGTATCCCTTGTGGAGAAACGAGGAGAATACGAGGCTGCTATATGGGTCGTTAAGTATCAACTGACCTTAGAACCTATGATTGACCAACTTGGCCATAGGAAGTAGTGAGATAGCCGGCCTCGGTATAGATCTGAGAAATGGTTGATACTCGATACTACACTCATTGAGACCATACTCTCGAGATAGTTCCGGCCGCAAGAAAAGATTGCGTGAGATGAAACCATGACCGATGGAGGATGGTCAGTGATATTGAGAACCTCTAGAACCAGATTACTATTATTAGGACAGGTTGAACCAACTGAACTTCAAGAGGGTAGTACCTAGACCCCATGCAAGCCTGAAAATTAAGGGCTCTTCTGTGTGACTTGTTTGCCTTTACCATGTCTGTTACCTGCCATACTTGTTGTGTGCTTTATCATGACATCATGCATAATAACATAACATGCATACTTCATTACACTAACCATTTCAAAGACCGAGGGGATTTATCTTTATTCTGTTTTGCAGATTATGGCTTCCATGCGCAGAAACACCATCCGAGTTAAGTTTGTGCACATACCTGCTCAAGTCAAAGATTTAGCCTCAAAGATTTCTGATACTTCTTCATTCATCAGGAGACATGGTCAGCTTCTTGGCTTGGTTACCTCAAAGTGTTATGAGCAGATGATGAGTGTGCTTTTCCAGTTCTTCGACCCATTGCATCATTGCTTCACTTTCCTGGATTATCAGCTAGTTCCTACTTTGGAAGATTTTTCTGATTTACTGGGCATATCCATTCTCCAGCAGACACCCTTCACAGGTTTGGAAGAGACTCCTAGACCCGAGGACATTGCTTCAGCCTTACACCTAAAAAGGGATGATGTAGTATCCAACTAGGAGACACAGAGCAGGGTTAAAGGTTTCTTGGCTAAGTTTCTGATGGATCAAGCTCAACAGTTCTGGGATAACTTGGATTTTCAGGATTTTGAAGACATCTTGGCTCTCCTTATCTACGACTTGGTTCTTTTCCCAAATCCAGATTCCTTCATAGATCTTCCTGTCCTGCAATCCTGTGCCTACTCTCCTTGGTGATATCCTACATGCTCTCTATACTCGTACTGTGCGAAGAAGAGGGACCCTCATATGTTGTATGCCGCTGTTAGCGAGGTGGTTTATTTCGCACCTCCCCAAGTCCATATTGAAGAATGAGGAAGGTCTGGGTTGGTCCTACAGGATAATGTCCCTTGCCCATACGGACATTATTTGGAGTTCTAAAGATATGGAAAAGGTTGCTGTCATTGATTGATGTGAGGGATATCCTAATGTCCCATTGCTCAGAATCAGAGGAGGTATAACCTACAGTCCTTGTTTGGCTTTACGAAAATTTGGTCGCGCTCAGAGAGACGGTGCCCATGAGTTGCTTCTTGAGGACATTGCCTTTGACTACAAGGGAGACACTAATAAGCATCGTCGAAGGTTCATACGAGCTTGGGGCATGGTGAACAGGTCTGACCCTCACGAGCTAGGACCAAAGACTTCTCTCCCCATGCAACCTTATCTCCAGTGGGTCCGAGCTCGTGCTCAAAAGCTTGGGATGCCCTATGAAGCTGTGCTACCATTGATTGTGGAGCATAACAATGAATAAGGTGTTCCTTATACAGTCCTTTATCCGTACATGCCTACTGATCTTGGGGCATTGAAGAGATCTTGGATTCAGTTGAGGGAAGAAAGGGGTGCTTACTGGGAGAAGTATCATGAGCAAGAGAGGAAGATCTTGAAGCTCACGAGGGAACTTGAGAATGAAAGGACAATCAATGATTATGTTAGCACGAAGGGGAAGCGACCATGGGAGCTCTGATGTCTTTTATTGTTTCTAGTTTAGATTTGCTTTTCAGTTATTTCTTTTGTAACGCCTTAAAGGCATTGTTAAACATTTTTACAAAGTTAATCTAATAAAGTGTGTTTCATTTTTGTCTTACAAATTTAAATCTCCCAAATTCTTTGAAATCATTTCATACACATTCCATTATCATGCACCTCATCATAGGTACCATTACAGGTTTCTCATCTTCTTCGCTGTTTATTTCAGCACAAGATGTCTTCTGAAATGCCTACCAATCAAGCTATCAAAGCCCTTCAGGCTCAGAATGCTCAATTACAGGAGATGATCTTGAACCTGGCTAAAGGGAAAGAAGATTTGAAGACTCTCATCCTGAAGAAGGAAAAGAAGAAGAAGAAGAAGGTGGTTCTGCTGAATATGGGTCACCGGTTTGGGAATAGGTTGCGAGAGGAAGCTGATATGTCTCATTCATCCAAAGGAGGAGAGAATCAAGAGGAAGAAAAGGGGCCTAGTCCTGTGGTCTCTGATAATGACACTGACTTTAATGAGGAACAGTGCCCTCCTGCTGAGGATAGGTACAAATAACTTGAGGACCGTCTAAGTGCTATGGAGATTCAGAAGGTTCCTGGGTTGGACTTCGTAGATTTTGGACTAGCATCGGGGGTGGTGATCCCTCACAAGTTCAAAGCTCCGGTTTTTGCTAAGTACGATGGAGTATCCTGTCCAAAACTCCATCTCCGCTCATACCTCAGAAAAATTCAACCTTACATTGCTGATAGGAATCTGTGGGTACACTTCTTTCAAGACAGTCTGTCAGGGACCCAACTTGAATGGTTCTATTAGTTGGAAGGAGCTAATGTCCGCAACTGGGAAGGCCTTGCTGCTGCTTTCTACAAGCAGTACTAGTATAATGCCGACCTTGCTCCCACTCGTACTCCGCTTCAGGGTATGTCTATGGGTGCAAGCGAAGGTTTTAAGGACTATGCTCAGAAGTGGAGAGATCTGGCTGGAAGAGTCCAACCCCCTCTGTCTGACCGGGAGTTGGTTGATATGTTTCTTGGGACGTTGTCTGGTCCTTTTTTCAATCATCTGATCGGTAGTTCGTCGTCTGGGTTTACTGAATTAATCATGACTGGGGAAAGAGTAGAAGCTGGTATCATAAGTGGTAATATACAGAAGGATGTGTCATCCAGTGCAGTGAAAAATCCTTTTGTTGGTAAGAAAGAAGCTAGTGCAGTCTACAGCTCGAGGAGCCAAAACCAACCTGAACGCCGCCAAGAAGTGAATGCGGTAGTAATATCAAAACCCACCGTTGCCCCACAACACAATAATCAACAAAGAATGGATAGGCCGCAGAGACAATACACTCGGCTTAACATGACTTTGTCTCAAATCCTACCCCAATTTCTGAAGATCAATCTGGTAACTCTGAGGGAAGCCTCGAAGAATCTCAGCACCACATCTCCGCTATATAATCCCAACCCCCGCTGTGCCTATCACTCCGATAGCCCGAGCCATGATACGAATAACCGGGCTTTGAAGAATAGGGGGCAAGATTTGATTAAAGCTAAAGAGATCGAGTTTGACGCTCCAGAGAAACCCAATGTTGTAATTTCTCCTATGCCTAAGCATGGTCATGGAATAAATGCTGTGGACGATGATTTGTTTGTGACCTCTGTGGAAGACATATCTACTCCTCTAATGACAGTGAAAGAGAATATGTTGTTTGCCGGTTTATTTCTGGGTTGTGACGAAGGTTGCCACCTATGTTCAATTCTACCCTCCAGTTGCCGTTTATTGAAGTCAGGTGTTCAGCGCCTGATGGATAACAAAGAGATCTTGTTTGAGAAGACTTTGACTCCATTGATTCCAGTTGAAGATGTTGCTATCATATCCATTTTTGCAAATCCTTCCAAGGCTTCCTTGAGAATTCCTGTTAGGATTACATCTGTTCCAAAAATCACTCCTTGATCATTACTGTTCTTGGTCCCATCCCTTACACTTCAGATAAGGTTGTCCCATGGCACTATAGTGCTGATGTGTATTACCATGGGGTTAAACAAGACTTTAAAGATGAAGAAGTTGATGCTGGTATTGGCAATATTGTCGGGGCTAGCAAGGTCACCAGAAGTGGAAGACTTTTCTCTCCTGAGATTTCTCCTCCGATTGTTCCAAAACCTATTGTCATTCCGTCTGCCAATACATCAGCTACCGCTTCGATTCTTACTCGAGTCATCACTCATGTCGCCGAGTCATCTGACCCTCGGGGAAAAGAAGTTACAGGTGAGCCTGCCCGGACGGAGGCACCTAAGAAGATTGTTGTAGAAGCCTCTAAGCAGGAGATAGAGGAAATTCTGAAGATTATCAAGAAGAGCGACTATAATGTAGTCGAGAAACTGGGGCAGACCCTGTCAAAAATCTCCATGCTATCCTTGTTATTATGCTCTGAAGCCCATGCAAAGGCTTTAATTGCTTTCCTCAAGACTGCGCATGTGCTGCAGGAAACCTCTGCTGATCAATTCAAAGACTGTGTAGCTAGTTTGACTGCCGACAATGGTTTGGGTTTCTCAGACGCAGATCTGACTGTTAAAGGAATAAATCACAATGATGCTCTACACGTCTCGATCTAGTGCAGGGGCACTACTTTGGCCCACGTGCTGGTGGATACTGGGTCGTCATTGAATGTCTTACCAAAGAAGGCATTAGACCGTCTGGACTGTGAAGGTTTGACTCTGAAACCAAGTAGTATTGTGGTTAGGGCTTTCGATGGGTCGAAAAGGAGGGTGAATGGGGAGGTGGATGTCCCTGTTAAAGTTGGCTCTCAGACTTTTGCATCTACTTTCTATGTGATGGATATCCGACCATCTTATTATTTCTTGTTGGGTCTCCCTTGGATTCATAAGGCTGGGGCAGTGACTTCTACGCTCCATCAAAAGATGAAATATCCAGTGAGAGGAAAGATTGTTACGGTACAAGGTGAAGAGGAGTACATGGTGAGTCACATTAATTCCTTCCGGTATGTGGAGATGGATAGAGAGTTCATCGAAACCCCGTGTCAGAATTTTGAAGAGGTTCCCCAGACTTTGGAGTCAACTGAAGTTGCTGCTGACAAACCTCCATTGAAGATGGCTTCCCTCAAGGATGCCAGGGCTGTTATTGATCAAGGTGGGTGTGAAAATTGGGGACAACTCCCTGACTTCACACACAAAACTGACAAGTTTGGTTTGGGCTTTACTACAGAGGCTCAAAGGGTTGTTTGGTGCGCGCGGATTAGAAGACCTCCTCTGCGCATCCGTAATCTGGGAGTGAATGCAATTGAAAGTGATGAAGAAGAGTCAGATATCGACAGCTGGATTTACCCGACTACCAATGGTGGCTTGAACAATTAGACGACAAAGGACTTCATGCCCGTTTCTTTTATTACACAGTAATAGACTTTTGTTTTGAGATTTGTAGCAGACAATTTGAAACTTTACGGCCTGGTGCCTTGCCCGAGGCACCTTGGCTTTTCTTGTGAGGGCTTATTATTTGTTATTTTCATATATCATCAATAAAGCATTAGACGTTTTCTTGCATTACGAATTTTGTGCTCCCTGTTTTTCTTTTTATCACTTTATCAAAACAGCTATTGTCTTACACACACCCACATATCATAATGCAGATCCACATCCACTCTGGATCCCATTGATAACGACTCTGCTACTGCCAGTTATGACTTTGAGAATCCAATCAACCAAGCCGAAGACGAAGGTGAGGATGATTGTGAGGTGCCAGAAGAGCTTGCTAGATTGTTACTACAGGAAGAGAGGGTCATACAACCTCATGAAGAGCCAGTGGAATCAGTGAATTTGGGTACGGAGGAAGACAAGAAAGAGGTTAAGATAGGTGCGAATCTGAAACCTAGTGTCAAGCAACGGTTGATACAGATGTTACGCGACTATGTTGAGATCTTCGCCTGGTCTTATGAAGATATGCCTGGTTTAGATACTGATATTGTGGTTCACCACTTGCCAACCAAAGAAGATTGTCCTTCGGTAAAGCAGAAAATCTGACGTATGCGCCCCGAGATGTCTGAGAAAATCAAAGCTGAGGTCATGAAACAGTTTGACACCGGATTTCTAGCTGTTACTTCTTACCCGCAGTGGGTTGCCAATGTTGTTCCGGTGCCGAAGAAGGATGGTAAGGTACGTATGTGTGTAGACTATAGAGATCTGAACAGGGCGAGTCCCAAAGATGATTTCCCTCTGCCTCATATCGATGTTATAGTTGACAACACCGTACAACATAAGGTCTTTTCCTTCATGGATGGTTTTTCCGGTTATAATCAGATTAAGATGGCTCTCGAGGATATGGAAAAGACAACTTTCGTTATGCAGTGGGGTACCTTCTGTTACAAGGTAATTCCTTTTGGGTTGAAGAATGCTGGGGCAACTTATCAGCGTGCCATGGTCGCTTTGTTCCATGAAATGATTCACCATGAGATTGAGGTTTACGTTGATGACATGATTGCAAGGTCCGAGACTGAAGAAGAACACCTTGACCATCTTCAAAAGCTATTTGACAGGTTGAAGATGTACAAGCTGAGGCTAAACCCAAACAAGTGTACCTTCGGGGTAAGATCTGGTAAGCTGTTGGGTTTCATCGTTAGTGATAAAGGCATTTAGGTTGATCCCGCAAAGGTGAAGGCCATACAAGAGATGCTGGCTCCCCGCATAGAAAAGGAAGTTAGAGGCTTCTTGGGACGTTTGAATTACATTGCCCGATTCATTTCACATCTGACTGTTACTTGTGAGCCAGTCTTCAAGCTGCTGAAGAAAGATCAAGTGGTAAAGTGGAATGATGAGTGTCAGGCCGCTTTCGAAAGGATCAAAGAATACCTCCAAGAGCCACCAATTTTGATGCCTCCAGCTAAAGGAAGACCTTTGATCTTATACTTAACAGTGTTGGACAATTCAATGGGGTGCGTGTTGGGGCAGCATGACGAGTCTGGCCGAAAAGAGCATGCTATTTACTACCTTAGTAAAAAGTTTACCGACTGCGAGACCCGATACTCGTTGCTTGAGAAAACTTGCTGCACTTTGGAATGGGATGCTCGCCGGTTGAGACAGTATATGCTGACTCACACTACCTTGTTGATATCAAAGATGGATCTAATCAAGTATATCTTCGAAAAGCCTGCCTTGTCCGGGAGAATAGCGAGATGGCAGATGATCTTAATTGAGTATGATATCCAATACACAACCCAAAAAGCAATCAAGGGAAGTGTGTTGGCAGATCATTTGGCGCATCAGGCCGTGGATGATTACCAGTCTATGAACTTCGAATTCCCGGATGAGAACATCATGTTGGTGACTGACTATGAAGAACATGGACTGAATGAAGGACCTGAGGAAGGATCCCGATGGTCTATGTATTTCGACGGAGCTTTAAACGCGTTGGGTAATGGCATTAGCGCCGTGATCATATCTCCCGAAGACTGTCATACTCCGTTCATCCCCCGACTATGTTTTAACTGCACCAATAATATGGCAGAGTATGAAGCATACATCATGGGCCTTCGAGCAGCTATTGACCTAAGGATTAAGTTCTTGAGTGTGTTCGGAGATTCCACTCTCGTGATCAGTCAGATTAAAGCCGAGTGGGATACAAAACACCCAAATCTCATTCCTTACAAGGAGTATGTATTGGCATTGCTTCCACACTTCAAGGAGATAACCTTTGAACACTTCCTTAGAGAGGAGAACCAGTTAGCGGACGCGCTAGCTACTATGTATTCTATGTTCAAGGTTAGGTGGGATAATAAAGCTCCCTGGATTATCATTGAGAGGTTGGACGAACCCGCACATTGCTATGATATTGAGACTGAAGAGGTAGCAGATAAACCCTGGTTTCACGAGGTAAAGAGGTATCTTGAGGCTCAAGAGTACCCCGAGGGTGCATCTGTTAATGATAAGAAGTTCTTGAGAAGGTTCTCTATGAAGTTATTCATCAGTAATGGTATCCTTTACAAGCGTAACCATGACTCAACCTTACTGCGGTGTGTGGACAAGAACGAAGCAGAAAGGATTATGGAAGAGTTACATGAAGGTACTTTCGGAACTCATTCCAGTGGACATACCATGGCAAAGAAAATCCTACGGGCGGGATATTATTGGTCTACTATGGAAGCCGACTATTATCAGCATTCTCGGACCTGTCACAAGTGCCAAGTCTATGCTGATAAGGTGCATAAACCTCCAGTTCCTCTGAATGTTTTGACAGCACCTTGGCCTTTTACAATGTGGGGCATCGATATGATTGGCGAGATCAGACCTACTGCGTCCAACGGGCATTGTTTCATCCTGGTAGCAATTGATTATTTTACAAAGTGGGTTGAAGCAGCTTCCTTTTCTACAGTAATCAAGAACGTCATGGCGCGGTTCATCCGACACAATCTGATCTGTCAATATGGTGTACCAGAGAGGATCATTACGGACAATGGTACAAATCTCAATAATACAATGATCACCGAGCTCTGCAAACAATTTAAGATACAACATCATAACTCTTCTCCTTACCGGTCAAAGATGAATGGGGCTGTTGAAGCAGCTAATAAGAACATCAAGAAGATTGTGAAGAAGATGACAGTGACATACAAAGACTGGCACAAGATGTTACCATTCACTCTTCATGGGTACCGTACCTCAGCGCGGACGTCAACAGGGGCAACACCCTATTCTTTGGTGTATGGCATGGAGGCAGTTCTTCCTATTGAAGTCCAGATACCATCTCTTCGGATTATGAAGGATGTAGGTTTGAGCGAGAACGACTGGATCCAGACCCGACTTGATCAGCTGAATCTAATCGACGAGAAGAGACTTACTGCTATTTGTCATGGTCAGACATACCAAAAGCGGATGATCAAGGCATTTAACAAGAAAGGCAGACGACAAAAGTATCAAGTCAGAGATCTAGTAATCAAGCACATCATTCTACCGCAAGGTGATCCTAGGGGGAAATGGACCCCCACGTACGAAGGGCCTATTGTGGTTAAGAACATTTTCTCAGGAGGAGCTATGATTCTGACCACCATGGATGGTGACGACCTTCCTCACCCCGTCAATGCAGACATAGTGAAAAAATACTACGCATAATCAAAGGCCCGCTAGGTCGACTGGCCTAGGCAGAAATAAGGGCATCCCGGCGAACCAAAAGGGTTCGGGCAAAAGTAAGGGATGAAAATGAAAAAACTGTACACCCGACAAGTCGAAAACCTGAAAAGGTGGCTTGGGAAAAAAAGGGTATCCCGGTGGACTGAAAACCTAAAAGGGCGGTCCAGGCAAAAATTAGGGATCAAAGCGTAACACTATGTCTCATTGGATCATCTTGCAACTATATTGCGGTACTGACTATCAAGCTCAGACGGCACCAATCAACCGGATTCACCTTCAATCAAATAGCAAAGTGATGAGACGCTCGAAGGCATAAAGGCAATAGCAGAGTTGGAACCCAGTGGGATTGTTCACATAGCTGTTTTTCTTTGTTTTTCACAAATTGTATAAATTCTATCATCTCGGCGGCGTTCTCTTACTAGGACACCAGCCTCTTGTACAAAAACGCCTATTATAGGCCAACTTCAAAATCAATACAATTCATTTTTACAATAAATTTCAAAATGGTTTTTCTTTTCCTGTTTTGTTTTGCAAGAACGTCCAATGATTCACTTTTGATATATGCATTTGACAATAATTGCTGCTCATAAATATTTACATACGAAACAAAAGACGATGACTCGTAATACCAGGAACAGGGGCAAACACGAAATGTCCAAACCTTATAGTTGCTCTATTCACCAGGTATAGGGATAAACCCAACTGAAGAATAATACGAAAAGATGCATACACTCCCCGCAGAGTTAAAAGGTATCCAAAAGAAGTATTATCAACTCTCCCCAGCTGAGGTTCACAATCGCGAATGAGTCGGCAAAATTGTGCCCAAGCAGAATTCATCTATCACCAACATTGAAAGACCATCCCCAACGAAGTTTATTTCTTCCACAAACAGAATATTTATCCCTAATAGAGTTCATCATCACCAGCAACAGTAATTCATTTACAACCGAGATTACTTCTCCAAATCAGCAGATCTTCTGACAGAGTCTCTCTTCCCCCACAGAGTAATTCTCTCATCAGTTCATTCTCCAACAGAATTATTCTCCTGCCAGTATATTCTCAAATCATCTTCGGTCGTTATCCTCAGCGAGCGAAACTTCTTCTGTTCTCCAGCAGCCCGAGATTTATTTTCCCCAGCTAGAAAACATCGCAATACATTGCATACATCATGACATGCGCATATGCATCATACAGCACAGTCTCATTTATTTTTAGAACATCATTGCTCAATACATGTCATGCATCATGACATTACATCTGACTAACCCTTTACCTTTCAGGAAAGGATACAACCAAACTCTCACAAAGTTCAAGCTATGAAGCTTGGGCACGACCGGATAGTATCTTGATTCCTCCATCATATTGTGAAGCCCGGAGAACGACCGGATAACAATATCAGAACACCACAAAACCTGGATTACGACCAGATAGTGGTTCATCTCAGATTCAAGCTATGAAACCCGGATTTGATCGGATAGTAGTTTAATCCCCAACAAGTTATTGTGAAACCTGGATTACGACCAGATAGAAATACAAAGACACCATGAAACCTGGATTATGACCAGATAGTGGTATATCATAAACACAAGCCGTGAAACCCAGAGTCGATCGGATAGCCGCTTAACAAAGTTATTGTGAAACCTGGATTACGACCAGATAGCAATACAAGACACTGTGAAACCTGGATTACGACCAGATAGCAGTCAAGAATACTATGAAACCTGGATTACGACTAGATAGTGGTATATCTTTAATTCAAGTTATGAAACCCATATTCGACCGGATAATACCTTGTTTTCCCCAAACACCATGAAACCTGGATTCGGCCAGATAATGGTACATTGCATTGTGAAACCTGGATTACGACCAAATAGCGGTACAAAACACTGTGAAACTTGGATTTCGACCAAATAGCAGTTCTTACCTGGACAATTACTAAGAAACCCAGAGTCAACCGAATATTAGTATGCCCTAAAGACAAGTTGAAACCCGGATGCAACCGGATAATAACTTAATTCATTCTAAAGCCTGGATTACGACCAGATAGGAATTGAGAAATTGCGAAACCCGGATTACAACCGGATAACAAGTTTAATCTCATCCCTCAGTAGAATAACGGACGACTGAAGCTCCTAAAATTCGACTTTCTCCCAAGACAGAGACCAGCATTCCCCAGCGGAATCCTCCTCAACAACAGGTAGACAAGCTCTCGCTAAGGAATATCTTATGCGATCGACACTCTTTCGGATGGCATCTTTAAGCCCATCTCCCTTCATCAATCTCCAAATGGCATCTATAAGCCCATTCCCAATGTCGTAAGACGAGTTCCACTTCATACGAGTGCAAATTTCTGGGCACTCTAGTGTTCAATCATCTTCCACCTTTGGATCACGAAAGGCAGACAAGCCAATCTACATCCTCAGGCTTAAGAAGATTGAACAGGGGCAGCTGTTTTACCCCAAAATTTTCCCTCCCATATTTCTCAATACATTTCAAGTGAGGTCCTGAAATTGCTCAAGGAAGTCCAAGGGTTGACCAGACAAGCTCTCTCATAAGGCAGTCTACTCAAAATTAGGATTTCATGTTGCATCAGGATACTTGAGTCCAAAGGGTCTCAAATTTTCATCAATGTCCTCATATGTTCTCAAGATCATCCATGTCAAGTTTCAAGCCTTGCAGAGAAAGTTTGCTCAGTCAACTACTCAAAAGCCTAAAAATCGACTGTGCTAGGGCAAAAGACAACTGTGGCCCACATACAGTCAAACTTCAAGATTTTTTGTCAACATTCTTATTTTGAAGTATTATTCATCATTTTATCAAGGGTTGATCATGATTCATCAAGGAATGCTCACAATTCATCAAAACCCAAAAGTTGCTAAATTAGGGTTTTGTAGGAAAAGTCAACTCAACTTTGACCAAGCATAACTTTCTTATACTTTATGAGAAATGACCCATCCAAAGCTCATTTTGAAGAGGATGCAATTCCATACAATCCATCTTCAGCTCCCAAGTTCATAATATGCACTCATAAAAAGATATGAATTTTGACATTATAGGTCATTTTGAAAAGTCAACAAAAACACATTTTTTGTCAAAGCTTCATACATGAACATGGAATACAAAATTGAGATGAAACAAAAAGGGTTGCTTAGAGGACATCTCAATCTTTCTAAAAAGTCCAAGAACACCTTCAAAGAGTCAAAATTGAGGAAGCTATGCATTGCTGAAGTTGCCCTTTTTTGCAAAATTGCCAAAAGTCAACTATGCCCCAAATTGCAATTTTTGCTAAATAGGCCTAAGTTTTTGCACTTGTTTTGAGTTGGAATCATGGTCCACGAGCCCTAGCCCTTGCCACTTGTCATTATCTTATTTTTATTTTTTATTTTGATTTTGATTTGAATTAAATCAATTATAATCAAAACAAATCATGAAAAAATCTAAAACATTGAAACCTCAAGATATTGTGCATGTTTCAGGTCTTATATCTAGTTGGCAAAAGATTGAATTCGTGCAAAGCCTTGGTGTGCACAAAAAGATTGAGTCTGGCCTATTTTTGGAATGATTTTCAAAGGAATCAAATGAAGATCAAAATCAATAATGGAAGAAGATTGAGATCATGTTTTCAACCCTAATCTAATCCTTGATATATATTGAACATTTGCAGACCTAAAAGAAGGCTAGAGAGAGGCTTGAAAGGCCAGAACAAACTTGAAAAAAACACAAAAAGTGCTGAGTCGAATTCATACTTCCAGGCATTTTCAGGACCCTCTAGCCATATTATTCGCTTCCTGGGATCACAAGCAAGCTATACCAATCAAGAACAAGGAGTTTCCTACGCTAAAACCCACTGTAAGTCAGCCACGACAATGGCTTCTTTCTTGAAATTCAATATCATGATTCTGGCATTTGTAGCATGAATTATTCATATATTCTTTTTCATTGAAGCATTTGCAAGCTGTTGGTAATAATTAATTGCATTTTTTCTAACAATACAGAGATATGCCATGGTTAGGTTTTCTTGGTTGGTTTTAGGGTTTTCTCATGCAGGTGAAATTGGCCCAAATGGAAGAGACCGCTGTGATCAGCAGATCAAACCCAGATGATCCATGGTCTTGAATTTTATTTATATTGCTTGTATGTGATTTCTGAGATGTACAGGGTTACGACTACAACGCCATGTCCGTAGGTAAAAGTTTTGAGTTTTAAACGACGGATCCAGGGAAGAAGACGATAGCGTGTCACTACTTTACTGGCCGGTTTAAATTCTGGCACGTTTATTCTGGCCAGAAACCTATAGTTCTGATCTGTTTGTTTATTTCTGTATCTTGATAAACTAACACCCAGCACAGTCGGTCAGAAGAAGGAAGTCAGAAGTTCATGATTCTGGGTTCGATCCCAGGCGTGACCCTCTGGCATTTTCCCCCTTTGTTTTCTCCAGTTCCAGCGCCTACACCTGCTAGGGGTTATCTTATGATTTCATCAACCAGGACCAAGTAAAGCATCCCCTGGGCATTATCCTCTGGATCCATCAGTCTCAGCCAGATCCAGCGCACCTCATCTTCTGACAGTCACAATCTGCTGGATCCACTAGCCAAGAGCAGGCCCAGTATCACCATCCTCTGTACCATCATCTTCTGGGTCGTCATCCTCTGGATCATCATCCTTTGATCAGAGCCGCTGGTAGTAGGCCCTTGGATTATTTCTTTTACTTTTCTTATTTTTCTTATTATTACTCTTCTTCAATAACTAAAATAATTCCTTTTTTTTAACCAATCAAAAATTCATAAAATCAACTTTTCACCAACTTAGGTTTAGTCTTCTTTTTTTTTATTATCAAAAATTAATTTAATTTAATTAGTGTAATTTAATTTTAAGGTAATTTTAATTCTTTTGTAAATAAATTAAAACAAACTAGAAAATTAGGTTTTATTTGATTTAACTTTTATTTCATTTTCCTAAAAAATAACCAAAAATATTTTTTTCCTTTAATTAGATTTAGACGGGGTCAAAACCCTAATCTTTTCTCGTTCTCGTTCTATCGCGCGCGTTTATTTATTTTGCAATATTGATGTAATTGCTCACAGATTGTAATAGTTTAAATTAGGACTTTTACTTTTCATTTATCGCTATTGTTTTACGGGTTTATTTATTTTTGGCTATGTAAATACCCGAAGCCTTGTAATAGCTTAGCTTTACTTTCCGCATTTTAAATTCTGTAATTATTAACTGTTAGATGTATGAATATTAGGGATGCATTACAAGATTGTATGATTAACTTTAAAACAGTCAGCAAACCCTAAATGTGCAAAGATAAATAACTTGAAATTGAATCACTCGCACATGCGCACTCCTAGGGTATACTCCCACTTCGGTTGCCTTCGGTAAACGATCATTGAGTATAGGGTATTTTAGTGGTTGCTCTTTTGTCCCAAAGATCAAAGTTGCCTCAGAAGGGTTGCCTCAGAATAGTTGCCTCGAATATTGATCTTAAGACATTAGGGTTATTACTAAGACATCCTAACATTGCTTTAGTGTTCGTACGTCCCTTTACAAATTGACCCACAAAACTCCAACGACGGTGCTACCTACTCACTAATAGTGGGATATCGCTGTCTAAAGGAAACAAACATAGAACAATTCTTTTTCGAGTAGGTAGATTAGCTCTTAAGTGCTTGCTCAATCCAAACAAATTTTTTCACACTTACAATCCTTTCAAACAAAGTTTCAAAAAACACTTCATAACACTCTTGAGGACTGATACAAGGGTTAAATAGAAGTCAAACAAAAACTTTTCAAATCACACAAACACACGAAGAAGCAATTTTTAAAATGATGAGCAAGTACCTAAAAGCCCATGGAAAACCATGGATAGAAAGGGTGTTAATACCTTCCCTTTCTATAATCTACCCTCCGTACTCAAAATCACGAAAAAGGAATTTTTCTGTGCTTTTCTCCTTTCCTTGTTGGATAAAATAAAAGTCGGTGGCGACTCTTGCTTACCATGACATTTTGCAAACACAAACGCAAAATGCAAACCAGCATTTCCTAAAACAGTCGGTTCTTCCATCGTATCACAGCAACCAAGGTGAAGCGGTATCCATTAGAAGTTGTGGGTTTGATCTCTCTAATCATGTCAATGACCCACATTGTTAAGGGCCAAGGAGCCGTCAGGATGTTTAGGGGAACCAGAGGCACATGTAATTTGTCAGCATAGATCTGACACTTGTGACAAATTCGCGAATGTTGATAAAAATCCGCTTCCATGGTGGACCAGTAGTATCCTGCTCGTAGGATCTTTTTAGCCATCGTGTGTCCACTAGAATGAGTGCCAAAGGTACCTTCGTGTAAATCAGCCATGATATTTTCTGTCTCAATCTGGTCTACGCAGCGAAGCAAAGTAGATTCGTGGTTGCGTTTATAGAGAATTCTGTTACTGAGGAAGAATTTAGCAGAAAACCTTCTCAGGAACTTCTTGTCATTGACTGAAGCGCCCTCCGGATACTCTTGGGCCTCGAGATACCTCTTAATTTCATGGAACCAAGGCTTGTCCACTACTTCTTCAGTATCAATCTCGTGATAGTGAGTTGGTTCGTCCATCCTCTCAATGGTGAACTGAGGAGCCTCGTTATCCCACCTAATTTTAAACATGGATGACATAGTGGCTAGCGCGTCCACTATCTGATTTTCCTCTCGTGGAAAATGCTCAAAGGTAATTTTCTCAAAATGTGGGTTTAATGTCAACAAATGTTCTTTGTAAGGGATGAGATTAGGATGCTTCGTGTCCCATTCTCCTTTGATCTGAATGATGACTAAGGCTGAATCTCAAAATACATTTAAAGACTTGATTCCCACATCTATGGCGGCTTTGAGACCCATAATACACGCTTCATATTCCTCCATATTATTGGTACAGTTGAAACAAAGCCTTGCAGTGAAGGGAGTATGACATCCTTCAGCGGATATGATCACAACGCCTATGCCGTTGCCGAGTGCATTGGAAGCTCCATCAAAAACCAAGGTCCATCAGGATCCTTGTTCAGGTCAGTCATATGGTCTGAGTTCTTCACAATTGTTTACCAACATGATATCTTCATTTGGGAACTCGAATTTCATGGACTGGTAGTCATCCACATCCTGATGAGCAAGGTGATCGGCTAGCACACTGCCCTTTATTGCTTTTTGGGTAGTGTATTGAATGTCGTATTTAGTCAGGATCATCTGCCATCTTGCTATTCTTCTAGAGAGGGCGGGCTTCTCGAATATGTATTTAATTGGATCCATCTTGGATATCAATAAGGTAGTATGGGTCAACATATACTGTCTTAGCCGGCGAGAAACCCATGCCAGAGTGCAGCAAGTTTTCTCGAGCAGTGAATATCTGGTTTCACAGTCGGTAAACTTTTTGCTCAGGTAGTATATTGCATGCTCTTTTAGGCCATACTCGTCATGCTACCCATCACACACCCTATTGAATTTTCCAAGACAGTTAGATATATGATCAAAGGTCTTCCCTCGACTGGAAGCATCAAAACATGAGGCTCTTGAAGGTACTCTTTGATCCTGTCGAAGGCAACCTAGCAGTTTCCGTTCTAATCCAACACTTTATCTTTCTTTAGTAATTTGAAGATCGGTTCACATGTAGCGGTTAGGTGAGAAATGAACCTGGCGATGTAGTTTAGCCGTCTTAAGAATCCTCTGACTTCCTTCTCGGTGCGAGAAGCAGGCATTTCTTGTATTTTTTTTACCTTTACAAGGTCCACTTCGATACCTTTACTGCTGACAATGAAGCCTAGGAGTTTACCGGACCTCACTCCAAATATGCATTTACTCGGGTTCAACCTTAGTTTGTATTTCTTCAGTCTTTCAAAGAGTTTCTGCAAATGGTCAAGATGTTCCTCTTTAGTTTGAGATCTGGCTATCATGTCATCCACGTAGACCTCTATCTTGTGATGAATAATATCATGAAACAGAGCTACCATGGCGCGTTGATAAGTTTCCCCGGTGTTCTTCAGCCCAAATGGCATAACTTTGTAACAGAACGTGCCCCACTGTCTGACGAAGGTCGTTTTCTCCATGTCCTCATGTGCCATTTTGATTTGATTGTACCCGGAGAATCCATCCATGAAGGATAATACTCTATGCTGTGTGGTGTTGTCAACCAGAATATCGATATGGGGAAGCGGGAAATCATCCTTAGAGCTTTCCCTATTTAAATCTCTGTAATCCACACACATGCGTACTTTACCGTCCATTTTAGGCACTGGAATAACATTGGCGACCCATTGTGGGTAGAAGGCGACGGCTAAGAATCCAGCGTTGAACTGGTTCATGACTTCAGTCTTGATCTTCTCTGACATTTCTGGCCGCATGCGACAGACTTTCTATTTTACCATAGGGCAGTCTTCTTTTGTCGGCAGACAATGGACCACGATATCAGCGTCAAGTCCTGGCATGTCTTCGTATGACCAGGAAAAAACCTCAACATAGTCATGCAGTAACTGAGTTAAGCGCTTATTGACACTAGGTTCTAGATTGGCACCTACCTTGACTTCTTTCTTGTCCTCTTCGGTACCTAAGTTAACTGTGTCAACCGGCTCTTCATGGGGTTGTATGGTCATTTCTTCCTGTTGTAGTAGCCTGGCTAATTCCCCTGGCACTTCACCATCTTCCTCACCTTCGCCTTCGGCTTTGTAAATCGTATTTTCAAAGTCAAAATAGGCCATAGCAGAATCGTTACCCATGGGATCCTGATCGGATGTGGATCTGCATTTTGATATGTGAGTGTGTGTAAGAGCATAACTATCTTTGGAAAAATAAAAAATGTAGAAAAAGAAGAACAAAGAGCGTAAGATTTGCATGCAAAAACGTCTATGATTTATTGATGTCATATGAAAATGAAGTAACAACCTTCACAAATGGACCGTTGTGCCTCGGGTATGACACAATGTTTTAAAGTCTAAATTGTTTAATTATTACAAGTCCGACAAAAAATTTAAAGACAATTACTGTTGGATAAAAGTAATAGGGAAAAATTCTTTGGCTTCCCAGTTGTTGAGTCCTCCGCTGATAGTTGGAATAATCCATTCTTCCAGGTCACGGCTGTCATCACTCTCTTCCACTGCAATGACTCCATGGTTGCTGATCCGCAAAGGTGGTCCCCCGGCACGAGCACGACGAACAGCTTTCTGGACTCCTGAAGTAAAACCCAAATCAAATTTGTCAGATTTGTAGGGAATATCCAGAATTTGGCCCAAATGGTACACCCACCTTCTTTGACTATTGCCTTGGCATCTTCCAGAGAAGCCATCTTCAGTGGAGGTCTGGTAATCTTCGGGACTTTGGAAACAGTCTTGGTTGCCGCAACTGTTTATGGGACTTCCTCGAAATTCTGACAGAGTTTCGATGAATTCACCATCCATTTCCACATACCCGAAGGAGTTCAGGTGACTGACCATATATTCCTCCTCTCCATGGACAGTGATGATTTTTCCCTTGATTGGGTACTTCAACATCTGATGTAATGTAGAGGTGACGGCACCAGCGTCATGAATCCAAGGCCGGCCTAATAAACAGGAATAGGAAGGGAAAATATCCATTACATAGAAAGTTGAATCAAAGGTATAAGTTCCAACTTTGATGGGGATGTCCACCTCCCCGTGCACCATTATCTTCGATCCATCAAAGGCCCTTACCACTATGTTGCTGGGTTTTAAGGTCAAACCTTCACAATCTAGTCTATCCAGAGCCTTCTTAGGCAGCACATTCAATGATGAACTAGTATCTACCAGGACGTGGGCCAAAGTAGTGCCCCTGCATTCGACAAAGACATGCAACACATCATTGTGTTTCCTCCCTCTAGGTGCAAGATCGGCATCAGAAAATCCCAAACCATTATCAGCTATCAAACTAGCCATACAATCTTCGAATTGGTCAGTAGAGGTTTCCTGTGGCACATGGGTAGTTTTAAGAAATTTCACCAAGGCCTTCGCATGAGCTTCGGAGCACAACAGTAAAGCTAGCACAAAAATCTTTGAAGGGGTCTACCCTAGCTGTTCGACTACATTATAGTCGCTTCTCTTTATAATTTTCAAAATTTCTTCCATCTCTTTCTTGGAAGCCTCTGGGATAGATACTAACTGGGCCTTCATCTGGACAGGCTCAACCAAAATGTCTTTGCCCCGAGTCTTGGTCGACTCAATGATATGGGTGTTAGCAGGGGTAATCACAAGAACTGTAGTAGTAGTATCAGCAGGAACAAAAGCATGAATGGTCACAGGACTAGTAACAACTTTCGAAGGAGAAATATCAGGGGAGAACACTCTTCCACTTCTGGTTATTTTACTGGTTCCCACAATGTTGCCAATGTCGGGGTCAGCCTTCTCAAAAACCAGGTCTTCATCAGCTAGCCAATCTTGCTTGACACCGTGGTAGTAGACGTCACCCCCATAGTTCCAGGGAACAGTTTTGTCTGAGGAGTATGGGATTGGCCATGGCATAGTAATTATCAGTGGAGTCACCTTCAGAACAGATGTAATCCTAATGGGTCTTTTGGTGGACACCCTGGGTGGATTGGCGGAAATGGTTATTATTAAAACATCCTTGTAAAAAAATGGTTGGAATGGGAGTCTTTTCAAACAAAATCTCTTTGTCATCCATCAGGCGCTGGACACCTGCCTTCAATAAATGACAACTAGTCGGTAGAGATAAACAGAGGTGGAAAACTTCGTTGCAGCCTAGAAATAAACCGGCCTTCAATAGGTTCCTC
Source organism: Vicia faba (assembly GCA_948472305.1). Lineage (NCBI taxonomy): Eukaryota > Viridiplantae > Streptophyta > Magnoliopsida > Fabales > Fabaceae > Vicia > Vicia faba. The sequence continues at coordinate 784,077,706 of OX451737.1, read as the reverse complement.
TTGACGATTAGGAGAGAAGTAACAAGTTCATCAACAACAGTAACAAACACATAATCTTCAACAGCGTTAACACCACAACCGTGTTTGGGCATGGGAGCAGTGATAACATTCTGGATCTCAGGGGCGTCAAATTCAATTTCCTCTGGCTCGAGAAGGTCTTGCACCTTGTTTTTCAAAGCCCAACAATCGTTTGTATCACGACCTGGACTTTCTGAATGGTAAGCACAACGAGCATTTGGGTTATAACGAGGAGAGGCAATGTTGGGATTCCTCAGAGCTTCCGACAAGGTTACCAGATTAAATTTCAACAAATGCGGCAAGACTCGAGACATTGTCATATTTATCCGGGAAAACTGTCTTACCGACCTTTCCATTCTAGACTGATTGTTCCTTTGTTGAGTAGGTGCAGGCTTAGAGATCATGATAGCCCCTACCGCTGGACGAGGTTCAGTTCTGTCCTGATTCCTATAGTCATATGCAACACTGACCTCCTTCTTTCTGGTAAAGGGCTTCTTTATCGCGCTTGAGGATGCATCTCTTTGAATTTTGCAACTTTTTATACCCGCTTCTACCCGTTCATCGGTCATGATTAATTCGGTAAACCCAACTGAGGAGCTTCCGATCAGGTGTTTAAAGAATGGACCAGATAGAGTCCCTAAGAACATATCCACCAATTCTCTGTCAGATAGAGGGGGTTGGACCCTTCCAGTGAGATCTCGCCATTTTTGAGCATAGGTTTTGAAACCTTCAACTGTACCCATAGACATGCCTTGCAACTATGTCCATGTTGGAGCTAAGTCAGCATTATACTGGTATTGCTTGTAAAAAGTGGCCGTCAAATCCGCCCAATTGTAGATGTTGGTCCCTTCCTACCGATAGAACCAATCCAACTGCGTTCCTGACAAGCTTTCTTGGAAGAAATGCACCCATAGATTCCTATCCGCAGAAGGGGGGGTTAATATTCCTGACGTATGATCTCAAATGCAGCTTTGGACAAGAGACACCATCATATTTAGAGAAAGTGGGGACCTTGAATTTTTGCGGTATGACAACCCCTGAGACAAGTCCTAGCTCCTCAAAATCCAACCCGGGTACCTTCTAGATCTGCATAACATTGAGGCGATCTTCCAACTGTTTGTATTTGTCGTTAGCTGGAGGATACTGCTCTTTAGAGTAGTCAACCTCTTCTTCCTCTTCAGATTATGGAGGGACAATCACTTCCTTGTTTTCCCCCTCTTGATTATCCCTTTCACCCGACGATGTTGCAAAGTCTAGAGTCCTTCTGGCTGGTCCTTTGAACCTTCTTCCCAGATTCAAAACACCGGTTGATTTCTTCACTTTCTTCTTCTTTTTTTTTATCAGCAGAGTTTTCAACTCATCTTGTTCTTTTGCCAGAGTCAAGGACATTTGTTGAAACTGGGCGTTCTGTGCCTGGAGATCTTTTACTATCTGTTCAATATCCATCTCACTGAAATAAATAGTAGAAATATAAGGAGACCTGTTGCAAGAAACCTGTTTGTGTTATGATGAATGAGAGTGCATATGCAAATGATTTCAAGGAAATTAGATATTTAAATTTGTTTAGACAAAAAAGTAAACACACATTATATTAATAAACCCAAGTTTGAGTACATAATTCCTCTTTGGGATTATAATGAAAGAAATAAAATACAAAACTCCTAAGACAAAAAAGTTAAACGCATCCTCTTTGGAGCGATGTAGGCGTTCAGACTCTGCTCTTCATAAGCCGCTTGGTGAGTTCCATAACTTTCTTCTCACTGGCGTAAAATTGGGCTTCAAAAGTTTCTCACTCTTCCTTAAGCTGTATCCAATCCCTTTGTAAGTCTTCGAGAGAGGTGGGCATGTTAGGATGAAGGATAGTGTATGGGACATCTCCTTCAATAATAGGCTCTATGATAACTGGGAGAATGGAGGGGTAAGGCATTGTGAGACTCTGAGCGCAAGCCCGAACCCACCTGTTGTACCCCAAAATTTTCCCTCCCATATTTCTCAACACATGGCAAGAGAGGTCCCCAAATTGTTCAAGGAAAGTCAAGAGTTAACCAGACAAACTCTCTCCTAAGGCAGTCTACCTCAAATTAAGGTTTCATTTTTCATCAGGATATATGAACCACAAAGAACTAAAATGCTCACCACTGTCCTAATATGTTCTCGAGATCATCCATGTCAAGTTTCAAGCCTTGCAAAAGAAGTTTGCTCAGTCAATTGCTCAAAGGCCTGAAAATCGACTATGTTAGGTCAAAAGTCAAATGTGGCCCACATACAGTCAAACTTCAAGATTTTTGGTCAACATCCTCATTTTGAAATATCATTCATCATTTTATCAAGGTTTGATCATGATTCCTCAATGATTTCTCACAATTCATCAAAAAACCAAAAATTGCAAATTTAGGGTTATGTAGGAAAAGTCAACTCAACTTTGACCAAGCATAACTTTCTCATACTTTATAAGAAATGACCCATACAAAGCTCATTTTTAAGAGGATGTAATTCCCTACAATTCATCTTCATCTCCCAAGTTCAGAATATGCACTCACAAAAAGATATGAATTTTGACATTATAGGTCATTTTGAAAAGTCAACAAAAACACCTTTTGGGTCAAAGCTTCATACATGAACATGGAAGACTCAATTGATATGAGACCAAAAGGGTTGCTTAGAGGACATCCTAAGATTTCTAAAAAGTCCAAGAACACATCTCTAGGGTCAAAATTGAGAGAGTTATGGATTGGCCAAGTTGACCATTTTTGCAAAATTGCCAAAAAGTCAAATCTGCTCAAATTTGCATTTTTTTGCTAAATTGGCCCAACTTTTTATGCTTGCACCTCAATTATAATGTGGTCCACGACTCAAATACTTATCCACCAATTGTTTGCTTCATTTTTAAATTTATTTTGATTTTTCATTAATTAAAAAGTGAATTAAATCAAATAAATGATGAAAATTATCAAAGATTTGATTTGATTGGTTTTTTTGACAGGTTAGCAACCAAGATATGCTGAGCATGCAAGATCAATTCAAATCAATGGTAATTGGAACAAAAATAGCATGATTAGGCCAAATTTAGAAGGATATCATATGCCATGAAAACCAAATCAAATATTCAAGATTTGTAATGAGACTAATGGTTTTTACAACCCTAATTCACTCTAGTACATATAGAGAACATATACAAGGCAAGAACAAGGGTTGACAGTCGTTGAAAAGCTAGAACCAAACTTCAAAAATTCAAAGAAAAGTGGTGATTCAATTTCCATCCTAGAGGCCAATCCAAGCCATTCTAACGTTTCCAACAGATTGCTGGACATCCCAGGAACGTATCTCAATCATTTGCAAGCATTTACACGTCTGGAATCGTGATCTATAGGCCCACGGTTTGCACCTCCAAGCTTGAATCTGATTTCTTAATTTACACACGATTAATCATTCCAAAACATTGCATTATGTTTATATTGTCATTTGGAAGGTTTTTGTTTATTTGATTTTGCGTTTTGATGCCAATAGCCAAGATTGTCATTACTAGGGTTTAAGGAGCCGTTTTAGGGCTTCTCTGTACGAATAAAATTAGGCCAAAAAAGGGGGACTATGGTGTTCAGGGGATCGAGGCGAAATGATCCATGTGCTCACCTTAAATTTATCATGCGTTTTCTTGATTTTGGAAGTTTTCAGGGTTTTAGCCATGAAGCCATGTCCGTAGGTGAAGGTTTGCAATCTAATACGACTGACAAGGAAGAAGAAGGCAACGTGTCTGGGCACCATTGGCTATTTTGAAATTCCGCGCGTTTTTCCAATTAACTATCATGTTTTATATATTATGCATTATTATTGTTATATTAACGAATGAGGCAGGTGGCACAGATGGTTGGGCGTGTTTGTTGTTGAGCATGAGGACCTGGGTTTGATCCCTAGGTCACAACATTTGTTTCTATTATTTTGCTTCAGACGATCCTGTACCCCACATGTCCAAACATCCACCATAGGCCATCCAAATTCCACCATCAGATCCATCAGCAAGCTCGATCCAACACTCGGGTAGCAAGAGGCCCACCATACGCCCCAGGTCAACGTATGCACCAGATCAGGCAAAGTCAAAAAGGGCTTGGATTTGTTTGGGCCTAGAATTTCAACAACACACCCCCTCTTCAACATTGCTATCAGGCCCATTATTCTTTTCTTATTTCTTTTATTTTATTTAATTCTTTTAATATTTATTTTATTTATTCTTAATTCACAAATTAATCTTTTTTTTCTTCATAAAATCATAAAATAAGAAAATAAAAAAATTAGAATTAGAATTTTTATCAAAATTAATTTTTTTAATTTAATTTAATTTAACTTAGGGCAATTTTAACTCTTTTTTTATATAAATAAAATTAAATAGAGATTAGGGTAAATTTCTGATTTAATTCCTTTATTTTTTCTCAAATAAATAAAAATACAAAAATAGGTTTTTAGAGTGAATTAATTTATTTTTATTAATTTAAAATTAATTAGAACTTAGGGTTTTGTTTTAATTTTTCATTGTCTTCTTAAAACATGACAATTTTTTTTTCCAATCGTCAATAGGTTTAGTCAAGGGTCAAAACCCTAGTTGTTTCGTAATTGATTCATCGCGAGCTTATTATTTATTTCGACAATATTTTTGTAACTATTCATGGCTTGTAATAATTTAATTTAGGGTTTTATTTATTGTTTAAATTCCCGGGATTTTTGGCTATGTAATTAATCCCCCACCCCGAAGACTTGTAATAGCGTAAATCTACTTTCTCGCATTTTTGATTCCTGCAAATATTTAACTGTTTAGATGTATGCTAATAGGGTTGTATGACAAGAATGCATGACAAATTAATACGGTTAGAAAACCCTAATGTGCAAAGATAAATAACTGAAAACAAATCACTCGCACATATCACTCTTAAGGTATACTCTCACTTCGGTTGCCTTAGGTAAACGGTCATTGAGTATAGGATGCTTTAGTGGTTGCCCTCCTGTCTAAAAAGATCTAATGTCCCATTCGAATGTTGCCTCAGAAATGTTGCCTCGAGAAAGATCTTAAGACTCTAGGGTTATTACTAAGGTATCCTAACATTGCTTTAGTGATCGTACATCCCTTTCGAATTGACCCTTGCAACTCCAATGACGGTGCTACCTATTTCTCAATAGTGGGATAGCACTGTCTAAAGGAAACAAGAATAGAAACGATCTTTTTTCGAGTCAGTAGAATCTTAAGTACTTGCTCAAATCAAAACTTTTCACACTTACACCTGTCAAAAACAATTTTCAAAACAACTTCGTCACATCCTTGAGGACTGATACAAGGGTTATCACGAAGTAAAACATTTTCAAAAAACAAAGCACACATACACAAGAAATTTTAAAAAGATGAGCAAGTACCTAAGATACCATGGAAAACCATGGATAGAAAGGGTGCTAACACCTTCCCTTTCTATAATCTACCCCCGTACTCAGAATATCTCGAAAAAGGATTTTTTCTGTACTTTCTTACTTTCCGGTTGGATGAAATAAAAGTCGGTAGCGACTCTTGCTTACCGCGACATTTTGCAAACATAAAATGCAAAACGCAAACCAGTCAAAACAGTCGGTTCTGCCACCGTATCACAGAACCGGCGACTATGCTGGGGATGAATTATCATAAGTGGGGTATACCTTAGGATCTAGTTCATCATAATTGCTTCTCTTGATTGCTTTGTTTGCTTTACTTTTAAGGGTTTTGTTTGGGGTTACTATAGATCCTAACGCGGATCTGGGGAATACCTTTTAGGTAAGTAGCAATAGACTGTGGGGGAACTGTACGGCGTAGACTGATACAGTTGAAGCAGTAGCTACATTGGTGTGGCACTTTGGTTGGTACCGGTATCCCTTGTGGAGAAACGAGGAGAATATGGGGCCGCCGCGTGGTGTCGTTAAGCATCAACTGACCTTAGAACCTTTAATCGCCCAACTTGGCCATTAGAAAGTAGTGAGATAGCCGGCCTCGGTATAAAGCTGAGAACTGGTTGGTACTCGATGCTACACTCATTGAGACCATACTCTCGGAATAATTTCGGCCACAAGAAAAGATTGCGTGAGCTAAAACCATGACCGATGGAGGATGGTCAGTGATATTGAGATCCTCTAGAACCCGGTTACTTTTCTAGGACAGGTTGAAACCAACTTAACTTCAAGAGGGTATTACCTTTGACCTCATGCAAGCCTTAAACCTAAGGGCTTTGTGTGATTTGTTTGTCTTTGCAATACTTGTGTTTACTATACCTGTGGTTTATCATGACATCTTGCATCATAACATAGCATTCATGCTTCATTACACTAACCATTTCAAAGACCAAGGGAATTTATCTTTGTTCTGTTTTGCAGATCATGGCTTCCATACGCAAAAAGACTATTCGAATCAACTTTGTGGAGATACCATCCCAACTCAAAGAGCTAGTGCCAAGAATTTCTGAAACTTCTATGTTTATTAAGTGACATGGTCAACTTCTCAGCCTGGTTACTTCAAGCCTTGATGAATAGATGATGAGCGTACTTTTTCAGTTCTTCGATCCCGAGCATCACTGCTTCACCTTTCCAGATTATCAGCTGGTACCCACCTTGGAAGAATTCTCTCATCTATTGGGCATATCCATTCTTGAACAAGTACCCTTCACAGGAATGGAAGAAGTTCCTAAGCCGAAAGTCATTGCCTCAGCTTTGCATTTGAAACGGGCCGATGTGGTATCCAATTGGGAAACTCGAAGCGGAGTCAAGGGTTTTCTAGCCAAATTTCTGATAGACCAGGCTCAACTATTTTGGGATGATATGGATTTTCAGGCTTTTGAGGATGTATTGGCTCTTCTTATCTACAGTTTAGTTCTCTTCCCTAATCCAGACTCTTTCATAGATGTGAATGCTATCAAGATTTTCCTTTCTTGCAACCTTGTGCCTACCTTGCTTGGAGATATCTTGCATGCTCTCTATACTCGTACCACGAGGAGAAGAGGGACACTTATGTGCTGCATGCCGTTGTTGTCGAGGTGGTTTATTTATCACCTCCCTAGGTCTATACTGAAGAATGAAGAAGGTTTGGGTTGGTCATACAGAATAATGTCTCTCGCTCATACGGATATTCTTTGGTGTTCCCGAGCTATGGAAGACGTTGCTGTTATTGACCGCTGTGGGGGGTACCCTAATGTCCCATTACTTGGTATCAGAGGAGGTATAACTTACAATCCTTGTCTAGCTTTGCGACAGTTTGGTCGTGCTCAAAGAGATGGTCCCCATAGGTTACTTCTCGAGGATATTATATTTGACTATGAGGATGATGTTAAGGGGCATCGCCGGAGGTTCATACGAGCTTGGGGCATGGTAAATAGATCTGACCCCCATGAGTTGGGACCAAAGACTTCCCTTCCTATGTAGCCTTACCTCCAATGGATCTGAGCTCATGCCCATAAGCTTATGATGCCTTATGCGGCAGTGTTACCAGTGATTGTGGAACCCACTACTGAAGACGGAGTTCCTTACACAGTTCTCTATCCTTACATGCCTATTAATCTTGGGGAGTTACAGAGGTCTTGGATTCAGTTGAAGAATGAGCGGGATACTCACCGAGAACAGTTCCATGAGCAAGAGAGGAAGTTTTTAAAGCTCACCAGGCAACTCGAGGAAGAAAGAGTGCTCAATGATTATATCAGCACAAAGAGAAAGCGTCCATGGGACTTTTGATTTTTCTTTTCTAGTTTTAGATTTGTTTTATTTACTTATTTGTAATGCCTTAAAGGCATTTTGAACCTTCAAATTTAAGCTAATAAAGTTTTTATTTATTTTGGTTTGCAAATTTAAATTTCCCGAAGTCTTTGAAATTATTACATACGCATCCCATTATCATACACATCATTACAGGTACCACTATAGGTTTCTCATCTTCTTCGCTGTTTATTTCAGCAGAAATGTCTTCCGATCAAGCCATCAAAGATCTTCAGGCACAAAACGCCCACTTCCAACAGATGTTCATCAGTCTGGCAAAAGGGCAAGAGGATCTGAAGACCCTCATTCTGAAATAGAAGAAGAAGAAGAAGAAGGTCAGTATTATGAATATGGGAAGAAGGTTTGGAGAAAGGTTGAAGCATCAAACTGATCTGATCTCTTCATCCAAAGACGGGGAGAACCAAGAAGAGGAAAAGGACCCTAGTTCTGCAGTCTCTGATAATGATACTGATTTTGATGATGAGCAATATCCTCCTGCCGAGGATAGGTACAAGCAGCTAGAAGACCGTCTGAGTGCTATGGAAGTTCAGAAGATACCTGGTTTGGATTTCGGAGAACTGGGACTAGTATCAGGAGTGGTTATCCCTCAAAAGTTCAAGGCTCCAGTTTTCTCTAAGTATGATGGAGTGTCTTGCCCAAAACTCCATCTCCACTCTTATGTCAGGAGGATTCAACCCCACACTGCTGATAAAAATTTGTGGGTGCACTTCTTTCAAGATAGTCTGTCAGGGACTCAGCTTGAATGGTTCTACCAGTTAGAAGGGGCCAATGTCCGAAACTGGGAAGATCTTGCTGCTGCTTTCTACAAGCAGTATCAGTATAATGCCGACCTTGCTCCCACTCGTACTCAACTCTAAAGTATGTCCATGGGCGCAGGCGAAGGTTTCAAAGATTACGCTCAGAAATGGAGAGATTTGGCTGGAAGAGTTTAACCCCCTTTGTCTGATAGGGAGTTCGTTGATATGTTTCTGGGGACGCTGTCTGGTCCATTTTTCAACCACTTAATCGGTAGCTCGTCATCTGGTTTCACCGAGTTGATTTTAACTGGAGAAAGAGTGGAGGATGGAATTCGAAGTGGTAAAATACAGAAGGATGCCTCTTCGAGTTCAGTAAAGAAACCTTTTACTGGTAAGAAGGAAGCCAGTGCAGTTTATAGCCCGAGGGGCCAAAACAGATCTTAACACCGTCCAACAGTAAATTCTGTAGTGATACCAAGACCCGCAGTTGCTCCACAAGGCAACAATCAACAAAGGGTGGAACGACCATAGCGAAAGTTTACCCGCATTAGCATGGCATTGGCTGAAGTGTTACCTCACCTGCTGAGATCCAACTTGACCACATTAAGGAAGGCTCCCAAAAATCCAAACACTATCTCTCCTAGATGCAATCCCAACGCGCGATGTGCCTACCATTCTGAAAGTCCTGGCCACGATACCAATGACTTTTGGGCTTTGAGAAACAAAGTACAAGACTTGCTGGAAGCTAAAGAGATAGAGTTCAATGCTCCAGAAAAGCCGAATGTAATAACTGATCATATGCCCAAACATGGTCGTGGGGTTAATGCTGTTGACATTGATTTGTTTGTGACCTATGTTGAAGAAATTTCTACCCCTCTTATGGCTGTTAAGAGGAATTTGCTGTTGGTCGGTTTATTTCCGAGTTATGGTGAAGGTTGCCACATGTGCTCGATTCTACCTTCTGGTTGCCGCTTGTTGAAGCCAGGTGTTTAGCGCCTGATGGATAATAAAGAGATTCTGTTCGAGAAGGCTATGATTCCTATTGTTCCAAATGAAGATGTTGCTATCATAACCATTTCCGCCAATCCTTCCAAGGTTTCCTCGAGAAAACCTGTTAGGATTACACCTGTTCAAAGAATTGCTCCACTAATAATCACCGTTCCTGGTCCCATCCCGTACACTTCAGACAAGGTTGTCCCATGACACTATGGTGCTGGTGTGTATTATCCTGGCATTAAGCAAGATTTGAAGAATGAAGAAGCTGATACTAATGTCAGTAATATTGTTGGGGCTAGTAAGGTTACCAGAAGTGGAAGGCTCTTTTCTCCCGAGATTTCTCCTACGACTGTCAACAAACCTATTGTCATTCCATATGTCGCTCCCGCTAGTACATCAACTACTGTTCCAGTCCTTACTCCAGTTGTCACCCCTGTCGCTGAGCCATTTGGGACTCGGGGCAAAGAAATCATAGGTGAGCCTGCCCGGACGGAGGCACCTAGAAAAATTATTGTGGAAGCCTCTAAACAAGAAATAGAGGAAATATTGAAAATTATCAAGAAAAGCGACTACAATGTGGTCGAACAGCTGGGGTAGACCCCATCTAAGATCTCCTTACTGTCTCTGCTATTGTATTCTGAAGCCCATGCAAAGGCCTTGATTGTGTTTCTCAAGACTGCGCATGTGCCGCAGGAAACTTTAGCAGATCAGTTCAAAGATTGTGTGGCTAGTCTGACTGCTGACAATGTGCTAGGGTTTTCAGATGCGGATCTGACCGCTAAGGGGAGGAATCATAATGATGCTCTGCATATCTCGATTGAGTTCAGGGGCACCACTATGGCCCATGTAATTGTAGACACTGGGTCTTCGCTGAATGTTCTGCTGAAGAAAGCATTGGACCGTTTGCACTCTGAGGGTTTGACTTTAAAGCCGAGTAACATTGTGGTAAGGGCTTTTGACGGATAAAAAAGAATGGTGCACGGGGAGGTGAACATCCCTGTCAAAGTGGGTTCTCAGACCTTTGGGTCCACCTTCTACGTAATGGATATCAGGCCGTCATATTCTTTCTTTCTGGGTCTTTTGTGGATCCATAGGGATGGGGCAGTTACTTCTACACTCCATCAAATGCTGAAGCATCCAGTGAAGGGGAAAATTGTCACGGTGTAAGGTGAAGAGGAATATATGGCGAGTCATCTCAATTCCTTCCACTATGTGGAGATGGACGGGGAGTTCATAGAAACTCCTTGTCAGAACTTCGAAGAGGTCCCTAAAACTTTGGCATCGACTGAAGTTACTACCAACAAACCTCCACTGAAGATGGCTTCTCTCAAGGATGCCAAGGCTGTTGTTGAAGAAGGTGGGTGTACCAATTGGGGTCAGCTCCCTGATTTCACTCACAAAATTGACAAATTTGGTTTGGGCTTTACTACAGGGGCTCAAAGGGCTGTTAGGCGCGTGCGGATTGGAAGACCTCATCTACACATCAGCAATCTGGGAGTTAATGCAATTGAGGACAGTGAAGAAGATTCAGACATCGACAGTTGGATCTACCCAAAAATCAACGGTGGACTGAATAAATGTACGACGAAGGACTTCATACATGTTTCTTTTATTCCGCAGTAATTGACTTTTGTTTTATGATTTGTAATAAATAGTTTGAAACTTTACGGCCCGGTGCCTTGCCCGAGGCACCTTGGCTTATGCTTGTGAGGGCTTATTATTTGTCGTTTCATTTATCATTAATAAAGCATTGGACGTTTCTCACATTACAAATTTTGCGCTCCTTGTTTTTCTTTTCTGTCTCTCGCTTTATCAAAACAGCTATTCTCTTACACACACCCACGTATCATACTACAGATCCATATCCACTTTGGATCCCATTGATAACAGCTCTGCTACTGCCCGTTATGACTCTGAAAATCCGATCAACCAAGCCGAGGACAAAGGTGAGGATGATTGTGAGGTACCTGGAGAACTTGCTAGACTACTACAGCAGGAAGAAAGGGCCATACAGCCTCATGAAGAGCCAGTTGAGTCAGTGAATTTGGGTACAGAGGAAGACAGGAAAAAGGTCAAAATAGGTGCAAACTTGGAGCCTAGTGTCAAACAACGGTTAATATAGATGCTACACGACTATGTTGAGATCTTCGCATGGTCCTATGAAGACATGCCGGGTCTGGACACTGATATTGTGGTACATCGCCTGCCAACCAAAGAAGACTGCCCTCCGGTAAAGCAGAAGGTCTGCCGTATATGCCCTGAAATGTCAGAGAAAATCAAGGCAGATGTCATGAAACAGTTCGACGCAGGATTCTTAGCTGTCACTTCTTATCCGCAGTGGGTTACCAACGTCGTTCTGGTACCTAAGAAGGATGGTAAGGTACATATGTGTGTGGACTACAGAGATCTGAAGAGGGCAAGTCCCAAGGACGACTTTCCACTTCCTCATATTGATGTTCTAGTCGACAACACCGTGCAACACAAGATCTTCTCCTTCATGGATGGTTTTTCTGGCTACAACCAGATCAAGATGGCTCCTGAGGACATGGACAAGACAACCTTTGTTACACAGTGGGGCACCTTCTGTTACAAAGTAATGCCTTTTGGCTTGAAGAATTCCGGGGTAAGTTATCAGCGCGCCATGGTCGCTTTGTTCCATGATATGATTCATCATGAAATCGAGGTTTATGTTGATGACATGATCGCCAGGTCCCAGACTGAGGAAGAGCACCTTGATCATCTCTAGAAACTGTTTGACAGGTTGAAGATGTATAAGCTGAGGTTGAATCCGAACAAGTATACTTTCGGTGTAAGGTCTGGAAAGCTTCTGGGTTTTATCGTCAGTGACAAAGGTATTCAGGTGGACCCTCCAAAAGTAAAGGCCATACAAGAGATGCCGGCTCCCCGCACAGAGAAGGAAGTTAGAGGTTTCTTGGGATGTCTAAATTACATCGCCAGGTTCATTTCACATATGACTTCTACTTGTGAGCCAATCTTCAAGCTGCTGAAGAATGATCAAGTGGTAAAGTGGAATGATGAATGCCAGACCGCTTTCGAAAGAATCAAGGAATACCTTCAAGAACCACCAATTCTGATGCCTCCAGTTGAAGGAAGACCTTTGATATTATACTTGACAGTTCTAGACAATTGAATGGGTGTGTGTGCTGGGGCAGCATGATGAGTCTGGTCGAAAAGAGCACGCCATTTATTACCTTAGAAAAAAGTTTACCGACTGTGAGACCCGATACTCATTGCTCGAGAAAACTTGTTGCGCTTTGGCATGGGCTGCTCACCGACTGAGACAGTATATGCTGACTCACACTACCTTGTTGATATCAAAGATGGATCCGGTCAAGAATATTTTCGAGAAGCCCGCTCTCTCCGAAAGGATAGCAAGATGGCAGATGATATTAACTTAGTACGACATCCAATACACAACCCAAAAAGAAATTAAGAGGAGTGTATTGGCAGATCATTTGGCGCATCAGGCCATGGATGACTACCAGTCCATGAATTTCGAGTTCCCGGATGAGAATATCATGTTGGTAACTGACTGCGAAGAACCTGGACCGGATGAAGGACCAAAGGAGGGATCCCGATGGTCTATGTATTTTTATGGAGCCTTGAACGCATTGGGTAATGGCATTGGCGCTGTAATCATATCTCCTGAGGGATGTCATACTCCGTTCACCGCCCGATTATGTTTTAACTGCACCAACAATATGGCAGAGTATGAAGAGTGTATCATGGGTCTTCGAGCTGCTATTGACCCGAGGATTAAGTTTTAAGTGTATTCGGAGATTTCGCTCTGGTGATCAGTCAGATCAAAGGCGAGTGGGATATGAAGCACCCGAATCTTATTCCTTACAAAGAATATGTATTGACATTGCTCCCACACTTTGAGGAGATACCGTTTAAACATTTCCCAAGAGAGGAGAATCAGTTGGCGGACGCGTTAGCTACCATGTCTTCTATGTTCAAAGTCAGGTGGGACAATGAAGCTCCCCAGATTACCATTGAGAGGTTGGATGAACCCGCACATTGCTGTGACATTGAGACTGAAGAGGTAGTAGATAAACCCTAGTTTCACGAGGTAAAGAGGTATCTTAAGGCTCAAGAATACCCCGAGGGGGCATCTGTTAATGATAAGAAGTTTCTGAGAAGATTCACTGCGAAGTTCTTCATCAGTAATGGTATCCTCTATAAGCGTAACCATGATTCAACCTTACTGCGGTGCATGGACAAAAGCGAGGCAGAAAGGATCATGGCAGACTTACATGAAGGCACTTTCGGAACCCATTCCAGTGGATACACCATGGTGAAGAAAATCCTACGGACAGGATATTACTGGTCCACTATGGAAGCCAATTGTTATCATCACTCTCGAACCTGTCATAAGTGCCAAGTCTATGTGGATAAAGTGCATGTGCCTCCAGTCCCTATGAATGTCTTGACAGCTCCTTGGCCTTTTGCAATGTGGGGCATCGACATGATCGGCGAGATCAGACGTACCGCTTCTAATGGGCATCGTTTCATTCTGGTAGCCATCGATTACTTCACAAAGTGGGTTGAGGCAACCTCTTTTGCTACTGTGACCAAGAATGTCGTAGCGCGGTTTATCCGACATAATCTGATCTGTCGATATGGTGTATCAGAGAGGATTATTACTGAAAATGGTACAAATCTCAATAACACAATGATCACCGAGCTCTGCAAACAGTTCAAGATTCAGCATCATAATTCTTCTCCCTACCGGCCGAAGATGAATGGCGCTGTTGAAGCAGCTAATAAAAATATAAAAAAGATTGTACAGAAGATGACAACGACATACAAAGACTGGCACGAGATGTTACCATTCGCTCTTCATGGGTAATGTACCTCAGCACGGACGTCGACATGAGAAACACCCTATTATTTAGTTTATGGCATGGAGGCAGTCCTACCCATCGAAGTCCAGATACCCTCTCTCAGGATTATGAAGGATGCGAATTTGAACGAAGACGACTGGATCCAAACCCGACTTGATCAGATGAATCTAATTGATGAAAAGAGACTTACTGCTATCTGTCATGGTCAGACGTATCAAAAACGAATGATCAAGGCTTTTAACAAGAAAGTCAGGCGTCAAGAATATAAAGGTGGGGATATGGTGATCAAGCGCATCATATTACTGCAAGGTGATCCCAGGGGAAAATGGACCCTCACATACGAAGGGAAATTTGTGGTTAAGAACATTTTCTCGGGAGGAGCTATGATTCTAACCACCATGGATGGTGACGACCTTCCTCACCCCGTCAATGCAGACATAGTGAAAAGATACTACGCATAATCAAAGACCCGGTAGGTTGACTGGCCTAGGGAAAAATAAGGGCTTCCTGGCAAACCAAAAGGGTTCGGGCAAAAGTAAGGGATAAAAACAAAAAAAATATGTACACCCGGCAAGTCGAAAACCTGAAAAGGCAACTTGGGCAAACAAGGATATCCCGGTGGACTGAAAACCCAAAAGGGAAGTCCGGGAAAAAGTTAGGGATCGAAGCGTAACACTATGTCTCATTGGATCATCTTGCGCCCAGACCTCGGTATCGACTATCAAGCTCAGACGGCGCCAATCAATCTGATCCACCTTCGACCAACCAGCAAAGTGATGAGACGTTTGAAGATATAAAGGCAATAGCAGAGTTGAAACTCAATGGGATCCTTCCACATAGCTGTTTTTCTTTCTTTAACACAAATTGTAATTTCTATCTTTCGGCGGCATTCTCTTACTAGGACGTCAGCCTCCTTGTACAAAACGCCTATTACAGGCCAACTTCAAAATCAATACAAGTCATTTTCACAAAGCTTTGATTTATTTTCTTTTTCCTGTTTTGTTTTGCAAGATCGTCCAATGGTTCATTTTTGATATATGCATTTGAAAATAATTGCTGCTCATAAATATTTACATGAAAAAACAAAAGACAATTACTCGTAATTCCAGGAGCAGGGAAAACAAGAAGTTCCCAAACCCTACAGTTACTTTGACCATCAGGTACCGGGATAGAACCAGCTTGAGAACATGAGTAGTAGTACATACACTCCCCACAGAGTAAAAAGTGTCCAAAGACTGGTGTTAGCTTTTCCGAACAGGACATAATGCTCCCCAGCTGAGGTTCACAATCGCGAGTGAGTCAGTAAAATTTGCCCCAAGAAGAGTTTATTTCTCTCACAGGAAGAAATTAATCTCCAAAAAGATTCATTATCACCAGCAACGGAAATTCATCCTCAATTGAGTTATTTCTCCAAGTCAGCAGATCTATCAACAGAGTATCTCCTCTCCAATAGAGTTATTCCCCGCAGAGTTATCCTCAGACAGAGTCTCGTCCGGCAGAATGTTTACCAGCCAAGGGGAAAATCCCCAGCGTAGTCATCATTGTTCACCATCCCAAACAGAAGCAGGGGAACTATGGTTTGTTACAGTAGTCAATAATACCATTTCTCACACTCTCCAAACAACAGTCAGGGTTTTATTTTCCCAGACTCACATTATTATGTCAGCATTTCATGTTCATACATCATGACATGTGCATACATCACATATAACATAGTCTCATTTATTTTGAGAACGTCATTATATAATGCATCTCAGGCATCACACATAACTAACCCTGTATTTCTTTCAGGAAAGACAATTATTATCAACAATTTACAGCAGGGCCACGATCAACACTCGAAGCTAAACAGAGTAATCATCGGCGCGACAAGAACAACCTTACCCAGGTTCCCTCTGCAGTTTTACCCAAACTCATTCCGGAGCAGACCTACTATCCCAGCCTCTCATATCGAAGTAACCCTACTATCCATGTTCCTTATCATAGCCCTAGTATCCAGGCTTTCATGTCGAAGTAACCTTACTATCCAGGTTCCTTCTCATAGCCCTACTATCCAGGCTTTCATCTCGAAGTAACCCTACTATCCAGGTTCCTTCTCACAACCCTACTATCCAGGCTTTCATCTCGAAGTAACTCTACTATCCAGGTTCCTTCTCATAGCCCTACTATTCAGGCTTTCATGTCGAAGTAACCATACTATCCAGGTTCCTTCTCACAACCCTACTATCCAGGCTTTCATATCTAAGTAACCCTACTATCCAGATTCCTTCTCACAGCCCTACTATCCATGCTTTCATCTCGAAGTAACCCTACTATCCAGGTTCCTTCTCACAACCCTACCATCCAGGCTTTCATCTCGAAGTAACCCTACTATCCAGGTTCCTTCTCACAGCCCTACTATCCAGGCTTTCATATCGAAATAACCCTGCTATCCAGGTTCCTTCTTACAGCCCTACTATCCAGGCTTTCATCTCGAATTAACCCTACTATCTAGGTTCCTTCTCACAGCCCTATTATCCAGGCTTTCATATCAAAGTAACCCTACTATTCAGGTTCCTTCTCAAAGCCCTACTATCCAGGATTTCATCTCGAAGTAACCCTATTATCCAGGTTCCTTCTCATAACCTTACTATCCGGGTTCTTCCTCTCTTATCCCCAGACAACAGTCCATAACACTGTAAGACCGAGACCCAATCAAACACAATTGGTCTCACATTTCCCCAGAAAGTCGCGGTGTAGCATATACCCCGACCAAATAGAAGTTCACCTTCACCTCCTCGACTAAGAGATGATTCCCCAGTAGAGTAACGGACAACTGAAGCTCCTAAAACTCTATTTCTCCCAAGACAGAGACCAACATTCCCCAGTGAAGTCCTCCTCGACAACAGGTATACGGTTTCTCGCAAAGGAATCTCTTATGCGATCGACACTTCTTCGGATTACATCTTTAACCCCATCTCCTCCAGTTCCCAGGAAACCACCAAATGGCATCTATAAGCCCATTCCTGATATCGCAAATCAAGTGTCACTTCATGCGAGTGCAAATTTCTGGGCACTCTAGTGTTCAATCATCTTCCACCTTCAGATCACGAAAGACAGACAAGCCAATCTACATCCTCAGGTTTAAGAAGATTGAACAGGGGCAACTATTGTACCCCCAAAATTTTCCCTCCCATATTTCTCAACACATGGCAAGAGAGGTCCCCAAATTGTTCAAGGAAAGCAAGAGTTGACCAGACAAACTCTCTCCTAAGGCGGTCTACCTCAAATTAGGGTTTCATTTTTCATCTGGATATATGAACCACAAATAACTCAAATTCTCACCACTGTCCTAATATGTTCTCGAGATCATCCATGTCAAGTTTCAAGCCTTGCAAAAGAAGTTTGCTCAGTCAATTGCTCAAAGGCCTGGAAATCGACTATGCTAGGTCAAAAGTTAACTGTGGCCCACATACAGTCAAACTTCAAGATTTTTGGTCAACATCCTCATTTTGAAATATCATTCATCATTTGATCAAGGTTTGATCATGATTCCTCAAGGATTGCTCACAATTCATCAAAAAACAATAAATTGCAAAATTAGGGTTTTGTAGGAAAAGTCAACTCAACTTTGACCAAGCATAACTTTCTCATACTTTATCAGAAATGACCCATACAAAGCTCATTTTGAAGAAGATGTAATTCCCTACAATTCATCTTCAGCTCCCAAGTTCAGAATATGCACTCACAAAAAGATATGAATTTTGATATTATAGGTCATTTTGAAAAGTCAACAAAAACACCTTTTGGGTCAAAGCTTCATACATGAACATGGAAGACTCAATTGATATGAGACCAAAAGGGTTTCTTAGAGGACATCCTAATATTTCTAAAAAGTCCAAGAACACATCTCTAGGGTCAAAATTGAGAGAGTTATGGATTGGCCAAGTTGACCATTTTTGCAAAATTGCCAAAAAGTCAAATCTGCTCAAATTTGCATTTTTATGCTAAATTGGCCCAACTTTTTATGCTTGCACCTCAATTATAATGTGGTCCACGACTCAAATACTTATCCACCAATTGTTTGCTTCATTTTTCAATTTATTTTGATTTTTCATTAATTAAAAAGTGAATTCAATCAAATAAATGATGAAAATTATCAAAGATTTGATTTGATTGGTTTTTTGACAGGTTAGCAACCAAGATATGCTGAGCATGCAAGATCAATTCAAATCAATGGTAATTGGAACAAAAATAGCATGATTAGGCCAAATTTGGAAGGATATCATATGCCATGAAAACCAAATCAAATCTTCAAGATTTGTAAAGAGACTAGTGGTTTTTACAACCCTAATTCAATCTAGTACATATAGAGAACATATCCAAGGCAAGAACAAGGGTTGACAGTCGTGGAAAAGCTAGAACCAAACTTCAAAAATTCAAAGAAAAGTGGTTATTCAATTTCCATCCTAGAGGCCAATCCAAGCCATTCTAACGTTGCCAACAGATTGCTGGACATCCCAGGAACGTATCTCAATCATTTGCAAGCATTTCCACGTCCGGAATCGTGATCTATAGACTCACAGTTTGCACCTCCAAGCTTGAATCTGATTTCTTAATTTACACACGATTAATCATTCCAAAACATTGCATTATGTTTATATTGTCATTTGGAAGGTTTTTGTTTATTTGATTTTGCGTTTTGATGCCTATATCCAAGATTTCCATTACAAGGGTTTGAGGAGCCGTTTTAGGGCTTCTCTGTACGAATAAAATTAGGCCAAAAAAGGGGGACTATGGTGTTCAGGGGATCAAGGCGAAACGATCCATGTACTCACCTTAAATTTATCATGCGTTTTATTTATTTTGGAAGTTTGCAGGATTTTAGCCATGGAGTCATGTCCGTAGGTAAAGGTTTGCAGTCTAATACGATTGACAAGGAAGAAGAAGGCAAAGTGTCTGGGCACCATTGGCTGTTTTGAAATTTCGCGCGTTTTTCCAATTAACTATCATGTTTTATATATTATGCATTATTATTTATATATTAACTAATGAGGCAGGTGGCACAGATGGTTGGGCGTGTTTGGTGTTGAGCATGAGGACCTGGGTTCGATCCCCAGGTCCCAACATTTATTTCTATTATTTTGCTTCAGATGATCCTGTACCCCACATGTCCAAACATCTACCATAGGCCATCCAAATTCCACCATCAGATCCATCAGCAAGCTGGATCCAACACTCAGGTAGCAAGAGGCCCACCATACGCCCCAGGTCAACGTATGCATCAGATCAGGAGAAGTCAAAAAGGGCCTGGATTTGTTTGGGCCCAGAATTTCAACAACACACCCCCTTTTCAGCATTGCTATCAGGCCCATCATTCTTTTCTTATTTCTTTTATTTTATTTAATTCTTTTAATATTTTTTTATTTATTCTTAATTCACAAACTAATCTTTTTTTTCATAAAATCATAAAATCAGGAAATCAAAAAAATTAGAATTAGATTTTTTATCAAAATTAATTTTGTTAATTTAATTTAGTTTAACTTAGGGCAATTTTAACTCTTTTTTTTATATAAATAAAATTAAATAATAGATTAGGATAAATTTCTGATTTAATTCCTTTATTTTTTCTCAAATAAATAAAAATACAAAAATAGGTGTTTAGAGTGAATTAATTTATTTTTGTTAATTTAAAATTAATTAGAACTTATGGTTTTCTTTTAATTTTTCATTGTTTTCTTAAAACATGACAATTTTTTTTTCAATCGTCAATAGGTTTAGTCAAGGGTCAAAACCCTAGTTGTTTCGTATTTGATTCATCTCGCACTTATTATTTATTTCGACAATATTTTTGTAACTGTTCATGGCTTGCAATAATTTAATTTAGGGTTTTATTTATTGTTTAAATTCCTGGGTTTTTTGGCTATGTAATTAATCCCCCACCCCGAAGAGTTGTAATAGCGTAGATCTACTTTCTCGCATTTTTTATTCCCGTAAATATTTAACTGTCTAGATGTATGCTAATAGGGTTGTATGACAAGAATTCATGACAAATTAATACGGTTAGAAAACCCTAATGTGCAAAGATAAATAACTGGAAAAAAATCACTCGCACATATCACTCTTAAGGTATACTCTCACTTCGGTTGCCTTCGGTAAACAATCATTGAGTATATGATGCTTTAGTGGTTGCCCTCCTGTCTAAAAAGATCTAATGTCCCGTTCGAATGTTGCCTCAGAAATGTTGCCTCGAGAAAGATCTTAAGACTCTAGGGTTATTACTAAGGTATCCTAACATTGCTTTAGTGATCGTACGTCCCTTTCGAATTGCCCCTTGCAACTCCAAAGACGGTGCTACCTATTTCTCAATAGTGGGATAACACTGTCTAAAGGAAACAAGAATATAAACGATCTTTTTTCGAGTCAGTAGAATCTTAAGTACTTGCTCAAATCAAAACTTTTCACACTTACACCTGTCAAAAACAATTTTCAAAACAACTTCGTTACATCCTTGAGGACTGATACAAGGGTTATCACGAAGTAAAACATTTTCAAAAAACAAAGCACACATACACAAGCAATTTTAAAAAGATGAGCAAGTACCTAAGAGCCCATGGAAAACCATGGATAGAAAGGGTGCTAACACCTTCCCTTTCTATAATCTACCCCCGTACTCAGAATATCTCGAAAAAGGATTTTTTCTATACTTTTTTCCTTTTCGGTTGGATGAAATAAAAGTCGGTGGCGACTATTACTTACCGTGACATTTTGCAAACACAAAACGCAAAATGCAAATCAGTCAAAACAGTCGGTTCTGCCACCGTATCACACCACCTAAGGTAAGGCTCAAGGGGAATGGAATTCTTGAGCCCAAAAGTCCTACTGTCCACCTTGCTTACCATCCTCCAAGCTCGTATAAACGTCCAACGGTAGTCTTGATTGTCACTTTCATAGTCAAAAACTACACCTTGGATGAGCGCGTCACGTGGACCATCTCTTCGTGCGTACCCAAGCTGTCGTAGAGCTAAGCAAGGGTTATAAGTGATGCCCCCCCTAATGCCAAGCAGAGGAACATTAGGGAATTCCCCATAACAATCAATGATAGTAATATCCTCCAAGGATCGAGAACACCAGTAGATAACTGAATGCCTGAGTGACATCAACATGTTGGACCACCTCAAACCTTGCTCATTCTTCACAACGGATCAGGGAATATGCGAAACAAACCATTTAGCCAATAAATGAGTACAACACATTATGGTTCCTCTTCTCTTCATGGTGCGAGTGTGGAGATAATGCAAGATATCTCCCAACAAAGTAGGCACCGAATTGTGAGATAAAAAGATTTTGACAGCATTCACATCTATAAGTTGGTCAAGATTTGGAAATAGTACCAACCCATAGATGAGAAGAGCTAAAATTTCTTCGAAAGCTTGTAAGTCCAGGTTGTTCCAACAGTCTTGAGTGTTTCCAGTAAGAACTTGGCTAAGAACCCTTTGACACCACTTGTTTCCCAATTAGCCGTGACGTTGGATTGTTGCAAGTGTAAATCTTGGGCAACCTCTTCAGGGCTTGGGTCTCTTTCCGTACCATTGAAAGGTAGTTGATCGAGGATAGGATTTCCCAAGAGCTGAGAGAACTCTTCCATAGTTGGTACAAGCTGGTAATCAGGGAAGGTAAAGCAATGGTGTAACGGGTCAAAGAACTGGAAAAGCACCTTCATCATGTCTTCATCAAAGCTTGAGGTAACCAAGTTGAGAAGTCATCCATGTCTTTTGGTGAGCGGAGAATTCTCAGGGACCTTTGACGCTAAATCCTTGAGCTGAAAAGGTACTCGTACAAGGTTGACTTGGACTGTATTCCTGCGAGTAGGAGTCATATCCTATAAAGCAGAATAAAGATGAATATCAAAATTCTTGAAATGGTTAGTTT
This sequence comes from Vicia faba, assembly GCA_948472305.1. Lineage (NCBI taxonomy): Eukaryota > Viridiplantae > Streptophyta > Magnoliopsida > Fabales > Fabaceae > Vicia > Vicia faba. The sequence continues at coordinate 784,055,409 of OX451737.1, read as the reverse complement.
AAAATGTTATGTCATGATGTTATGTACAAGCATATGCACAGGTTAAATCAAACCAATCCTTAGGATTAGGATTGCATGGAGTTCATAGGTAAGTACCCTCTTGAAGTTTAGTTGGCTTAACTTGTCCTAGTTAATAGTAACCGGGTTCTAAGGGATCTCAATATCACTGATTTGTCTTCTCGGGAATTGTTTCAGCGCAAGCCTCTTTCATAGCGACCAAAATATCCCAAAAAGCCAAACCTCAATGAGTGTAGTATCGAGTATCTACCAACTTCAGACTGCACCAACGCCGGTCATCTCACTACGTCCTAATGGCCAAGTTGGTCAAATAAAGGTTCTAAAAGTCAGTTAGTGCTTCATGACATCACTCAGCAGCCCCGTATTCTCCTTGAATACTCAAGGGCTACCGTTACCCACAAATATGTCACACTAATGTATCTATTACTTAGACCATGTCGGTATACCCCGCACAGTTTCCATAAAGTATTGCTACTTACCTATAAGGTATCCCAAGATTTAAGCCCAAACAAAGAACCAAAATGTAAAGCATACAAGTCAAACAAAGAAAGCAAGTAAAGGTGATCTAGCCCTAAGGTAACCCCACTTTTTATAAATCCCCAGCAAAGTCGCCAATTCTGTGATACGGTGGGAGAATTGACTTGGTTGTTTTGCGTTTGATTGCAATGTTGCGGTTAGCAAGGGTCGCCACCGAACTTTCTTTTATCCTATAAGGAAAGGCTGAAAAGAATAGGAAAGACCTTTAGAGATTATTTCTTGAGTTCGGGGGATAGATTATGAAAAGGGAAGGTATTAGCACCCTTTTCATCCGTAGTTATCTACGGGCTCTTAGTTTCTTGCTAGATCACTAACTTTTGTTTGAGAATGTGCTTGTGATGTGGGTTTTGAAAGTATTTTGTAAAATAATGTCTTTGTAATGGTTCTCGTCTCTATAAGAACACGTAGAAAGTATTTTGTCTTTTGAAAAATGTTTCAAAGTGAAGTGTTGATGTATAAAATACTTTTGTTGTGAGCAAGCAAGCAACTACGAGTAATCTAACTACTCAAAAGGTTTTAAATGTTCTTTTCCTCTTCCTTTAGATGTTGTTATCTTACCATTGATTTTGGTAAGAAACCCCATCGTTGGATGTAAAGGGATGGGCGCAGGACGTTTGTATAGTCATAGAGATCAACCTATGGGACATTTTAGCAATGTTGTTTAAGGACTAGATCGTTTACCGAAGGCAACATTGAGGGTCATCGATGGACCACGATCTTTTATCGAGGGTCTTTGCTAAAACGCCTATATTCGAGGGACATGACTATTTTCCTAAAGGAAACAAAGCGGGATTACCCTAAGGGTGCTAGTGTGTAAGTGTGTTTGATTTACATGCATTTTGTCTTGATTAAGGTTATCTATTTGTTGATTTTATGTCTTTCCATACACACCCTAATTACTAGCATTTATACTTGAAAACAATAAATTGCAGAAATGTAAAGGTCCTATGCTATTACATCATTTAGGGATGGGGGTACAAATTTACAAATGGGGGGTTGCAAGAATTTAAATCCTATTTAACTATTACAACCATATTGAAATGTACAATATAAGAAGAAAAAGGATTTGTTATGAAAGTGGTTTTTTTTGTCTTAATGAATTAAAAAAAGAAATAAATTAATTAATAAAAAGGAAATATTTTTATGTCTTTTTCATATTAATAAAAAGAGTATTGATATTGAAAATGATAAAATAAAAAAAGGAAAACAATGAGAGATAGAATCAGCGTGTTACTGCAGGCCAAACAAAAAGGGATCATAAGTTCTGATGCCAGGGGCGTTGTGACTCAGAAAGAAACGTCAATGAGAATTAGAAGTTCTGGATTGATACACTCTGAGGTCCTGCAAGAAACGTTAGAGGGAAAGAAAATAGAGGTTCTGGGTGGTGTTTAGAAAGTGAGAAAAATGTCAGAAGCTCTGTGTCGTGTTAAACAATGGGTGAAAAGTCAGAAGTTCTGCGTTGTGTTAAACACTGAGTGAAAGTCCGAAGTTCTGTGTTGTGTTAAACAGTGAGTGAAAATCAGAAGTTCTATGTTGAAACAATAAGAAATCCTAGAAGTTTTTATGTTGAGAGAAACTCAGAAGTTCTATGTTACATTTCAACTCTTTCCTCATATTAATCAGCATATCAACAATTTATTCAGTTCTTAACAGCAAATCAAAAGGATAAAAAAAGCACAATAGTTTATAGAAGTTCTAATTATAATTCTGAGCCTAGCTTTATTCAAGAAGTTATGGTCCATATTTTTTTTACTAATGCAATGATATGAACAACATCAATACTATGATATTTACATATTTAATGATGTTATGAATGAAAAGATGCAAAGTCAGAAAGACTTACCTTGAAACTGGAGCATGTGCTTGGAACTTGAACTGCTTCCTTCAGATGTTCTGGAGTCAGCGAGAGCTATGGAACATTGGTTATGTTCTTTGATTCAAAGGGAAGAACAAAGGTTTTGTTTAGGATTCGTGAAGGTTTTTACTGTTTCCTTTTCTCTCTTTGATAATTCTCTCTCTCTCTCTCTCTCTCTCTCTCTCTCTCTCTCTCTCTCTCTCTCTCTCTCTCTCTCTCTCTCTCCAAAATCCAGCCCCTTGAATGTGTGATGGAGCAACTTATTTATAGATGGGTTTGCTGTGGTTTTGGGGGGAAAACAAATGGGATTTTTAACCTTTTTGCCATACTGTACCATTGATTTTTAATCATAGTTTTTGTATGTTAATTTGATGCAAATATGGGGTTTGATAAAGTGCAGGTGTGGACTGGATCAGCAGCTGATTGTAGGACTGCGTTGTAGGAGGACAGCAGGCTGCTTAAACGAGGTTTTGTGATTTGGTGATGTTCTGGTCGCATAAGATAAGAAACGTAACCTCCATATGCTGAAGAGTCATGTTATGATCTAAGAACATTGCTTCCATATGTTCTGATTGAAGCATCATGTTCTGAACTGTGTTTGCAAATTCTGGTTGCACTTGCATGGAGGCTGGCCCAAAAGTTATCAAGTATCTTCTTCTCCTATCACTTAGAAAATTTTCCAAATGTTTAGAAATTTGATTTTTTCAAAGTAATTTCTGACTTCTAATTTTGATGAACCAATTTCATGTCTTGATGAAATATAATTGTTGAAACTTGATTTTTGATCTAAAGTTCAAAGTTTGACTTTTCAGGGTGTTTTTGACCATTTTGCCCTTGTGAATGATTTTCTTGGAAAATTGTAATTCAAGACTTGAGATTTGATGGAAGCAAACCCTAGGGTCCAGGATAATCCTTTGAGAAATGAGAGGGCAAATTTTGGGGTACAACACATACAATTGGTGGAAACAAATATTGTTTTGTCTATTGATCAGTTTGGTCGAAGGTTGTGGATCTATGTGATCAAAACGGAAGGACGAAGTAAGTGGTACATTCAGATGAATGTGGTCCATTTGAAGAAGATACAATTGATGGAAACAAATATTGTTTTGTCTATTGATATGTTTGGTCGAAGGATGTGGATCTATGTGATCAAAATGAAAGGACGAAGTAAGTGGTACCTTCAGATGAATGTGGTCCACTCGAAGAACATACAATTGGTGGAAACAAATATTGTTTTGTCTGTTGATGATTTGGTCGAAGGTTGTGGATCTATGTGATCAAAATGAAAGGAAGAGATGAATATGGTCCATTTGAAGAACATACAATTGATGGAAACAGATATTATTTTGTCTATTGATGAGTTTGGTCAAAGGTTGTGGATCTATGTGATCAAAATGAAAGGACGAATTTAGTGGTACATTCGAATGAATGTGGTCCATTCGAAGAACATACAATTGGTGGGAATAAATATTGTTTTGTCTGTTGATGAGTTTGGTCGAAGGTTGTGGATTTATGTGATCAAAACGAAAGGATGAAGTATTCGACATATTTTAGAGATTCAAGATAGTTGGTGAACAAAGTCATATATGCTGCCAAGTCCAAACTTGCTGTAATGTCCACATAATAGCCTAAAACCATGTCAAAAAATAGGCTGTGTCTTGCTATGAAACAACCCTGCACCAAGCAACCACAACACTCCAAAACTGCTGCAAAACAGTTCTGCTATGCTGCTCCTAAATCAGTCCAATCCTGTATTATCTCAGTCCCATATTTGCACCAAATTAGCATATAAGGGCTGCACCTCAAAAGCTATGAAAAGAGCATACCCAAAAGTTTCAAATTTTATTTGTTTTTCCCCCAAAACCCCAGCAAGACTCTTCTATAAATAAGTCGTTTCACAACACACATAGGGTAGCTTTTGGCAATGAAAAAGGAGAATAAAAAATGAGAGAGGAGAGAACACGAAGGCTGAAGCCTTAAAACACTCTTAAACCCAGAACCAAAAAAAAACACAACACCTATTTTCTTTCGAACCTAAGAACATTCAAGGCAGCAATTCAAGTTTGAAACACAAATTCTAGCTTCATGGTAAGTCTTCTTGACTTTAAACCCTTCGTTTCAAGTATCATTGATGATTCATCTTCTAAGATAACATGTAATAATCATTGCCCGCGAAGCTACCCTTTTGTTTGTTTTCCTTTCTTGTCAATTATATGTTAAGAACTAACATGTACAGGCCATAAAACAATGTTGGAGTAAAAAATTACAGCATGGTTGGATAAAAAGCCTTTGGCTTCGATACATACTGCTTTACAGGGCCAAACAAAAGGGAAAAAGGGTGTGTGATTCGACACATAACATTATGCTTCGATGCATATAAGCATGCTTCGACACATGATGTCGAAAAATTTGTTTTTTCTCTCTTTTGTGTTGTTTTTTACATATTTCATATTTTTTGCTTCATAGCTATTCAATATGGTTTGCAATATATAATTAGGTTTAATTTCTTGCAATTACCATTTGTACATTTGTATCCCCCATCCCTCAAATGATGTAATAGCGTATAACATTTATTTTCCACAATTTTATCGCTTTCATATAAATGTTAGTATTTAGGGTGTGTATGGCAAGATAAAAAAATCAACCTTAGAAAATCCTAATCCAATACAAGACAATGCATGAAAAATAAACACTTGCACACTTACACCTCTAGGGTTAACTCCACTTGTTGCCTTGAGAAAAATAGTCATGATGTGCATGTGAGCCATATTAGCAAAAATAATCAAAATACAAGATCATAGTCCCTCAATGACGCTACAAATGTTGCCTTACAAATGATCTTAGTCCCTTAAGAGAAATGCTAAGATATCTCACAATATTGTCGTTCATGACTATATGATGACCCACACATGTCCCTTCATATCCAATGATGGGGCTTCTTACCAAATCAATGGTAAGATAGTAACATCTAAAGGAGGAGGAAAAGAACAAAGAGCTTTTGAGTAGGTAGGACACTCGTAGTCGCTTACTCACAAACTAAAACCATTTACACACTTACACTTTCAAAACATCTTTCAAAAACAAACATATCTTTGAACTATTTTCAAAACCAACACTTTGTATACATTCTTATAGATACGAGAATCATTACAAAGTTAGCCGCAACAAAGCCGTTTTCAAAATATTTTCAAACTTACATCACAAAACACATTTTCAAACAAAGCATTTTCAAGTGATCTAGCAAGCAACTAAGAGCCCTTAGATAACTACGGATAAAAAGGGTGCTAACACCTTCCCTTTTCATAACCTACCCCTCGAACTCAAGAAAATATCTCAAATGTCTTTCCTGTTCTTTTCACCTTTTCCTTTATTGGATAAAAGAAAAGTCGATGGCAACTCTTGCTATCGCAACAATTGTGATAAAACGCAAAACAACCAAGTCAGTTCTCCCGCCGTATGACAAAACTGGCAACTCTGCTTGGGAGTTTTGAAAGCGGAGTTACCTTAGAGTTAGTTCATTTTAATTTCTTTCATTGTGTGTTTCGTATGATTTATTTTTAACGGGTTACTTGGGTTATTGTTAAAGATCCTACACTCGGATCTAGGGCACCTTTTTAGGTAAGTAGAAATAAATGGAGGATGTACAGCATATACCGATATGGACAAAGTGATAGCTACGTTAGCGTGATACTCTGGCTTGTACTAATGTTCCTTCAGTCAGTCAAGGATAACATTAGGCTTTCTTATAGTGTCATTAAGCACCAACTGACCTTTAAAACCTTTAATGGACTCATCCTAATCCATTAGAAAGTAGTGAGATGGCCGACTTTGGTTCCGATCGAAGATTGGTTGATACTCGATACTACACTCATTGAGATTGGACTTTTGGGATATTTTGGCCGCAATACTTTGGTGCTTGAGCTAAAACAATGCCTAAAAGAAAGGTCGGTGATATGAGACTCCTTAGAACCTGGTTACTATTAATAAGAAAGGTTGAGCCAACCGAAACTTCAAGAGGGTACTTACCTTTAAAACTCATGCAAGCCTTTAAACCTAAGGTCTTTGTGTGACTTGTTTGTGTTTGACATTCTGTTATTTTAAAGCATAATCATAACATCATAAACATCATAACATGACATGTAAACTAACCATTTCAAGAGCCTGTGGATTTATTTCTTCTCTATTTTGTAGGTCATGGATTCAGCTCGCAGAAAAACCATCCGAATAAATTTTGTAGAGATCTCTCCCAAACTCAAGGAAATGGTCTTAAAAGTTCCTGAGAGCTCATAATTCAACAAGAGATATGGTCACTTTCTCAATTTGGTTACTACCGGTTTTGACGAAGGTTTGATGAGTGTCCTATTCTAGTTCTTCGATCCTAAGCACCATTGCTTCACATTTCTAGACTATCAGTTGGTGCCTACGCTGGAAGAATTATCCAAGATACTTGGTTTTCCTATATTGGAGTAGGTACCTTTCACTCGTTTAGAATAAGATCTAGCTTTTGAAAATGTTGTCGTAGATTTACATTTGAAGCCATCTGACATTGAGTCCAATTGGGAAAGAAGAAGTGGAGTTAAGGGCCTCCTTGCAAATTTTCTAATGAAGAAAGCTCAGGTATTCTTGGACGCTATGAGTTACCATGACTTTGAAGATGTCTTAGCTCTCTTGATCTATGGGTTGGTTCTGTTCCCCAATTCAGACCAATTTATAGATGTTAGTGCCATCAACATCTTCCTTGCTCATAATCCAGTGCCTACATCGCTCGGGGATATTCTGCATTCACTCCACACTCGTACTATGAAGAAATGAGGAACTCTTATGTGTTTTATGCCTTTTCTCTATAGGTGGTTTATTTTTCACCTTTCTCGGTCAGTAATGAAGAATGAGTTAGGATTAAGGTGGAACCAAAGGTTAGTGTCTCTTTCTCACTCTGATATCTATTGGTGCCCTCGCTCTCAAGAAGATATCTCTTTTATTAATCGCTGCAGAGAATTTCCTAATGTGCCACTCCTTGGCATTAGAGGAGGCATCACCTACAACCCCTCTTTAGCTCTACGTCAGTTTGGTTATGCCCGAAGGGATAGTCCTCATGATATTCTCATCTAGTATATTATGTTCGACTATTCAAATGATCTGCAAGGTTATCACCAGAGGTTCATCCGTTCTTGGGGCATGGTTAAGAAGACTGATAGCAAGACCTTAAGGTGTAACAAATCCATCCCTTTTGAGCCATACCTCAAATGGGTGCGAGCTCGTTCTCAAAGTCTTATGATGCCATACGCTTCTATCTTACTAGTGATTTCAGAGCCTATTGTTCAAGGGGACGGGTCTCGCATCATTTTTCATCCTGATATGCCAACAAACTTAGAAGAATTGCAAAAGTCTTGGATCCAGCTCAAGGAAGAACGAGATACCTTTGAGACCCAATTCTATGCCAGTGAGAAGAAAGTTCTGGAGCTCATGAGACAACTCCATGAAGAGTAGAGTTTGAATGCCTACATTGCACCGACGAGGATGCGCTCGTGGGAAGCTTGATTTATTTTTGTTTTAGAAAGTTTATTTTGTATTATTTTTGTTTCTTCCAATGTAAGCCCAAGAGGCATGTTGTAAGAAATTTTAACTTATTAATACAATTAATGTTTGTTCCCTTTTGTCTAAACAAATTTAAATCTTATAAGTCCTTGAAATCATTTGCATACGCATGTTCATGCATCATAACATAAACAGATTTTCCACAACAGATTTCCTTATCTTTTTACTGTTTATTTCAGTAAGATGGATATCGAAAAAACAGTGAAGGATCTTCAAGCACCGAATTCTCAACTCCAACAGATGTTCCTGGCTCTAGCTAAAGGACAAGAGGACCTGAAGGCTCTCATGATCAAAGACAAGAAGAAAAATACAAAGAAACTAGTGGGTGTCCTGAATATGGGAAGGAGATTCAGAGAACCAGTAAAGCGAGCTCTAGAATTCACAACTCCATCAAATGAGGGGGACAATCAGGAAGAGAAGACAAAAGAAGCGGGGCACAGTTTGGGGTTTGATGAAGAAGAGGCTGACTACACTGAAGAACAAAATCTTCATGCTGATGACAAATATAAACAACTGGAGGATCGTCTCAACGCCATGAAAATTCAGAGAGTACCTGGTCTGGATTTTGAACAATTAGGGTTGGTTTCTGGAGTGGTCATTCCACCAAAGTTCAAGGTTCCTGCATTTGCTAAATATGAGGGAGTTTCATGTCCGAAGCTGCATCTGAGGTCTTATGTCAGGAAGATCCAACCTCACACCGTTGATAGGAATTTGTGGGTGCATTTATTCCAGGAAAGTTTATCGGGGACTCAATTCGAATGGTTCTATCAGCTGGAGGGAACCAACATCCGCAATTGGGAGCATTTGGTTGCTGCTTTCTATAGGCAGTACCAATATAACGTTGAACTTGCTTCAACCTGTACACAACTTCAAAGCATGTCTATGGTTTCTAGTGAGGGCTTCAAAGATTATGCCCAGAAATGGAGAGATCTTGCAGGAAGATTCCAACCTCCTCTATCTAATATAGAGCTGGTAGATATGTTATTGGGTACTTTGTCAGGCCCATTCTTCAAACATCTGATCGGGAGCTCTTCAGCTGGGTTCACCGAGATGATATTGACAAGTGAAAGAGTAGAAGATGGTATCAAGAGAGGTAAGATTTAGAGAGATGTGTCTTCAAGTACAATAAAGAAACCATTATCTGGGAAGAAAGAAGTAAGTGTTGCCTACTGTCAAAAGAATCAAAGCAAAGTTGAACGCCGTCCAACGGTGGGAGCTGTAATCATATCCAACCCTATATTAACTCAACGAAAAAACAACCAACGCAGGTAGGATGCGCCTAGAAGACAGTTCACCCAGCTTAACATGTCCTAATCTCATGTTTTTCCACACTTGTTGAAGTCTAATCTGGTCACTCTAAAGGAGCCTCCTCAAAATCCAAACACTACATCTCCGCATTATAATCCAAATGCTCGGTGTGCCTACCACGCCAACAGTCTGGGGCATGATACAAATGATTGTTGGGCTCTGAAGAATAAAGTTCAGGATCTTATTGAGGCAAAGGAGATTGAATTTGACCCTCCCGAGACCCTAATATGATAACTGCCCCAATGCCTAAGCATGGTTAGAGTGTTAATGTCGTTGATAATGACTTGTTTGTTTCTTCTGTTGATGAACTAGCTATTCCTATGCCAACTATTAAGAAGAGTCTCTTATAAGCTGGTTTATTTCCGGTTTATGGTGAAGACTGCAACTTGTGTGCATCTCTGCCCAATGGTTGTTTGTTGTTGAAGATAGGTGTCCAACGCCTGATGAACAACAAGGAAATTCTATTTGAGAAGAATCTCTCTATGAAAAATCTATACAAAGATGCAAGATGTGAATATGTGTCAATTATTACCATTTCCGACAATCCTCCCAGGGTCTCCTCCAAAAGATCTGTTAGGATTACGTCCACTCCCAAGGTTGCTCCTTTAATTATCATCTTTCCTGGGCCAATACCATATTCCTCCGACAAGGCTGTTCCTTGGAATTATGGAGCTGACGTCTACTACCATGGCATCAATCAAGACCTATTGGCTACCAGGAATGAAGTTACCGAAGATACTGACCCTAACATCGATAACATTGCTGGGACCAATAAAATTACCAGAAGCAGAAGGATTTTCTCTCCCGAAATCTCTCCAAAGACTGTTAATATTCCTACTAATACTCCTGCTGTCACTCCTATTATTATTCCTGCTACTGAGTCGGCTAAGACTCGGGAAAAGAAGTGTTGATTGAGCCTGCCTGGACAGAGGCGCCTAAAGAAGCCATTCCTGAAGCCTCCAAGCAAGAAATGGAGGAAATTTTGAAAATCATACGGAAGAGTGACTATAATGTTATGGAACAATTGGGGAAAACCCCCTCAAAAATTTGAATATTGGCCTTATTACTATGCTACAAATCTCATGCCAAAGCTTTGGTGTAATTCTTGAAGTCTACTCATGTTCCGCAAGAGACTTCTGCCGACCAATTCGAGAACTGTGTTGCCAGTCTGATTGCTGACAATGGGCTAGATTTCTATGATGCTGATTTGACATCTAAAGGAAGAAAGCATAATGATGCCCTGCATGTCTCTATGCAGGGGCACTACCCTGGCCCATGTTCTAGTTGATACAGGTTCGTCGTTAAATGTTCTACCCAAGGGTGCTTTAGATAGATGAGACTGTGAAGGATTGACTTTGAAGTCCAGTAGTATTGTGGTGAGGGCTTTTGATGGTTCTAAGAGAATGGTACACGGGGAGGTGGACATTCCTATTAAAGTTGGTTACCAATATTTTGGATCCATTTTCTATGTGATGGAAATTTTCCCGTCTTACTCTTGTTTGTTGGGACGCCCTTGGATTCATGGGGTCGACACTGTCACTTCCACTTTGCATCAGATGTTAAAGTATCCGGTTAATGGAAATATTGTTATAGTCCATGGTGAAGAAGAGTATATGGTGAGCCACCTGAACTCTTTCCAATATGTTGAGATGGACGGCGAGTTCATCGAGACCCCCCTGCCCGAATTTTGAAGAGGTTCCTCAGACAATTGTTGTTACCAAAGCTGCCACTACTGTTCTAGAAATTACCAGACCTCCATTGAAGATGGATTTTTTAAAGGATGCCAGGGCTATAATTAAAGAAGGTGGGTGCACTATTTGGGGCCAACTACCTGACATCCCCTATAAGTCTGACAAGTTTGGTTTGGGTTTCATTTTAGGAGCTCAAAAAGCCATTCGTCGTGCTCGCGCAGGAGGACCAACATTACACATCAACAACCATGGAGTCAATGTTGTAGAAGACACTGACAGTGACTGCGACCTGGACAATTGGATCTCCCATACTACCAACGGTGGACTCAGCAATTGGACAACTAGAGACTTTGTTCCCATTATGTTCATCCAGGAGTAATTGTCTTTTTTTTTGTTTTCTTGGGATATGTAATATTTGAACAGTTTAAACTCTAAAACCTTGTGTCTTACCCGAGGCACAATGGTTTATTTGTGAGGGTTATCATTTCACTTTCATGTGTCATAAATAAATCATTGGACGTTTTACATATAATTTTTTTTCTCTTTGTCTTTCTTTTTTGCTTTTACTTTATCAAAATAGCTATGCTCTCTTACACACACACCCATATATCAAATTGCAGATCCACATCCACTCTGGATCCCATTGATAACGGTTCTGCTATTTCCAGTTATGACTTTGAAAATCCAATCTACCAAGCTGAGAACGAAGGTGAGGAAGATTGTGAAGTACCAGGAGAACTTCCTAGACTATTACAACAAGAGGAAAGAGTAATACTGCCTCATGAAGAGCTAGTCGAGACGGTAAACTTGGGTACTGAAGAGGATAAAAAGTAAGTCAAGATAGGTGCCAACTTGGAGCATAACGTCAAGGAGCGGTTAATCCAGATGTTACATGACTACATTGATATCTTTGCCTGGTCATACGAAGACATGCTAGGGCTAGACACTGATATTGTGGTTCATCGTCTACCAACGAAAGAAGATTGTCCTCTAGTGAAGAAAAAGGTCCGCCGTATGCACCCTGAGATGTCAGAAAAGATCAAGGCCGAGGTTATGAAATAGTTTAACAGTTGGTTTTTATCTGTTAATTCTTATCCACAATGGGTTGCAAACGTGGTACCGGTACCTAAAAAGGATGGCAATGTGCATATGTGTGTGGATTATAGAGATTTGAATAGGGTGATCCCCAAGGATGACTTTCCTCTTCCCCATATTGATGTTCTAGTTGACAACACTTCAAAGAATAAGATCTTCTCCTTCATGGACAGTTTCTCAGGGTATAATCAGATTAAAATGGCATTTGAAGATATGGAGAAAACAACTTTCGTCACACAGTGGGGCACCTTCTGCTACAAAGTTATACCATTTGGGTTGAAGAACGTTGGGGCAACCTATCAGCGTGCTATGGTAGCCTTATTTCACGATATTATCCATCACGAGATAGAGGTCTACGTCGATGATATGATAGCCAGGTCTCAGGCTGAAGAAGAGTACTTGGATCATTTGCAGAAACTATTTGAAAGACTGAAGAAATACAAGTTAAGACTGAATCTGAACAAGTGCACCTTTGGAGTAAGATCTGGTAAGCTATTAGGTTTCATTGTCAATAGGAAAGGTATCAAAGTAGATCCTGCAAAGGTTAGAGATATTCAAGAGATTCCAGCTCCCCGCACCGAGAAGGAGGTTAGGGGATTCTTAGGACGTCTAAACTGCATTTCCAGATTCATTTCCCACCTAACCGCTACTTATGAGACAATCTTCAAACTACTAAGGAAAGATCAAGTAGTGAAGTGGAATGACGACTGCCAGACTGCCTTTGACAGAATCAAGGAGTATCTTTAAGAACCTCCAATTTTTATGCCGCCGGTTGAAGGAAGACCTCTGATCATGTACTTAATAGTATTAGAAAATTTAATGGGGTGTGTGATGGGGCAGCATGACGAGTATGGTCGAAAAGAGCATGCAATATACTACCTTAACAAAATTTTTACCAATTGTGAAACAAGATACTCGCTGCTCGAGAAAACTTGTTGCACTTTGGCATGGGCTGCTCGCCGACTAAGATAGTATATGTTGACCCACACCACTTTATTAATATCTAAAATGGATCCTATCAAATACATATTCGAGAAGCCTGCTCTCTCTGGAAAAATAGCAAGATGGACAATGGTCCTGACCGAATATGACATTCAATACACTACCTAAAAAGCAATAAAAGGAAGTGTATTGGTTGATCATTTGGATTATCAGGCTGTGGACGACTATTAATCCATGAATTTTCAGTTCTCAGAAGAGAACATCATGTTAGTGACTGATTGTGAAGAACCTAGACCAGATGAAGGACCTGAAAAAGGTCCCCGATAGACTATGGTTTTTGACAGAGCTTCCAACGCACTTGGCAATGGCATCAGTGCTGTAATCATATCTCCCGAGGGATATCATACTCCTTTCACTTCCAGACTATGTTTCAACTGTACCAACAATATGGCTGAATATGAAGCATGCATTATGAGTCTCAAAGCTGCTATCGACCTGAGAATCAAATTCTTGAGTGTATTTGGAGACTCGGCCCTGGTGATCAATCAAATCAAAGGAGAATGGGCCATGAAGCACCCTAATATCATCCTTTACTGGGAGCATGTCTTGACATTAATTCCACACTTTGAAGAAGTCACCTTTGAACATTTTCCATCAGAGGAAAATCAGTTAGCAGACGCGCTAGCAACTATGTCATCCATTTTTAAAGTCATATGGGATAATGAAGCTCCTCAGATCACTATTGAGAGATTGGATGAACCAGCATACTGTTATGAGGATGATACTAAAGAAGTAGTGGACAAACTCTGGTTCCACTAAGTGAAAAGATACCTCGAGGCCCAAGAGTATCCTAAGGGAGATTTCGTTAATGAGAAGAAGTTCCTAAGAAGGTTCTCTGCCAAGTTTTTCCTCAGTAACAGAATCCTCTACAAGCGCAACCACGATTCTACTTTACTTCGGTGTGTAGACAAGAGTGAAGCAGAGAAGATTATGGCAGATATGCACGAAGGTACCTTTGGCACCCATTCTATTGGGCACACAATGGCTAAGAAGATTCTGGGGGCAGGGTACTACTGGTCCACTATGGAAGTGTACTGTTATCAGCATTCATGAACTTGTCACGAGTGCCAGATCTATGCTGATAGAGTACATGTGCCTATGATTCCCTTGAACGTCTTGACTGCTCCCTGGCCTTTCGTAATATGGGGCATTTATATGATTGGATAGATTAGACCTACCACTTCTAATGGGAACTACTTCATCCTAGTTTCCATTGATTACTTCACAAAGTGGGTCGAGGCAGCCTCATTTGCTTCTGTTACCAAGAAAGTCGTGGCCCGGTTCATCAGACATAACCTTATTTGTCGGTATGGTACTCCAGAAAGAATCATTAAAGATAATGGTACCAATCTCAATAATACTATGATTACCGAGCTCTGCATATAATTCAAGATTCAACATCATAATTCTTCTCCTTACCAAACGAAAATGAATGGAGCTATAGAGGCCGCCAATAAAAACATCAAGAATATCACACAGAAGATGATGGTGACATATAAAGATTGTCACAAAATATTACCATTCTCTCTTCATGGTAATCATACCTCAATACGCACATCAACAGGGGTAACTCCTTTCTATCTGGTATACGGTATAGAAGTTGTCCTACCCATCAAAGTCTAGATCCCTTCCTTGAGAATCATGAAGGATGCAGGTTTGAATGAAGACGAATGGGTTCAGACTCGACTTGACCAATTGGACCTGATCGATGAGAAAAGGCTCGCGGCTATTTTTCATGTTCAGATGTACCAGAAACATATGATCAAAGCTTTTAATAAGAAGGTCAGAAGTCAAGTATATCAAGTTGGCAACCTAGTAATCAAGCGCATTATCCTGCGACAAGGTGATCCCAAGGGAAAATGGACTCCCACATACAAAGGACCATTTGTGATCAAGAACATATTTTCTGGTGGAGCCATGATATTAACCACTATGGACGGTGACGACCTTCCGCATCCTGTAAACATGGACATAGTTAAAAGATACTACGCATAAACAGAGACCCGCTAGGTTAACTGGCCTAGTAAAAAATAAGGGCATCCTGGTGAACCAAAAGGGTTCAGCAAAAGTTAAGGATATATATATATATATATATATATATATATATATATATATATATATATATATATATATGAAAAAAATCTGTACACCCAGAAAGTCAAACACCTAAAAAGGCAGCTTGGGAAAAAAGGGTATCTCAGTGGACTGAATACCCGAAAGGGCGGTCCAGGAAAAAGTTAGGGATTAAAAGCGTACAAATATGTCCCGCTGGATCACCTCGCAGACAAACATCAGTATCAAGTGTCAAATTCAAATAGTACTAATCAATCCAGTCACCTTCGGTCAAGCAGCAAAGTGATGAGACGCTCAAAGATATAAAGGCAATAGCAGAATAGGAATCCAATGGGATCATTTCACATAACTGTTTTTTCTTTGTATATTGCTTTGTATAGTTTTTGTTTTTACAGCGGCATTCTCTTACTAGGATGTCTGTCTCCTTGTAAAAAAAATGCCTGTTATAGGCAGACTTCTTCAGATTAATACAAAAACTACCTCTTTGAAAGTGCATAAACTATTTGTTTTATTTTTCTATTTTATTTTGCAAAAAACGTCCAGTGTTTATTTTTAACATATGCATTTGAATATAATCACCGTCTACGAATATACACATAAAAAACAGAAAGATAGCTACTGATGACTTTAAGAAACGGGACAATGTCTAAAAATCCATATGCAAATCCCCGCAGATACATCCCATAATAGATATAGAGACAAAGACGTCCTCCTGTGAAGTCACTTCCATCTCCTCAACATATAACCTATTGATGTTAGAGGTTCTGACATCCCCTGCAGAGCAAGAGTCTCCAATCATCTCACCACATCTTGAAGAATTCCACAACATGGTTCATAACCTTCTTGGGTTCCCCCAAACAGGGCTTCATAAAAATCCCAAAGCAGTTCACAAAGTTTTCTTTCCCCAGTAGAGTTTTATTTCTCTAGCCACGGAAATCCATCTCCCAACAATTCAACTTCAAAAAATAATGAAGAATCACATTCTTCATCCCCAATAGCAGTCATGGATTTATTTTCCCTCAATTCAACAACGCTACAAAGAACAACTGATCAGTTTATATATTGCATTCATACATTATTTTACAAACATCATAACATATGTATACAAAATACATATAACACAATCTCATTTATTTTGAGAACATCATGCATCATGACATTGCATACAACTAAAATCTTTATCTTTTCAGGAAAGATCCATAAACAAATATAATCATAAATTTTCAACAAGTTCCAGATTAATACCTGAAACAAGACAGGACAACTATTTGTGAACAACTGATTATAGTTTAATACCTGAAACAAGACGGGACAACTATCTACATGAGAAGATTGAAGATTAAATTCCGAAACAGGACAGCGAAACTATATTTCTTTCTCTAAAGTTCCAGATTAATACCTGAAACAAGACAGGACAACTATCTGTGAACAATTGATTATAGATTAATACCTGAAACAGGACAGGACAACTGTCTACATGAGAAGATTAAAGATTAAATCCCGAAACAGGACGGGGAAACTATCTTTCTTTCTCTAAGGTCATAGATTAATTCCTGAAACAAGCCAGGGAAACTATCTCTACGACCAACAAAAAAACAAGTTACAGATTAATACCTGAAACAAGACAGGACAACTATCTATGAACAACTGATTGTAGATTAATACCTGAAACAAGACATGGCAACTATCTAAATGACCAGATTGAAGATTAACTCCCGAAACAGGACGGGGAAACTATCTTTCTTTATTTTTTGGTTAGGTAAAGATCAATTCCCGAAATAGGACAAAGCAACTATCTTTATCACCAATGGTATTAACTCCCGAAATAGATTAGGTTTACCAACAAATTGATTGTAGATCAATTCCAGAAACAAGATAGGGCGACTATCTACATGAAAAACACATAATTCAATACATCTACTATTTCAGTATAAATCGACCAAAGATTTATTCTGATACTTCTTCCAATTTCTACCAACACTCACTCTGGATGGCATCTATAAGCCCATCTTTGACAGACTCTCTATCACCTCCTCAAATGGAATCTTTAAGCCCATTCTCAACACAATCAATGACCACATCAGCGAGTGCAAATTTCTGGGCACTCTAGTGTTCAATTATCTTCCACCTTTAAGTCACGAAGGCAGACTCGGCAATCTAACTCTTCAGGTTTAAGAAGATTGAACAAGGGCAACTGTTGTACCCAAAAAATTTCCCTCTCTTTTCTCAAGACATTTCTCACAAAGATTTTCAAAAGCTCAAGTTTTCACAAGTATAATTGGACTTTTAATGCCCCATATAGTTTCCATGGATCATATTGGACTTTCAAGCATCAGGTTGAAGATGGAACTTCTGAATATTCAAAAGGAGGAAGAGGAAGTTGTCGAAAGGGCAAAGTAGATGATAGATAAAAAAAGGTGTGTAGATGCAGATAACTATGTCAAATTCAAAATCTAGTTCAGGTTGTTCGAACGACATGACTGATCGAAAGGGTTGGTTGGCAGATGTTTGACAAATTGAAGAAGAGCAAGCTTGCTTCGATCCCTAAGCTTTGACTAGGTAATGGCTTCCTTCAAGCAACCTGCTTCGATCCACCTCTAAACCCTTCGACACACATAGTTTTGACACTATGGATTACAAGTCTATCTTCAAGCTTGCTTCGATCCCCAAGCTTCGACCGGGAAATGGCTTCCTTCGAGAAACGTACTTTGACCCACCTCTAAACCCTTTGACACACATAGTTTCGATACTATGGATTACAAGTCTATCTTTAAGCTTGCTTCGATCCCCAAGCTTCAACTGGCAATGGCTTCCTTCGAGCAACCTGCTTCGATCCACCTATAAACCCTTTGACACACATAGTTTTGACACTATAGATTACAAGTCTATCTTCATGCTTGCTTCGATCCACAAGCTTCGACTGGGCAATGGCTTCCTTCGAGCAACTTGCTTCAATCCACCTCTAAACCTTTAGACACACATAGTTTCTACACTATGAAGTACAATTTGAGGTTTGGACATTTGAACTTTCGACCACTTAATCAACTGACGGTTACTGGTAGGAAAGCAATCCAGAAATACTTTCGTTTCGACTATGCTAATGAAATCATCTTGCATACTCAAAGGGGTACATTCAGATGAATGTGGTCCATTCGAAGAACATACAATTGGTGGAAACAAATATTATTTTGTTTGTTGATGAGTTTGGTCGAAGTTTGTGGATCTATGTGATCAAAACGAAAGGACAAAGTAATTGGTACATTCAAATGAATGTGGTCCATTAGAAGAATATACAATTAATGGAAACAAATATTGTTTTGTCTGTTGATGAGTTTGGTTGAAGGTTGTGGATCTATGTGATCAAAACGAAAGGACGAAGTAAGTGGTACATTCAGATGAATATGGTCCATTCGAAGAACATACAATTGGTGGAAACAAATATTGTTTTGTCTGTTGATGATTTAGTCGAAGGTTGTGGATCTATGTGATTAAAATGAAAGGACGAAGTAAGTGGTACATTCAGATGAATGTGTTCCATTCGAAGAACATACAATTGATGGAAATAAATATTGTTTTGTCTGTTGAAGAGTTTGGTCGAAGGTTATGGATCTATGTGATCAAAACGAAAGGACAAAGTAAGTGGTACATTCAGATGAATGTGGTCCATTTGAAGAACATACAATTGGTGGAAACAAATATTGTTTTTTCTGTTGATGAGTTTGGTTGAAGGTTATGGATCTATGTGATCAAAACGAAAGGATGAAGTATTCAAAATCTTTTAGAGATTCAAGATGGTTGCTGAACAAAGTCCTATATGCTGCCAAGTCCAAGCTTGTTGTACTGTTCACATAACAACCTAAAACCATGTCAAAAAATAGTCTGTGTCTTGCTATGAAACAACCCTGCACCAAGCTGCCACGACACTCTAAAACTACTGCAAAAGAGTCCTACTATGTTGCTCCTAAACCAGTCCAAGCCTGTATTATCTCAGTCCCATATTTGCACCAAATTAGCATATAAGAGCTGCACCTCAAAAGATATGAAAAGAGCATACCCAAACAGTTCAAATTTTATTTGTCCCCCCCCCCCCCCCCCCCAAAAAAAAAACCCCAGCAAGACTCTTCTATAAATAAGTCGTTTCACAACACACAAAGGGTGGCTTTTGGAAAGGATAAAGGAGAAGAAAAAAAGAGAGAGGAGAGAACATGAAGGCTGAAGCCTTAAAACACTCTTAAACCAAGAACAAAAAAAAACACAAAACCTATGTTCTTTTCTTTCGAACCCAAGAACATTCAAGGCACCAATTCAAGTTCGGAAAACAAATTCCAGCTTCAAGGTAAGTCTTCTTGACATTAAACCCTTCGTTTCAAGTATCATTGATGATTCATCTTCGAAGATAACATGTAATAATCATTTCTTGTGAAGCTACCCTTTTGTTTGTTTTCCTTTCTCTTTAATTATATGTTAAGAACTAACTTGTACATACCATAAAACAATTTTGGAGTAAAAAAAATTACAGCGTGGTTCGACACAAAGCCTTAGACTTCGACACATACCACTTTATAGGCCCAAACAGAAGGGAAAGAGTGTGTGTGATTCAACACATAACATTATGCTTCGATTTGGAATTACAGGGTCGAAAGAAGGGTATGCTTTGATGCATATAAGAATGCTTCGACACATGCTTCGACACACGATGTCGAAAGATTTGTTTTTTTTTTCCTCTCTTTTGCGTTGTTTTTACATATTTCATATATTTTGCTTCATAGCTATTCAATATGGTTTGTAATAGATAATTAGGTTTAATTTCTTGCAATCCCCGTTTGTACATTTGTATCCCTTATCCCTAAAATAATGTAATAGCGTATAACATTTATTTTCCACAATTTTATCGCTTTCATATAAATGTTAGTAATTGGGGTGTGTATGGTAAGATAAAAAAATCAACCTTAGAAAATCCTAATCCAAGACAAGACAATGCATGAAAAATAAACACTTTCTCACTTACACCTCTCACTATAAAATAAGTTGTGTTTTGCCACGTGAATCCCATGTCGCTAACACCAAAATCACGTCACAAATTCATTTTTGCCACCTTAAGAAACACGTCGCTGGAGAGTGCGTGGCAATATTGTTGCAGCGTGGAAAACATGTCACAAAGTTTCCACGTGAAATTCACGCCGCAACAAACTTTATAGGGTCAAAGGAATTCAGAGCAGAGCAGAGGTCAGAGTAGGTTTTATATTTACTTTTACGTTTGGTGTTGCGGTGTGTTTTTCATGTCACTAATTAGTGACGTGGAAAACACGTCGCAACTTGTTTTTTTTTATAAAAAAAATTATTTTCTGTTTTAAATATATTAATTCTGATATAATAATTAATATTATTTTTTGTTTCATTAAATTTATAAATTAAATATTATAATTTATTTATTAAATACAATATTATAAATCAAATTATCAAAAATAAAACTAAATATATCAAAATGTATAAATTATTATTACACAAATAAAAAACTAAATAGAAAATAAAAATAAAACTAAATATACAATATGATTATAAATTTATATTACACAAATAAAAAATTAAATAGAAAATAAAAATAAAACTAAGCAGAAGGATCATTCGAGTCGTCGGAAAAGTCGCGAAGAAAGTCATCATTATTTTGGCCACCACTGTTGGGATTTCTACCAAATGCTTGCATAAATTGTCGCATTTTCTCCTCTATATCAGCCTACCTCTTCGCCATTGCCTCCATTTCTCTATTATGTTCACCCCTCATTGCCTCCATTTGGGCCTTCAATGTCGCCTCACGTTCTTCGGACTCGCGTCTAGCCAATTGTCTTACCAGTTCTAACTGATCTGGTGTCAAATTTGTTTGACGTGACCCTCCTTCACCGTCCGCAGCTCTCTGATACAAATTTCTATCCCCACTCCTCAAGGTGCCCGCCAAATTTCCACCACCAAAAAAACACCTGTTATGCCCCTTTCCCCCAACAACTTGACTCCAAATATAGAAATCCACATCTGGATGAACCGGTTTTCCCGGAGGAGGAGTATACTGAGGATTATGGGTCAAAAATACTACAAGCAAGGCCTGATAATCCTCCTACACATACAATAAAAAAATCAATTTAAATATATAAGTAAAATTAATGAAATTAAATTAAATAAAAATAAATAAATAACAAATAGCCACGTGATTGTAACGCCACAACTTATTAGTTGCCACTCAATTTTCACGCCACAACATCTCACTTGCTACGTGAAAATCACGTCACAAAATTTCTTAAAAAAATATAAACATAAATTTACTTACCAGGGATTTCTTTGTACGCTCGTCAATAAATCCTCCTGATTTCTTTGTCCGAGTTTCGGTAACCAGCTCAGTCATCAATGGTTGTCTCCCCAAACGCTTAGCCTAAATAAAAAAATTAACTTAAATTAATAATATATGTTATAAATCCAAATATGACTTTAAAAAGTGGTAATATTAATTACCATGCGTCGAGCATTCTCAGCAGTACTAATACTTCCAACAGCATTAAGGCAACCCCCTTTTTCCGATGCCCTCATCTTCTTTGCATTTTCAGATTTAGCCTTAAATTCAACCGATTCCCAATACTTAAGAAGTTGTTCAAAAACTTCTTTGCCTATCCATTTGGGACGAATGCCCAAAAGTTGCCAATTCTCTCTAACACGTCGTAGCATGTCAGAAAGTCGTCTTGAACTCCTGCCAAAATAATTTTTTTTTACTTAGTTATGGTTTAGTGGATCCCAAACACATTTCTCCTGCAATGTTGTATGGCATTAAAATAAATAGTTAGATAAATTATAACAATAATGAAAAGTTCATTTAAATAAAAATAACTTAAGAAATAAATTAATTAAACCTGGATTTGCTTAAACCATTCGTCTTTATCGGAAACTTCTCTAAAACTCTTCAAAAAATTTGTATAATTCTGCTGAATTATATAATTTATAACCCTAGCAGCAGTCCAACTCGGCCCGAAACTAAAACAACAATAATTGAATTAGCATAATTAAGTATATAAAGTTATATTAAAAATGGAAATGTGTACTTATAAATAAAAATCAATAAATAAGAAACTTACGAGTTCCCTTCAGGCCAAATCCAAAATCTCCCATCAATGGTATGAATCTCACTCGGATCATCATCCCCTCGAAGATCTCTCCCATCTATCTGATCAACACCCACACCAAGATCATCATCATCCGACTCTGCATGATCATCGGATGCAGGTACATGTGTGGGATGTTGGGTGCGACCAGTCTGTGTGGGTCGTGAAGAGGTGGATCCTCTAGGCTACTGGACGGATGGGGGCATCTGTGTAGGAAGTGGGATGCTGGATCCTCCAGGATGCTGCACGAATGAGGGTATCTGTGTGGGAAATGGAAAACTATGCTGGAAGGATGAGGGCACCTGTGTCTGCTGGAATGGTAAACCAGGTGGGGCCCCAAATGGACTAATAAAACATGGACTCCCAGATGGGAACTGAAGAGGACTCTGAGAGGATAGTAATGGCATAGTATTGTCCATGGACATATGATGAACCTGACTCTGCGGGGGAGGACACTTGGCTGAGTGAGGTGACTGGCATACTACTATCCTTGGACGCCTGGGCTTCCTACCACTATCACTAGGACCTTTACCCTTAATATCCATGGGTGGCATTTTTACCTATTTATAGAAAATATACAAGTTAACATATAATATATTTGAAAAGCACATTTATCATGAATACATATTCATTAACTCATTCAATAGATGGTTCATCAAGTAAAATTACAAGACACGATTCTCATGAATATAGGTTCACTATTCTAAATCGTCATGCTCGTCATCCATATCATCCTCGCCATCTGATGTGATATTATCCTCGGGTCCAGAATCTTCATGATCTTCATCCTCATCAACTTGATTCCCCTCAACCATTGTATCAGACAAACTTGTAGTGTGTTCATCTGAAATCACATCATTAACTTTAACTTCATCAACTTGGTAAGCAACATCTTCCACTAGATCGTCAGTTTCAATATGACCCATTGGTTTTGTTTTTATTACAACACAACACCGTCGTTTACATGGCACAAATGAAGGATAAGGAACATAATAAACTTGCCTAACAATATTTGACAATATGAAATGGTTGTACTCTTTGTACCTCCGGTCCATTAGAATCTCAACAGTACCATATGTCTTATCTATTTTTGTGCCTCTAGTTGGATCACACCATTCACAATAAAACAAGACAACTTTATTTTCTGAGTCCAAGTAATTGTATACTAACTCGTAGACATGTTTAAAAAAACCATAAAAGTTATCTTCACCACCATCTGTAACTCCTTTCACAAATACACCACTGTTTATGGTTTTTTTCCCTTCAGTCCATTCATGAGTGTGAAATTTATATCTGTTCACGAAGTATGTGTGCCATTTGTTTTCACTTTGACGAGGGCCATTAGACAGGTTTCTCAAATGAAGTATTTCTGGAGTCGGTGCAACAACCCTATACAATTTCTCCTTGAACCATGTTGGAAATTGGGCATGAATGACACCAGATGTTAATTGTACACCAGTACTATCAAAACAGGCGTTGTTAAATTCCCTAAAAAGAAACACACTATGAGTTTCAAGGTAATCAACTTTATATTCACACTGTAAAGAAAATTAAAAAGTTGGATTATACTTACTCAAGATATGGTTTAACTTCAATGTAGTTGATCAAGACATGATCATGTGCAGATTGCATTTCTTGTTGGGTCAACCAATTCTCACCCTTCTTTCTAGAGGGACGACCTGGAAGCCCGAAGACCGATAAGGTGTACTGACTTCTTTCAATAACATTTACAGGATTCCTTATGATTCTTGGAGTTAACATCAGGTGCTTGAAATAGTGACTGCAAAAATGTGAAGTTTCTTGATGCAAGTAATATGCACATATTGATCCTTCACATTTAGCTTTATTTTTCACTGATCGCTTTGAATCACCCATGAACCTTTCAAACGGATACATCCACCTATATTGAACAGGTCCTCCTAGATAAGCCTCGTATGCAAGATGCATAGGTAGATGTTCCATGGAGTCAAAAAAACCAGGCGGAAATACTTGTTCCAACTTACAAAGAATGACTGGAATATTTTGGTCCAACTTAATGATGTCATCCACTCTTAAAGCTGACGCACAAATATCTCTAAAAAATTGACTAATTTCAGTGAGTGGATTAAGCACATGTTTGGGTAGAGAACCGAACACAATTGGTAGCAATTGTTCCATAAAAACATGGCAATCATGACTTTTCATACCATGAAACTTCCCAGTGTTAGCATCAGCACACCTTGCTAAATTTGAAGAATACCCGTCGGGCATTCTCAAACCTTTTAGCCATCCACAAACCGCTTTAGCTTCTTGGGGGGTCAGGCTGAAACAAGCTTTGGGTTTAAATAATTTTCCATTTTGTTGAGGCTTCAATTCCAACTCTTTACGATTACACCAAATTTCCATGTCTTGTCTAGCCTTCACATTATCTTTTGTCCTGTCTTTAACATCCATCACTGTGTTAAATACGTTATCAAAAAAATTCTCAATATGCATAACATCAAGATTATGGCGCAACAAATTATCTTTCCAATACGGGAGGTCCCAAAATATACTTCTTTTTGTCCAATTATGTGTGACCCCATATCCTTCAATTCTACATGCTTTGCCAGTATCTGTAAACTTTGGAAGTTCACAAACTTGGTTCCATATAGCAACTGGTGACAATCGAGGCGGAGGCAGATCTGTTACCCGTTCGTCCTTTTTGAAATTTGTCTTATTTTTTCTAAAGGGATGATTTGATGGTAGGAATCTGAGGTGACAGTCAAACCACGAGCTTTTCCCCCCTTTTTCCAATGTAAATGCCTTAGTGCATTCCATGCAATGCGAACAACCCATTCTGCCATGCGTACCCTAACCAGACAACATGCCATATGCTGGAAAGTCGTTAATGGTCCACATCAAGGCAGCTCGCATAGAAAAGTTTTGTTTACTGGATATATCATAAGTCCATTCTCCATTATTCCACAACCTATTCAAATCATCAATTAAAGGTTGTAAGTACACATCAATTCCGGTTTTTGGACTCGAAGGTCCTGGAATGACGCACATAAAAAATATGTATGGTTTTGTCATGCACATATCGGGAGAGAGATTGTAAGGGGTTACAATAACTGGCCAATAAGAATACGCACTTCCAGACGCTTGGACATATAGAGCAAAACCATCAGAGCATAATCCAAGCCTTACATTTCTAGGTTCCGCGGAAAAATCAGGATGTACCTCATCAAAGTGCTTCCATGTATGGCCGTCAGATGGGTGTCGCATATTTCCTGGGCTTGTTTTGTTTATATGATGCCATGTCATTTGACTTGCACATTGCATTGAAGAAAACATTCTTTTTAACCTTGGTATTATCGGAAGATAAAACACGGACTTTACTGCTACACATTTTTGCTTACTGTTAATGGCTCTATTGCGAACTTTATATCTTAGACTCTGACAAAACTTACATTCCTTTGACGACCCATCTTGAGTACCAAACTCGTTGTCATAAAGCAACATGCAACCATTAATGCAACAATCAATCTTTCTTACTCTTAAACCCAACTTCGACACCAACTTCTTTGCATCATAGAAACTCGTAGGCAAGTTGTCTTTCGTTGCAGTTAAGTCCAACATCATTTTTGCGAAGTGCTCCAAACACTGATCAGGAACATTCCAATTTGACTTGGCGGCCAATAATCTCACACACATTGATAGCTTTGAGTCTGACGACCCCTCAAACAACAGTGTATTCATCTCCTTCAACAACTGATAAAATATCTACGCTTCCTCATTCGGCAACTCTTCCTCGTCAAAATTATATGGTTGATCATAGATCACGTTAACACCAAAAGAATCACCAACCATGTCACCTATCAGATTAAAGTTTTCCTCAAATTCCATAGGCGGTTGCATAGCCGATTGACTACTTGAAGCATCCGTGTTGCTAGTCTCTGGTATATTACTCGGTAGTGTTTCACCATTATACGTCCAAACCCAATAATTTTCAATGAAACATTTTATATGCAAATGACGTGTTATTTCCTCTGGGTCACTAATTATATATCTACATCCACATTTAAGACAAAGATACCTAACTCCTCATTCACTTCGACAACGTTCCTGAGCAAACGTCCACGTGATAAAACCATTAACTCCGTCTATAAAATTGGGTTTAAGTGCGCGTCTTTCTGGAAATATTCTATCGTACATCCAACTACGATAATACCTATAATATTTCATTTACTGCAAATTTATATAACCAAAACCTATATAATTAGAAATATTAATTAATCAACTTAATAATAATCCTAAACATATACTATGAAACATAAATATATGCTTTTAATTTAACTATTTTTAATATATAATATTTTTTATTATATACTATTAAATATACTATATATTAATATATAGTTTATTAAATATATAACAATTAATAAAAAAATATGATAACTGTCAAATATGACACATTTGTCCATGAATTTTTTTATTAACAAATAATAAATATTAGTATTAATTTTACTTTATTTTCAATTACGCATAAATTTGTCTTCATTTCCATTTATTTACAATTATGTATTGATATTTAAAACGGCTCATTAAAGAAAAAATCATATTCACTAAATATATGACAGTAAAAAAATCATATTTTCAATTACGCATTAATTTGTCTTCATTTCCATTTATTTCCATTTATATATGATAGTAAAAAAATCATAAATATTTATCACATTTGCTTATAGTGAAAACTCACTCCTGCTAACAGTGATGATCTGTAGTGGTAGTGTATGCATGCGCTCATAAAATTTTTAAACTTTTTTAAATTTCAAAAAACATCAAGTGGCTATTATATTTTTTCTAATTCTAACTTATTAGACTTAACAACATTCTATTAAAATAGTTCATCCAAAAAAAAATTTTCAGTTAAGACAAAAAAATTTAATTTAAACACTTAAAATTTATAAAATATAATCAACTTAAATTTTAAATGGTTATAAAGATATAAAATATAAAGTAATAACGATATAATCTTTTTTATTTTTAAATTTAAAATACACTAAATATAAAAATGATTAATATTATTATTCCTAACAAATTAAATATTTTTTATTCTGTTTTTATAAATTAAATAAAATCAGATTCAACCAAATTCAATTAAAATTACAATATTATAATTTAACCCAAATTCAACCTAAAATTTAACTAAATTCTGAAAATATACTAAATTCAAAAAAAAAAATCCAAGAAATACCTCTTATCTTCTAACTCCTTCAATCTTCTTGTCCAACCTTTTTGCAATCTACTTCTATCAATCTTCTTCTATTCAAAGAAAAATTAAAAAAATTACATCCCATAATACAATAAATAAAAAGTTGTTAACAAAATAGAGACAAAATTGAATTGAATTTACCTTAAAACAAGAATTAATGGAGATTGAAGAGATTTTATATTGGAGAAGAATAAATTTTATGAAGAAGAAAATGGTTATGGAGGGATGGAATGAGGAGAAGAGGGTTGAAGAAGAAGAGTTTTTATTCTAACATAACAATACTGTATGTCTGTGGAGCGTGATTGAAATAAATATATAAAGTACTTAGCGACGTGAAAATTATGCCACAACGTTGCCACGTGATTTTCACGTCGCAACCATCCCAACAGTCATATTCTCTTTCTTCACATGCCTTCAAATCCTGAACACACCAGTCTATAATGATTTGATTTTTCCCTCTTAAATGTTGCGACGTGAATAACACGTCGCAACTTACTTTTTCAAAATTTCAAAATGACAACCATCTGAACGTTAGACCAATTAAATTTTTTTTATTGTATTTTTAGTAGTGACAAGAATCCCACGTCGCAACATTTTTTTTAATAAAAAATTCAGACAACCATCAGGCTTCTTTATTTTATTAATAAAACATGTTGCCACGTGATTTTCACATCGCAACTGGCTTTTTTTAGCCACATGAAAATCACGTGGCAAAATCACGTGGCTAGAGATGATATTTCTTGTAGTGTCTAGGGTTAACCCTATTTGTTGCATTGAAAAAAATAGTCATGATGTGCATGTGAGCCATCTTAGCAAAAATAATCAAAATACAAGATCATAGTCCCTCGATGATGCTACGGATGTTGCCTTACAAATGATCTTAGTCCCTTAAGTGAAATGCTAAGATATCTCACAATATTGACATTCATGACTATACGATGACCCACGCCTGTTCCTTCACATCCAACGATGGTGCTTCTTACCAAATCAATGGTAAAATAACAACATTTAAAGGAGGACGAAAATAACAAATACCTTTTGAGTACATAGGATGCTCGTAGTCGCTTGCTCGCAAACTAAAACCATTTCCATACTTACACTTTCAAAACATCTTTCAAAAACAAACATCTTTTTGAACTATTTTCAAAACCAACACTTTGTGTACATTCTTATAGATACGAGAATCATTACAAAGTTAGCCGCAACAAAGGAGTTTTCGAAATATTTTCAAACTTACATCACAAAACACATTTTAAAACAAAGCATTTTCAAGTAATCTAGCAAGCAACTAAGAGCTTGTAGATAACTACGGATGAAAAGGGTGCTAACACCTTCCCTTTTCATAACCTACCCCCCGAACTCAAGAAAATATCTCAAATTTGTTTCCTGTTCTTTTCACCCTTTCGTTTATTAGATAAAAGAAAAGTCGGTGGCGACTCTTGCTATCTACAACAATTGCGATAAACTGCAAAACAACCAAGTAAGTTCTCCCTCCGTATGAATGAGGTGTATTATTCTTGGAGGAAGATTTGAAGCAACTCCAGGATATGTTAGGATCAAAGTTAACAAACAGTGGAGTTTGGCTTGGATACTTAGCTAGGTTGTCCTCGAAGTGTGTCTTCCAAACTGTCTATCTGTGTGATCAAAATCTTGGTGAAGGGTCGTCAATGCAATGACTGAGGTGTTGACTTCTAGACATCATTGTAATGATTGGAAGTGGGATGGGGATATTCCATATCTAGGGAGGACCTAGGTAGAAGGGTCATTGGGTAGTGATTAAGTGCGTAGATCATCAACGGGTGTTTTGGCTGTAGGGTCTGCAAATTGATATTGTTGATAGTGGACTTCATTCCTGGCTTGGTAGCCCCCTGAGTAGGTGTTATTATACACCAAACTGGGTGGAACAAATTTGGTGTGTTCTTTATCTTTTCATTACTGTTTTATCTTGCATGTGTGTTATGTCAGATCAGATGTCTCGACATCCTTATAGGACATCCTTGTTATGTCCGTTCTCACATCAATTTCTCCATATTCAAGCATCATATTCAACAATTCAAAGCATCATGCTGAAGTTCATCATGAGAGCTTTCTAAAGGCCTTAAGAGCTTGCAAAACGCACGAGCCAATTCGGAGATCTTTAGGTTGAAACTGAGCTGATCATGAGCCATGCATGCAGTGTACCAAGATTCAGTTTTGTGTCACACGCGGTGCATACATTACACTCTCATTCTACTCCCTATGAGTTGCCTAAAACGACCCTCAGCTCAGGAAAAACAACATGAAACACATGGACTTGCTTGCAAGCTGTCAAATTTTCATATTTTCCCTCCAAACTACAAATGACCTTCATACCCCAAGGAAGCTTCATCAACACTCTTCCCACTCTATATAAACCATCTCTGTTATCTCATTACACAAAGTAGAAGAGCATTTGTGAGCTTCCCCCTACACCTCCCTCTCACACAAAGTTTCCTCTTCCTCCAAATCAGAGTTTGCATCTTCCAACCTCTTTGAATTTTAGTGCAAGCTCCAAGATCTGCTCAATTCCATTGTGTTAAGGATTGAAAGTGAAGGATCATCGAGTTTCTTACTGAATTCAGAGGCACCTTGTGAGTTTATTTTTCAAAAATTGAGGTGAGCATCTTTGAACTCAAACTAGCAATTTAGCTTACATACTTGTTGAAGATTATATGTATCATGGTTTAATTGACCAGATCATGGATCTGAAGTATGATCTCATGCATCATGTTGCTTAATTTTCTATTCAAAAGTTGTCTGAAACTTTGTTTGAACCAATGCTTTAATGCTTAGTTTTCGTTCAAATCTTGCATCATTTAAAATAATCATAAGCATCATTGTTTTCTTTGTCATTTTGTGATGAATTTTGATGTCTGGATCATTTGATTTGGTTGAGAATCGAATGAGAAATTTGGTTCTGGAAAATGTTTGTTAAATTGTCCAACTAAATATCATGTTCATATAGAAATATTCGTGTAGCATTTTCTCTATGATCCATGCATCTTTTGATAAATTTTTTGATTCTATCGTGTTCTACTAATTTAGATCTTGATATTTGATGTTTACACTTTACATTTTCATGGAGAAATAAGGAAGTTATGCGTTCTTGAACTTTGCTTGTCAAACTGGATTTAGTTAGGGCTTTAGGCTCCAGGACATGGACGATTATGTGTCCTCATTTACAACACATTTTGAAAATAACAGGTGTAATAAGCTTTCAATGTATTTGAATTCTCTTTGTTTTCTCAAATTTTGTTTTAATATTTTTCTTGATTCAAAAATCAACACAAAAATATTTTAAACCCTATTTTCTATATATTTTCATATTCTAATTTTTATTTCATAGTTTTATCATTTTTCATGATTAAATAAATTCAAGTATTTTAATTAGGGTTTTAATCATCCTATATGTTTTAGAATTTTATTTTCCCATTTCTACTAAATCAAAAAATCAATAAAAAATATTTTCTAGCTTCTCTCCGAGTCTTCTTATTGAAAATAATTTTTGTCCAATTTTACAAAATTCTTGGGATGCCAATTAAATCAATTGGTTGGTTATGTCACTCTTTCTTTGTTTTTTGATATACGGTGTAAATAATTTTTTTAAGTTTTTCCTTTTGAGATAAAATTAAAGAAAAATATACTTACCGACTCTTAGGTATTAAAATAATTTTGTATGACTTTTAATTGGGTTTACATGTCAATTTTTTTTTATTTAAGATTTTTTAATTTAATTGATGTTTTTGAGGTCTTTTCTTGTTTAAGCATAAAGAAATAATTAATTCTCCAAATTCCCTCATTTCTAAAAGTCAAAGAAAATATATTCAAAGTTACTGGATGAGTCAAGATCATTTAAAAAATTTTTCTGAATTTTTAAGTTTGATCTTCCATTTTATTCATAATATTTTACAAAGCATCCTAGTTTTAGTCTTTGACTAACTAGTTTTGATGTTTGAGTTTCAAAAAAAAATTCCTCTTCTTTTCAGGAAATTTTGACTATGTCTCTGACTTTAAGAAGTATTTAGAGGACTAGGATTAAATGGACAAAATTTTACAAGTCATTTTTCCTATTTTTAACCTAATTTTGACTTATAAGTATACTTAGGGTTTTGCTTTTGATCAAAGTCCGTGTTTGGGAATTTTTGTGCATAATTTTTGTTTAACTTTTGGTATGGCATATGCTACTGACTTGGGAGCTATGTTGGGAAAAATTCTTAAACCTCATTGGATCTTGGGTGTTGATAGATTTAAAAAAACCAAATCCACCAAAATGGATAAATGATGTTGATGATATTTGAAACCCTGACTTCATTTAATACATCCCATCCCTCTTCATCTTATCCCTTTCTCACATGTGCTACATGTTATTGGAGAATAATCTACATGTCATTTCTCTAACATGTGGTACATAGATTTCTATTGATCATTCTCAAAATAGGTGTGACTTCTTGTTGTACCCCAAAATTTGCCCTCTCCTTTCTTGTTGTACATGGCTTGTGTTTCCTAATGTGCGTTCCCTTGATGACAGTCAGTTCGAGATAGATCTCGTATCCTACTCATTTGGGCTGCTGAGACCTCTAAGGATTTTTGACATCTCAAGTTGAATCCTTGCGTCGTCAAGAGAATTTAAGTCAGTATTGGTTTAGAAGGGTCAAGTGTTTGGAGTTCACGATAACTGAAGATTTTCCGTTTCATGAAGCTACAAGGCTTTCCTACTCAAACTCCTTCCAAAAAGAATCAGGGTTTTATTTGCAAAGCTAAGGCATTACTGTTTGAAAATGGAGTAAATGCAAAGCGCGATGCAAGCGATGAATATTGTTGGATTAATACTGTGGTCAAGGCACATACGGTCACGATTCCTACAAAAATCCAATTGGAGTTCTCTCACCAATCAAAGTTTCTGGGTTTTATCGTGTGAAATACTTTGTGCAGTCAATTCGAGCATTTATCACACGAGTTTCTTTGGATTTCATTTCAAAAAAACCTAAAGTTCAAAATCTAAGTGTTCTTATGGAAGATTAGGGTTTTTTATCTGAAGATCAAAAAAGTTCAAGGCATTTTAAGAATTTGAGAAAGGTGGAAATTGAATTTTGTTTCATGCACCATTCTTAAGGCAATTCTAGTGCACCATTCAAGATTTGTTACAATTCTTGCAAATTCATTTTGGGTTATTAAAGATTCAAGAAGTTTTAAGGTTTGTGATTAAGATTGGAAATTAGAGTTTCATTTTGATTGTGTGCCATTAAAAGTTCTAAAGATCCAATTCCAAATTCATGGGTTCAAAGGCCATATCATTTCTTTCACCATCCTTTTCAATTTTCATTTAAATCAACAATTTCTACAAATTTGTATTACCATTTTCAAAAAAACCATTCGATACATCCCACAAATTGTTACAAGGTTCAAAGTTCAAATACAAATAAATACAAAAATTCAAGTTCAGGCTCAAGTGTTTCTTACAAAAAGAATGACTAAATTCCTAAACTTTTCTAAAAGTCCTAAATTCTATTTTTCTTCAAATTCTATAAGTCTTTGTGGCAAGCTATGACTACACCATATTTCCAATGCTTTGGCATTTTCGTTCACTCCTCATAGATCATACATGAAATAAACAAAGAAAAAAGTTAGTTATCAAGAAACTTGAAAAGAACAAAATTGCAAACAAATCACAACTCGTCATTAGTGTGGTTTCAAGAATCAGAAAAGAGTTTGTTTTTGTGTGCTAAGGCCTCAAAAAAATTAGTTTCTATCATGGGCCATTATGCTATTGCAAATCACAAACCATATTGGTTCACAATAGAGGAAAAGATGCAAACTGAATTTCAAGCCCAACAAAATTTCAAGCCCAAAAGAATGTCAATTCTGCCCAAAAAGAAAGTCTCATACATATTTCACAAAATCAAAATGTTGCATCATTGGCTAAAGAATATATCACTTCTTTTTGCAAATCACAAAAGTGGATTTTTTGGTTCACAAAAAGCAAAGGATAAGGAAGAGAAAATCATATTAACATCATGTATTCACGCAAAGAGAGTCACATTTCCAAGTTACTGCAAAAGCAAGTTTCTTGTTCACAGTAAAAGAAGTAAAAATCAGAAAAGTACAGCCAGCATACATCCAACAAGCAAAATAGTACAACAAGTACTAAAAGCCAACTGCTTTTATCATAAATAACTTGTACAAAAATTCAACAAGAAAATAAGTACAAAGTTGAACCATCAAGTCAGAATCAAAGCAATGTCAACATTATCTATCATAGAAAAATGAACAAACCAACCACAGTATAAAAAGGCAGCAACACTATTTTTCAAGAGAGGATTTTGGTCCAGCAAAATATACAGAAGCATAAAAAACATACAGAGGCCGGAAAAATCCCAACAAACAACAACAACAGAAAACCCCTCTCAAAAACCATTATTTTAGAAAGTCCATAAAAATATATAGAGTATACAGATACAAAACCAACAAAAGAGCCACCATAAAACCTCTCAAATCATTTTCAAACCGAATTCGCAAGCAAGTATACAGAAGCAAACAACAACATTAAAACCGTAAACAATTTTTTCCATCATTTTTCAAAAAGCCTAACCCTTCAGATATTTAATCAAAGAGAAATAGAAAGAACGATCTCACCCAAAATAAGCATCAGAAATCAAGTCGGAGCCCTTAGGGTTTTCGTTCATCCCCTTTCAGATCTACGCAAAAATATGTACCATCTGCAAAAATCAGTCAAAGATTAGTGAAGAGGAGAGAAAGAAGATTCCAAAAATTAAAGAAAAATGAAGGTTTGAGTTTCGCCACCACCGTCGCTGCTGCAAGGGAGATTTTCGGCACGACATTTCTTTGCCTCCGGTGAAGAAGAGAGACAGAGTGAACGAGAGAGATAAAAATAAGAGAGAGGAAATGTTTTGAGAAATGAATTAAGTTTCTATATTTTGTTGTTTTTGTTTAAAAACCGGGCCATGTCAATAACACACCACCAAGACTATTCCATTCTTCAACAGGCACCCCCCCCCCCCCCCCCCCCCCCATATTTCTTTTTCACACCACCATGTTTTTGGGCCATGTTAATAATAAGCAAGGCCAACTGTTTCAGCGCATACCCCCCCCCCCCCCCCCTGTTTGCTATTTCACTAATAGTTCCTGTTTGGGCTCTAACCAAACTTCTCCTCCAGCCCATTCGTTTTTTTTCTTCTATTATTTTCTTCTGATTAGCAAAAATTCTATTTGGGCCAGGCCAAACAAAAATTGTTTTTTACTTCTAAACACCCTAAATCAATTTTACACCTTTCTGACTTTTATTTTTTTTTCTATTTTTATTTTCATTTCTTGATTATTATTATTATTATTATTATTATTATTATTATTATTATTATTATTATTATAATTATTATTTTTATTAATAAAAAATCCCAAATTATTTTTATTTTATTATTTAGGTATTAATATTTATTTTATTTCTTTTAAAACAGAGAGACAAAAATATTTTCTTTAACAAATTCAATTTCTTTTCTTAAAAATAAATTAATATTAGACTTAGTATTATCTTTAATTAAGACTAATTTAGAACTTAGGACTTTTATTTACTAGTTTTACTTAGAAATTAAACTCTTTTCTCAAAATCCCTAAAAAGCTTGTTCCTTAAATAAAATTAATTTATTTTTCTTAACTAACTTAGATTTAAATTTCCTTAATTTAATTAATTATTCTTTTAGTTAATTAGGTCAAAAATCATTTCATAAGAAAAACTTAAACAAAAACATTTTCTTTTCTTTTCCGTTTACTTTCTTGGACATTATATTTACATTTCTTGTATACTATTATTCAAATTCAATATGGTTGTAATAAATAATTAGGTTTAAATTCTTACAATCCCCATTTGTAATTTTGTATACCCCATCCCCTAATGATGTAATAGCTTAGGATATTTACTTTCTGCAATTTACCACTTTCATATAAATGCTAGTAAATTAGGGTTTGTATGGAAAGATAAAATTCAATACTTAGAAAAACCTAATTCAAGATAAATCAAACGTGAAAGATAAACCCTTTCACACTTACACCTCTAATGTTAACTCCACTTGTTTCCTTAATAAAATAGTCATGTTATGCATGTGAGATGCCTTGGCAAAAACAATAAAAAATATAAGATCATAGTCCCTCGATGACGCTTCGAATGTTGCCTTCAAAATAATCTTAGACCCTTAAGAAAAATGCTAAGATATCTCACAACATTGTATTTTATGACTATACAATGACTCACTCCCGTCCCTTTACATCCAAAGATAAGGCTTCTTACCAATTCATGGAAAGATAGAAATGTCAAAGGAAGAGAGAAATGAATAAAAGACTTGAGTAGGTAGAACGTTCTTAGCTGCTTGCTCACAATCCATCTTCAAAAACATCTTTTCAAATACACCAAACACTTTAAAAAACATGAAATATTTTCAAAAATCCAACACTTTGTACTTATTCTTATAGAGACGAGAATCATTACAAAGTTTTCCTAAACGAAGGCGCTTTTCAAAAATACTTTCAAAAACCACCACAAACACATTTCAAACAAAGCAATTTCAAAAGTGATCTAGCAAGCAACTAAGAGCCCATAGACAACAATGGATGAAAAGGGTGTTAACACCTTACCTTTTCATAACCTACCCCCCGAACTCAAGAAAATATCTCAAAGGTGTTTCCTGTTCTTTTCACCCTTTCCTTATTGGATAAAAGAAAATTCGGTGGCGACTCTTTCTATCCACAAAAATTACGATCAAATGCAAAACACTCAAGTCAATTCTCCCATCGTATTATAGAACTGACGACTCTGCTGGGGACTTCTTAAAAGTGGTGTTACCTTAGAGCTAGATCACATTTAATTGCTTTTATTGTTTGATTTATTTGCTTTACATTTTGGGTGTTTGTTTGGGCTTGTTTTTATCCTCTACCTGGATCTGGGAACACCATTAGGTAAGTAGCAATAGATCGTGGGGACTGTGCAGAGTATACCGACATGGTTAAAGAGATGGCTACATTAGTGTGACACATTTGTTGGTAACGGTAGCCCTTGAGTCCAGTCAAGAAGAATACAGGGCCGCTGTATGGTGTCATGAAGCACTAACTGGCCTTAGAAACTTTAATAGAACAACTCGGCCATTAGGAAGTAGTGAGGTAGTCAGCTTTGGTGCAGTATGAAGTTAGTTAATACTCGATCTTATGCTTATTGAGATCGGACTTTCAGGATATTTTGGTCGCCAATAAAGAGGCTTGCGCTGGAATAATGTCCGATGAAGAAAGATCAATGATATTGAGATCCCCTAGAACCCGGTTACTTTCTAGGACAGGTTGAGCCAACTAAACTTCAAGAGGGTACTTACCTATGAACTCCGTGCAAGCCTAAACCTAAGGACTTGTTTGCTTTGTTTGTATATGATTATTTGTACATAACATCGTGACATCATACCATGGAATTTTCAATAACCATTTCAAGGATCTCTAGGGTTTGTGGTGCAGGATTATGTTGAACCAGACGTCTATCAAGGGGCAAGATGATTTATTTTCCTTTATCCAAATGTCGTCAAAGACCAAAACATGATAACTTGAGTCAAGGGCTATGACCCACTTGATATGGTGAGCTTGATTCTCGTAAAAGGACATTCAACGATATGAAGTTCTTCAATCAAAGTTGTAATCATAATCCAACTTCTAATATTTTCTTGTGTTGACCCCGCGAGATCCTTGTAAACATTGCATCCATATATCATGTATCATATCATGACAAGTTTTTCCCATACAGGTTTTCTCATCTGCTTACTTTTTATTTCAGTAAAAATGGCTCTTAAACAAACTGTCCCAGATCTTCAAACCCAAAACGATTAGCTTCAAGTTTTGTTCCTGAATCTATCCCAGGGGAAAGAAGAAGTGAAATCACTCCTCATTGAGAGCATGACCAAGAATAATCCTGAAGACTACAAGGATGGTCAGTTGAAGCAATTGCAAGCAGAGATGGCAACAATGAGAATCCAGATGTTGGGACAGATGGCTCTTATCCAAAACTTATCTCGGGGACAAGAAAAGCTAAGAGCCCTCATCAACAAGCTTCATCAAGATGGATACAACCATATGGAGCAAACAACTAGAATTGGGGATCGAGTCATTGACCAGCCTCAAATGAAACAAGAAGATTTGGTTGAGATAACACCTTTCAAAATGGATGTTACACCAAGGGTCCAATAACGACCTTACCAACCATGATAGGGTGGCCCACGTAAGCAAGATACGCCCAAAAGGAAATTTACCGAGATCAACATGCCCTTGGCTCAAGCATTACATCATATGTTGGAAGCCAAGCTGGTTACATTAAGGGAGCCTCCTCAAAAACCTAACATTTCTACTCCCAACTACAAATACAATGAAAGGTGCACTTACCACCCCAACAGTCATGGACACGACACTAATCACTGTTGGGTATTGAAGAACAAGATTCAAGACCTGATCAATAAAGGAGTGTTGGAATTTAAACAAGATGGTCAACTGGAGTTTTTCTGTCACCCCTCAAAGATACACTATCTGAAGTGACAAAGTTTAGGAGAAGAAATTTTTGTTCATTCGAATTTTCAGTTGTAATTTCTTTGTTTGTTTTAACATTTGTCCTTATGTCAGACTTTGGTTGTTCTCATTAATGTATTGCATATGTTTGTCTTGAGTTAATCCATTCATTTTCACTATACTGAAACTATACTTTTACTCCTTTTTGTATGATATTCAACTCTAGATTATGAGCTGTAAGCCTTTAGAGGGAGGGAGGATGATGAAAACAATACCATGATCTCATACAATATGCTTTTTGGTAGACTTTGCTGACGATATACAGGTGTTGTTTCACATCCAAAAATAGTGGAGTTATAAGGAAGATAATCCCTAGTCAACCCCTTTGACCCAAATAAGTAGGAGTTTTCTTTTCCGTACAAACTGAAACCTTTAATCATAACCTGGGGCAATGTAGTTTTCTCAATTGATTCAAATGCGCATTCAGTCGCAAGCTGTCACTTCACAATGAAAATATCCTTCTGAATCAAAAAATGGTGTTGGTTCCCCATAAATTAGGCAGTCTTTAGAAAAGCCCACTAGGTCAAAACCTATGAAGGAGACTTAAGAAAAATACTGGGGCATCCCGCTGGCTGTAATCTCAAAACAAGAACAATTAGGAAAAAAATTAGGGATAATAAATCAAAAAGGAGGTCACTACAAATCCTCGATAATATGGAAAATGTTACAAAAATGACCACCTTCCCAAATAAACTTCCAGTATCCAAACCATCACCAAAAATATCATTCCAGATTCTAGTAGGAGATAAATGCGGGATCGATTGAGTTTAGGATTGGAAAACATTATGGAGAACGGGTTGGGTACAAATAAACTTTGAGCCTTATCATTTGTTTCTTAAATCGAGAACCAGGCCATGTTACAACCCTTTAAAAGTCCTAATTGAAGTGTAGGTTAGTTCGAAAACATATTGTTACAAAAGGTATCCTGACTCCTATAAGGCTTACTGTAAACCATGAGTTGAATTTATATTGTTACAAATTTTTGTTGCTCTTTAAAAGTACATTGTTCAAATTTTTTTCTCAAGACAGACATAAACTTTGCATTGTTTGAATACCACTGTTTGCATATGGCTAATTGTTTGACAATGGAGAAATTAACACGATGAATATCCAATGAACGAAAACTCTCTCGGTAAACAGAATTACTTTAAATGGAAAGACGCTTCCTATGAAAAAATCTCTCACAATCAAGGGGCACGACATGATCGTTGTCCAACACATCTGGGGAAGTCAAGTCGAGATTCAAAGAATCTCTTAAAGAAATATTGAATAACCAGGGGCAAATCTCCATCTGAATCACTCGAGGGGAAATGTTACGTTGATCATGGGCTTGAACAAAATCCACTATGAAGACTTCAATACCACCAAATTGCTTGTTTGTGCCAATAATATCAGATGGTGTCAGTATCATGTCTTCATATTCTTTCATGACATTTCTTAGAAAATTCTGAGACTTGACCAAAGATCTCTGGTGCCATCAAATTGCTTGTTTGTGCCAGTAGTATCAGATGGTGTCAGTATCATGTCTTCAGATCCTTCCATGAAAGTTCTTAGAAAACACTGAGACTTGACCAAAGATCTTGTGTACCACCAAATTGCTTATCTGTGCCAGTAGTATCATATGGTGTCAACATCATGTCTTCGGTTTATTCCACAACAGTCTTAGAAAAGATCCCTAGGAAGTTCAAGACTACCGGAAATATGATCAAAATCTCAAACGTTGAAGTGCACCAGACTAACTCTAGGGGCAAACAGGCTCCCACATATGAAAGGTCACGTGCGATCAAACAATTGATTTCTGGAATTTCTATAACACTTACTACCACAGACTATGACAATTCTCCACACCATGGACATAGTCAGAAAATACTATGCATTAAGAGAGACCCGCTAGGTTGACATACTTAGGAAAAAATAAGGGCATCCCGACGAACCAAAAGGTTCAGGCAAAATTAGGGATATATACAAAAGATTGTACACCCGGCAAGTCAAAAACATGAAGAGGCGGCTTGGGAAAAAAAGGCTATCCCGTTGGACTGAAAACCTGAAAAGATGATCCAAGAAAAATTTACGGATTAAAGCGTGCGACCATGTCCCGTTATCTCACCAGTTTATCTATTAGTATAGGATTTGTCACTCTGACAGAGTTCAAATTGTCTACAAATCCCCACAAGGACAATTTCACGGATGTTCCCATATATTTATTTCGTTAACATTATCCCCTTAGAGTTTGGATTCATAAAATCCCCAGCTAGAGTTTCAACCTCCAGAAAATACTCTCCTCAATTGATTTGAAGAAATCTTATGGAGTTCCTTCCTAAAGAATACACTTCCCCCGCAGGTTGTCAAAATATTCTCTTCAACAAGGTTCATTTCCCCAAACAAACTACAAATTCTCCAGCTCGAGTTTGCCTCTCAGACTATGATAAATCAATGGACAAAACCCCTTAACCTCCGATTAAATTATCACAACCCCCAAAAGAGTCGTTACTATCCCAAAAAGTTACTGTGGAGCCTGGAAACCAACCAGATAACAGTTTAACTTGAATTTTCTGTAAAGCCCGAAATTTAACCAGGTAACAGATTAATTTCAGCAAGTTGTTGTGAAGCCTGGAATCCGACCAAATAACAATTAAATTTATCCTTTCATCTAAGTTACTGCAAAACCTGGACCCGACCAAATAACAGTTAACCTCAAGTTCAAATTGTTGAAACCTGGACCCAACCAGATACCAGTTAACCTCAAGTTCAAATTGCTGAAACATGGACCCGACTAGATACCAGTTAACCTCAAGATCAAATTGATGAAACCTGGACCCAACTAGATAAGCGTTTGAGTTACTACGAAACCTGGACTCGACCAGATAATAGTTTAATTTCTTCTTAAAATTAACCAAAACATTTGTGTTTTAGAATTTTTAAAGGTGAACTACGAGTACTCTGATCCCCTATTTCACTGAAGGTGGTAAGTAGGCACTAAAGGTTCACAACCGCGGCGGGTGCAAATTTGTAAAAAATACTTATTTTCCCATCTCCACTATCTATTTTTGTATATAACATTTATAGCCAAAATACACAAATTTTCAAAGAGGTTCATGTGGAGTACCATAGATGTTTAGGAT
Source organism: Vicia faba (assembly GCA_948472305.1). Lineage (NCBI taxonomy): Eukaryota > Viridiplantae > Streptophyta > Magnoliopsida > Fabales > Fabaceae > Vicia > Vicia faba. The sequence continues at coordinate 784,014,115 of OX451737.1, read as the reverse complement.
GATAATACCTTCACTTTGCATAACCAACCCCTGTACCTAGATTCTCTCCCCTTCTTTTTTGGTTTATTCTCTCTTTTCCCATTCCTCTGGAAACAATAAATTGCAGTGTCGATTTTTATTTGATCTGTGCGAGTCAAGTTAATCCAATGGCTTAGTATCAACATTTCTACTACTATAAAAAATGGAGACTTCACTAGGGAAAGATCGACCAAATGCTAGTCCATATCTAAGTGGATTGATCCTATCTTTGTTTACATTTGTGAATGTGCTATTATTTGTTGTACATATGTTTGTCTAGTTTTTCTTAGTTTTTAGGGTGCCTGGTGATTTCTCATAAGTCCTCTACCCGGACTTGGGCAAACTTAAGATAGGACAGGCTGTATAGTCATGTTAACTTTGATGGAGTAATCCCAAATAAGGAGACATGAGATCCCCCACTCAGTGGAGGCCTCTTTGACTGTAGTATCGTTTACCGAGTAATCGAGAAGACATGCTACTTTCGACTTGGGAGCCTGCTGAAGCTGAGGACCGTAGAACCCTTAACCCATCTTGGCATTTTAGGTGTAGTGCGGGAACTATGACGGAGTAATCCAGAAATAGTTGTCATGCGATACTACACTCAGACTAGTTTTTCCTGAGAATATTATTAATTACCGAGTTAACCAGTATGTTGGTAATATCCAAAGGAAGGATGTAGACTCTGGGAACCTTTTAGAACCTTGTTCGGCATGTGATAAACTATTAGTCCATACCTTGTGGGTAGTACCTTAGACTTCATGCTTGTGACATCGAACCTATGAATCCCCCATGTTTGTGATATTGTGTATGATTGTTTCATCATGCATTCATGCACTGATCAATTATTTTTACACATATATTTAGCAATTATTTTAGTTATCGTTTCTTTTACTTATAGAGTTTTTATTTCTTTTTATCGTGTAATATGCTTTGGTTTTATGTTTTAGTGTTTTCAAGTTAAGAAGGATAAAACAGGACGAAATGGGCGGAAAAAGTGCATAATTCCAAGTTTCAGAGGAAACGTTTCAGGAGCCCTAACACGGGTGGCCGTGTCGCCTGACACAGGCCGTGTTAGAAGGAAGACGTGGAAAACAGAAGCTGACACAGGCACCTGTGTCTATCGAAATGACCCATGTCAAAAGGTCTGGGCGAGAGGTTTATTTGGGAACAATGGACAGAGGATGACACGGGTGCCCAATGTCAGGTGACACGGTTCGTGTCGGCCTATGACACTGATTTCCTGATTTTTTTTTATACTTTGTCTATATGTTAAGTTGTGAGGGAATTTTGGGTACTTCCAATTGACCTGGATGAATTGAGACTATTTAAATGAGTTTTCACAAGTGTATCATGGTGGGAGAACTAACTTGTTTTGCGTTTTATCGCAAATGTTGCAGATAGCAAGAGTCTCCATCAAATTTTCTTTTATCCAATAAGGAAAGGGTGAAAAGAACAGGAAAGACCTTGAAGATTTTGAGTTTGGGAGGTAGGTTATGAAAAGGAAAGGTGTTAGCACCCTTTTCATCCATAGTTATCTACAGGCTCTTAATCGCTTAACTCACTTTGAAAATTTTCTTTTTGTGTGTGTTTAAAAATATTTCGAAATTTGCCAATGTAAGGCGAAACTTTGTAATGATTCTTGTATCAGTCCTCAAGAATGCCTACAAAGTGTTTTAAAAATATCTTTGAATGTGTTTGTGTGAAATGTTTTTGTTTTGAAAGGTTTATGTGTAAGCGATTAGCAGTTCTACCCACTCAAGGTCATTTTTTTACTTTTCCTTCTCCTTTAGATAGTGTTATCCATACCATTAGTTAGTAGGAAGCCCTATCTGTTGGATGTGAAGGGACATGCGTAGGGTCATCGTTCGGTCATCGAAGGCAACTTGCAAGGATGATTTAGAAATTTCGTAAGGGACTAGATTATATTATTTGTAGGCAACATCAAAGGGTCATCGAGGGACTATGATCTTTTGTATCGAAGGGTCTTTGCTAAAGCGTCCCCCATTTCGAGGGACATAACCATTTGTTTCGAAGGCAACAAAGAGAGGTTACCCTAGAGGTACGAATGTGAAAGTGTGTTATATTCAGTTACTTAGTCTTGAGATTAGGGTTTTCTAGCGTTTGTTTTTATCTTTCCATACAAACCCTAGTTACTAAGCAGTAATACAACAAATATAGAAGAAACAGTAAAGTGCAGAAAGTAAACCTAGACTATTACAACGCTTTGGGGCAGATACATAATGGAGGTGCGGAAAAGAAAAATCCTAGACTATTACATCCTGGAGAAATTACATAATAGAAAAATGCGAAAGATATAAAGCTACGCTATTACATGGAAAACAAGCGATATATACAAATTGATCTAATAATAAGAGAAAAGGAGAATAAAATAGAAAAAGACTATGAAAAAGATTTTTTTTTGGTGATTTTTTTATAAAGAAAATAATTTTGATGATAATTAATTAAATAAACCTAAAAAATCTAATTAATTTTAATTAATAAAAAAGTTAATTAATAAAATTATATAAAAAAATTAATTAAAAAACCCTAAGAATCTAATTAATTAATTTGTTAAGAAATAACCCTAAAAAATAATTACGTTTTTTAAGTAAATAAAATATATAAGTAAAAGTAGAAAAAAGAAAATATAGAAAGAAAAAGATATTGGGTATGAATTAAGCAAAAGAGGGGTACAAAATTTCTATGCAGGTCCAGACCCAACTAGTGTCAGCGTCTGTTCTAGTGTGATGGCCGAAATGAGTGTATTGCGGGCTGTACATCTGGGAGCGTTAGGTCTAGGTCCGAGGGCTGCAAGAATGAGGGTGCCCGGTTGATGTACGAGGATATGATGTATACGACCTGCAACAATCAGAAATACATGAAAGCGACCAAAAGGCAGGGATCGAATGATTGCGAAACTTGAGGGTGCTCGGTTGATGTACGAGGACATGCTGCATACGACCTGTATAAATCAGGAAAAACATGAAAATGACCAAAAGGCAGGGATTGAACCCACGCCTTGGTATACCAATGCTCTAACGCGCGCTTCCTTGCCATTGGGGTGGCTGTTTCATCCAGTCATTAAATGAAAGCAATTAATTATATAATAAACTTAATGGATTGCACCGGAGAAGCGCTAGAGCCCTAGCTTCGGTCATCTTCTTCGGTGACTCCTTTTCGTATACCTGCAACATAGCCAATGTTAATGGTTCAAAATTATCCTACCCTCCTAATTTGGTCCCTGCGAATTCAATGGAAGCATTAGTTTTGGTCAAATCATGGTGTACTGTGAGATACGATGAAGATAACCTAAAACAGTGTAAACATGGAAAACCCTTGTCCGATCGTTATATGGCCCGTGTGATGGGTCTAACCTGTATTGTTATACCTCAGAAAATTGTTAGTGGTGTTAGTATGCATTAAAACACAATAAAAATGACAATATGAATTTCATGCAAAATGAAAACCGGCGAGGCATGTAATGCTCGTTTCATGCTCTTTGGATCATCACAACCAATCCAATCTTACCCTACAAGGCTTCTGGAGTTGAACATGATGGCTGGTCTGCTTTGAAAGAGGCTGTAACTAGAGTTTGGAACTTTTGGAAAGGTTTTTTCGTGCATGGCTTTTGTATCCTTTCTTATCTGAAATAATGAGAATATATAGTGATGAATTAGGTCAAACAAGTGTGGGATTAGGCCTTGTATGAAAGGCTTTCTTTTATCTAATTTAATTATGACTTTAAATTTAAAAAATAGAATAAAAACCTAAGGGGTGTATGAAGTTATTCAGAGGTTCATGATGAGTTACAAAACTCGTTTGGACCTTGAAACATAAGCCCACTAGCCCAAAAATTCAAGTTTGATCACTTTCGGTTTTATGCATTTCCTCAAAATTTCCTAACTTGCACCAATCATAACTCTCTCAATTTTTATCATTTGAAGATGATCTTGGACTTTTTGGAAAGCTCAAGATGTCCTCAACATGTCTCTCAATTTTTATCACCTTTCATTTGAAGAATTTATCTTGATGTAAGTTTCCTTGACAAAAAGGGTCTTTTTGTTGACTTTTGAAATGACCTATAGTGTTTTGGTCCATATCTCTCAAATGAAGTATTTTTTGGCCTTGATCTTAGTTAGAAAACGCTTTAGAAAATTGAATTTCTTTCAAAATGAGCTTTGTTTCTGAAAAATCTGATGAAACATGTGAAAGTTATGCTTGGTCAAAGTTCAATTGACTTCTCCTTAAGAAAACCCTAATTTAGTAACTTTTAACTTTTGATGAATCTTGAGTTTTCTTGATGAATCATTGTCAAACCTTGATAAAATGATGAATGTGACTTCAAAGTCTTGATGTTGACCAAAAATCTCGAAGTTTGACTATATGTTGACCACTGTTGACTTTTTACCAAATACAGTTGATTTTCAACCATCTGAGCAATTGACTGAGCAACCTTGTGATGCAAGACTTGAAACATGGCATAAGAATAACTTGAGACATATGTGGAACCATGAAATCCACTTGAGGTATTAGAAGTCCAATCTTCCTTGAGAAAAGTGTAACCCTATTTGTAGGTCAACTGCTTATGAGGAGAGTTTTCCTGATCAATTCTTAAGCAACCTTGAGCAAATGAGAATCCTAGGAGAATGTCTTGAACAATGGGAGGGAAAATTTTGGGGTACAACAACAAGGAATAATGGACCGTTTGGACGGGAGAAGAATTCTACGATAAAAATTGGAGCTTTCAAGGGATTCAGAGGATGGAGATTTTTCAAGAGCAATCGCGATTGAAGATCAACGAAATCCAATTATCTTGTAATGCCTAACTTTCTTATTGTAATTTCTTTGAATATTATGTGCGGATAAACCCCCAATGCTAGGGGGTGTCCCTGTTTTGCAGTGTAATAGTTATGAATTATTTATTTTTAATACAATAGTTTCTCTCAATTTAATTGTTCCATGTTTCTAGTGCTTTCCTGATCGGACCAATTAGGATTGATTTACGGTTAACAACCAGTTGGACCGTAGTTGTTAAGGTTTTTGTACGATTAGGCTATAGTAGATATCACCTAGGACTATGGATACCCTATAATCACCGGATTTAACCCTTGATAAAATAAAGGCTTGACTCCATCAATTATCTCTAAGGACTTAGGATTTAGGATGGATTGTTAAAGGTTTTCCCACTAAGGACTTAGGGGAAGATAATCTAAAGGGCTGATAGTTGAAGGTGATGAACCTGTTGAAGAGATCAAGATTAAAGATCATTACAGGAAAAATCACACACTCACCCCTAGCATAGTATTCATACTAGTAAAAAGTCATAATTTACGTTCTGCATATTTTTAATTTCTGTTAAGTGACAATTCCTAAACCAAAACCCCAATTAAGTTTTTATTTAATTGAACCAAAAATTGAACTCAATACTGATATGCAATCCTTGAGATAGAAATTCGGGGAACTTTCCTATTATTACAAGGGGAAAAATAGTACACTTGCTATTTTTACCATCATGTTTTTGGCGCCGTTGTCGGGGATTGCCTAGTTATTGAGAGTAATTTAGTTCAATTAAAATTTTGTTGCTCTACAACTAAAATTTCTTTTTTGTAATTTATATATTTTTGTTATTACTGATTTTTCCTAACCTTTTCATGCGAGGAAAGCCCTTAGATGAATTTCCTTTTGACGTAGAATCGATAGAACTTTTCACGTAAAGCGTAGACAAGTTCGTCTAGTTAGAAAGGAATCAGAAGGTTCATCAAATCATCCAGGTTCAGAGTCTGAAAAGGAAAAAACAATGGCTGAAGACCTACCACCACCAGAGAGACTTCTTGGGGATTATAGAGGAGCAAATGCTCCAGCAGGTCGGTTGACTATTATGAATCAACTGGTCAATGTTGCAAATTTTCAACTGCACCCTTCAACCATCCGCCAGCTTGAGAAAAAATCTTTTACCGGAAAGATAAATGAAGATGCCAATAAGCATTTGCAGAGATTTATCACCATGAGTACTACTTTGAAGATTGAGGGGAACTCTCAAGAAGCCAAGAAATTAAGGATGTTCCCATTCACACTGTCTGAATATTCTGAAGAGTGGTTTTACTCATTGCCTACTAGAAGTATCAGCACTTGGGAACAGATGAAGAAGACATTTATTGATGATTACTTTCATGCTTCTGTTTATATTAACAAAATATATGATATTATGAATTTTAAGCAGAAGGAAGGAGAGTCACTAGGTGATGCTTATAAGAGGTTCAAGAGGTTATTAGTATCTGACCCACTCACAACATGGGTCAAACTGAGAAAATGAAAATGTTTGTAAATGGCCTCAAAATGAAGACAAAGCAACTTATTGATACAATTGCCAATGGCTCATCCAACTTTAAAACAATTACTGGTGTAACGAAGATTATTAAAGCCATTGCTACAAATGAGCATCTTGAGTTATACGATAGAGTTGTACGCAAACCCGAGGGAGTGATTGATTTGAAGTTGGAAGTTAATAGGCAACTAAAAATTGAATAGGCTATTACGGCAGAAGTAGAGAAGAAGCTGAAAGAAATGAACATGGGTACTCAACATGTAGCTCAAGTTCAACAGGTACAGAAGGTTGCTTGTGAAATTTGTAGTGGACTGCACCTTACTGTGCAATGTCTTGCAACTCCATAACAAATTGAGGAGATAAAATTCTTGAGGAAAACTAACCCATATTCTAACACCTATAATCCTGGGTGGAAGAATCATCCTAACTTCTCCTGGAAAGATCAACAACAACAAGCTCCTCAAAAGGCATAGTGAGGGGTGTCTATTGAAAAGATTTACGCTGACACCTCTTAATTACAGGAAGAGACAACTGCAATAAAAAATTTTAAGTTCAAATGGGACAGATTGCACAATAGGTAGCGTTGCGAGCATAAGAAAGTCAGAAAAGTCATGAGAATGTGAATGCTATAAAAATAAAGAGTGAGAAAGTTTATAGATAAAAAGAAGATGAGGTGAGGTTTTATGACAATATCATAAAAGTAGAGATGGAAGTGAGAGAGAACAGGAAAAAATAGGAAGAAGTGGTATCGTCTGTGAAGCCATTTGAAGAGAATACTAAACCAGTGATCAAGTTACCGTATCCATCTCGAGTTGTAAAGAAGGACACAAAAGAAAAAGATTTTGAGAAACTTGTCAAAATTTTCAAAAAGCTAGAGATCCACATACCATTATTTGAAGCACTCGAGAAAATGCCATTGTACCAGAAATTAATGAAGGAGGTACTTTCAAAAAAGAGAACAAAAGATGGACAAGTACCCATTGATGAGAAATTGTGTACAATTGTGCCCAAGAGAAAAATACCTGTCAAGCAGAGGGATTCAGGGTCAGTTGCAATACCATGCACCATAAAAGACAGAGTTTTCCAGAGGGTTCTGGTTGATTCTAGCTCTAGTGTGAGTTTAATGCCATTATCGATTTTCAAGAAGCTCGATATTGGGAAGATAAGAGGGAGTGGGACAAAATTGAAATTTGATGATCAAACTATCAAGCAGTCATATGGGATAGTTGAAGATGTATTAGTGGAAAATGAAAATTTTGTTTTCCCAGTTGATTTTCAGATCATGGACATACTTGAAGATGAAGAGACTCCTATCATTCTTGGTCTACCATTTATGTTGATGAGTCGATGCAGTTTTGATATCGACATAGGTAATCAGACACTGAAATCATTTGGCGAGGAGATAACCTTGAAGGTGTTGGAAATCAAGAAGCAAGGTGTAGGTGGAAAGAATAAATATTCAGTTGGCATGAGTAAAGTAGAAGGAGTGGGCAACAATTCAAAATCACCCCCAGAAGAATTCTCAGGATAAACCTCTCAGGTGGCATCAATAAAAATTTCAAAGCACAGTCAAGAAGGAAAGAAGAGAAAGAAAAAGGAAGACCGAGTTGAGGAGATAGAAGTTGGAAGTGGCTGGAAGCAAAAATAGGTTGATACTTTTAATCTGAATGAGTTCTGGATTACGGAAGATACAAGCAACAAGGTGTAGTAGAGGAAATACCCCCATAAGGGGTTGAACCGTCGAGCCATGTGACGTTAAACGAAGCTCTTTGTGGGAGACAACCCACGCTTTTAATAACTTAGTTTTTATTTTTGTTTTGTTTGCAGGTAATAAAAAGGGAGCCTTACTGGTGAGAGCTAGGAGGCAGCAGCTGGTGTTGCATTTTCCTCTGTGAGTCACCTTCCTCGAGCTTGTTCTAAAACATTGGGGCCAATGTTTAGTTCAAGTTTGAGGGGGTTTTATTGCTTTTCTTTTTATTGTTTTTTTGTCTGATCTGTTTGCTGGTTTTATGCTAAGTGTTGTGTAAATTCACGAGTTGAAGTCCTTTCTAAATTTGGCCTAAATTTTTCTTTTGTTCAAGAACTTGGTTCTCATAAAATTCGGGAATAATATATAGAGACAAAGGGATGGTTTTTCGAGGGTGGTAAGTTCGAAATAACGTGAGAGTGATGCGAGATTCATGAGAATAACTTGTCCCATCAGCATCACAATAACCAATTAAAGTAGAACTAGATCCATGAGAATATAGCATACCATAGTCACTTGTCCCATTTACATATTTAAGAATTCTGTTCACATGGTTGGCATGGCTAACTTTAGGATCAGCTTGATATCTAGCACATACCCTTACAGCAAAGGCAATGTCAGGTTTGCTAGCTGTGAGATATAGAATACTTCCTATCATACTTCTGTAAAGACTTTGATCCACACTTACTCCTTTTTCATCTTTAGATAACTTCAGATGTGTGGGGGCAGGTGTTCTTTTATGACTGTCATTTTCCATCCCAAATTTCTTTACTATATTCTTCACATATTTGCTCTGAGATAAGAATATGAAATCTTCCATTTGTTTAACTTACAGACCAAGAAATTAGGTTAACTCACCAACAAGGCTCATCTCAAATTTTGACTGCATTTGCTTGACAAAATGTTGAACCATCTCGTTTGACACACCACCAAACACAATATCATCAACATAAATTTGTGCAATCATGATCTTCCTTTCTTCTTCCTTGACAAAAAGTGTTTTGTCTATGCCGCCTTTCCTATATCCATTCTCACCAAGAAATTATGTCAATCTCTCATACCAAGCTCTTGGAGCCTGCTTTAATCCATATATAACTTTCTTTAGTTTGTACACATGGTTAAGAAAGCTTGGATCAACAAATACCTTAGGTTGTTCCACATAAACTTCCTCATTCATATACCCATTTAAGAAAGCACTTTTTACATCCATTTGAAACAACTTAAATCTTAGAATGCAAGCAACTCTTGAGAGTAGACTGATTGATTCAAGTCTAGCCACAGGGGCAAAGGTTTCATCAAAATCAACTCCTTAAATTTGAGTGTATCCTTGTGCAACTAATCTTGTCTTATTTCTAGTAACCACCCATTTTCATCGGATTTATTCTTGTACACCCATTTAGTGCCAATCACATTTGTCCCTTCAGGTCTTGGAACCAGATCCCAAACTTCATTTCTTCTAAAATTTTCTAGCTCTTCTTGCATAGCATTAATCCAAAAATCATCAGTTAAGGCTTATTTGACATTCTTAGGCTCAATTTTTGAAACAAAGCAAGAGTTTGATATCCCTTCTCTTGATCTAGTAGTAACTCCTTTATTTAGATCTCCTATAATAAGTTCCTTTGGATGATCTCTCTGAGTTCTGATTGAAGGCCCTTTATTGATTTGACTGGGCTCAGGAACTTCTTGAGTTGGATTATGTTGTACCCCAAAATTTTCCCTCTCACTTATCAAGAATTTGCTCACAAGATCTCCTTGGGCTCAAGACTGCACTAGGGTTTGATCAGCTCAAGACACCTCCTTAAGCACTGATGACCAAAATTAGGGTTTGAGATTGCACAAGTATTTTTGAACTTCCAATGCCCCATATGACTTTCATAGGTCATTATGGACCCTCAAGATCACTCATGTCAAGTTTCAAGCCTTGAATCACGTTTTTGCTCAGTCAATTGAGCAGTTGACCGAAAAATCAGTTGTATTGGGGAAAAAGTCAACTATGGCCAATTTACTGTGAAACTTCATAATTTTTTATCCATATCAACATTTTAGACTCATATGTATCATTTTATCAAGGTTGGACCACAATTCTTCAAGAAATTTGATCAAATCTCCAAAAGGGCAAAATGGTCAAAATTAGGGTTTTGACTAGGAAAGGGAAATTTCTGGTTTTTGACCTAGAAAATGATCAATTGGTTTAAGACATGATCTCAAGAGTCCAATTTCATCATTTTCACTTAATGACATGGTCCAAAACATTGCAAGTCCATTAGATTGACAAATGAATTTTTCAGTCAACTGTATACTGAACAGTCAAACTTTGACTTTTTGGTCAAATTCAAGTGCCAAAGATCATAATTCATGAAAACATGTCAAAATATGAAACTTATTCATCAAGAAATCTAAAATTCAATATTTCATTTTGAAAAGTCAAAATTTCTAAACTTAGAAATTTTTCTAAGTGTTGGAAATTTCATGTTTTTTCATAACTTTGAGTAAAATTTTCATCATGATGCAAGATGATTCAAGAGAAACTTCCAACATGAAAGTTGTAGATCTCCATGAAATCTATAACTTTTATTTACACAACTCCTTCCAACATTTCTTGGATCTCAAGTTATAATTTTATGAACATGTGTCATGAAACTAAACACTTAGTGAAATTTTGCCCTAATTTGGCCAGGATTTTGACCTAACTTCATGACACTTTTTCATATAGTTCCAAGGGGAATCTTAAAAAGAAATACAAAGATGGGTTGTATAGAACATTGAAAGCTTTCAAAAATGTCCAATAACTCCTTGAGATCATTCTTGAGTAGGGATAATCGAAGAGATGAAGTTAGGGTTTTATCACTTTAATTACAAGTCATTTTAGTGATGAACAATATTCAAATTCAAACCATGCTACATAAACACTACTTTGCAGGCCTCAAAATTGTTAGGCACTCCAAAATTAATGGTTTACACAGCTGTTAGAGGCCTCACTTCAAGCATTCAATGCATGGACATGCTTTTTATCCATTTTTGGAAGAAAGGTCACATTGTCATTTTGATAAAGCAACTTTTTGTACAAAACTTGTTCTTGAGCCATGCACTTGTTCTCTTCTGATCAAACAGGTCCTATAACTCATGAGAAATGTTTCAAACACTTACAATCACCCATCCCATGCTTGTACCTCTCCCTTGAAACTTGTTTCCCTCTTTTCTTCAAAATCAAGTAACCTAGCCAAAAGCTAGAAACTTGTACTTCTGATTGTCCAAAGCTCTCAAACATTTTTGTTTATACATACACAAACTATTTGTACTAAACACATGAATGCTTGACCACTAAAAAACACCTAAAAACCAGAATCACACTTCACATTTCCATTTTCACACAAACTGGCCAAAAACTTAAAACTCATAATCTACTCGTGCGTTTCTTGGCCTTTTGATTTCTAAAGTTTCTAAACATCACATAGAATCAATTACACACCCTGTTATAGAAATGTAACACCATTCTCTATTTCCAAAAAAAAAGAGCTCTGCACATCGACTTCTCCAGACCATTTTAGCCAGCCATTGTTCAAGCTAATCATTGCATTAGCTTCCTGGTACCTCAAGGAAGCTAACCTGATCATCACCATCACTTGAAACAAGCTCCAACTCAAAACACGATTTCCAGTTTTGAGGTAAGTTTTCTCAACTTGGAATTCTTCATACAAGCATCATCAATGATTTATTTGTGAACAAAACATGTAGATGTCATTTCCTTAAAGCTAACCATGTCCATAGGTTCCATTAATTTTTCTTGAGCTTAGAGAATTTTGAAACTGAAATTTCTGAGATTGTTAGGGTTCAGATTAGGGCCATTAAAATTCATGCTTATATTTGATCTATAGTATTAATGATTTACATTTCTGAAACTGTGAGAAAATTTGCTACAAGTTTCATGTTTAAAGTTTTCATTTTTTATGAGAAATGAGCAAGTTACAGTTGGTCTGGATGGAGATTGAAGATGAAGTCTTCAGGGCGCGTTTTGCCTTGTATATTTATTGTTTTGCTTATGTTAACAGATGTACAGCCACCCCAGTGGTAGAAGCGCACGCCTGTAACCTTTGGGACCTGGGTTCGAGCCCCAGTGGTACCCTTTTGCATTTTTTTTTACATATTTTTGCATTTCTGACTTTTTTGAGAGCGTGGGCCTTATTGGGCTTGCTTTGTTTTTTTTTTGCTGACTAACCCCCTTGTAGGTTTTTTGCACACCGGGCCCAATTTATTTTATTTTTCATTTCTTATTTTATTTTCTTTTCCTAATTATTTGTTTTTACTAATATTAAAAATCATAAAATACAAAAAAATGATAGATTTATATTTTGACTTAGTTTATTTTATTTTTCACACAAAATAATATTTTTATTAACTATATTTTATTTATTTATTTACTTATTATCTTGTAAATATAATTAAAACTAGGTTATTAGTTATTTTCTTTCATACTAATTAAAGTATATTATTTTTTATATAAAAAAGAATAAAAAGATTTCATGATACTATAAATATTTTCAAGACAAAAAAAATACCAAAAATACTTTTCTTATAAAACTTATTTTCTTTTATTTTAATTAATAGATTTAGGGTTTTGTTTAAAAATCTTTTCTTAATAAATTTAGGGTTAACTTTTCATTAACTATTTTTCTTTTAATTAATTATATTATGACAAAAACTTTTTCACTAAAAAAAAACATCCAAAACAAAAATCCATTTTCTTTACATTTTGCATCTTTGTACATTTATTCATTTTGTACTTTGTATTTATTTATTTCCTTGTATATTGATACCAATTCAATATGGTTGTAATAGACTAACTAGGTTTATATTTTTTCAATCCCCATTCAATTTGTATACCCCCTCCTCACAAATGTTGTAATAGCGTAGTAACTTTAAATTTCACAATTTATCGCTTTTATATAACATGCTAGTAATTAGGGTTTGTATGGAAAGACTAAAACCAATACTTAGAAAACACTAATCAAAGAAAATCAAGCATTAAAAAGACACACTTGCACCCTTGCACCCTTAGGGTAAACCCACTTTGTTGCCTTACCAAAATGGCCATATTATGCATGTGAGGTGTCTTAGTAAAAAATAAATCAAAATACAAGATCATAATCCCTCGATGACGCTATCAAAGTTGCCTTTCAAAAATGATATTAGTCCCTTAAATAAAATGCTAAGATATATTACAACATTGCTAATCATGGCTATACGATGACCCTTTCCCGTTCCTTTTACCTCCAAAGGTAGGGTTACTTACCAAATCAATGGTAAGATAACAATGTCAAAGGAAAGAGGAAATAAACATGAAAGACTTTTGAGTAGGTAGAATGTTCCTAGTTGCTTGATCAATATCAAACCAAAAAATCCTTGCTATTTTCAAAACAAACACCAACACTTTCAAAAACATCTTTCAAAATTGAAAACATTTTCAAAGGATCAACACTTTGTATACATTCTTACGAACGAGAATCATTACAAAGTTTTCCTAAACGATGGCACCTTTTCAAATACTTTCAAAAACCACACAAAGCATATTTTCAAACAAAAGCAAGTGATCTAGAAAGTAACTAAGAGACCATGGAAAACCATGGATGAAAAGGGTGCTAATACCTACCCTTTTTCATAATCTACCCCCCGAACTCAAGAAATAATCTCAAAGGTCTTTCCTGTACTTTTTCACCTTTCCTTTTGGATAAAAGAAAAGTCGGTGGCGACTCTTGCTAACCGCAACATTTGCGATAAAACGCAAAACACTCAAGTCAGTTCTCCCATCGTATCACAGAACTGGCGACTCTGCTAGGGAAAATTCTAAAAATGGGGTTACCTTAGGATTAGATCACATTTACTTGGTTTCATTATTTTACTTGTTTGCTTTACATTATGGTTCTTTGTTTGGGTTTGAATCCTCTACCGGATTTGGGATACCTTATAGGTAAGTAGCAATACGTTGTGGAAAGTGTGTGGGGTATACCGACATGGTCTAAGCAATAGCTATGTTAGTGTGACATATTTGTGGGTACTGGTAGCCTTTGAGTTAATGAAAGAGAGTACGGGGCTGCTGAGTGATGTCATGAAGCACTAATGAACTTTTAGAACCTTTACTTGACCAACTTGGCCTTTAGGATGTAGGGAGATGACCGGCTTTGGTGCAGTCCGAAGTTGGTAGATACTCGACACTACACTCATTGAGGTTTGGTTTCTTGGAATATTTCGGTCACCATTAAGGAGGCTTGTACTGAAACAATGATCAAGGACACAAACCAGTGATATTGAGCTCCTTAGAACCCGGTTACTATTACTAGGACAGGTTTGAGCCAACTAAACTTCAAGAGGGTACTTACCTATAAGACTCCATGCAAGCCTAAACCTAAGGAATTGTTTGTTTTGTTCGTATATACATACTTGTACATAACATCATGAACTTCATAAAATCATACTCATTCACTAACCATTCAAGGATCTTGGGATTTATCTTTGGTCTGTTTTGTAGGATATGGACTCTCTTCGCAGGAAAACTATTCAAGTCAATCTTGTAAGGATCCCTCCACAACTAAAGGAGCTAGCTTCAAGGATTCTTGAAAATTCTCCATTCACCGAGAGACATGGTCTCCTACTCAACTTGGTCACTTCAAACACTGATGAAGACATGATGAAGGTTCTCTTCTAGTTCTTTGATCCATTACACCATTGCTTCACATTTCCCGATTATTAACTTGTGACAACTTTGGAAGAATTCTCCCAACTCTTGAGGATTCCCATTCTCAATAAACTACCCTTCAACGGTACGGAAATAGACCCAAATCCAGAAGAGATTGCTCAAGCTCTACACTTGCACTCATCTGATGTCACAACTCATTGGGAAACAAGGAGTGGTGTCAAAGGTTTCCTAGCAAAGTTCTTGTTTGAGAAAGCCCAAAATTGTTGGAATTCCTTGGACCTGCAAGCCTTTGAGGAAATTTTGGCTCTTCTCATATATGGGATGGTTTTGTTTCCAAACCCTGACCAACTCATAGACGTGAACACCGTCAAAATCTTCATATCCTGCAACCCGGTGCCTACATTGGTAGGGGATATCCTACACTCTTTTCACACTCGCACAATGAGGAAAAGAGGTGTCCTTAGGTGTTTCACTCCTCTCTTGGCAAGATGGTTTATTTCGTATCTTCCCTGATCTGTATTGAAGAACGAGCAAGGTTCAAGGTGGTCACAAAGGTTGATGATGCTCAAACATTCAGACATTCATTGGTGCTCCCGATCCATAGAGAATGTTACTATTGTCAAACATTGTGGAGAGTTTCCTAATGTCCCCCTACTTGGCATTAGAGGAGGTATCACCAACAACCCCTGCTCAGCCTTAAGACAGTTTGGTTATGCCTGAAGGGATGGTCCGCATGAGATGTTGATTCAAGGTTTGGTATTTGACTACGAGAACAACGATCAAGGTCTTCGCCAGAGATTTATCCGAGCTTGGAGAATGTTGAACACGGTTGATAGTAAGACTTTGGGGCACAAAAATTCCATCCCTCTTGAGCCTTACCTCAAATGGGTACGAGCTCGTGCTCAGAGTCTTATGATGCCTTATCCCTCCATCCTCCCGGTAATCATTGAGCCTTTCATGGAAGGAGATGTTCCATACACTATCCTACATCCTGACATGCCTACCTCTCTTGAAGACCTACAAAGAGATTGGATACAACTCAAAGGGGAGTGAGATACTTTTGAAGCCCAATTCTAGGCAAGCGAGAAGAAGATTTTGGAACTCACTAGGCTACTTCATGAGGAGCAGACTCTGAATGCCTACATTGCACCAAAGAGGATGCGCACTACCTTTCTATCTTAGAGTTTCTTGTATTTGTTTTTCCCAAGGAGGCATTATTGTACGCAAGCTTTAATTCATTAATATAACGTGTGTTTCATTTTTTGTCTAAAACAAATTTGAATCTTTAAAATCCTTGAAATCATTGCATATGCATTCACCATTCATCATAACATAAGCAGGTTTCTTGTAACAAGTCTCCTCATCTCTCTACTATTTATTTCAGTAAGATTGATCTCGAGCAAATGGTGAAGGACCTCCAAGCTCAGAATGCACAGTTTCAACAGTTGTTCTTAACTCTAGCCAAAGGACAAGAAGAGTTGAAGACCTTGCTGGCTGAGGAGAAGAAAAAGAAGATGAAGAAGATAACCGGAGTTCTAAACATGGGAAGAAGATTCCAAGGGCGGACAAGAAGGGATTTAGACTTTGCAATGACATCCAATGAGAAAGAGAATCAAGATGGGAAGGGAAAAGAAACAGTTGTCCAGTCTGAATCAAAAGAGGAAGAGGAAGAAGAAGACTATTATGAAGATCAATACCCTCCAACCGATGACAAGTATAAGCATTTAGGAGAACGATTGAGTGCAATGGAAATCCAAAAAGTGTTTGGCTTGGACTTTGAGGAGTTGGGATTAGCATCGGGGATTCTCATTCCTCCAAAATTCAAAGCACCTGTATTTTCCAAATATGACGGAGTCTCATGCCCCAAAATGCATCTCCGGTCCTATGTGAGGAAAATCTAACCCCATACCGCTGATAAAGTCTTATGGGTACACTTCTTCCAAGATAGTCTGTCTGGAACTCAACTTGATTGGTTTTATCAGTTAGAAAGAGCCAATGTTCATAACAGGGAAGATCTTGCTGCAGCCTTTTACAAACAATACCAATACAATGCTGATCTTGCGCCTACCTGTACTCAACTCCAGAGTATGGCCATGATTTCAAGTGAAGGTTTCAAGGACTACACACAAAAATGGAGGGACTTAATAGAGAGATAGTCCAGCCTTCTTTATCAGAAAGAGAGTTAGTTGATATGTTCTTGGGCACCTTGTCCGGACCTTTCTTCAATCACTTAATTGGGAGTTCATCAGCAGGTTTTACCGAACTGATATTTACCGAGAAAGGGTAGAAGTCAGGATAAAGAATAAGAAGATTTAGAAAGATACATCCTCTGCTGTTGTAAGGAAGACATTCATTGGAAAGAAGGAAGTAGTTGTTGTATATCCTCAGAGAAATCAAGATAGGGTCGAACGCCATCCAATGGTGGGGGCTATTATGACTCCTAAACCTGCACGTGATCAGCAAAGAAACAATCAGCCGAGAATGGAAAGACCAGTCAGAAAATTCACTCGAATTAATATGACAATATCTCAAGTATTTCCATATCTATTAAGATCCAACCTAGTAACTTTGAAAGAAGCTCCAAAGAACCCTACCACAACGTCTCCTCACTATCATCCTAATGGCCGCCGTGCATACCACTCTGAGAGTCACGACCATGACACTAATAACTTTTGGGCTCTAAAGAACAAAGTACAAGACCTACTTGAAGCCAAGGAGATTAAATTTAATGATCCAGAAAAGCCCAATGTCATTTCTGCCCCTATGCCCAAACACGGCCATAATGCCAATGCCATTGAGGAAGATATGTTTGTTACTTCAGTTGATGAGCTTGTGACCCCACTCCTGACTATCAAAGAGAACCTGTTGATTGCCGGTGTCTTCCCGGGATGTGATGAAAGCTGTCATTTCTGTTTGTCCTCACCAACCAGCTGTCCTTTGTTAAAAACAGGCGTTCAATGCCTAATAGATAACAAGGAAATTTTGTTCGAAAAGACTTCTGTTCCAACTGTTTCTTATAATGATGTTTCCATCGTTACCATTTCCGAAAATTCTTCCAGGGTCTCCACCAAAAGACCCGTTAGAATTTCATCAATTCCAAAAGTAGCTCATTTGATAATTACAATGCCTGGACCAATCCCGTATTCGTCAGACAAAATCGTACCATGGAATTATGGAGGGGATGTCTACTACCACGGTATAAAGCAAGATTGGCCAGCTGCTGAAGATTCAAGTTCTGAGAAAGTTGACTCTGATGTCAGTAATTTTGCAGGGACTAGTAAGATCACTCAAAGTGGAAGGATATTCTCTGTAGAAATTGCTCTCCAAAAAGCAATTTCTGGACCCGTAATCATTCCTGTTATTGTTGCTCCTCCAAAGGTTGTTCCCAGTCTTACAATCATCTCTACTAATACTCCAACTGACAAAGTTGTTACAATCCCTATTATCAGTCCTACTGAAATTCCTGCTGCCGAGTCAACCGAGACTCAAGGTAAAAGTATTCTGATTGAGCCTGTCCGGACGAAGGCACAATCATTAGCTATCCTTGAGACCTCCCGGAAAGAGATGGAGGAAATTCTAAAGATCATAAAAAGAAGTGACTACAATGTAGTTGAGCAACTGGGGCAAACTCATTCTAAAATTTCCATGCTGGCTTTACTACTATGTTCCGAGGCTCATGCAAAAGCCTTGATAAAATTCTTGAAAACTACCCATGTACCCCAAGAAACATTTGCCGATCAGTTCCAAGACTGCGTAGCCAGCTTGACTGTAGATAATGGTTTAGGTTTTTCAGATGCTGATTTAACGCCAAGAGGGAGTAAGTATAATGAGGCATTACATGTCTCAGTGGAATGCAGAGGCACAACTCTGGCTCATGTGTTGGTTGACACCGGTTTGTCTCTGAATGTTTTTCCTAAAAAGGCTCTTGATGGGCTTGACTGTGAGGGATTGACATTGAAACTAAGCAACATAGTAGTGAGGGCCTTTGACGGCTCAAAAAGGATAGTGCATGGGGAAGTAGACATGCCCATCAAGGTTGGAACCCAAACATTTGATTCAACCTTTTATGTAATGGATATTCGCCCTTCATATTCATGCTTGCTAGGTCGACCATGGATTCACAATGTTGGCGCTGTCACTTCTATGCTGCACCAAATGCTGAAGTATCCAATTCAAGGGAAAATTATCACCGTTCATGGAGAAGAAGAGTATATGATCATCCATCTCAATTCCTTCAGATGTGTGGAATTAGATGGGGAATTTATTGAAACTCCATTTCAACATTTTGAAAAAGTCCCTCAAGATGTGGCAGTAACCAAGGTTGTGTCTCAAGTTCCCAATATCACAAGGCCCCCGCTCAGGATGTCGTCTTTGAAGGATGCTAAGACAGTAATAAAAGAAGGTGGGTGCACTATTTGGGGTCAGCTCCCAGATATCCCATACAAATCTGATAAGTTTGGCTTGGGTTTCACTTCAAGTGCCCAGAAAGCTGTACGTCACGCTCGTGCTGAAGGACCACCCTTGAAGATCACCAACCGTGAAGTCAACGCGATAGAGGATGATGAAGATGGCTGCAACCTGGAGGATTGGATCTTCCCAACTGTCAGTGGAGGGCTCAGCAATTGGGAGGCCGGAGATTTTATCCCGATCACTTTCATCCCACAGTAATTTGTCTTTACATTTTGTTGGATCTGTAATATTAAAACAATTCGGACTCTTAAAACCTTGTGTCTTACCCGAGGCACAATGGTCCATTTGTAAGGGTTATTATCTCATTTCCATATGACATCAATGAATCATGGACGTTTTTGCATACAAACTTTGTGCTCATTGTTTTTCTTTTTACATTTTTATTCCTATCAATGATAGTTATACTCTTACACACACGCACACTCACAATGCAGGTCCACATCCATTCGGGATCCCACGGGTAACAGTTCTGCTATGGCTTTCTGTGACTCTGAAAATATAATTTACCAAGCCAAAGACGAAGGTGAAGAAGATTGTGAAGTACCAGGGGAACTTGCCAGATTGCTACAAAAAAGAAGAGAGAACCATTCAACCCCACGAGGAACCAGTGGACACAATCAACATGGGTACCAAAGAAGACAAAAGAGAAGTCAAAGTGGGTGCCAATCTGGAACCCAGTGTTACAGAGTGTCTGATTCAGTTGCTACACGAGTACGCTGAGGTCTTTTCCTGGTCATATGAAGACATGCCAGGACTTGATGCAGATATTGTGGTACAACGTCTCCCTACAAAAGAGGATTGCCCACCAGTAAAACAAAAGCTCCGTCGAATGCGACCAGATATGTCGGAGAAGATAAAAGCTGAAGTCATGAAGAAATTCAACACTGCATTCTTGGCCATCACCTCTTACCCACAATGGGTTTCCAATGTTGTTCCCGTGCCCAAAAAAGGCGGCAAAGTGAGAATGTGTGTGGACTATAGATATTTGAATAGAGCAAGCTCTAAGGATGATTTCTCACTCCCCCACATTGATATTCTAGTTGACAATACGGTACAGCATAAAGTGTTTTACTTCATGGACGGTTTCTCAGGCTACAACCAAATCAAAATGGCGCCCGAGGACATGGAGAAAACAACCTTTGTCACAAAATGGGGCACATTCTGCTACAAGGTTATGCCATTCAGACTGAAGAATGTTGGGGAAACCTATCAGCGTGCCATGGTAGCTCTATTTCACGACATGATACACCACAAAATAGAGGTCTATATGGACGACATGATAGCTAGATCTCAAACAGAAGAAGAGCATCTTGATCATTTACAGAAACCGTTTGAGAGGCTAAAGAAGTACAAGTTGGGGTTGAACCCAAATAAATGCATGTTCGGAGTAAGATCTGGTAAGCTCCTAGGCTTTGTCGTTAATAATAAGGGTATTGAAGTAGATCCTGCTAAGGTGAAAGCGATACAAGAAATTCCTGCTCCTCGTACCGAGAAGGAAGTCAGAGGATTCTTGGGACGTTTAAACTACATTGCCAGATTCATTTCTCACCTGAAAGCTACTTGTGAACCAATCTTCAAATTACTAAAGAAAGATCAAGTAGTCAAATGGGATGATGAATGCCAAATTGCTTTCGACAAGATCAAAGAGTACCTACAAGAGCCTCTTGTTTTAATGCCACCAGTCAAGGGAAGATCATTAATCATGTATCTGACTGTTTTGGAAAATTCAATGGGGTGTGTGCTGGGGCAGCATGACGAGTCTGGCCGAAAAGAGAACGCTATTTATTACCTGGAAAAAAAGTTTACCGACTGTGAAACAAGATATTCACTGCTCAAGAAAACTTGTTGCACTCTGGCATGTGCTGCTCTCCGGCTAAGATATTATATCTTGACCCATACTACCTTGTTAATATCTAAAATGGATCCGATAAAATACATCTTTGAGAAACCTGCTCTCTCTGGGAGAATAGCGAGATGGCAGATGTTCCTGACAGAATATGACATATAATATACTACCCAAAAAGCCATAAAGGGAAGTGTACTAGCTGATCACCTTGTTCACCAAGCTGTGGAAGACTACCAGTCCATGAAGTTCGAATTCCCAGATAAGGACATTATGATGGTAAACAACTGTGAAGAATTCAGGCCATATGACGAACCTGAACAAGGATCCCGATGGACCCTGGTTCTCGATGGGGCATCTAACGCACTCGGCAACAGTATCGGTGTTATACTCATATCTCCGGAAGGATGTCATACTCCTTTTACTACAAGACTGTGCTTAAATTGTACAAACAACATGGCAGAATACGAAGCGTGCATTTTTGGTCTCAAAGCTGCCATAGACTTGGGGATCAAATCCTTGAATGTATTTTGAGATTTAGCTCTGGTCATCAGCCAGATCAAAGGTGAATGGGACACCAAACACCCTAACCTTATCCCTTACAAAGAACATGTTTTGACATTGCTCCCACATTTTGAGAAGATTACCTTCGAGCACTTCCCACGAGAAGAAAATCAGCTAGCAGATGCACTAGCCACAATGTCATCTATGTTTAAACTTAAATGGAATAACGAGGCTCCCCAGATCACCATTGAACGAATGGATGAACCAGCACACTGTCATGAGATTAATACTAAAGAAGTAGTGGACCAGCCTTGGTTTCACGAAGTCAAGAGGTATCTCGAGGCACAAGAATATCCAGCAGGAGCTTCAGTCAATGATAAGAAGTTCTTAAGGATATTCTCTGCTAAGTTTTTCCTTAGTAACGACATTCTTTACAAACACAACCAGGACTTTGTGTTACTTTGGTGCGTAGACAAGGTTGAAGCTGAAAGGATCATGGCTGAGTTACATGAAGGCACTTTTGGAACCCATTCCAGTGGGCATACGATGGCAAAGAAAATCCTACGGGCTGGCTATTACTGGTCTACCATGGAAGCAGACTGCTATCAACACTCTCGAACTTCCATAAGTGTCAGATTTATGCTGACAAGGTGCACGTACCTCCGGTTCCTCTGAATGTCTTGACGGCTCCTTGGCCCTTTGCTATGTGGGAAATTGACATGATTGGGTAAATCAAGCCAACAACCTCTAATGGACATTGCTTTATCTTAGTGGCCATTGACTATTTTACCAAGTGGGTGGAGGTAGCTTCTTTCGCTTTCGTTAACAAGAATGTTGTCGCCCGGTTCATCAAGAAGAATCTCATCTGTCATTACAGTATCTCGGAGAGGATCATTACAGACAATGGTATGAACCTGAACAATACTATGATCACTGCCCTGTGCAAGCAGTTCAAGATCCAGCATCACAATTATCCCCCCAACTGGCTGAAGATGAATGGTGTTGTCGAAGCCGCAAATAAGAACATTAAAAAGATCATACAGAAAATGAAAGTCACATACAAAGACTGACATGAGATGTTATCATTTGCTCTCCACGGGTATCGTACCACAGCCCCACATCAACCGGGGTAACACCCTATTCTCTGGTATACGGAATGAAGGTTGTCTTGCCTATTGAGGTCTAGTTCCCCTCTCTAAGAATTATGAAGGATGTGAGGCTGAATGAAGATGATTGGATCCAGACTCGACTTGATCAACTAAACTTGATTGACGACAAAAGGCTTACTGCTGTCTGCCTTGGTCAGATGTATCAAAAATGGATGATCAAGGCTTTAAATAAAAAGGCCAGACGCCAAGTATATCAAGTTGGGGATCTGGTGATCAAGCGCATCATACTACCGCAAGGTGATCCCAGGGGAAAATGGACTCCTACATACAAAGGACCATTTTTATTCAAAAACATATTCTCTGGTGGCGCAATGATCTTGACCACCATGGATGGCGACGACCTCCGCACCCTGCGAATGCAGACATAGTCAAAAGATACTACACATCAGAGACCCGCTAGGTTGACACACCTAGGCAAAACAAGGGCATCCCGGCGAACTAAAAGGTTCGGGCAAAAATTAGGGATAAAACACAAAAATCTGTACACCCGACAAGTTGAAAATCCGAAAGGGCGACTTGGGAAAAAAAGGGTTTCCCGGTGGACTGAAAACCCGAAAGGGCTGTCCAGGAAAAAGTTAGGGAATTAAAGCGTATGACTATGTCCTGTTGGATCACCTTACGGACGACCTGTAAGCTCAGCGGTTCTGATCAATCCAATCAGCTTCAGACAAGGCAAAAAATACACAAGATGCTCAAAGACACGAAGGCTATAGCAGAATGGGAACCCCATGGGATTATTGCACATAGCTATCTTTTCTTTGTATCAAATTTCATTTTTTATGGAAGCATTCTCTTACTAGAATGTTTGTCTCGTTGTACAAAAATACTTACTCAAAGTCAATACAAAGATATCCCTCGAAAGTGCAAACTATCTGTTTTTCTTTACTCTTTTGTTTTGTTTACAAAAACGTCCAATGATTTATTTTTGAACATATGCATTTGAACATAATTACTGTTTACAAATAAGAAAGATAGAAAGACAGTCACTGACGGCTTTAAGAGATAGGGAAACCTCTCTATGCTATTTCCATAAAGTCCCCTACAATATGCAGTTTAATCCCCGGCAGAACAAAGCTCCCAACTAGCAATCCCCAGTAGAAGTCACCAAATTTCTCCGGATTCCCCAAGCAGGATTTTTCAACAGTACACGGCATTTCCCTTACAACAGAGTTTATTTCTCTAAGTGGAAATTCATCAACAATTCAACTTCACAACATGAAGACTTACATATCCTCAGTAGTGGTCAGGGATTTATTTTCCCCAAATCCAACAAACAGCACAACAGATTAGCTCACATACACATACATTTCATCCATATGTCATAAACCTTGATAACACAAATGCATTATACCATGCATTTCATACAACATGACTTTGCATTTTAGCTAACATTTTACCCTTTTCAGGATAAGGTTAACATCTACCATTGACATTGTTCAAAGTCTTCAAATACAGTTCAGATACGCTCCAAGACACAGACGCCAGTCTGATACTCATTCAGATTCAACTCCCAGATACAGTTCAGATATGCTCCATACATGGATGACATCCTGAAGCTCATTTGACTTTCAGATACAGTTCAGATACGCTCCAGACATAGACGCCTTTCAGATACTCATTCAGATTCAACTTTCAGATACAGTTCAGATACGCTCCAGACACAGATGCCATTCTGATACTCATTCAGATTTAACTTTCCGATACAGTTCATATACGCTCCAGACATGGATGCCATTCTGATACTTATTCAGATTCAACTTTCAGATACAGTTCAGATACACTCCAAACACGGATGCCATTCTGACACTCATTCAATTACAGCTTACAAACACAGCTCAACAATCACTTTCGGATGGAATCTACAAGCCCATCTCCAACAAATTTCTATCATCTCTCTAAATGTCATCTTTAAGCCCATTCCCTCTACCATCACATCACCGAGTGCAAATTTCTGGGCACTCTAGTGTCCAATCCTCTTCCACCTTCGAGTCACGAATGGCAAAACTCGCCATTATAACTCTTCTAGTTTAAGAAGATTGAACAGGGGCAGCTGTTGTACCCCAAAATTTTCCATCTCACTTATGAATAATTTTCTCACAAGATCTCCTTGGGCTCAAGACTGCACTAAGATTTGATCGGCTCAAGACACCTCCTTAAGCACTGATGACCAAAATTAGGGTTTGAGATTGCACAAGGATTTTTGAACTTCCTATTCCCCATATGACTTTCATAGGTCATTATGGACTCTCAAGATCACTCATGTCAAGTTTCAAGCCTTAAATCACATTTTTGCTCAGTCAATTGAGCAGTTGACCTAAAAATCAATTATATTGGGGGAAAAATCAACTATGGCCAATGTATAGTCAAACTTCATAATTTTTTATCCACATAAACATTTCAGACTCATATGTATCATTTGATCAAGTTTGGACCACAATTCTTCAAGAAATTTGATCAAATCTCCAAAAGGGCAAAATGGTTAAAATTAGGGTTTTGACTAGGAAATGGCAATTTCGATTTTTGACCGAGCAAATGATAAATTGGTTTAAGACATGATCTCAAGAGTACAATTGCATCATTTTGACTTAATGACATGGTCCAAAACATTGCAAGTCCATTAGATTGACAAATGAATTTTTCAGTCAACGGATCAAAAGTCAACTGTATATTGAAAAGTAAAACTTTGACTTTTTGGTTAAATTCAAGTGCTAAAGATAATAATTCATCAAAACATGTCAAAATATGAAACTTATTCATCAAGAATTCTAAAAGTCAATATTTCATTTTGAAAAGTCAAAATTTCTAAACTTAGAAATTTTTCTAAGTGTTGGAAATTTCATGTTTTTTCATAACTTTGAGAAAATTTTTCACCATGATGCAAGACGATTCAAGATAAACATCCAACATGAAAGTTGTAGATCTCCATGAAGTATACAACTTTTCTTTACACAACTCCTTCCAAAAATGCTTGGATCTCAAGTTATAATTTTATGAACATGTGGTCATGAAACTAAACACTTAGTGAAATTTTGCCCTAATTCGGCCAGGATTTTGACATAACTTCATGAAACTTTTTCATATAGTTACAAGGGTAATCTTAAAAAGAAATTCAAATATGGGTTGTAAAGCACATTGCAAGATTTCCAAAATGTCCAATAACTCCTTGAGATCATTCTTGAGTAGGGAGAATCGAAGAGATGAAGTTAGGGTTTTATCACTTTAATTACAAGTCATTTTGGTGATGAACAATATTCAAATTCAAACCATGCTGCATAAACACTACTTTTCAGGCCTCAAACTTTTTAGGCACTCCATAATTAATGGTTTGCACAACTGTTAGAGTCCTCACTTCAAGCATTCAATGCATGGACATGCTTTTTATCCATTTTTGGAAGAAATGTCACATTGCCATTTTGATAAAGCAACTTTTTGTACAAAACTTGTTCTTGAGCCTTGCACTTGTTCTATTCTAATCAAACAGGTCCTATAACTCATGATAAATGTTTCAGACACTTACAATCACACATCTCATGCTTGTACCTCTCCCTTGAAACTTGTTTCCCTCTTTTCTTCAAAATCAAGTAACCTAGCCAAAAGCTAGAAACTTGTACTTCTGATTGTCCAAAGTTCTCAAACACTTTTGTTTATACATACATAAACTATTTGTACCAAACACACGAATGCTTGACCACTAAAAAACACCTAAAACTCAGAATCACACTTCACATTTCCATTTTCACACAAACTGACAAAAAACTTGAAACTCATAATCTATTCGTGCATTTCTTGGCCTTTTGATTTCTATAAAGTTTCTAAACATCACATAGAATCAATCCCACACCCTGTTCTAGAACTATAACACCATTAACACCATCCTCCATTTCCAAAAATAGAGCTCTACACATTGACTTCTCTAGACCATTTCAGCCAGCCATTATTCAAGCTAATCATTGCATTAGCTGTCTGGGACCTCAAGGAAGCTAACCTGATCATCACCATCACTTGAAACAAGCTCCAACTCAAAACACGATTTCCAGTTTTGAGGTAAGTTTTCTCAACTTGGAACTCTTCATACAGGCATCATCAATGATTTATTTGGGAACAAAACATGTAGATATCATTGCCCTAAAGCTAACCATGTCCATAGTTTCCATTAATTTTGCTTGAGCTTAGAGAATATTGAAACTGAAATTTCTGAGATTTTTAGGATTCAGATTAGGGCCATTAAAATTCATGCTTATCTTTGATCTATATTATTAATGCTTTACATTTCTTAAAACGTGAGAAAATTTGCTACAAGTTTCATGTTTACAGTTTTCATTTTTGATGAGAAATGAGTAAGTTACAGTTGGTCTGGCTGGAGGTTGAAGATGAAGTCTTCAAGGTGCGTTTTTCCTTGTATATTTATTGTTTTTCTTATGTTAACAGATGTATAGCCACCCCAATAGTAGAAACGCGCGCCTGTAACCTTTGGGACCTGGGTTCGAGCCCCAATAGTACCCTTTTGCATTTTTTTTACATATTTATGCATTTCTGACTTTTTTGAGCGCATGTGCCTTATTGGGCTTACTTTGTTTTTTTTTACTGACTAACCCCCTTGCACGCTGTTTGCAACCCTAGCCCAATTTATTTTATTTCTCATTTTTTATTTTATTTGCTTTTCCTAATTATTTTTTTACTAATATTAAAAATCATAAAATACAAAAAAATGATAGATTTATATTTTGGCTTAGTTTATTTAATTTTTCTCGCAAAAAAATATTTTTATTAACTATATTTTATTTATTTATTTACTTATTATCTTGTAAATATAATTAAAACTAGGTTATTAGTTATTTTCTTTAATACTAATTAAATTATATTATTTTTGAGATAAAAAGACTAAAAATATTTCATGATACTATAAATATTTTCAAGACAAAAAAATACCAAAAGTACTTTTCTTATAAAACTTATTTTCTTTTATTTTAATTAATAGATTTAGAGTTTTGTTTAAAAATATTTTCTTAATAAATTTAGGATTCACTTTTCACTAACTATTTTTATTTAAATTAATTATATTAAGACAAAATCTTTTTCTCTAAAAAAATCATCTAAAACAAAAATCCATTTCCTTTACATTTTGCATCTTTGTACATTTATTCATTTTGTACTTTGTATTTATTTATTTCCTTGTGCATTGATACCAATTCAATATGGTTGTAATAGACTAACTAGGTTTATATTTTTGCAATCCCCATTTAATTTGTATACCTCCCTCCCCACAAATGTTGTAATAGCGTAGTAACTTTAAATTTTGCAATTTATCGCTTTTATATAACATGCTAGTAATTAGGGTTTGTATGGAAAGACTAAATCAAATACTTAGAAAACACTAATCAAGACAAATCAAGCATGAAAAAGACACACTTGCACCCTTGCACCCTTAGGGTAAACCCACTTTGTTGCCTTACCAAAATGGCCATATTATGCATGTGAGGTGTCTTAGCAAAAAATAAATCAAAATACAAGATCATAGTCCCTCGATGACGCTATCAAAGTTGTCTTTCAAAAATGATCTTAGTCTCTTAAAGAAAATGCTAAGATATCTTACAACATTTCTAATCATGGCTATATGATGCCCCTTTCCCGTCCCTTTTACCTCCAAAGATAGGGTTACTTACCAAATCAATGGTAAGATAACAATGTCAAAGGAAAGAGGAAATAAACATGAAAGACTTTTGAGTAGGTAGAATGTTCCTAGTTGCTTGCTCAATTTCAAACCAAAACATCCTTGCTATTTTCAAAACAAACACCAACACTTTCAAAAACATCTTTCAAAATTGTAAACATTTTCAAAGGATCAACACTTAATATACATTCTTAAGAACGAGAATCATTACAAAGTTTGCCTAAACGATGACGCCTTTTCAAATACTTTCAAAAACCACACAAGCACATTTTCAAAAAAATG
This sequence comes from Vicia faba, assembly GCA_948472305.1. NCBI lineage: Eukaryota > Viridiplantae > Streptophyta > Magnoliopsida > Fabales > Fabaceae > Vicia > Vicia faba. The sequence continues at coordinate 783,985,395 of OX451737.1, read as the reverse complement.
CAAGTGATCTAGCAAGTAACTAAGAGCCCATGGAAAACCATGGATGAAAAGGGTGCTAATACCTTCCCTTTTCATAATCTACCCCCGGACTCAAGAAATAATCTCAAAGGTCTTTCCTGTGCTTTTTCACCTTTCCTTTTGGATAAAAGAAAAGTCGGTGGCGACTCTTGCTAACCGTAACATTTGCAATAAAATGCAAGACACTTAAGTCAGTTCTCCCACCGTATCACAGATTAGGATCAGTATTTCTGCCATTAGATTCTGTTGGAATGCATGACAAAGATGTTCCAACATCTTCTTTATCATTCCATCCTCTATCATCAATAATAACATTTATGGATTCCATCATAACCTTAGTTCTGGAGTTAAAGACTCTGTAAGCTCTGCTATTTGTAGAGTAACCCAGGAATATTCCCTCATCACTCTTGGGATCCATCTTCCTTCTCTATTCACGATCAGCTAAGATGTAACATTTACTTCCAAAAACATGAAAGTATTTGACAGTAGGTTTTCTTCCCTTCCATATTTCATACAAGGTGGATGAGGTGCATTTTCTTAGAGTGACTCTGTTATGGATATAGCATGCAATATTCATAGCTTCAGCCCAAAAGTGGTAGGGTAACTTCTTAGCACGAATCATAGATCTAGAAGATTCCTGAAGAGTTTTATTTTTGCATTCCACAACCCCATTTTACTGAGGAGTAATGGGAGAGGAAAACTCATGACTGATTCCTTCTGAAGAACAAAAATTAACAAATTTATTGTTCTCAAACTCCTTTCCATGATCACTTCTAATTCTAATGACATGCTTATCCTTCTCTCTTTGATGTTTTTGGCAGAGACCTTTAAAGACTTCAAAAGTTTCTGATTTTTCTCTGATAAAAATTATCCATGTGTACCTAGAGAAGTCATCTACAACAACATAGACATACTTCTTTCCACCAAGACTTTCAACCTGCATAGGTCTCATCAAGTCCATGTGAAGAAGTTCCAAAACTTTTGACGTGGTGAGATGTTTGATCTTCTGATGTGACATCTTAGTTTGCTTTTCCAATATGGCATTCACCACATACTCTCCCTTATTCTATCTTGAGCTTAGGAATCCCCCTCACGGCTTCTATATATATGATTCTCGTCATTCCTTTTAGATGAAAGTGTCCCAGTTTTTTATGCCACCGTTTTACGTAATTTTCTTTGGCTAAAGCACATGTTGAGGAGAAGTTCAACTCTTATGAAACCCTTAAATAACAGTTGTCTTTAGATTTGATTCCTTTCATAATAACTTCATTCTTATCATTACAAACGAGACATTATGTATTAGTGATGATTTCTTCGAACCCTTGATCACACATTTGACTTATACTTATTAGGTTAGTTGTTAACCCTTTAACAAGTAACACATTATCAAGTTTTGGGACTCCTAAACATTCCAGCTTTCCAACTCCTTTGATTTCACCTATGGCTCCATCACCAAAAGTCACATAACTGGTGGAATGATATTTGATATCTACCAACAGATTCTTAACACCTATCGTGTTTCTAGAAAAACCATTGTCAAAGTACCAGTCATCTTTGGTTGAGACTCTGAGAGAGGTATGAGCTATGAGACTAGCAACAACAGTTTTGGGAACCCACTGTTTCTTTTTTTTGTTGATATTTTGAGAGATCTGATTAGTCTTGGGAAGTAGAGCTATTTTAGGGCACCCATACAACTTGAAACAGAAAGGTCTTATATGACCAAACCTTCCACAGTCGTGTCACCTCCAGGGTTGGAATTTCTCTCTGGTGTGATTAACTTTTTTCTTGCCATGATGTTTGCCCTGATGTCTTTTCTTGCCATGATGTTTGTCATGATGTTGGGACATTTGATTCGACATCTTTGGTTTAGACTTGGCATGAGTGGAATCTGGTGAAGGTTCTTCTGAATAAGGTTTCTTTTTCTCATTAAACCCTAGACCACTCTTGTCTTCTGTCACTCTTCCAACTTGAAGAATTTCATCTAATGTGTCAAACCCTTTATTCAGCATCTTGAGTGATTTGACCATTCTGTCAAGATTGGAATTCAGGGAAGTCACTTCACTTTCCAGACTAGAGATAGTTTTCAGATGCTCTTTCCTTTTCGCCTTCAGCTGAGTTATGAGAGCTTTCTGTTTCTCCCCTTCTTGGTAAACTTCTGCATTCATGAGACACAATTCTCTATACGAGGCAGCTAACTCATCAAAGGTTAGTTCATCATCACTAGATTCTTCATCAGAAACATATTTTCCTGTCAATGCTTTAACATACTTGGTAGATTCCTCTTCAATATCACTCTCAGAGTCCACTTCAGACCAAGTAATAGATAGATTATTCTTCTGTTTCTTAAGATATGTAGGACATTCAGCTCTAATGTGATCAAAACCTTCACATCCATGACACTGTATTCCCTTCCCTTGAGTGGATTTTTCTTCAGACCTTTTTCTTTCAAACTCATTTGACTTATGGATATCAGATGAGATGTTCTTGACATTTGATCTTGGGTTCCTATCCATATTCTTTATCACTTTGTGAAACTGTCTTCCAAGCATAACTAAAGCATTAGACATTCCTTCATCTGTATCCAGATCCCAATCCTCCTCTTCATCTTCAATATTAGTTACAAAAGCTATGTGTTTGTTCTTCTTTTCAGATCTTTCATTGTTGCTTAATTCAAATGTCTGAAGGGATCCAACAAGTTCATACACTTTCGTCTTGTCAATGTTTCGTGCTTCTTCTATGGCAGTAAATTTCATATCGAATCTCTTAGGGAGAGACCTAAGCATCTTTCTCACCAATTTGTCTTCGGGTATTTTTTCTCCTAAAGCACTGGATGCATTAGTAATCTCAAGAATGTTCATATGGAAGTCATTAATACTTTCATCATCCTTCATTCTCAGATTTTCAAACCTGGTGGTGAGCAATTGAAGCCTTGACATCTTAACTTTGGATGTGCCTTCATGGGTAGATTGAAGAATCCCTCAGGCATCCTTAGCTACTTCGCATGGGTTTACTATTCTGAAAATGTTCTTGTCAATTCCATTGAATATAGCATTCAAGGCTTTAGAATTTTCAAGTGCAATTTCATCCTCTTCTATAGACCAATCTTCTTCTGGCTTTAACATAGAAGTAGGTTCTCCATATTCTACCAATTTGATAGGGTGTTTCCATCCTTTTAAGACATCTTTCCAAACCATGTTGTCTAGAGATTTTATAAAGGCCACCATACGTGGTTTCCAATAGTCATAATTGCTTCCATCCAGAATGGGTGGTCTGTTCACAAATCCTTCTTCCTTATCCATAGAACCAGAACGTATCTTCCCTAGATCTCACCCAGATACAGAGCAGGATGCCTGCTCTGATGCCAATTGAAATTGTGGTATCAGATATGTGATGTCGAAGGAGATGTCACGACACAAATATCTGAGGACAATATAAAATCAACAATATTAAAAGCAGTAAAAACATAAGGGATTGTTAACCCAGTTTGGTGTACAACAACACCTACTCTGGAGGCTACCAAGCTAGGGACAAGTCCACTAAATAGTATTAATTCATGGACCCTGAGTAAACAACCAGTTTACGATCTAATCACTTAATTACTGCCCGTGCTATACTTCTACCTAAGACACACCTAGGTATGAGGCCCTCCTCAAATCCCTTAAATCACTAACAGTGAAAAACAAATATAACTATTAAGTTTGAAAAAACTCAATCACTCAATACTTAAAAGCTTCTGAATGATCCCTAATTTACAACTCAAATTAAAACTCAAGTATTGAAACAATACTAGAGTGTATTACAATTAAAAGATTAAGACTTCTAAAACACAAAAAGTATATTTTTCTTCAATTGTTGCAGTTCTATGAATAAGGATGCAATCCTTATAAAGGCGCAACAACTTCTTTATGGGCTTGGGCTGGAAAACAAATATTGAAATATATTGAATCCCTTGAATATCTCCATGAAAGTAGGCCAAGATATAATCCATAAAGATGAGACATATCAAAAAATATTCCTCCATATTTTTCACAAGTTATAAACCACAAAACCTGAATAAGGCACGCTTAAAAATAGGAAACAGAAAATCAGAAAACATGTTCAGATCAACAGGCAGATGTTAAGACATCTGCTTTGACATCATCCAAAAATAGTTGATATGATTTACTTAAAATGTCAAGACATTAAGCAAGACATTACCAAAGTAGTGTTTTACTAAAATTGTTGCCAACAAACACTTACAGTTTCCTGCAGCTAATAAAGGAAAAGAATGCAAGTTAGTGGGATACACTTCTTCGATTTGGTGTAGTGATGCTGAGAATCGAAAATCCACAACAGGATATATGTTTATGCTAGGTGGTGCACCAGTTTCTTGAAGTTCAAGAAAGGAACCAATAATGGTATTATCATCACGCGAAGAAGAATACATAGTTGCGTCTCTTTGTGCATGTCAAGCAACATGGATGATGAACTTGGTCGAAGAGATAAACAGGGAAATATCATGGAGCAATTACCATGAAGATCGAAAGCATGCCAACTATCAAGCTGGCGAAGAACCTGATAGAACATGGTTAAAGCAAGCACATCGAAATCAGGTTCCATTATCTTCAAGAGCATGTAGCAAAAGGCAAGATGAACTTGGAACACTACATAACCGAGAATCAGATTGCAGACATCATGATTAAGGGAGTGCAGTTCAAAATATTTCGAAGACTAAGAGCTATGATTAATGTAGATAACTTAGACACAATGAATTAGGTCTAAGCAGCTTGCTCGACAGAGACAAGGAAATGTCGAAAATATTTGATTTAGTGTGAAAACAGTTTGTTACACACATATTTGATTTTAGGTTTAGATCTAAAATATAATAGATTTGATTTAGTTCTAAAATAGGTATTTTGGGCTTTTATAGTTTTGGGCTTTAGTTTAGGGAGTAAGCTAACCTAAAATTATAAATAGAGGGAGTAACCCCTATTTTTTGTGATCAAGTCAATCAAATTGTACTCACATATTTTGCAGTTGCAAAGTAAATAATAAAGTTTTCTACAGTTTGTGGGTAGAGAGAAAATCTAAAAAAAATAATTTCTTTCTCTGTATTTTATTTTTCATTATCATCGTGTGGTGATATCAATCTTGTTCATCAAGATTGATAGAAATTCATCATAGGTTTTTGTGGATTTCCAACATTGTGGAGTCTCCGTCCCACACTAGAATACCATAATATCGTAAATTAATATATAGTTTAACATTTTAATGTAGGTTTATTTGTCATTTCAAATAATTTATTTTATATATGTAATATGTAATGTTAGTAAAAGAGAGATAGATCTAAATGGTTATTTTAAAAAATTTTAAGTTTGAAAATTTAGTGTTCATGAATCTCAAGATTAAATATTGTTAAAATAATATATTTATTGTAGATGATTAATTTATTAATTTCTTGTGGTTAGTTTTTGAGTTTTCTATTAAAAAATTATGTTTATAGATCTCCGCAGAAACCGTGGAGATCTATGGGAATTCGCAGGGATCCGTGGGGATAGAGATGGGGGACAAAACTCTTCGTGGCGGGGATTCAAGATAGAGATGGAGAGTAAATTCGAAGGCAAGAATTGAGATAAGAATGTATCCCTCTCCCCCGCTCCTCCCCGCCCCGCCCTATTGGCATCTCTAGTCCCTACATTTTTGTTTACGACCACAGGGTCTCATGAGGATAGAATAGGATCATATCTAATATATACACCCAAAAGTAAAAATAGAATCACATATAATTTAGATAATAATTTACTCTAATATTATTTTATGAATATTTTTTATTTATTTATATATTCACTTTATAGAGTGAATAGTTGATATTGATACAATATTGTACCCCAAAATTTTTCCTCCCATTTTATTCAAGGCATGCTCATTAAGGTCCTCAATTGCTCAAGGTTGACCGAGAATTGACCAGACAAATTCTCCTCATAAGCAATGGATTTCCATCTAAAGTTTCATTTCTCACAAAGAATTATGGTTTGCAAGGGCTTCAAATGATTTTCACGGCACCCTATACGCCTCAACATAATGGCATAGCTGAAAGAAAGAAAAGAAGTGTACATGATAAGGTGTAGGTCGAAAGATAAGAATATGCCTAAGAGCTTTTGGGTCGAAGCAGCTTCGACAACAGTATGCAGTCTAATCTGATGCCCAACGAAGCACTAGGATCAAAGGAAGGATAGTTCGAAAGAAAGCGTGAGGAGGCTTTTATGAAGTATTCTATTGGAAGAACTATTAAAGAGGGTCATCGAAGGGTTCGTTTTCGAACCATGGAAATGTAAGTTATTCGAAGCATTACAAGGAAGGCACACTTCGATTGCCATGTTGGTTGAATTGGCGCTTTGAAAAGAAGAAGATGTTGAATTCGAAAGCTTTGATCTTATGGTTCATAGGACATGCATGCACCTGGACAAACGAGGAAGAAGTTGGATGATTAAAGTGAATTCTTGGTGCTCATGGGTTACCATTCGATTGGTGCATACAAGTTGTATTCACCAATCAAAGATGAACTAGTGAGCAGTAAAGATTTTTCTTGTAGAAGAAATAAAAGGGTGAGAGTGGAGTCAAAGTTCATTTCGACAAGAAGATGAACAAGTTGATACTTCGACTGGTCGAATCGAAGAACCACCTGTATAACTGTGATCAAAGAACAATGACCAGAACGAAGCTTGGACTGGTCGAATCGAAGAACCACCTGCACAACTATGTTCGAAGGAAAGAACAAAACGAAGCTTCGACAGGCCAAGATGAAGAGGTGTTCGAATTGAAGGAAATGAGATCGAAAGGAACAAGAATAGAGTTCGATTAGGCTGATTGGATAGTTTTTCATATCAAGCAACTAAGGCAGATGGTGACTCAATCGAAGAAGCCATAATGATGAGGCCTTGAGCAGTTCGAAATGGAACTCAGAGCCATCGAAGAACAAAACTTAGGAGCATTCGAAATAATTAAGATGTGAAAAGTTGAAACGAACACCTAATGGGATGAAACCTGTCCAGGTTCACTCAAAGCCCAAAATGGTAGAAAATCATCAAAAATGACAACTTTTTAAATCTTTCAATTTTTCTTTCAAAGCCATGGTTAATGGCTGATTCATGCCATTTTCATTCACCATCGCACCTCTATAAATATAAGACACATAATTCCTATACAGGGGGGATTGACTATCCAAGTTCCACACGTAATAAGCTGCCTCAAAAAACAGATCAAATTCTCAAAATCTCATGAAGGGATCAACTTTTGAAACACACTTTGCAGGCTCCTCCAGTCCAAACGAATACTAGCCCTCCTTAATGCTTAAAGCATCCCAAAACTGCAGACCGAAGCATACCAGCCATAGGTATAATTTTGAGATTCAATATTTTGATCTAAGCGTATCTCTATGTTTTATTGTGTTTGTGTGTGTTTATGATGAAATGGTAGACAGGTTATAGTCCTCTCATGCGAGCCCTAATGTCAGGATATGACTTACCATTATTAGGGAATCTGAAACTGATTCCTTCGAATATCAAAATCCAAGCGTCTCTTTCCTTTTGGCTTATGCAGCGCGCATGTTTTGATTTTGAATTATATATATCTGATTTGTTTTACTAATATAATTTTATGATTTTATTTGTATAAATGAATGACCAAACAACACAGATGGTAAAAAGGAAGTGTGAAAACGGGGAAGGACCTGGTTCGATACCCAGGTCTTTAGATTTTATTTATTCCTAACATGATATATGCAGATATAGTACTCCCGGGCCCAACATGCACACCATGCATCCTCAAGTCATCACCATTTGATCCGGATCTGAAAGCCTCAGATGCGCAGCTCATCATACACTCTCAAAAGCTAGCAACATAGGATCTAGCGCAACTCCTTGGTTTCTATTTGCTTGGGGCCCAACGAATTTCAGTTTTCACCCCCTCCTGTTTACTTTTGTTTCCAGGCCCATTCACACTTGTTTACTTTGTTTTTTTTTTGTTTTTTTATCAACATAAAAATCAGAAGAAAAATATAAGTAACTTAGAGTTAGGTTTTATTTTACTAATTTAGTTTAGTTAATTATTTTAACTTATTTTCCTAAATTTTAAAATCAGTAGACTTAGGATTTATTTGAATTTAATTCTTTTCATAAAACAAAAAAAAACAAGCAAAAAGATTTTCCTTTTTAGGGTTTAGACGTCTTTTCCATTTCGCGCGCGTTTGATATTTCTACTTTATTTTCATATTAATGTACTTGCTTATGGGATGTAATAGAATAACTAGGACTTTTTACTTTTTCTGCTTTATTCCCCCAAGTTTTAGGACATGTAATTAATCCCCCTCCCTGAAGCCTTGTAATAGTTTAGGATTTACATTTTCCGCACTTTTATTTCTGTCAAATTATTAACTGCTTAGATGTATGCTAACTAGGATTTCATGGCAAGAATGAAAAGATAAATAATTGAATACAACACACTTTCACATGCGCACCTCTAGGGTACCCCACTTCGGTTGCCTTCGGAAAATAGTCACAACTCTCGAAACGTGAGAGATTTTAGTGGCTACCCTCCGGTTTAAAGATCATATGTCCCTCAATGACCCTCTCGATGTTGCCTCAGTAAAAATGATCTAAAAACCCTAGGATAGTTACTAAAGTTTCTTTCCCAGTTTCCTTTGTGACTATAAACATCCCTTTGAATATTCCTCAAATATCCAACGACTAGGGCTACCTACTCAGTAATAGTATGATAGCACTGTTTAAAGGAAAAGAGGAAAAGAATAATCCTTTCGAGTAAAGTAGATAGTTCCTAGATGCTATGCTCAAAACAAATTTTTACACTTGCACAAAACAACTTTCAAAAACATTTTCAAAATGTTTCATCAACACTCTTGAGGACTGATACAAGATTTAACATAAAGCAAGCTGCCTTACTATTGGCATTTCAAAAACCCTTTTTTTCAAAAAAAAAACACACAAAGCACAAGGTATTTCAAAATGAGCTAAGCATCTAAGAGCATGTAGGTAACTACGGGATGGAAAGGGTGCTAACACCTTCCCTTTCCAAAATTTACCCCCTTACTCAGAAAACTATCGAAAGGTCTTTTTATATTATTTTCACCCTTTCCTTTGTTGGATAAAAGAAAAGTCGATGGCGACTCTTACTTACTGCAACATTTGAAAATACAAACACAAAACCAGTATAACAATTGATTCTGCCACCGTATTACAATACCCCTATTCAACAGAAAAAATAAATAAATAATTCAAATTGTATTTAATAAGCTGAAAAATGTCAACCAAATAAGAAGTTAGGAGTCCTTAGATAATTATCTATCATTCTGGCATAATCCATAATACATGTAAAGAAAAACTTTTTTTTTGAAATTTCTTAATCCACTATATGAATTGGAAAAGAATCCTTTACAAAATTGAAAGTGCCTTTCTATTTTCGAAAATACATTTTTGGATGTATCTTTTGTAACACACATAAAAGAGAAAAAATGGTTTCATCTTATAAGAAAACTTAAAGTTTTTCTAAAGATACATCTTTGTAATATAATATTAAATAAATTGTCAATTGACTATTACAGGGAGTCATACGGAGATGTATATCTGAAAAATTGAAGCAGAAATTTAGAAATATGTCACCTTTACATATCAGATTATTTAGGAGATGCATCTCCGAAAAAATCAAATGTTTTATTACTAAAATCAACCACCTGCATGACCAGACATCATTTCTATTTTTTCCCCATAAACCCTCTCTAAAAATCCATCCATTTTCAATCATGTTTTTCACTCTAAAACTTCATTCTTGTGTTTCATCAAATTCAAAGGAGCAAAAGAAGTTATAATTTAAGGTAAAGTTCATTCATTTCAACCTTCACTCCTCACATTAATCATGTTTTGATGCTAAAAAAGGTTACGCTATCTCCAGAAGTGTATCTCTGAATTATTTATGAACTCATTCGGAGATGCATTTCTGAAAACTGCTTGTTCCGATTTTCCAACAATTTATTTTCTGTTTTGAATGTTTCTTAGTATTTTATGTTTTTTTCTTTTCATTAGATATGGTGTATCCAAATGTTTTCCCCAAACCTATTGTGTCTATGGATGCTACACTTGTAGTTGGGAAAGAGGTAGATGTTGGAAAACATTATAGAAATGAACAAAAGTTTGAGTTTTGTGATCACATGCTTCAGTGGACTCATATAGAGGCATTCAAACTAGGGTTTGGTATTGTAATCGGAAGGTCTAATAATTGTTTGAATAGAAGAGGTTCATTTGTGACATTTACATGTGAGAGAAGTGGGAAATATATACCTCCTCTCTGGAATTTCAAACGAGAAGAAATTGGTTCAAGAAAATGTAAGTGTTCCTTTAAGTTGTGTGGTTATCAGTTGGCAAATGACAAATGGAGATTTAATGTGATATGTGGTTTACATAACCATGATTTGTGTGAAAATTTAGTTGGTCATCCAATTGCATGTCGCCTCATGCCAGAAGAGAAGGAATGTGTTTCTGACATGACATTGAATTTGGTACAACCAAAAAACATACTTGCAAGCTTGAAGCATAAAAGGCTTGGGAATATCCCAAATATCAGGAAAGTGTACAAAAAGCACTATCAAACTAAATTAGTGCTTAGGTGGCATAGAACTGAAATGCAACACCACTTGAAACTTTTAGATGATAACAATCATGTATCTAGGTATCAAACATGTAAGGATGAAGTAATTGCTAGGTATATATTTTGGACTCATCTTGATCCCATAATGTTATTTAACACGTTTCCCACTATGCTCATAATCGATTTAACATATAAGACTAATAAGTACATACTTCTATAGGATGCTACTGAGAAGACTTATTATGTCGGGTTTGCATTTCTAGAGTGCGAAAAAAAGGAGAATTTTGCTTGGACTTTAGAGGTGTGTTGCGCAATATTGAAGAACCAAGAAGAAATGTTGAATGTAATTGTTACAGACTGTGATACCACTTTAATGAATTTGATTGCAAAGGTATTTCCTACCTCTTATGCATTACTTTGCAGGTATCACATTACAAAGAATATGAGAATTCGGGTTAAACCTGCAGTAGGGACAAAACAAATAGAGGTTGAAGATGGAAAAATGGTCAAGGCAGGCGTCATAGTGGATAAAATAATGGATACATGGAATGTTATAATAAATTCTTCTACAAAATATGTATATGTTGCTGTTGCTATATATTTCAAGAAGGTATGCGAGAAATATCCCACTTTATTGAAATATGTTGAAATTACAATTTTGGACCAGGTAAAGGAGAAGATCGCCTGTGCTTGGACCGATCAGGTTAGACACCTTAGAAATACAACAAGAAACCAAGTCACATCTGAAATTAAACAAAAGTCAAGGGGGGTAGCACCAATAGTTGCATATTTGGACGACAACAAGTCTTTCGGTTCATTTTAGAATTTATTTATCAAATTATTGCAAGTGACATTGTATTAATGTGTTATGATGTCTAATATATACATTTTGAAGTTTTTCAAAAAAATTATGCATTGATTACATGTTTTGTTTCTGTTCTATTATGTCAGGGAAGATTCAAAAACTACATTTTTGACATAAAGGGTGGTACCGGAGATGCATCTCCGGCATGTGCCCTGGTACAAAATATAATTTGTAAGGTCTGTACTTGTTTACATCTACTATAAATATATGGCACTATTCATTTTGTTTCATACCAAAACGCATTACACCAAAATGAACATCATTTGGCATTGTCGGTAATGTTCACTTTAATGGCATGACACCCTTAAGAGAATTTAAGATCATTGAGTACACCCCTCTTGAAGATATGTAATACACACTGCAGGAGCTTCTAACATATGGTGATAATTGAAAAATTATGAAGATCGAGTACTGCTTGCCATCCGTTGACAAATGACAAAGATGGGAAGATTGAGTTCAACCATTATGAGGTGAAGACGACCGTTGATTTAAGGGCTATGTGGAGAAATTTTTTCATTTAGAATCAATAGTTCTGATCAAGCTGGGTGCGACTATTTCGAGATTGGTCGATTATATAATCAAGTTGTTGCAACGTTCATCTAGATATTGAAAATGTAATGTTTGACCTATATTAAAATCCCTTATGTATTGATGATTTTATGATATAAATGATTATTTTATGATATAAATGATGATTTTATGATATAAATGATGATTTTATTTTGTCAACATGCTATTTTTTGATTTTTTTTCTACTTCTGCCTCATAACATTCCATAAATAAATATTCAAATTTTTTACGAATATACATCTCCGGAATAAAAGTCTCATAAGTAAACATTTAGTACGTCCAAAGATACATCTCTGAAACTTGGGGACATATTGTATTTTTGCGTGGCACACTATAGAAGTATAAGATGCATTAAAAATTCCTTTTTTTCACCATCAGTATCAGGCCCATTGGACCGAATACTCCGGTTATGGGGTCAGTTTTGGAATCAAGTGGTTTAAGCTCCCTCTCGATTGCAGTTGCGGGAGATCGAAATGTGGTCCTCCTGTTTGCACAAGATTCTAGAAAATAACCTCTAGCCTCTTAATTAAAGTTTACTCGCAGGATCATCTACAAAATCCTAGAATAAGGTGTTAAGTTTTATATGGTTTTGTGGAATTAGATAACAAACTGAACATATGTTAATAACTTACGAAAGAAAACTAATCAAAATAAGGCGATTTGAAACAAGAAAAAGTAATGTGGAACTTAAAAGTTAAATTGATTTGAATTTAATATGGGACACATCCCTACATCTTTTGGAAGTCACTCGTTTCTCTCAGACGCTGGTACTTTGAGTTTTCTCCTTACAATGTTACAAATACGACCCCTTAAACTGAATTGAAGTTCTGTTTAAATAGACAAATAAAGACAACTGCTATTTAACACTCGACTACTTATATCTTGACACTTATTATTTCCATGTTAAACATCTCTTGAAAACTTCCCCACATATTTAACAATTGCTCATAGAAAACTGCCCTTGCTAACCATCCATCTCTTCAACTATACTTTCAACCTTTTTAGTACCAAATTTGAGTAAGGGTTTAAACAATATTTATGGTGCTTCATACTAGACATATTGTATGTGTCTTACATTAATCATCTTCGACATCTCAGTTTATGATTCTATCATCGATCTTGCTCGCTGATTTCGACGAGCATCCTCTTGAAATCTTAGTCGAAAATTTTCAGCTAACAAATTATCCCCAAAAAGGCCAATTTCGATTGAGATTGCATTTGATTGAGAAATCTGGCACTTTTTCTTCTAATAGTTTTTTACACCTCGGTTGTTTTACTAACGTCACTTGCAATGATGAGTACTTTTTGCGCTGCAATTTCCAAAGACCACTCCATCACTTCTCATGATTGCTCCTTCTCCCTAGGTCGTGAGTTTTCAACCACTCGTACTAATTCTCCCACTTCAAATGAAAATGTAACAGACATACTATTTCCCCTCAACAACCACCTTTTCAACATTAGTGACTTTTACTTCACCTATAAATACCATTCTACTACTTTGAGAATCTTCTGCTTCTACCTTATCCACCTTCATTTTTACCAGTTTTCAGAAAAACAACAAACTCATTTTATATTTCTTGCTCCTTTTTCTTACTATAATGGAATCTTCATCTTTAACCAAAGTGAATACTGGAAACAATCATGTGGCATTCGTACTTATAGAAGACAGAGGTTTAAAATGCATTCCTTAACCCCTAGCTACTAAAGAAACTAAGGTGGAAAAATGGCAACACAAAATGCTTATACCCTTCGTTGTTGCTGAAAAACTTTTTGCTTTCCATGGTCTGTATCCAGACGCAAAAACACATCCAAAAAAGGTCCAACCATACTTCCCTTGTTTCTCCCCTGCTATGCACTCTTCTTTCAAGAAAAAACCCCCGGCTTAAAATTCGTGGACCCCGCTGCTAGAGTTTTTCGATCCATGCCTACTCTTGGGAATAAAGACTACTTATCTTGGCTCAACAAGGTGCAATCAAAACGAAAACCACAGTGGGAGCAAGATGGGATTTTCGAAGCCATTCAATTGTCAGGGCATGCTCATAAAATCAATCCATGTATGATTCTTTCCTCGATTTTCTTCTGGGAAGGTTCAACCAATACCTTCCAACTTCCTTGAGGGATGTTGACACCCTCTTTATTGGATGTGGCTGCCATTACTGGTCTTTTGCCTTTGGGTGACACTTTCGACCCAACTTTGTCTAGCGAGCTTGAGTTTGATTTCGATCGTCCAAGCCTTAAACACTACATAGTCGACCACCATGTCAAAGATACTACTGAAGTCTCTGACATGAAACATGTTGCTTTATTAACTCTCTGGCTCTCTTACTTTATTTTTTTCCCAGGATCATTGCAAATAGCCAAAGGTTTCATTAATCTAGCAATCCAAATTCATGAGGGTCAACGAATTTATCTAGGCAAACTCTTGCTGGCATACTTATACCACACTTTGGGTATTGCTTCTTTGAAAATGAAACTTCTCCCTAATACTCCTAGATCGTTGGCTCTTTCAGGTCCTTTATGACAACTACAACATTGGTTGAACGCTACCTTTGATCACAAAATAGAATATCATATATTGGAGGCAGTCATGCGCATGTCTGACAAAAGGCCCATCGAAGGTATGACTATTCCTCAAGAAACTCCCAACAAGTTTATCTTTATGAAATACATCAATATTTTCCTTTAAATTACCACCTTTATTTCAAATATGGCTGCTTTTTCGAGTCGACACATCGGCCTTGTTTGGTTCAAAAATAAATTTCCTAGCATTTCCCTAAAAGTTTCTGCTTAGTCGAATGCTATATGGAGAGCATTTTTTACTTCAACCCTTTTGTCTTTTAAAATTGACACATGAAGAAAAAGTTATGGCTTTATGAGTTATCATCCAAATTTAGTGGCTCATTAATTTGGTTTAAGCCAAATGTTGCCCAAGTCTTTACTTTCTTATTACACTGATATTCTTTGGGTCGATCGTAATTTTACTTCCGACGAACATATAGCATGCCTCAAATTTCATAAAACCACCCAAACCCTTGACCTCCATATGTTTCAATTCCAACATTCTTTCTTCGCCACCAAAGAATTTGACCGATGGTGGTCCGACTACCAACGATATTGTTTCTCTGCACCAAACTTTCTTCAAAGATTACTTGATGCCTTTAATGTTCTAGCAACTAAACAAGCATCTGTAGAACCATCAGTAGAAGCTCATGGTGGAAATGTCCAAGAAACATCCAATGATGATGTCGAAGATACTCAACTAAGAAAGGTAATCTTTGATCTATAAGATTCGTTCGATCATAAAAATGACCTTTGACCCTATTTTTTAGTTTCTCCAGGATTGAAAACGTTCTTCAACAGCAGAAACTATATCCAATGATCCTTCCAAGAAAAATAAAATCTCCAAATCTCAACAAACACAGGTATGAGATATTTCCATAACTTCAGCATTAAAGCTAAATTGTGTCTTATTTCTTATACTCTTCTGATTTCTGCAAAAACACCACAACCATCTGTCGAAGGAGAGGACTTTGAAAATAGCGACCACACCTAAATTTTCACTTCCTTTAAAGTTTTGACGCCTACCAAGCCCAAAAGCACTAAAAATAGAAAAACATTGTTTTCAAGAATGTAGCCCCAATAAATATCCCTTTGACTGGAACAACTTCAAACATAAAGAACTCTGCTTTGATTACCCAATCCACAAATCACGTTGATCCTACTCCAACTTCTCCTCCGTGCCAATCGACTCTACTACCTTCGACTCAAAAAAAATATCATGCATAACTAATTCCTTAGGTATTCAGTGTTCCCCTTCGCTTAACTTAGTCAATTAGTCTTGTGGATTAATCTTTTAATTCGTTTCCAGGAACCACCCCTGGTGCAGGTTGTCGAACCAAATCCTGCTGACGATGTACACGGTCCTGCCATTGAAGCTGAAAATATGGTTGAGGTGAAAGTTGATTTAACCTCCACCTAACACCAATGACAATGTTACTAAAGAACTCCAATCCACTGCCACGACTCCTATCGACGAAGGCTTGAATCAAAAAACCTTTGTTGCTGAGAACTTACATCGGCAAGCCTCTGTTGAAGAAAATATGGATAAACAAGCTCCTGTTGGTGACAACGGTGACTCCATTCACATTCTGCAAGACACTAATTCCAATAGTTCCTTTAACCAAGAAGAAATTATGGCTATGAAACAAAATAATCCAGCTGAAACCTTGCGAAGGTTTCAGAAACTTTGACAAGCATCCGCTGATTCTCAGTCTTTTGATTCGACCTCCACCCCTACTATGAACGGGATGATTCTATTACTCTCAAATTGCAACATCTTAGAACATACTTGTTTGAAGGTGAGTTCCTTTCCATTATCAAAGATGAATATGCATTGGGAACTGATGTCTACAAATTGCTTGACAACATCTCTCAATAAACCATTCTTAACTCTCTAGCTCAGTATCTGATTGAATTTGAAGCCTTTTTCAACCAGATTGTTAAATATCTCACTCTATAAAAACATATTGATTTACAAATCAAAACCAAGTTGAATTAAATGAGATAGGAATGGGACTTTAGTGAAGCTTGGGAGAAAAACTGACTGATTTTGAGGTAAATAATGAAGAACGGCTCAACAAACATGTTGCCTTTGATCAACAAATCTCAATTTACCAAGCCCAAATAGTTGAACTTAACAAAAAGATTGCAGATGTTAAACTAAAAAAATAGTCACCGGATTCGACTAGTGATATCCCAACACAAGATAAAGTTAATCTAGAGATTATTAAGGGGATTGATCATGGTGAGAAAGCCCTCAAAATCAAGGAAAAATTGAACAATTGAAGGAAAATAAAACTCGTCTTGACAGCAGGATTGCCTATGAAAATACCCTCTTTGAAGACTTTAAGTCTAGATTTCCTGCTTAATTTCCTTTATTGTTATTATCTTGTTAAGGCTAATTTTCCTTTTTGCGCTTTATGTAGTTCTTTTTTAATATTTATGAATGCCATTTTGTTCTTGTTCCATCTTGGCTATTTTAATACCTAATGTATTTCCCATTCACTTTTCAGATTCGTTAATCAAAGCCCAATTCTTTGACTTCATAAGAATTATTTGTAAACGTCTGCATAACTTGGAATGGTCTTTCCCAGTTCAGTGACCACTTTCCTAAGGTTGTATCTCAATGATCCATATGTAAGATCACCTTTCACACACAATCACCTATGGCTAATGTTTTTACGTTAACCTCTTTATTATAAGCCTCGGTAACCATATATTTTTGTTGCATCAAAAGATCTAATGCAACCAATCTTTCTTCATCTAAGTCCACTGTTTCTTCGAACATCATGTTCCAATACTACTTCGGTGGAATTTCGTTTTGACGATGTATACTTTCTGATTATCAACCGATTTCGACAGGAAACACCACATTGTGACCGAACATCATACAAAAAGGCGTTGAATTTGTCACTTCCTTAGGCGATGTTCGATAACCCCACAATATCTGATCTAATGTTTTATGCCAATTCTTGCCTTTTTAGAAACATGTTTCTTGATCAAACCAGTTATAACTTTATTAGATGCTTCGACTTGACCATTATCTTGATCATAGTAAGGAATGGAAGTTATCAATTTAAATCCTATTTCAGATGCAAATTCCTGCATTTTTCGACCAATGAAAATTGACCCTTGATCCATAGTGATGGTTTTAGGAATTCCAAACCTATAGATAATATGTTTTTTAATAAAATCAAGCACTATTTCTTTATCCACATTAACCATTGGTATGGCTTATATCCACTTTGTGAAATAATATATTCCAACTAAAATAAACCTTTGTTGTTTTGATGATGATGGCTTATTCTCTCCTATGTATCTAATTTCCATCCTCGGAAAGGCCATGGTTTAATAATTGCATGTAATTCACTTGCTGACACATGTTTAATGCTTGCATGCTTTTTGCATTCCTGACATCCTTTGGAAAAATCAATACAATCTTTCAACATACTTGGCCAATACACCCCTTGTCGAAAAAACAATCATTTCATCTTATGGCCATCTTGGAGAGCACCACAATTCCACTATGAACTTCAGATGTTGTCAAGTATGCCTCAGTTTCTCCAAGACATTTGAGTAATACACCTTCAGGAGTCTTTTTGAACAATTCATTACCCATACAAACATAACTTAATGCTCTATACTTTATTTTCTTATCAGTATTTCCAACTAGATTTTCTAAATACTCCACAATTGGTTTTTTCCAATCTAAATCAGTCAAATTGTCAATGGCAAAAATTTCAAAAAATTTATCTAGACTTTCTACCCCCCCCCCCCCCCCCCCCCCCCCCGTCTTTTGAGATTGACACATTTGACGTGGGTATCAAAATCAAAATTACTTTTTCCTTGACTTCGATAAATTCTTTAAGTTTATCCCTCGACACTTTATACATAGACGCATTTTTTGATAATTCATTAGCCTCTTGATTTTCCATTCTAGGCACGTGTGTGATGTTCACAACTTCAAAATGTTCTAAGAGTTGACTCACTGTTGCGAAATACATTAACAAATGTTCTTTAATGCATTTATATTCTCGGGTAATCCGTTTGATCACAAGTTCTAAATCACCCTTTATTTTGACTCTTTTTATGCCTAAATCTTTAAAGATTTTAAGCCCATTGATTAAAGTTTCATACTCTGCTTTATTATTGGAACATCTCCCGTCCACTTTACATTTGAATTTTGTAGGAATACTTTTTGGATAAAGAATTAGAAATCCAATACAGGTTCCATGTTTATGGCTTAACCCATTGAAATATAACTTCCAAGGGGTTGTGTCAACCATATTTAAAGATAGCTTGACTATATAGTGATCGACAATGAAATCTGCAACAATTTGTCCTTTCATATCCCTTAAAGGCATATATGTTAAGGAAAACTCAGTTAATGCAAGTGCTCATTTCCTAATTCGATTGTGTAAGATGGGTTTAGATAACATATGTTTGATGACATCAAAATAAGATGAAACATCAACATCAACTGGCTTAATATATTGCTTCAATTTCATACATGAAAATACAAGCATAAAAACAATTTTACGATCATATTGTACCTAGTTTCTACATCTATTAGTACTCGACTGAGGTAATAAATGAGTCTCTTGACACCAATATCATCCTCTTGGGATAACATGCTTCCTATTTTCATGTCAGATGTAGATATATACAATCTCATATTTTTACATCTACTAGGAGGCAATAAAATTGGAGGATTTATGAAATAATCTTTAATTTTGTCGAAAGCCTCTAGTTGCTCTTTTCTCCAATGGAAATCATTTTCTGTCTTGATTTTGAGAAATGGCGAGAAAACTTTTGGTCTGCCACTTAGATTGGATATGAATCTCCTCAAGAAATTTATTTTCCCAACAAAGGTTGTAACTGCTTCTTCGTCGAGGGAGGCTTGAGATCCAAAATTTCTTTTATTTTGTTTTGGTTTATCTCGATGCCTTTCTTGTGAACGAAGAAACCCAAAAAATCTCCTGCATGTACACAAAACGCATATTTTAGTGGATTCGTTTTCAATCCATATTTCCTCATTCTCTCAAAGGATCGTCGAAGGTGGTCCAAATGATCATTTTCAAATGAGGATTTTATAATAATGTCATCAATGTATACTTGCATAATTTTTTTATAAAATCATAGAATATTGCATTCATAACTCTTTGATAGGTCGATCCATCATTTTTTAAACTAAAAGGAATTACAACCCATTTATAAGTTCCTAAAGCCCCTGAGCATCAAAATGTCGTTTTGGGAACATTCTCCTCTACTATGAAACTCTAGTTGTACCCAGAATATCCATCAAGCATACTCAAATATTCGAAACATGTGGCTGGTTCCACCAACAATTCTGCCACTAGCATCAAATACTCATCTTCAGGAGTTGGATATTTAGGTTTCTAAAAGTTATAAAAACTCAAAGAGTTACATTTTTCTTTATTATAGGTACAATATTAGTTAACCATTTGACGTACCTTGCTATTCTGATGAACTTGATTTTATGCAATCTTTCGATTTCTTTCTTAATTTTCATTGTAATTTCTGGAGCAAACCTTCGAGGATGTTATTTTACTGGCCTTTTTCCCGGTCGGATAGGCATCTGATGTTCTACCAAACTTCGACTTAAACCAGGAATTTTTCCATAATCCCAGGAAAAGTAATCTTTATACTCTCCCAATAACTTGATTAGCTCCACCTTCATTTTAGGCTCAACCTTTGTACTTATATAAGTTACCCTTTTGTGTCACCATCTCCCAAATATACTTCTTTTAGTGGATCTTGGGATTGCATTCTTTGCATTGAATTCAGTGGGTCATTTTCAAACCCAAAAGGCTCGTTGTTTTAATACAATTTAACCTATGGCTTTCTGAAGCTTTTGTTTGGCCGAATTGGCTATTTTCATGATTTTTTCCTCTGGCTTCAACAACCAAATTCTGTAATCTTTCAACCTCTAAAGAAAACATCAATTTATTTTCACCCATATAGGTCAAAATTTGAGCCAAACATTTTGACTCAGTCGACCTCAGGCCACCCCGTAGGTGGATTCACCTCTTCATACTCTCTTGCCTCCTTAGTCTCCCATATAAATCCATAGTTGGGATCTAAGCTTAGAAAACAGTTTCCGTTTTCATTAGGGGTGTAAACTTCTAATGCACTATAACAAGGCGCAACATTATCCAAGTGTTGGTCGAAAGATTTATTTTCAACTTTGTTCTCATCAATTTTGTAGTAACTTTGATCAGCTTCAATATTCTCTACGATGCCATCTTTTTTCTAGATAGATATTCCTTGGTGCAAAGTTGAGTGTACTGCACCAATTCCATAAATCAATTCACGATCTAACAATAAATTGTAATTTGCATTGGAATTTATTACCATGGACAATATAGACCTGGTAGTTGTACCAACAGCTAACTCTACCTGAATGAATCCAAGTATATTGTTGGTTTTTCCTTCATAATTAGACAAAACTATATTGTGTGGTCGAAGATCCACGCCACTTTTTCTAATCTTCTTGAACAATGTATGGGGCATTAAATTGGAAGTTTTCCCCATCAACTGACACCTTATTCACTGGAATTACATCTACCTTCACTTTGATGAACAATGGTTTGAGATGGTACATCATTCCTGGGCTTGGCTTTTCAAAAATAGCCTTTTGCTCTTTAATTGCACCACTATTCATAACATAGTATCACAATGGTTGTTCACTGGATGCTTTGTCAGGCAGGATGTCTTCCTCAGTTTTATAAACTTCTAATACTCGATTATACTCAACAGGTAAAAATGACACAATCCCACAATTAATGACGAAATCCTCATCGACGTTATCGTCGACCATCTCATCTTCTGGAAGAGGATCATATTCATATTCTGGTTCTTCTTCCTCAAGGAGGGGAGTACACTCCGTATTTTGAGTTAACATTACCTCCTTTTTCCCAAAAGGAGCTACCTTCATGGAAAGCCTCTGATTAGTAATGAGTTTTTCTTGTTCATTAAGCCTTCCTCTTGGGTAATACTTCTTCTGCCCATGAATTTTGACAACTTTTAACTTGGATGTTGAGGCTTCTTTCTCAGCCTTCTTGTTTCTCTAATA
The DNA here is from genome assembly GCA_948472305.1 of Vicia faba. NCBI lineage: Eukaryota > Viridiplantae > Streptophyta > Magnoliopsida > Fabales > Fabaceae > Vicia > Vicia faba. The sequence goes on along the minus strand of OX451737.1, from coordinate 783,963,652 downwards.
ACGCCTCCACTGCATCCTTGTCATGAGATTTTTCCCCTTGTAATATGGGGAAACAACATACCCTTTTGGATCAACTCCTTTCTCTGGAACTTTCCCTTTTTTTTCTTGACCAAGCACCTTCGATTTAGGCCTTTCCCCTCCCCTTTTCTGGTTCACAAGTTTCACCCATTTTTCTTGTGGGGTGTCTAAAGGAGGACAAAAGGTATTTGGTCGAGGCTGCTGGAATTGCATTTTGTATTCCTCGTTGCATCAAGGGATTCCCCTTTTATCGAATACAAATCTTGGAGTAGAGGATTTTCCTCCCTTAGACTCGTTCTTCTTCATAGCCTCATACTCTTTAACAGCTTTCTCATCATAAACAACATTACATCTTAGGCACAATTTGGCCTTAGATTCTTTCAACCTCCATTTTTCTAGAAATCAATCAAATCCTCGTCAGCTTGAGGATAAACTACTTTCAGCCCAACTTCAGCTTCAATGTCAAAACCATCAGAAGCTTTGACCATCATGACATCAAAAGGTCAACATACAATACCTTTTGAAATTTCAAAGGATTCGTGTCCAATTTCATCTTTGGCTTTTCGCCAAATTGGAGCATGTCCTCTTTCAAAGCTTTCTGCACCAAATCCTTGAAAAGGACACATCGAGATGTTTTTTGACCATGAAAATCATGAAATTTGTAGAATCCCATTTTTTTATTTTTTACTAATGGGGGATTCTTCAGGCCTTGGGGAATAATGATTTGACCATCAGTTTCTAACAAATCAAATATTTCATCACGTTTTGTTATGTCAAAAGTATAGTTTTTGTAGGGAACTTTTCACTCTTTTTCAGTTTCAACGGAATTTTTCCCAGACGATGGTATCAACACCTTACAAGAGTAAGGAGGTCCTGGCTTGAGTTCAGTCACATTAACCTCACTCTCCTCAATTACATCTTCATACTCAGAAGAGTATTCATCAACTGCTACGTAAGCAAGTTTTTTATTTTTTGTGATACTTAATAGTTATGGATTTTTCAGCTTTCAATCATTCGATTTGCCAAACTCTATTAGCTAATTGTGTCATATCTCTAAGATATTAAGTATCTAATTTCTTTCTAATATAATAGTCTAAGCCTCCTGGAGCCATTTTAACTAATTCGTGTTCAGAGACTTGGGTAAAGCACATTGCTTTCAAAAGTATAAACCTTTTGAGATACTCATCAACTGACTCAACAACTTTTTGTTTGATGCTGGCTAATTCCTTTAAACTAATTTTTGAACATCCCATGTAAAACTATTCGTGGAACAATCTTTCCATCTGAGTCCATGTATGGATAGAGTGTGGAGGTAGCATTGTAAACCAAGTGAATGCATTATTGTGAGGGAATTGGAAATATTTTAATTTTCAGATCTTCATTATTTGCTATATCACCAGCTTCAATTTGATACCTAGCGACTTGTTCAACGGTGAACTCATTGGTATCACCAATGAACTTAGTAAATTTTGGGACTTTCCATCCCCTAGGTAGTTCTGTTTGTAACACAAAATCAAGTAATGTTGAAGAATAAGTGGGCCTTTGAAGGCCATTGTTCATGTCGTTTCACACCATAATGCATTTGACAATAGCCTCTAGATTGTGATCTCAAGCTAATGCATCATATCAAACCTGCTTGACTACATGGTCGCCATTCGGGTTTCTATTGACCATAATAACAAGAGGGCGTTCAACCACCCTAGGGATCTCTTCAACCTTATGAGTAATTCATTGTCCTTGGTCAATTGTCTCATTGATAACTTCTTCTAGTTTAACGTTTACTTCCGATTGAGGTTGTACAATAGGTCGAATCGACACTCTAGGGGCACCAAGGAAATCTCATATTCGAGTAATTTGAGTCACCAATTGTTGGTAACACTGAGTCGAACTCTGGATTAATGGTCTAACTATGACACCTATTTGTTGAGTAAGCATATTGACCATTTCGTGATTGTATTCACCCATTTGTTGCCTCATAACAATAATAAAACTTGTCGTGAAAGTGGGGATCGCTTGGGACAAAAAATCCCAACCCAGGCGGATGACCAAATTGGTTTCCCATAGGTCCTGATCCATGATAAGATGAAAACATTAATGTTGTGTTTTCAGAAAATGTCAAAATATTACTATGTAAACCTACCATTATTGATGTTTGCATTCTCTAAATTCTTTCTCCACCATATGTGGGCATAGTGAAACTAGGCACATATGGCCCATAAGCACTCACCCCAAGCGGCCTTGGAGTACTAGGCTGACTTGGTGAGAATATCGGTCCACTTTATACATTTTATACTATAGCTACAATGCTTGATATGGATATAATACCGTTAAATGACTGTGAAGCAAATGTGTTACAAATGGTTTTTAAATCTGAGTCTCCACCTTTAATTTTTATACTAAAGGAAGGGGGTATAAAGGAATAACCCTAAAGTTAAGACATTCTAGATTTGGACTCGGTTCTAGACGAGGGAAAGGTGTTAGGCATCCCTTATCTACCTTGTTCGCAAGGATACTAGGTTTAGAAGCGTGTTTTAAGAAATAGGGTTTTAAGTTATTAATAGGGGAAAAGGGTTTGAATTTTAGTTAGGGGGAACTCACCATGATTTTAATCATATGCCTACGTATCCTCCTAGGAGGAATCAGAGTCTCATTTAGTAGCTCGCAGTTTTATTTATGTTTTTTATGGATTGCGAAATATATTTGAATTTCCCGCATATGTAGTCTAAGAGTGTGAATAACGGAGTTTGTTAGACCAAGTGCGCAGTTGATTTAAATATATTCGTATTCCTTTTTCAAAAATTAATGTTGAATTAATTTATTATGAAAACTAATTTGATAGTTGTTTGAGTACTTTTTAAGACGTAGAGCGAGAGAGTCCGATATAGTCTCCTCATCACGTGGTCAAATATTGGCAACGTGTCGCTCGCGGATGTAATAATTTAGTGAAGCGCCGAGGTTTTAATATTTTGATGTAAAATATTAAATTAAGTTATATTGTGAAAAAAAATTTAAGTTCGTGATTAAAAGATATAATTTAATATAAATAAGCAATATTATATTTTAAACGAGTTTAAAATAATAAATTATTTATAATAATAATTTATTTATAATAATAAATAATAACATAATATTATAATGATAATAATATAAAAATACAAATATATATAAATATATATATAAATATAAAAAATAAAATAAATGAATATATAAAAATGAAATATATAAAAGAAAAATAAATAAGTAAAATTAATTTCGTAGGAGAGGTGCAAATTATATTATGGTAATAAAAATGAGGGGCATAAATAGCATGAGCCTGAATTCAGATATTGAATTCAGACCTAAAAGACAAAGGGGGTACATAATTGCACTAAGAAGTAAAACCTGGGGGTACGTAGAGCAAGGGCTAAAGTCCATATTTTGGACTTCGCCCTTTTGGCCTGGAGGGTGCAAAAGACACGCGCGTTAGTAAAAATAATATGAAAGGAGGGTGCGGTTAGTCGCGGGATTAAGGCCCAAAAGCGCTTGGGAAGGGGTCCGTATGGACAACATGTGGTTAGGAGCATCATAATACCATGGATGTGCATTTTTTTGGAGGCTTGATAGAGATTGTATGGTGATGACTGAGGGCACATAGTAATGACCGTGGGACGTCATGTATAGGATCACAAAGCTATTATATTTTTTGTTTCAAAAATTATTTCCTCATTTTTGTTTCAAACTTATCTCTCTCTCAGATCCCAAACATCTATGTTCTCTCTCGTTCCCCACAACCAAACCCTAGCCGGTAACCCTCCCAAAATCGTCGTCGTTCAATCTTGGCTCCTCCATCGAAACTCCATCTCAAACCCTTCTTCCCTAATCTCTTAACCAAACCCCAAATCCCCTAAAAAACTCAACAAAGATAAATCTTAGGGCTAAGTCATAACCACCTCACCGTGTCCTTTTCGTTCCTCGATCCTTGATAATTTCGCTAAACCAGTCCTTTCCGTTTGTTTTCCAGGTATAGAGGTGACGACGAAGATGGTGATGAGTAGACGGTGACGTAGCTGATACCGGAGCAACGGCGGATCGACTAGGGTTTCATATTTTGAAACCCTAGGTGGTGGTGAATAAAAATTGGTGAGGCCCTCTCCCCGTCCTTTTGGGTTTTATAATGAATTAGGGATTTATTTTTAGGAAACAAAGTTATTAGGGTCGTTACTTTTCAGAGGATTAGGAATTTAGAGATTATTTTGTAATTTGGGATTTGAGATATTTAATTATGTTCGTTCTCGTTATAATTCAATCTGATTCTAAATGAATATATAAGGATTTTCTATGACATCAGTTAAGACTTGATTTGCTTTGTATTGATTATTCACTGATTTTGGATTGTAAAGATTGTGATTCTGCAAAATCCAGATGAAACCAGATCTATATCTGTTTTTGAAAATTGAATGTTAATAACTGTTTTATTCAAATAGTGCTTGTTAGACTTCAAAACATGTGTTTTAATTCATAATTCTTTGTACAGTAGGCGTTCTTGTGGTTCAGACTTGGGCCTACAAATTTTTTAGAGGCATGTATTTTTTTGGATTTGGACTGTAAACATGTTTTGATTGGAACTGGGCCGGATCATTTGGGCTTTGGGTTGTACGTTTTTTTCCTTAAACAGAACACCACTTTTTTTAATTAATAAAATGTTTAATAAAGAAATAAATAGTAACAATAAAAACAACACACATTTTTCTAATTTGGACTCTGGCCTGTAACGGGTTTGAACTGTCCAACAAAAATCCTTTTTTGTCAACTATTCTTTTAATTGATAAAACCAAACAATGAAGTTAAGTTTAATATATAATGTTTAATTATAATAATAAATATCAGTATAATTAATATTTATAATGGTAAAAAATGATGTCATTTCTAATATAATATTATTAATAATAAATAATAATAATAATAATAATTAATCATAATGAAATAATAGTAATAATAATAATGTTATTAACAAAACATTTTTTCAAAACAAAAATCAAAAACCCTGAAATGGGTCATACTGTTTTGATTATTGGGCTTTATGATTTGATAAATGGGCCTTATGATTTGTTCACACCTCCCTTAACTTGAAATGGACTTTTGTTAAAGCTTAATGGGCCATCAGATATTGATGGTCCACTTTGGATTGATACACCCCTCTCTGATTTTAAACACCCCTATAACAGTGAAAACTAAGTAATATGATTTATTTAAAGAAAACCTAAATATAATTAAGGGTAGGAAAATTTGGGGTATGCCAATTTCCCTTATTTAATAGTGCGAGAATATGCAGGTCTCGCACGTTTCGATTGGAAGTTTATTAAATATTGGAAGACCCCAAAATTTGCTCGAAAGACTTACAAGGATACGTTGTGTAATGTTCCCATGGGTGCAAAGAAAAGGTACAAATGATGATGTATCATCCTACCGGCATTTGAACCAAGTTTTGATTTAATTTAGACATGGAGATGTAGATGATTTTCTAGTATCTAAAAGAGATTGTAGAACTTTCTTATTTACCGTAACCTATGAGGTAAATGATACGAGTTTTGAAAAGATTACCTACTAATTCTAGGAGACTAATATAGTAAGTTTGTGATGCAGATTTTGTATATTCATCACAATATAGGGGATGAATAACATGAAGCTCGATAACACATTGCTTCTTAGAGACTAATTCCATGAGCCAAAGATTTTCGTATACCTATCATAGCCTAATGGATAGATAATAGAAGCTTGAAACCAGATATTTGTAACTTGGAAGGACGAAGTTGGTTGTGTCATCCCTCAACCAAGATTCGATAACCAAATGAACTAAGATACATTTGAAGCGATGGAACCCAAATTATCTGATGATGTTTGGTTGTGTCACCCCTCAACCACAACTATCAACACGAAGAACACCAAATTCATGATGATGTCGGTTATGTCGCCCTCAACCATAACTATTAACATGAAGGAAAATAAGCACCAAATTCATGATGAAGTTTTTTATGTCGCCCTTAACCACAACTATCAATGTGAAGAAAACCAAATTCATGATGAAGTCAGTTGTGTCGTTCTCAACCACAACTATCAACATAAAGAACACCAAATCCATGATGTAGTCGTTTATGTCGTTCTCAACCACAACTATCAACATGAAGAAAATAAACACCAAATTCACGATGAAGTCGGTTGTGTCATCCTCAACCACAACTATCAACGTGAAGAACACCAAATCCATGATGTAGTCGGTTGTGTCTTCCTCAACCATAACTATCAACATGAAGAAAATAAACACCAAATTCACGATGAAGTCGGTTATGTCGTCCTCAACCACAACTATCAACATGAAGAACACCAAATTCATGATGAAGTCGGTTGTGTTGTTCTCAACAACAACTATCAACATGAAGGAAATAAACACCAAATTCACGATGAAGTCGGTTGTGTCACCCTTAACCATTACTATCAACATGAAGAAGAATAAACACCAAATTCACGATGAAGTCGGTTGTGTCGTCCTCAACTACAACTATCAACATGAAGAACACCAAATTCACGATGAAGTCGATTGTGTCGTCCTCAACCACAACTATTAACATGAAGAAGAATAAACACCCAATTTGCTTAAAGTTTGAACTATAAAGCTTGCACAGGTAAGCTTGCTAACGATGAACCCCAAGAAAATTTGTAATTCTAACCAAAGTAGCTCTGCAAGATGCACTGCATGCATAATGCCCTAAATTGATGTGCTATCCAAGTGTGATGTATACCCCAAATGTTTACAATGTGTATGTACAAAAATGCTTATATGCTTATGCCCCCAAATGCTTGTATGTGTATGCCCTGAGTATGCTTATGTGTTTATGCCCCAAATGTTTGTATGTGTATACCTCAATGTTTTTGATAATTCTCATTTGTTAAACCAATGGGTACCTGTAATCAGCAACTCCCCAACATTGTTTGTTGCCAAATGTTTTATCTCCAAGTTGATTTTAATTTGGTGAAAGATGTCAGGAAGATCTTGATGTCTGTATCATAGGCGCATGCGTAGGTATGGACATAGACGTGGACTTCAACGTGGATGTTGACATAGTCGTTGACGTAGGCATGGGCGTAGAAATTGGTATGGATGTGGATGTTGACATAGGTGTATACATAGGCGTAGGCGTGGATGCAAGAATGGATTTTCTTTCGATGTTTTTCTAACCAGAATAACCTTTAATGCATTATCAAATGCTCTTTGGTGTTTCCGTATGTTAGATGCACCAAATGTTGTAATTGACCTTGAGATTTTGATATAGTTATGCGTACGTCATGCTTGATATTAGGCCATTCAACGGGAAATCTGCTGCCCAGATTTCCAAGGAATCTACTGCGGAGATTCTGTCGAGAACTACCTTTTGTCGAGGTTTTCTAGATAATCATCTACCAAGATTAACCAGGAGAGTCTACTACCGATATTCTATTGAAGTACCTTATGCCAAGGTCTTCTGGATAATCAACTTTCATGATCAACCAGGAGAATCTACTGCCGAGATTTAATTTGAGTTACCTTCTGCCAAGGTCTTCCGGATAATCAACTGTCGCGATCAACCAGGAGAATCTACTTTCGAGATTCATATGGAAACTACCTTCCGCTGAGGTCTTTCGGATAATCAACTACTATGATCAACAAGGAGAATATACTACCGAGATTCATTGTGAATTACCTTATGCCGAGGTCTTCCAGATAATCATCTGCCATGATCAACCAGGGGAATCTACTATCGAGATTCAACTGTGATACCTTCTGCCGAGGTCTTCTGGATAATTAACTGTCGTCATAAACTAGGGGAATCTACTGTCGAGATTCAATGTAGAATTGATAATTTGATTGACAATGATAATTGTCTTCATATAAAAATGAAGTTTTATGTTATGCGTGCAAATTTGATTGATACATGAAATGTGATGATTGATTGATGCATGAAATGTGATGATTGATTGATGCATGAAATATGATGATTGATTGATATATGTTATGGATGACTTGGATATGTGTAAATGGATGTTGGATTTTAAAATGTGAATGCGTAATTGGGCTTTCTGGGATATGCTCGACCCATGCTGTCAGACTTCGTCAGATGGATGAGATGATAAGTATAACTTGGTTTTGGGTCAAGGAACCCTAATGTATGATTTATGCAGCCTTATGCTTTATGAGTATAACTTGAATGCTCTTTTTTGAATGGTGCCCCTGTGATGGTTCGTGGATGATTAAAGCATGGAGGTTTGCCTATGCGACAAGGTTGCTTGTCACACGGTGGTTGAATGTTATGCTATCATGATTTTCCGATACTCAATTTGAACTTGCAGACTGTTGATGTGGAAGAAAGACTCACTGGAGGTTGTGAAAGTACATAGAGAGCTAGCCCTTGTGTGGACTATTTTCCTTAATTTGTTGGTAGGGTCTTAGAGGAGATTCTCATTGATATGAGCTTGGAAATAGTTTGATCATAATATGAATGACCCCACTATTTTTCACTATGCCCCTGATTAAAAGACTCTTGAGAATATTTGGCTTTGATGAACCATTTTGAATTAACTCCTTTTGATCGAGCCTCGTAGTGGTTTTCCCTAATATTTGAATTTTGAAGGACATGCCCCTCAATCTCCAAGATATGGAGGGATCACCTTCATAAAGAACTTTCACCTCACCATGAAATTGACATAGATTTCCTCAAGTATTCAAAGCTTGAAAAGTTTGTACTTCAAGTTGCTTGAAGGATTTGGACCTTGTGTGCATTAAGATGAACCTGGTACGCACTGCCCTTGCATTTGGATCTTGGAAGGTTGCCCCTGCTTCCAGGCCTTGAGATATTTGTTAAAATGAAGAAACTGAGTCATACCCTATTGTGGTATGACTTGATTAAGAACGCCCCTTCGAAATGCCCCTTGTTGAACAGTGTTATGAAATTTGACTCAAGTTGATTATATCTTGGAATGATCACCCCCTGTCAACAATATCTTTGTGTGATATACGCCTATGATCATTAGTATTTTCCCCTGTTTATAGGGGTCCTCTTAGATGCTTTTCCCCTAGTTATAAGCTTCTTGGAAATGTTGCCTTTGATCAGACCTTTTTGAAATCTCCTTGATGCTAAGTATTGATTCGTAGATAAGATTGTACATTTTGAAAAAGTAATTCCATTAGATGCACATGCAAGTTCTTGAAATCGATGTTTGATTGAAAATAAATGGATGATTCGGAATAGATATTTGAAGAAGCAAAGTGATTAATAATTTTAACAAACATAGGAGTTAGTTTTAACACAAATCTTGTTGAGTATGCTTTCATAGTGAACCTAGCTTCAATTAGGACTTTTAAAGGTTGTAACATGGCCATGGTTCGTGGTTTAAGAAACAAAAGATATAAGGCTTAAAATTTATTTAGCCCACGCTATTCTCCTTGATGTTCTTCAATCCTAAGTTCAATTAATCCAACAGATACATTTAATCCCCAAGAGAAATTTCATAGTTTCAAAGATGATAAGAAGTGTCGATAAGGATCCAAGCACCGACAAAAAGAATTGATAATATCCAAGCATTGATAAGATCCGAGCGTTAATGAGAATACTTGATTATTCTTGAGGTGGAAGTCACAAGATTGTTCTCCAATTTATTCGTTTTAATCCCTTATTTTGCATGGACCAATTCCTTTTGAATTTGTGGTCCATCGGGATGCCCTACCTTTTGCCTAAGTCAAGTTTTTTTTTCTTTTTTTTCTTTTTGACTTAGCGGGCTTTTTTTTATTCTTTTGAACTTCTTTTTGCTTTTTGATTTTGACACTTGTGACTCTCATGCTGATTGTTGTAAGATTCATCTTGATGTTCTGAGGAAGAAGACGTCGTGGACTTTGTCTTTGTTGATTCCTCAATCTTGGATGATGAACGCGGGGAAGATGATGTGCTTGAATCTTTTCTTTGATCATTCTCTCAATGATGTATCAAGAAAAGAGATATGCTTGAACATTTACTTAGATCATTTGATTCTCTTGGGATTTGAATGCATTGTCGAATTAATTGAAATCTACCGTGCCCCTAGTTAAGATTAAGGTTTTTTAGAAAATAGAAAGAACTCTGACTTCAGGCTCGAGCAGGTTAACTATATATTATCTCCTTATATCTCCACTGTTTTGGAAATGAAATAATACCTTACATCGTCATCTAAGCCTTACTATTAAAAAGCATATGTCAGCAAAATTCGATTATTTTGTATTTTCATCATTCTCCGTCGAAGCTTTTTAAAGTTATGCAATGGAAGATAGAAAAGAAGAGTGAAAATGGAAATTCGTTGATTATTTGTCAGATGGATCGATTTTAAAAACATGCATGATTATTCTATTAGAATTACTGATCCAAAGATACAAATTTATAGCAAATGAAAATTAACAACTAGGAAATCACAAATTGAAATAATAAAGGCCTAATGATCTAGAGATAAGCCCCCTTGTTTATCCAATGACTTTAGGGGATTCTTTTGAGTCTTTGGATTTGTCAAATCAAGGGGCGACCATTCACCAATGGGACCCCTTCTTCAAAAGTCAACTACTTATTGTCAATCAAATCTTGGACCTTGTGTCTGAAACTCCAACAACTTTCAAGGGTATGTCCTGGAGAGTTGGTATAATATTTGCACCTGGAATTTGCATCATACTTAGGAGGGAGTGTCCTATTCGGAGAATTCAGTGACTTCCGCTCTACCAAAGATGCCTTGAGTAAATGTTGTATCCGTTGATTGTGCGGTACGGGAAGTGGATCAAATCTCCTTGGTCGTAGTTTTTATTTTCCTCTTTGTTTGGCATATCCCTTCTGTTGATAGGGTTATTGTAGTTGTTGTTGAGGTGGGGGTACTCCCCACGGTGGTGGCATCTGTGGTGCTAAATAGGCTTATGGATGGGATGATGAAGGGTTGCCTTCACTCCTTAGTAATAATGGCATGATCAAGTTCATTTGAGTCTTCAATTGGCCGACTTCCTCCTTCAACAATTCTTGGCCTCTTCTGAGTTCTTTCATGACTTCTTGAGACATGCTTTGAGTTTGCTTGTGAGTATCAAGAATCTTGCTAGCTGGATCACAGTTGGATCAGGGTGGAAGTTTAAATGATATGAATATTGTGTAAATGAATGAAAATGAAAATGTACTAAGATGCTTGGGTATGCAAACACATTTTTCGCTTTTAGGTATTCAAAAAAGTTTCAAGGATATGCAATGCGACATAGACATAGTTGTTAGAACATAGTTTGATTCTACAACCCTCATAAGAGTTTTGATGATAACAAACACAAAGAACAAATATGCACTCTAAATTTGTGTTCTATGTTGTACAGAAGTTCTGACTGAAACGGCATCAGAAGTTAAGCCACAGAAGCACTCCAGCTGAGTAATCAGAATGTTCTGAAGTATGATGATCAGAATCTACACTAAAGAGAAAGATATCCTGATTCTGAAGGGAAGTCCAACACACTAACAGAACCTTAAGTTTCGTACTTCCCAAGTTCTGAAGAAAAGCAGCATGCAAGATTCCTAAGTTCTGAAGCGTTACTTTTCCATTAAGGCAGTATCATTTACAACGTCTACAATCAGACAAGGATCTTCTCAGTATGGAAAGAGAATTAAGTGTCCATTATCATGTTTCCATTTGGACATACTGCCACACCTATATAAACAAGCTCAAAGGATAAATCGTTTACGATTTCACACAACTGCTCCATATAATCTCAAAAAGCTACAAAACTTATATTCATACTATACACCAAATTTTGTGTAATACATCACAGTAGTGATACAGTTTTTGTAACGAAAAACAAATAGTACATAGTGAACCTTTTCTTTTGATTAAGTGAATTTCCTTAAGATAAAAATCGGATTATGGTTGTACTCAAGAAGACTTTGGCAGTTGTCGAAGTAGAATTGTAATCAATTTGATTAGTGAATTAAGTCCTCGTTGGAGAGAGGAAAAATCACCTTGGCGGGTGGACTAGAGTAGTTTCAGATCAAACAAACCAGGATAAAAATCATCGTGTCTACTGCTTTGGATTTTTAAGTTTCAATTCAACCCCCCCTTCTTGTGTTTTTCACTTCTTCAATTGGTATCAGAGCGCCTGATTATGAGTTCATATACCTAACAGTGTCAGTAAAAGATCCAAGCTTTAGAAAAACACTATGGTGGGACCAAGCCAAAACATCAGCAATGACTATCATGATGATAAGGACAGAATTAGCGGAAAACGTCCAGTCTTTGTTGGAGAAAATTTTGACTACTGGAAAGATAGAATTGAGAGCTTCTTTCTGACTCATGATGCTGACTTATGGGATATGGTAATTGATGGATACATGCATGCAGTGGATGAAAGTGGTAAGAAGATAGATAGAAAAAGAATGTCTGACCAACAATTGCTTGACTTCAGAAACCATCATAAGGCCAGAATAATTCTTCTCAGTGGCATCTCATATTTAGAGTATAAGAAGATCTCAAACAGAGAGACAGCCAAAAACATGTTTGACTCTCTGAGAATGACGCATGAAGGCAACATACAAGTTAAAGAAACTAAGGCCCTTGCGCTCATTCAGAAATGTGAAGCCTTCAAGATGGAAGAAAGTGAATCCATAGAAGCAATGTTTTCAAGATTCCAGATTCTAGTTGTTGGACTGAGAGTTCTTGACAAAGGGTACTCTACTGCTGATCACGTAAAGAAGATCACCAGAAGTCTACCAAAGAAATGGAGGCCAAGGTCACTTCTCTTAAGCAGGCAAAAGAACTCAACAAGATATCTCTGGCGGAACTTGTTATCTCCCTCGGAAGCCATGAGATAGAGCTAGAAGATGACGAGCCTCAGAAGCAAGGTAAGCCTTTAGCATTAAAATCTAACAAAAAACTTGATTATAAGGTTTTGCAGGCTATGGAAGAAACCTCTGATGGATCCTCATCAGAAGAAGACGAATTGTCTCTTCTCTCCAGAAGGGTCAATCAGCTGTGGAAGAAGAGGAAAAGAAAATTCAAAAACTCTAGAAGATCAGGGAATCAGAATGAATCCTCCTCTGGATACAGAAAGTCTTAGCCCTTCCCTGGACATAGAAGGTCTAAAGCTTCTTCTGGTCACATAAAGTCAAACAACAGGGACATCATCTGCTATGAGTGCAATGAACAAGGGCACTACAAAAGTGATTATCCAAGGCTTTAGAAGGAGAATCCAAAAAAGAAGTTCTTCAAGGAGAAGAATAAAAGCCTCATGGCAACATGGGATGATTCAGATACTTCTGATGCAGACTCAGAGTCAGATGATGAAAGAGCCAACATTGCTCTTATGGAAAATGTGACAGAAGACAACGAAGCTTCTGGGTTAGACCCAAAATCAGACACATAAGAGGTATTTCCTGACTTTACTGTTAATTTTACCAAAGTTGAACTAGGAGAAAGTCTGAGTGAAATTCTGGAAAGGTATGAGCAACTCAGAGTCAAATTCAAGAGCCTGAAAAAGGATCTTGTTTCTGACTCTGATGAAACTGAGAGTCTTATATTAGAAAATTCTGAGTTAAAAGAAAAAATTTCAAAACTAGAAAATGATTTACAAAACTCTCAGAAGGAAATAATCTCAGAGGCTCCCAGTAATGCTGATAAGATCATAAAAGAATATGATCACAGCTTTCAGAAGTTTCTGGCTAAAAACATAGATAGAAGCAAGATGGCTTCAATGATCTATGGAGTTAGCAAAAATGGCAGAAAAGAAATAGGATACCAAGGTAAGGTATCTCCACCTAAGAAAGTCGTGGACCTAGAAATAAAACACACACCACTAAAATCTCACTTCACTTATGGGCACACACATGATCTGAAATACACTAGTAATGATTATTCTGCCAAACCAAAATTCAAACAGAATTTTGGTAAAACTAACAAACCAAGACTGAAAAAGATATGGGTACCTAAGGACAAAATTATATATGTAACAGATATCTTTAGCAGCAAGGCTAAAACACCAGTCATTGTACTTGGACTCTGGATGCTCTCGACACATGACAGGAAGAAAGCATATGTTCCAAAGCCTGGAACTTAAACCTGGAGGCTACATGGGTTTTAGAGTCAATCAAAGAGGGAAGATCATTGGCTCTGGAACAGTAGGTAATGGTAACCTTCCTTCTATTAATAATGTGCTATTAGTTGATGGATTGATGCATAACCTGTTATCCATAAGTCAATTAAGTGATAACAGTTATGATATAATCTTTAATCAAAATTCATGCAAAGTAGTTAGAAAGATGGAACTACCCTGTTTAATGGAAAGAGGAAAAACAACATTTATAAGATAAAACTTTCTAAACTAAAGAGTCAGAATGTAAAATGCCTTCTTTCTATTAACAACGAGCAATTGGTCTGTCACAGAAGATTGGGGCATGTTAGTATGAGAAGAATATCCCAGATTAACAAACTCAATCTGGTCAGAGGACTTCCTAATATGAAGTTCAGCTCAGATGCTCTGTGTGAAGCATGTCAGAAAGGCAAATTTGCAAAACTTGCTTTTAAAGCTAAGAATGTTGTTTCTACCTCTAGGCCATTAGAACTTCTGCACATAGATTTATTTGGACCAGTAAAAATTGCGTCTGTTAGTGGCAAGAAGTATGGGTTAGTGATCGTAGATGACTATAGCAGGTGGACATGGGTAAAGTTCTTAAGACACAAGGACGAGTCACATTTTGTGTTCATTTCTTTCTGTAACCAAGTTCAGAATGAAAAGGATCTTAGAATTGTCAAAGTCAAAAGTGATCATGGTGGAGAGTTTGAAAACAAAAAATTTGAAATATTTTCCAATGAAAATGGTATGTTGAATGACTTCTCTTGTCCTAGAACTCCCCAACAAAATGGAGTTGTAGAATAAAAGAACAGAACATTGCAAGAAATGGCCAGAACTATGATCAATGAGACTAACATTGCTAAGATCTTCTGGGCAGAAGCAATTAACACAACATGTTACATTCAAAATAGAATCTCTATAAGACCTATTCTAGAAAAGACTCCATATGAATTGTGGAAGAACAGAAAGCCCAACATTTCTTATTTCCATCCTTTTGGATGTACATGTTTTATTCTGAATACTAAAGAACATCTGAACAAGTTTGACACTAAAGCACAAAAGTGTATTATGTTAGGATACTATGAACGCTCAAGAGGGTACAGAGTATACAATACATAAACACAGATTGTTGAAGAGTCAATCAGTGTTAGATTTGATGATAAGCTTGACCCTTAAAAGTCAAAGTAGAATGAATCTTTTGCAGATATAGAAGTTGAATTCACATGTGATGAAGGTAACTCATCAAAAGTTCCAAACAAAGACGCTCCAACAACATCAGAAGAAAATGTCACTAGCACTCCAGCAATTTCTGTTGATCAACTCCATAAAAAGGTTATCCAGAAGCAGCATAGCTCACCCTGAAGATAAGATTCTGGGAAAGAAAGATGATCCAATCAAAAAAAGATCAACGTTCAGAAATTCTGAAGAATCCCTCATGGGATTGGTATCTCTGATTGAACCAACAACAATTGATGAAGCTCTTCTGGACAATGAATAGATTCTGGCAATGCAGGAAGAGTTAAACCAATTCACCAGAAATGACGTATGGGATCTGGTTCCCAAACCAAAAGGATTAAACGTCATTGGAACAAAGTGGGTGTTCAGAAACAAACTGAATGAGCAAGGAGAAGTCATCAGAAACAAGGGACGTATGGTTGCACAAGGTTATAGTCAGCAAGAAGGGATAAACTACATAGAAACCTTTGCTCCAGTCGTCAGGTTAGAATCTATCAGACTCTTAATCTCTTTTGATGTAAATAATGGCATCACTCTGTATCAGATGGATGTCAAAAGTGCATTCTTAAATGGTTACATTGATGAAGAGGTATATGTGCACCAACCCCCATGGGTTTGAAAATTCCAAACACCTAAAATATGTTTTCAAACTAAAGAAGTCACTTTATGGTCTGATTCAAGCTCCCAGAGCTTGGTATGAAAGACTAAGTAACTTTCTGTTAGAAAAGGAATTTACCAGAGGGAAAGTGGACACAACCTTGTTTTGTAATACATTTAAGAATGACATTTTAGTTTGTCAGATTTATGTAGATGAAGTTATATTTGGATCTACTAAACCTTCTCTGGGAAGAGAAATTCCTAAGTGCATGCAGGCAGAGTTTGAGATGAGCTTTATGGGAGAACTTAAATTCTTTCTAGGCATTCAGATCAATCAGACTCTAGAAGGAACTTACATTCACCAGAGCAAATATGTCAGAGAACTTCTGAAGAAATTTGACCTCTCAGAATGTAAGCCATCAAAGACTCCAATGCATCCCACGTGCATTCTGGAAAAGGAAGAGGTAAGTAAAAAGGTAGAGCAGAAGATCTACAAAGGTATGATTGGTTCTCTCCTTTATCTGACAGCTTCAAGGCCTGACATTTTATTCAGCATTTGTTTATGTGCTAGATTCCAATCAGATCCTAGAGAATCTCACTTAACAATAGTTAAGTGAATTTTCAAGTATCTGAAAGGTACTACTAACCTGGGTTTATTTTATAGAAAATCCAATGAATACAACTTAGTAGGATATTGTGATGTTGATTTTGCCGGAGACAAAGTAGAACGTAAAAGCACTTCTGGAAGCTTCCAGTTTCTGGGAGACAACCTGATCTCATGGACCAGTAAGAGGCAATCCACAATTGCATTGTCAACAACAAAAGCTAAATACATTGCAGCTGCTGGATGCAGCACACTAGATGAAAAGTCAGCTTGAAGACTTCAACATATTTGAGAGTAACATCCTTATTTTCTGTGATAATACTTCTGCAATTTGTTTATCCAGAAATCCTATTTTGAATTCTAGGGCTAAGCATATATAAATAAAACATCATTTTATTAGGGACTATATTTAAAAAGGAATTCTCACTTTAAAATTTATTGACACAAACCATCAATGGGCTGATGTTTTTACAAAAACCCTTTCTGAAGATAGATTTAATTTCATTCGGAAGCATCTGAGCATGAAATTATGTCCAGAATAAGAAGTTTTATTTGCATATTCTGTAACCCTCGGAACTTTGTTTTTTCTGTGAACATCTGATCAACGTGTCTTCAGAAGTTAGGAGTAGAGTTACTTCAGAATCTATCTATGAAGATCTGAACCTTTCATTTCAAAGATAGAGGCGTGCAATTCATACCATCAAACTTGTGTCATTCTCTCACAAGCTACCTTCTGAGGCTAAACACTCGTTCAAATTATGAAGGGTCTAAGGCTCTGATTGGATGCATTGAGACACTTGTCAATGGTAACTGTTCAGTATCTACACGCAATCCCCTAATTTCAAGTTTCATAATTTCAATATAATCATTACTTATTTTCTCTTTCTTACTGATTATGTTTTCAAAAGTGTTTATAAATTCAAATTCACTATTTCATTCACTTCTTATTGCATCCATTATTCTCTCTCGCTCTCGTTTTCCAATAAACCCTTTTCTCAGTATTCTTTAAAATAAATCCTTGTGAACAATGGAATCCTCATCAAGCATCTAAAATCTCCACAATGCTCCTTGTTCTTCTTCAACAGAACAGTATGAGGAACCCATAAGAACGTTGCTCACTCCGGTAGATAATCTTGAAGTTCTATGTGAGTTAATCATTGATTTTGAGAGCTTAAAGGAAAATGGGTTTAATTTGTATAAAGATGTGATGGCTCAGGGATGGAACATATACTTTGATCGTCTGTTAGGTCCAGTATTCCCTATTCTTGTTAAGGAATTATGAATTCACGCTACTTCATCCAACCATCAGGTTACGTCATATGTTATATGGAAGAAGATAGTGATTACAGAAGACTTGATTGGGACACCTATTGGGTACAATGGCAGCGGAGTCAGATGCATTAACATGGTTGATAAGTGTTCTGACCTAAAATCTATTGCTAGGGTCATTTTCACTTCTGGACAACCATCCAGCAAGATAAGAGACTTGAAAGACTATTACAGAATTTGGGCCAGGATCATTATGGGTTGCATAAATCACAGGAAGCCTACAAGCTCTCCTGACTACATCATCATTGATCAGCAGTTTCTGTTGTACTTCATTTCAAAGAAGACCAAAATAAACCTTTCACACTTGCTCTTCAATTATCTGAGAACAAGCGTGAAGGAAACAAGGGAAGAAGAAAGGACAAAGAGGGATTGGATTCCTCTAGGAAGATTGATTTCTGACATTTTGACAGAAAACAGGCTGATAGAACATCTGACAGTGGCTTAGAAGATCAGCACTGTGGAAGCAAGTGCTGGAAAACTACTAAATGCCAAGAATCTGAAGAAAATGAAGATTATTGAAAGTATTAAGAAGGAACCAACAATTGCTTCTCATGAAGTCATCACGTCTAGGAGAAACCCTTTGAAGGATTTTCCACTATTTTCTGAGATAGATGCTTCTCCAAATATTGTGGTCAGATACCTTGAAGCTTGCAAGGAAGATGGAACTATTCCATAACTCAACATTCGTGACCTGCACAAGCCAGCTCCAGATGTTGTGCTGAAGAAATCCAGAATGAGGAAGGCAGAAGGAGAAGGATCCTCTCAGAGGACACCTAAATCTGCGAAAAAGAAAGGTAACACATCTTTTGTTTCTGTTGTAGAATCTATAGTCTTTCCAACATCTGAAACAGTTCCCCCTCAACCAACAGAAAATCCCTCACCCCAAACATTTGAGGATTTTGACATAGAGTTTGATCCCTCTGTAACTCTTGGAAGCTTCTTAAATGAACCTCACTCCCATAATCCAAATCCAGAACAAAATCAACCAGAACTTACAAGAGTTCTGTCTAATATTGAACTTTTTGACTAAGACTTTCAACCACCAATTCCAGAAAATTCAAACCTCCATTCTCAACAACTAGAAAATCTACACCTTCACTCTCCACAACCAGAACATCAAAACCTCAACTCTCCTCAACCAGAAAATGAAAACCCTCTCACTCCCTAAACTGAAAATCCAAATTCTAAAACCCCTGAACCAGAAAATCAACACGCTACCGCAAACCAATCAAAAGACTCTTTTACAAACTCTAATACCACTACCCCAATTCCTGGAATAATAGAACCTCTTATGGTTCGTTAACCTCTCTCCATACTTGATATTCCAGAAATACGTTCACCATACGACTTCACACCACCAAACACTCCTTGCTCACCAATCCTAATTTCTGATTCTCCTACTCCCTCACTAATTAACCGTCCAACTGATCATCTCAGAACTGTCATTGATCTAGAAGCGTTGGACCATCTAGCTTCAACCACCAATAAAATTGTCATTCCCAAACCCAAACTAACCTTAAACAAAATAGATGTTGGTAAGAACTTATTGATTTTTGAATCAGAAATACAGGAATGGGTTACTTCTTTGAAGCAAGCAAGTCAAGAGAAGTATAATCCTACTGCTTCTGATTCTCTTTGAGATAGATTTAGAAAATGGTTCAACTCTGAATCCCAGAGGCTGAAAGTATTGAGTAATGAAATGGCTCAGAAGAACTTCAATGATCAGCTGAAAGCCTTCAAAGACCAATTTCTGAGTCACTGGGACAAGAAAGAAATTCTTCTGCTGGAAACTGCTCCTTGGAAAGAGCATTAACCTTTAGAAGCCACTGAACCAGGTCCTGATAGTCACCCTCTAGCTATTGCTCAAGAAAAGGTAATTGCAACTGAAGAAGCATTTGAATCACAAGATGTTGCAGAGTGTTCTGAACGACTTGCAACCTCTGAGGAAACACTAGCTACGTCTCTGGTCATGCAAACTCTGGAAGAGCTGAAGAAGGAGAATGCTATAATCCACGCAAGGTTGGATAAGCAAGAAGACACAAACAAAGAAATCAGGGATATATTGGATAAGCAAGAAGACACTACCAAAGAAATCAAGGATATACTGGGAAAGCAATAAGAATCAAGAACTCAGATTAAGAGCTTGCTGGAAGCGTTGTTCACACGACTTCCCCCTCCATCTTATATCTTTTAACTTGTTTTCTGTATTTTGAATCTTATCTTCTTTGTTTCTGAAAGATGTAATTGCAATCTGTTTTCAATACAAATCATCATTTTTTACTCTAATAATTTATGGATATATTTATTTTTGATACTTGACAAAAAGGGGGGGAACGTAAAATATTTTCAATAACAGTTTACTGGGACTAAGTCTCGAACATTATGAATATCTTAACTTCTTAGTTGTTTTCTGAAAGCTTAAACAGGAATAAATTCTGATAAAGGCAGAAGGAGATGCATCAAAAGCTCTGATAAGAAGGAACTTCGGGGAAGTATCTCATCTCTATCTGAGTACTCAACTCAGGGAGAGACTCTCTTAAGCTTTTGTTCTATACATTTTTATTGAAAAAATCCTAGTTTTTGTCATCATTAAAAAGGGGGAGATTGTTAGAACATAGTTTCATTCTAAAACCCTCATAAGAGTTTTGATGATAACAAACACAAAGAACAAATATGCACTCTAAATTTTTGTTCTATGTTGTACAAAAGTTTTGACTGAAACGGCATCAGAAGTTAAGCCACGGAAGCACTCAAGCTGAGTAATCTGAATGTTCTGAAGTATGATGATCAGAATCTGCGCTAAAGAGAAAGATATCTTGATTCTGAACGGAAGTCTAACATGCTAACATAACCTTACGTTTCTGACTTCCCAAGTTCTGAAGCAAAGCAACATGCAAGATTCCTAAGTTCTGAAGCTTTAGTTTTCCATTAAGGAAGTATCATTTACAACGACTAAAATCAGACAAGGATCTTCTCAGTATGGAAAGAGCATTAAGTTTCCATTATCATGTTTCCATTTGGACAGACTGCCACGCCTATATAAACAAGCTCAAAGGATAAATTGTTTACGATTTCACACAACTGCTCCATACAATCTCAAAAAGCTGCAAACCTTATATTCATACTATACTCCAGATTTTGTGTAATACATCACAGTAGTGATACAGTTTTTGTAACGAAAAACAAATAGTACACAATTAACCTTTTCTTTTGATTAAGAGAATTTCCTTAAGATAAACCAGATTGTGGTTGTACTCAAGAAGACTTTGGAAGTTGTCGAAGTAGAATTGTAATCAGTTTGATTAGTGAATTAAGTCCTCGTTGGAGAGAGGCAAAATCACCTTGGCGGGTGGACTAGAGTAGTTTGAGATCAAGCGAACTAGGATAAAAATCATCGTTTCTACTGCTTTTGATTTTTAAGTTTCAATTCAACCCCCCTTCTTGTGTTTCTCGCTTCTTCAATAGTATTATGGTAGACGTAGGGGTACCCTATACAGGTTTGACGATGATATCCAACTCTGACTCAGAAATTGAGGCAGGCAGAAACTCTTTAAGGACGAAGATGATAATGGACATGGATATGATGATATCCTACATTGTCTCAGAGATTGAGACAGGCAGGAATTTCTTGATGACTATGGCCTAATGAAAAACGATGAGGAATATCTACAGGCTAGGGATGATGATATAGACAAAAGCCCTACGGGCTAAAGATAGTAGTGGATGAAGGGGTAAACCTTGCGAGTTTACAAATTGTAGTGGGATTTGTGAAGGGTATCCTTAGAAAGTAGGTTCTTAATATTTTCCTATGGATATTCTACTCGCCCTATAAGGAGGCTTCCTTAAGGGTATCATGAATGACACTATAGGTAAAGGCACAAGGGCCTCCTTTAAGTGGAGTCTCTTTATAGACCGAAACCTTCGTCTCTAGGTCTTAAAAGGTCTCGTCATGAATTTTTGGTTTAAAGACCGTACAAAGAGTCATATGTGTCATTCCAAAGTCCTACTTCCCAAGAGGATATCTCTCGAAAGGTATTCCTTTTGCGGAATTCTACCGAGTCTAGGCGAAGTCGTCACATAAACTCATAGGGTTGATGTAACCCCTTGGCTAATAGACGAACCTTCTTTCTAAGGGTATTGAGAATAATTTTTGCAAAATTTAAATCCCACCACAGATAATATAACGAATAATAACAATAATAAGCAGAAAATAAATAAATAATTAAATAAGAAAACAAAAACCCAAAAATAAGAAACACCCTAAAACCTAAAGATAAAGCCTCTAAACCTAGGGTTGAGTCCCTAGTAGAGTCACCAGCTATTGCAACTGGTTTTTAATTCAGAGTCGCCACCCTTAATTTTTATCCTAAAGGAAGGGAGTATAAAGGAATAACCCTAAAGTTCATAGATTCTAGATTTGGACTTGGTTCTAGATGAGGGGAAGATGTTAGGCATCCCTTATCTACCTTGTTCCCAAGGATACTAGGTTTAGAAACGCGTTTTAAGAAATAGGGTTTTAAGTTATTAATAGGGGAAAAGGGTTTGAATTTTAGGTAGGGGGAACTCGCCACGATTTTAATCGTATGCCTACGTATCCTCCTAGGAGAATCAGAGTTCCATTTTGTATTTTGCAGTTTTGTTTGTATTTTTTTATGGATTGCGAAATATATTTGAATTTCTCGCATACGTAGTCTAAGAGTGTGAATAGCGGAATTTTTTAGACCAAGTGCGCAGTTGATTTAAATATATTCATATTCCTTTTTCGAAAATTAATGTTGATTTAATTTATTATGAAAAGTAATTTGATATCCATTTGAGTATTTTTTTAAGACGTAGAGCGAGGGAGTCCGATATAGTCTCCTCATCACGTGGTCAGATATTGGCCACGTGTCGCTCGCGAATGTAGTAATTTGTTGAATCGTACGGGTTTTAGTATTTTGATGTAAAATATCAAATTAACTTATTTTGTGAAAAATATTTTTAAGTGTGTGATTAAAAGATATAATTTAATATAAATAAGCAATATTATATTTTAAACGAGTTTAAAATAATCAATTATTTATAATAATAAATAATAACATAATATTATAATTATAAAAATATAAAAATACAAATATATATAAATATATATAAGTATTAAAAAAATGAATATATAAAAATGAAATTTATAAAAGAAAAATAAGTAAGTAAAATTAATTTCACAGGGGGGTGCAAATTATATTATGGTAGTAAAAATGGGAGGGATGTAAATAGCATGGGCCTGAATTCAAATGTTGAATTCAGGCCAAAAAGACAAAGGGGGTACATAATTGCACTAAGAAGTAAAACCTGGGGGTACGTAGAGCAAGGGCTCAAGTCCAGATTTTGGACTTGGCCCTTTTGGCCTCGAGCGTGCAAAAGACACGCGCATTAGTAAAAATAATATGAAAGGAGGGTGCGGTTAGTCGCAGGCTTAAGGCCCAAAAGCGCTTGGGAAGGAGTCCGTATGGACAACATGTGGTTAGGAGCACCATAATACAGTGGATGCCCTTTTTTATGGATGCTTGATGGAGATTGTGTGGTGATGACTGTGGGCACGTAGTAATGACAATGGACCGTCACGTATAGGATAACAAAGCTATTATATTTTTGTTTTACAAAAAGTATTTCCTCGTTTTTGTTTCAAACTTCTCTCACTCAGACCCCCAATCTCTCTGTTCTCTCTCGTTCCCCATAACTAAACCCTAGCGCAGCAACCCTCCCCAAATCGCCTTCGTTCAACCCTGGCTCCTCCATCGAAACTCCAACTCAAACCCTTCTTCCCTAATCTCTTAACCAATCCCCAAATCCCCTACAAAAACTCAACAAAGATGAATCTTAGAGCTAAGTCATAACCACCTCACTGTGTTCTTTTCGTTCCTCGATTTTTTATGCTTTCGCTAACCCAGTCACTTTAGTTTGTTTTCCAGGTATGGAGGTGACGATGGTGATGGTGATGAGTAGACGGTGATGTAGCTGAGACTGGAGCAACGATAGATCCACTAGGGTTTCAGATTTTGAAACCCTAGGTGGTGTTGAATAAAAATTGGCGAGGCCCTCTCCCTGTCCTTCTTCTGTATTTCTTATTTCTATTTTTCCTTTTTTCTTTTTCGTACTATAACATTAGTTAAGACTTGATTTTCTTTGTATTGATTATTCACTAATTTTGGATTGTAAAGATTATGATTCTGCAAAATCCGGATGAAACCAGATCTGTTTCTGTTTTGGAAAATTGAATGCTAAGATATGTTTGATTCAAATAGTGCTTGTTAGTATTCAAAACACGCGTTTTAATTCTTAATTCTTTATACAGTAGGTGTTCTTATAGTTCAGACTTGGGCCTGTAAGATTTTTTTAGGCATGTATTTTTTTGGATTTGGACTGTAAACATTTTTTGATTGGAACTGGACCGGATCATTTGGGCTTTGGGTTGTACGTTTTTTTCCTTAAACAGAACACCACTTTTTTTAATTAATAAAATGTTTAATATAGAAATAAATAGTAACAATAAAAACAACACACATTTTTTCTAATTTGGCCTCGAGCTTATAACGGGTTTGAACTGTGCAACAAAAAGCCTTTTTTGTCAACTATTCTTTTAATTGATAAAACCAAACAATGAAGTTAAGTTTAATATATAATGTTTAATTATAATAATAAATATCAGTATAATTAATAGTTATAATGGTAAAAATGATGTCATTTCTAATATAATAGTATTAATAATAATAATAATAATAATAATAATAATAATAATAATAATAATAATAATAATAATAATAATAATAATAATAATAATAATAATAATAATAATTAATTATAATGAAATATTAGTAGTAATAATAATAATGTAATTAACAAAACATTTTTTCAAAACAAAAAATCAAAAAACCCGAAATGGGCCATATTGTTTTGATTTTTGGGCTTTAAACAAAATAAAATATTCTATACACCAATTAATATAAATGGGCCTTATAATTTGTTCACATCCCCTTTGAAACGAAAACACCTCCCTTGACTTCGAATGGACTTTTGTTAAAGCTTAATGGGCCATCAGATATTGATTGTCCACTTTGAATCGATACATCCCTCTCTGATTTTAAACACCCCTATAACAATGAAAACTAAGTAATACAATTTATTTAAAGAAAACCTAAATATAATTAAGGGTATGGCAAATTTGGGGTATGACAAAATGCACGTCCTCCAGGCGTTGTTCTCCATTTGGATTAGATTTTTTAGGTTCTACCATTTTCCTGTCACTCCTTAGTCTCATACACAGGGTGTTGAGAAATTGTATACGAAGAACATGCAAAGACAATGAAAATATGCATACTTAACACAATGCGTCCCACCAGGTGTGCCAATTTGTTTGCATAGGATTCTAGAAAATAATTTCTAGCCTCTTACTTAAATTTTACTTGCAGGATCGGCTACAAAATCCTAGAACAAAGTGTTAAGTTTTATATGGTTTTGTGGAATTGGATAACCAACTGAACACATGTTAAGAACTTACGAAAGAAAACGTATCAAAGTAAAGATGATTTGAAACAAGAAAAAGTAATGTTGAGCTTAAAAGATAAATTGATTTTAATTTAAAATGGGACACATGCATACATTTTTTGGAAGTCACTTGTTTCTCTCATACGCTGGTACTTTGAGTTTTCTTCTTACAATGTTACAAATGCGACCCCTTAAACTGAATGAAAATTTTGTTTAAATAGACAAATAAATACAACTGATATTTAACACTCGACTACTCATAGCTTGCCACATATCAGTTCCATGTCAAAATGCTCTTGACAACTTCCCCATGTATTTGACAACTGCTCATAGAAAACTGCCCTTGCTAACCGTCCATCTCTTCGACTATACTTTCAACCTTTTTAGTACAAAATTTGGCTAAGGGTTTATGCAGTCCTTATAGTGATTCATATTAGCCATCATGTATGTGTCTTGAATTAATCATATTTAACATCTCACTTTCCGATTCTATCATCAATCTTGCTCGCTAATTTCGACGAATATCCTCTTGAAATCAGTCGAAAATTTTCATCTAACACCTCCCTACCAAGTCCGGTGCCAATCACCACAGGACTAACTAACCATTGCCAGATTTATGTATTTTTTATAAAAGTAAAAATTAGAGTAACGTGATATGACTCATATGTAAAATATGCCACTTATTCTTTATAGTATTCAAATATATATTATATATGTTCCCACATGGCTGATGTCCAATCGGGGAGCATTTAATCTGCCATTTTTTTTAATATTTTGCACTCTCACGTATTTTTTAATGACAAATTTATCTATTGTTGTTTATCTACCAAAAAATTACATTTGTTAAAAAAATCACTTATACTAAGCCGTAAATTTCAAAATTTCTGGTGGTTAAGAATGAAAATTTTTTGGTACGAATTTTCACATTTTGAGGAAAATTTGCATTTATCCCGAAAATATTGAAAAAACTGGTATAATCTGGAAAAAAATACTTATTTTTACTGGTTTTTTGGAAATTGGCGGTGAAGAAATACCATAGTTTTTTATACATCCTTTATTTATCTGTTAAAAACCAAAAACATACCAGGAATTTTGGAAATTTCTGATTAACATTTAAAATATTCAGAAATTTCCAATATTATGGTATGCTAGAAATTATGTCTACATTCAAAAAATTTGGTAGTGCAGAATATTGCTTTACTGGTGGAGTCCAGAACCGGTAGGCTCATTTGTAGATTCCTGTAAAGATTTTACGCAGTTCTTCACCATTTATTATGTGATTTTTTTGTAACAACTTCAAAATTTAAAGGATTTTTGTCTCTATGATATTGATTGTTTACTTTTTATATGTTGTAAATGACATATATTTTTGTCCCCAATCTGAAGTATTAGCATGGGCACAATGTATTGGTAAACATCATGGTATTATTGTTGTCACTGCTCATTCAAATATTGCAAATTCGATACGAGAGAGGAAAGATAAATTGATTATGAGTTGTGAGAGAGGGGGAAACTACAAAAGGAAGAAGGCATCTGAAAGCAATAATTCTTCAAAAGGCATTTATAGTGTACACCCTGGAAATACTAGTCTGACTGGGTTATGAAGTAGTCTAGAGAGAGAATAAATCGAGTGTCTAAATCTACAAGAATAAATAGTACCTGGGTCGGGGAGTAACCCGACTAAAGGGTCGAGAATGGCTGAAATCATATCCGGGTAGGAGCCCATCTACACTACCATCCCGGATATGGCATGTAACCAGAGTCCATGTGCTCGTAGTTAACTAGATTCCAATGTTACATAGCTTTGAACGCCTTCATTCATGGTGACAGCGACAATTATACAATTATGCAGTCCAAGAGTTACCCTTTGATTCGGGTTCTTAATGGCGTAAAAAGGAAGACTATAAATACGGGCTCTCACTAGAGGGATAAGTAAGACACTCATCTTGGGACAATACACATCATTTTCGTAGCTCGCAAATCCCCCAAATAATCTATAGAAATCTACCCATTGCGGCTTTCCCTGTACCTATAGAGAAGTTACTCATTTATTGTTTTTACATAAGAATACTTGGCGCGCACCGTGGGGCCTCATTAAAACTATCCTAGGCCACACCTTAAACCAAATTCAACAAAATATCAATCGACGAGGATCCCCTAGACATGGCACAACTATTAACCATGGTGGAGGCCCTCAGGTAACATAATGAAACTCTGCGTGATAATATAGCATACATGCAGTCAATGAGTCAAGGGGATAAACACCCAAAAGATGAACTTATGGAGCCACAACCGCTTTCTCAAACCTTATGGGACGACCAAGCACCTGAGAAATTCAAATCACAGTCGCTTACATCTTACAACAGCAAGATTGATCCACAGGAGCATGTCATCGCCATCAACAATCAGATGGCAATAATAGGCCCTACGAATTTGCTGAAGTATAAGCTCATGGAAGGAACCTTTAAAGAAAAAACTCTAAGGTGGTACATGAGCCTTCTTCAGTTATTAGTGGAAAATTACTCAGACCTAACCAAGAAACTGGTACAACATTTCTTGGCCAATAGACACCATAAGGTATCGACAACTACCTTATTCACTGGCCGATAAGGACAGTCAGAACCTTTGCGAGAGTATCTAGCTAGGTTCAACGAAGAAACCATTAAAGTCTCCCACCATAATCAATAATTGTTTATTAGGTAATTCCATCATGGACTCCAAGTCGGGTGTAATACAATGGGATAACTGACTTGGTTTGCATTTTGTCACACATGTTGTGGATAGTAAGATTTGCCACCCACTTTTATTTTATCCAATAAGGAAAGGTTGAAAAGAACAGGAAAGACCTTCAGGATTTTCTTGAGTTCGGGGGGTAGGTTATGAAAAGGGAAGGTGTTAGCACCCTTTTTATCCGTAGTTATCTACGGGATCTTAATAGCTAGCTCACTTTGTTTTGAAAATGCTTTGTGAATGTGTGTTTGAAAATATTTTGAAAATGCCAATAGTAAGGCAACTTTGTAATGATCCTCGTATTTGTCCTCGAGAATGCGTACAAAATGTTTTTTTTTGAAAATATTTTTGAATAAGTGTTTGTGAAAAGATGTTTTGTTTTTGTGAGCAAGCGACTACGGGCGTTCTACCTACTCAAGGTCTTTGTGTTATTTTCCTCCTCCTTTAGATAGTGCTACCCTACCATTAGTTAGTAGGAAGCCCTAACATTGGATTTGAAGGGACAGGCGTGGGTCATTGTACCGTCATAGAAGGCAACTCATAGGGGCGCTTTAGCATTTATCGTTAAGGGACTAGATCGTTTAGTGAAGGGCAACATTCGAAAAGGGTCCTCGAGGGACTAAGATCTTTGTTTTTGAGGGACAGGGCTAAAGCGTCCCCACTTTCGAGGGACATAATTGTTTTTTTGAAGGC
The DNA here is from genome assembly GCA_948472305.1 of Vicia faba. Classification (NCBI taxonomy): domain Eukaryota; kingdom Viridiplantae; phylum Streptophyta; class Magnoliopsida; order Fabales; family Fabaceae; genus Vicia; species Vicia faba. The sequence continues at coordinate 783,934,808 of OX451737.1, read as the reverse complement.
ACCAAGGGAGGTTACCCTAGAGGTGCGGGTGTGAAAAGTGATTTGTGTTTCAAGTATTGTTTATCTTTGATTGGGTTAGCTACTGTTTTATTTTTATCTTACCATACAATCCTATTACCAATAGTAATAATAAAATAGGAAAGCGATAAATACGGAAAATAAATGTTCCTACGCTACTACGTGGCCTTGGGAATGGGGGGACAAGCAATAAAATGGCGGTGAAAAGTAAAACCCTAATTACTTATTAGAAACCTTGGGCAGTTACATAATCATTAAAAAAACGCGAGAAAAATAAACTACGCTAATTGTAAGATGAGAAAGCAAAAGAGTTTCTTAGTGATTTTTGATTAAAAAAGAGTTTGATGATTAACCTAAAAAACTACTTAATGTTGATTAAGAAAAAGAATTTATTAATTAAAATAAAACCTAAGAAAACCCAATTAATTTTGATTAAAAAAGGAATTTATTTATTAAAAAAATAAATTTATTTATTTATTAAAAGAGTTGATCAGTTAATTAATAAAAATTGATTACAAAAAAAAAAACCTAAAAGGTCTAAATTAATTTTAATTAAAATAAAGTTATGTTGTAAAAAAAGAGTGATAAAAATAAAGAGATTGAGCCTGGAATGAGAAGCCCAAGACATTAGTGTTGGATCCAGCGTGGGTAACTCCAAGAAGTGTATTGTGAGCGCACGGATCTAGAGCGTTGGATCTGGATCTGTTGAGATCCAAGGGTGATAATGAGAGGGTGTATGGTGGGTGCATGAGAACATGGCGCCTAGGATCTGCAAAACAGGAAAAAAATATGTGAAAAATATCAAAATGCCAAAAGGTTGGGATCGAACCCACACCTTGGCATAATAACGTCTTATCGCGTGCGCTTCAACCGCTTGGGCGGTAATACATCCGTTGATTTTTATGAAACGAATAAAACAAATATAAAACAAAAACACCTAGACCGGAGAGACGACGGAGCCCTAGCTCTCATCGTCTTCTCTGGCAACTATTTTTATTCAATCTGCAAAATAAGAGATATTAGCAAACCACGGGGACCCTACCCCCCTAAATCAAGCCCTACGAATCCAATGGGATGGTTCTTTTGGACTGAAACGTGCTAGATTTTGATCTATGTCGAAAACAATATGGATATGTACAAATATGGTGGTTCATGATTTGGCCAACATGGGTGTCATGCAATTAACTTTTCCTACACGTGGAGATCCGTGAACACACTAGCATGGTTAGTTTATCTTAAAATGCAATGAAAATCAAGAATGAAAAAAATCATATAATGATGAAATCGTGATGCATGCTTGAGTGTTTCTGGCCGTTTGGATCGTTGTAAATGATATTTTCTTATCCCGTGATCCTTCTGGGAATGAATAGGATGGTTAGTATGTTTTGAAAACGGTGGAAACTTTGTTTTTCAAGTTTCCCTAGATTTGAAAGTTTTGTGATTTTTTGGAGGATTTTTGGACAAGGTTTTCTCGTGGCTTGTGTCTGAATAATGGAGAATATATAGCATGGAATTAGGTCAAAAAATATGGGTTTGGACTTGCGTCAAAAGCCTTTTCTTATTTTATCTTATTTTGACTTTTAAAATAATAAAAAATCAAAAATAAAATATAATAAACCAAATGGAGGTGTATGAATAAGTCTTGAAGAGTATCAGGAGTGTAGTACACGCCTAGACTCTGAAACAATGGCCCAATAGTCCAAAATATCAAGTTTGCTCAATTTTGAACTTCATGCATTTTCTCAAAATTTCCCAACTTGTGTCAATCATAACTCTCTCAATTATTATCATATGAAGGTGATCTTTGACTTTTTGGAAAGCTCAAGATGTCCCCTACAATCTTTATACTGATCATTTTTTCATTTGAAGATCTTAAGCTTGATGTAAGTTGCCTTGAAAAAAGTGTCTTTTTGTTAACTTTTGAAATGACCCATAATGTATTGGCTCATATCTCTCAAATGAAGCATTTTTTGGACTTGAGCTTAGAGAGAGAAAGTTGTAGAGAATTGAATTTTCTTAAAAATGAGCTTTGGTTGAGAATCTTCTACTGAAGTGTGTGAATTCTATGCTTGGTAAAAGTTTAGTTGAGTTCTCCTAAGAAAAACCCTAATTTGGCAACTTTTGACTTTTGATGATTTGAGAGTTTCCTTGATGAGTCATGATCAACCCTTGATAAAATCACGAATATGACTTCAATATAATTGATTTTCAGTCATCTGAGCAATTGACTCAGCAACCTTATGATGCAGGGAATGAAACTTGGTATGAGCATTCTTGGAGACCTATAAGAACCCATGAATTCCATTTGAGGCCTTAGAAACCCAAACTTCATTGAGAAAAATGAAACCCTAGTTGTGAACCCATTTCCTAGGAGGAGAATTTGTTTGATCAATTCTTGAGAAAACTTGAGCATTTGAGAACCCTAGGAGAATGTCTTGAAGAAAAAGGGAAGGAAAATTTTGGGGTACAACAGTTGCCCCTGTTCAATCTTCTTAAACCTGAGGAGTTAGATTGGTATGTCTGCCATTCATGATCTGAAGGTAGAAGAGGATTGAACACTTAAGTGCCCAGAAATTTGCACTCACATGTGCACGAAGTAACACTGTTGGTTGATTTTATTGCTTTAATGGGCTTAAAGATGCCATTCGGAGAGATGATAGAATATCGTCGAAGATGGGCTTAAAGATGTCATATAAATAACTATTGATAGGAATATCAGAATGAGTCTACTCTTGATTGTATCTAAAGAATGCTTTCTGGAATGAACCCCTGGGGAATGTGTTTAAGTAGTTGCTCATCAGATGTAGTCTCTGAGGGAAATGCTTGTCGTGTAGATAATCGCCCCGTCCTGTTTTGGGAATTGATCTACAGTCTATTTTTGTTGGTAAACCTGGTCTGTTTCGAGAATTCATACCACTTGGCTATGTTGATAGTTTCCTTGTTCTATTTCGGGAGTTAATCCTTGTCTGGTTATAAAGATAGTTTCCATATCCTGTTTCAGGAGTTAATCCTTACCTTGTCATACAGATAGTTGCCCCATCTTGTTTTGGCAATTAATCTTTGACCTGCTTTCTGTTGGCGAACCCATCTTATTTTGGGAATTCATATCGCCTGGTCGTATAGATAGTTGCCCCATCTTTTTTCAGGAACTAATCTTGAACCTAGTCATCTAGATAGTTGCCTCATCCTATTTCGGGAATTAATCGATGACCTATTTGAGAATTATTGATGATATTCGCCTGTTTGTGAACTAACCTGAAAGAAACAAAGTTAGTTTCGTGCAATGTCATGATGTATGTAAAGCATTGTGTAATGATATTCTCAAAGTAAATGAGAGTGTGTTATATGCGTTTCTTATGCATATGCTATGATACTTGTAAATGATGTATGGGTGCAAGATGTCATTGAAGTGTATTGGTAACTTCGTGTAATATCTTAGTTGGGGAAGATAAATCCATGACTGCTGCTGGGGATTGAGAATGTGAATCTTCAATCTTGTTTAGAATGTATTCGCTGGGGATTCCTGATTTCTGTTTGAGGATAACCCATTGGGAATGTTTGACTTCTGCTTGGGGATAGAAGAGTTCAGGAACATTGGTCGTTCATCGCTCTACTAGGGAATTTAGTTCTTATATACCATGATTGGGGATAAAAGAGATGAATGACCTTCAGAGGTGTCGTATGACCGAGTTTCCAATATGGACATCAAATCTTCTGGGGGAGGACAAAGTAAAATGATGTTTGGATCGGTTTCATATTTCGTATCAACTTTCTGGTGATAGCAGCCTAGACTGCCCATGCTGGAGAATTGAATCTTGTCGGTGATTTGCAGTAGTCGAAGAAATAAACTCTATTTCGGAAACAAAATTCCATTAAGGAAATAAACCCTGCTGGAGAAGTAATCCTTGCTGGAGAAGATAATTCTGCAAGAGATTTTGCAGTGTTGGAGAAATGACTTAACTGGGGAATTAAATCCCTATGAGTTGTATTGAGGGAATCATTTCTAATGGGAACTGGAGTTCTGTAGGTTATGCGGAGGAAGTTTCCACTATATTCTAGAGAAATTATCAGACTCCTTTATCCGCTAGAGGGATTTCTAGGGGAGTATGGTTATATTAATAACTCGAAGATGCCCCAATTCTTATCTGAAGGCATATTAGACTTGCGGGGGAACGTATCTCACTCGGGGATGAGCTTGTGAAAGTAAGTCTGGGGATAATCCCATGAAGGTTTCTCTATGGGGATTTATGGATGACTTGAACGTTATCCCAATTCCTAGAGTCTTTAACAAATGCTGATTCCGATTTTTATGCATATATTTGTTAACAGTAATCATATTCATATGTATATGTTCATTTAATTTAGTCATTGGACGTTTTTTTAAACAAAACAGAAATGATAAAATAAAATTTGAATTTTGAAATTGTATTTGTATTGATAATTTGCCTATAAATAAGTGGTTTTTGTACATAGAGACAAAAATCCTAGTAAGAGGAAATCGTCATGAAACGAAAAGAGTAAAAACAAAATATATAGCTATGTGTAAACGACCCCATCGAGTTTCAACTCTGCTATTGCCCCTATGTCTTCGAGCATCTCATCCCTTGCTGTCGGAAGAAGTTGACGGAATTGATTTGTACCATTTGAACTTGACGTTGGTAATAAAGCTTGCTGTAAGTAGATGATCCAACATGAAATATTCATACACTTTAATCACTAACTTTTTCCTGGACCGCCCTTTCTAGTTTTCAGTCCACCGGGATACCCTTTTTTGCCCAAGCTGCCTTTTAAGGTTTTCAACTTGCCGGGTGTACAATCTTAATATATATCCCTTATTTTTGCCTGAACCCTTTTGGTTCACCGGGATGCCCTTATTTTTACCTAGGCCAGTCAACCTAGCGGGTCTCTTTCATGCATAGTATCTTTTGACTATGTCCGCGTTCACAGGGTGTGTAAAGTCTTCACTGCCCATAGTGGTAAGTATCATAACACCTCCACAAAATATCTTCTTGACTATAAATGGCCCTTCATAGGTGGGAGTCCATTTTCCCCTGGGATCACCTTGCGGTAGGATGATGCAATTTGTTACCAAGTCACCATCCTGATATAACTGATGCTTGACCTTTTTGTTGAAGGCTTTGATCATGCACTTTTGGTACATCTGAGCATGGAAAACAGCCGCAAGCCTTTTCTCGTTAATCTAATTCAACTGGTCCAACCTAGTCTGAATCCATTCGTCTTCATCTAAATCTGCCTCTTTCATAATTCTCGGAGACGAAATCTGAACTTCGACAGGTAGGACAACTTCTATACCATAGACTCGGGAGAATGGGGTTGCCTCAGTTGATGTTCCCACTGAAGTGCGGTAACCATGAAGAGAAAATGGTAACATCTTGTGTCAATCTTTATACCTCACCATCATCTTCTGTATAATCTTCTTATATTCTTATTGGCGGCTTCCATTGTGCCATTCATCTTCGGTCGATACAGAAAAGAGTTGTGGTGCTTGATCTTGAATTGCATGTGGAGTTTAATCATCATAGTATTTTTCAAATTAGTACCATTAGTTCCATACCAATAGATAAGGTTATGCTTAATGAACCAAGCAAACACATTATTGGTAACAGAGGCAAATGAGGCTACTTCAACCCATTTGGTGAGATAGTCAATGACGAGGAGGATGAAACGATGTCCGTTAGAAGCAGTAGGCTTAATCTCTCCAATCATATCAATGCCCTACATTGCAAATGGCCAAGGAGTAGTCAAGACATTCAGAGGAACCGGAGGTACGTGTACTTTGTCAGCATATATTTGGCATTTGTGACAAGTTCTGGAGTGATGATGGAAATCACTTTCCATAGTCGACTAATAGTAACCCGCTCTCAGAATCTTTTTAGCCATCATGTGTCCACTAGAGCGGGTACCAAAGATGCTTTCATGCAGATCTTCCATGATTTTTCCAGCTTCCTTCTTGTCTACACAACAAAGCAGAGTTGAATCGTGATTATGTTTGTACAAAATTCCATTGCTTAGAAAGAACTTGGCAGAGAATCTCTGTAATAACTTCTTGTCGTTGATATATGCTCCTTCAGGATACTCTTGAGCTTCAAGGTTTACTTCATGAAACCATGGCTTCTCTTCTACTCTGTCAGTGTCAACTTCATAACAGTGTGCTAGTTCTTCTAGCCTTTCAATGGTAATTCGAGGAGCTTCGTTGTCCCATCTGACTTTGAACATAGATGACATGGTAGCTAGTTCAACTACCAACTAATTATCTTCTCTTGGGATGTGCTCAAAAGTGATTTCCTTGAAGTACGGGATTAAGGTCAACATATGTTCCCGATAAGGAATGAGATTTGGGTGCTTCGTATCCCATTCTCCCTTGATCTACCTGATCACTAGAGATGAGTCTCCATATACGTCCAAGAACTTGATTTTTAGATTAATGCAAACTTTGATACCCATGATGCACGCTTCGTATTCGACCATATTGTTGATACAGTCAAAGCATTATCTGGCGGTGAAGGGCATATGTCAATTCTTGGGGGAGATGATCACAACACTAATTCCATTACGAAGGGCATTAGAAGCTCCGTCGAAAACTGTTATCCATCGGGATCCTGGCTCAGGTCCTTCATACGGTCCAGGTTCTTCACGATCTATAACAGGCATGATATTCTCATCGGGGAACTCGAAATTCATAGATTGATAGTCGTTTACAGCTCAATAAGCCAAATGATCAGCCAGTACACTTCCTTTGATTGCCTTTTGAGTGGTGTACTGAGTGTCGTATTCTGTCAAGACCATTTGTCATCTTGCTATTCTTCCGAATAGAGTGGACTTCTCGAATATGTATTTGATTGGATCAGTGATACAGTGGGAGAACTGACTTGAAGGTTTTGCGTTTGATCGCAAATGTTACGGTTAGCAAGAGTCACCACCGAATTTTCTTTTATCCAAAAGGAAAGGTGAAAAAGCACAGGAAAGACCTTTGAGATTATTTCTTGACTTCGGGGGGTAGATTATGAAAAGGGAAGGTATTATCACCCTTTTCATCCATGGTTTTCCATGGGCTCTTAGTTACTTTCTAGATCACTTGCTTTTGTTTGAAATTGTGCTTTGTGTGGTTTTTGAAAGTATTTTGTTAACTGGCCATTGTTTAGGCAAACTTTGTAATGATTCTCGCTCGTAAGAATGTATACAAAGTTGTTGATCTTTTGAAAATGTTTTCAAGTTTGTAAGATATGTTGAAAGTGTAGGTGTTTGTTTTTGAAAATAACAAGGATGTTTTTGTTTTTAAATGGAGCAAGTAACTAGGAACAATCAACCTACTCAAAAGTCTTTCATGTTCATTTCCTTTTTCCTTTGACATTGTTATCTTACCATTGATTTGGTAAGTAACCCTATCTTTGGATGTAAACGGGATGGGCATGGGTCATCATATAACCATGATTAGCAATATTGCAAGGTATCTTAGCATTATCTTTTAGGGACTAAGATCATTTGAAAGGCAACATAGATAGCGTCTGTAACGCCCCAGTTTTAATTATTTGATTTTATTTTAATTGGGAATTTATTTTATTAGAATTAATAAAATAAAAAGAATTATTTATTTTGGAATATTTGAAGGAAATAAAAGAAATGAGAAAATATTGGGTTTTTAAGTTATTGGGCTTGGATGTCGTTAGTAAAGAGTGGGGGTGCAAAAGAAATAAGGAATATATATTTTGGAACTTAAGTTATTTTCTCATTTTTCACGATAAACAGAATTTGGGAAATTTGGGAAGCAGAGCTCTGAAGGTGCGAAGAACGAAGAACATCGCTCAAAGAACTCAAGCTGCAATTTGATAAGGTAAGGGGGGCTGTTTACTCAATTTACTTTTGCTTATGGGTTTAGGTACGATTGATTTTGGATAATCGTAGGGAGAAACCCCAATTTTTAGATGTTCTTAGGGATCAATAACCTTAGGGTTGAACCTTGTTAGAAAAGGTTTAGGTTCCCAAATTTTATGAATCAATTAAGGATTTTAGGTTCCTATGGTGGATTTGGAGTATATTTGTATGATCGAGAGTTTCCCTTAGGTAATTCTAGGGATAACCTCAATGTTGTTAGGATTTCCCTAAAGGACGGGTAATATGTAACTTAAGGTCAATTTTATAAAGCTTGTTGTTGATGAAAGAATTGTTGATAAAATAGGATGTTTTGAGACGAAAATTCTGAGTTGTGTATGATTTGAAAAATAAGACCTTAAGTGAAGTAATGATGTCCTTAAGATTGGAAATTGACTAACGTAGAATGGAATTGTGTTTCCAATTGATGTGTTGCTTTGGGTTATGCAAAATTGATGTTGTTATGTATCGAAATGCACGTTTTGGCTGGTATTTTTCGTGTTTGGTTGCTGTTCTGAGCATGCTGCAGGTACAAGAATATTTTGTACGCGCTCATCGACACGGGCCGTGTTGCTGCACACGGGCACCCGTGTTGATCTTCTGTATTGGTAAAAATAATGTGTTTCTGGACACATTTCCACACGGGCAGTGTTGCTTCACACGGGCACCCGTGTTGACCTACTGTGTTGGCTTCTGAATTCTGTTTTCTGTGCATGCTGTTATGTACGGAATTGATTCTGTTTTGATGTGCAGTGTTTTATATGTTTGGAATATGCTGCTTATTGATTCCCTAGTGTTGTTTGATGCTTGTATCGAATAATGTTTGTATGTTATGATACCAACACTACGTGGATGTTATTGTCATGCTTTTAGATGATGTTATCAAGCATGAATTATGATATAACTTGATATGATTGGTTGATGTTTAATAGTATGCTGAGTGATTACATGCTATCCATATCCTGTTATGATTGATATTGTTGATGTTGCATGATATGTTTTCTTGATGTTAATAGTATGCTGAGTGTTACATACTTTACATATCATGTTGCATTTGTTAATTCCCATTGTGTGGAATTAACATGGTGGCCAATATACGTGTCCGCGATTTAATGGAACGTTGAGGTGGTAGCCGTGTCCGCGATATAATGGAACGGTGAGTTATCCGTGACCCGAGATTTAATGGGGCGGTAAAATGGTACCACATGCATGGGTGTGTTGCATTATATTGAATATAACATGAATGGATGATTTTCCAATGTTGTATTTAATTGATTGTATGCAGGTATTGTTGCTGAATTGTTAATGATGTTTGATGTTAATTATAAGTATGAAAAGTAATATATTATGAATATATGAGTTGTAAAGGTTTTCGTAAAACTATGAAACATGCTAACTGTTTGGGTGATGCTTATGGTTTTTCTGAATTGATTGTTATGGACGTATAATCAAATGTATAATTGAGATGCTCACCCTTACTGTTGAACATTTCAGATTGAGGAGCTTCGCTCAGATGATTGGTGAAGACTTGTTGTTTCTAGTTTATTTCGGTTTAAGTATTATCCGGGTCATGCTCTGATAGTTGTAACTTCGGGAACGTTTGTTTGTCGAGCTGCTTTAGTCAGACTCGTTTATTTCCTTAGTATTTGGTTATAATATGATGTTGATATATTCCAGGTGTTAATCCCTGATGATTTTGAAAATATTATAACATTTGGTTTTATTAAATATAATATTCCGCTGTGTAAACATGTATGAGTTGCTTCTATGTTATGCATGACAGGAACTTGTTTTTATTAAAAGAGAATTGTGACATCCTCGTTAATACATGTACTCTGAAAATATGATTTTAATTATTTGCGAAATTTTATGCGGGGTTTTAGAGGGTGTTATAATAGTGGTATCAGAGCATAGTCGGTCGTTGCGACCAGAGTCTTGAGTCAGTCATTCCTTTTGTATGCGACTAGTGTAAGGCAACACTGTCGATACTGTATTCTGATGAGGAGTATGTTTTAATTCTCAGGAATATGGCTGGAAGAGGTAACGGACGAAATGATGCTGCACTCGCTGAGGCTTTGGGGATGTTAGCTGGTGTACTTACTGGAAATCAAAATGGAGGCGTGATTGGTGCTGATAGGCAATTGGGGAACTTCCAAAGGAACATTCCTCCGTTGTTCAAAGGTACACATGACCCTGAAGGTGCTCAGAAGTGGCTGAAGGAAATCGAAAGGATTTTCTGTGTGATTGATTGTGCTGAAGATCTGAAAGTCAGATATGGTACGCATATGTTGGCAGAAGAGGCCGATGACTGGTGGGTTGCAACCAGGACTGAAATGGTTCAGGATGGAGAGGCACTGACTTGGGCTAACTTCAGAAGGGCTTTTATGAGGAGGTACTTTCCTGAAGATGTTCGGGGAAGAAAGGAAATTGAATTTTTGGAGCTTAAGCAGGGCAATCTGACTGTTAGTGAGTATGCTACTAAGTTCATGGAGTTGGCAAAGTATTATGCATACTACAACAATGATGAGGCTGGAGAATTCTCTAAATGTATCAAATTTGAGAATGGTCTCCGAGATGAGATTAAGCAGGGAATTAGGTACCAACGTATTCGTAGATTTTCTGATCTGGTGGATTTTAGCAGGATCTTGGAAGAAGATATTACCAAGACTAGGTCGTCTCACTCTCGTGGGGCTGTTGATAAAAGAGGAAAGCAACATATGGACCGTGGCAAGCCATATGGTAGAGGTAACTAGAAATCAGGTGGATGGAAAAGGCCTAGTGGGGGAGATTCTAAGGCTCCTATCAGATGCTACAGGTGTGGTGAGTTTGGTCATCATATTCGAGATTGCAAGAGCGATGAGAAGAAGTGCTATAAATGTGGAAAGACTGGTCATTTGTCTATTGATTGCAAAGGGAAGTTTGTTACTTGTTACAATTGTGGCGAAGAAGGTCACATTCGTCCGCAGTGTCCTAAGCCTAAGAAGGATCAGTCAGGTGGAAAAGTGTTCGCTTTGTCTGGACCTGAGACTACTCCAGAGGATCGATTGATTAAAGGTACGTGTTTTATTCATGGCACACCTTTAGTTGCAATTGTTGATACTGGTGTAACTCATTCTTTCATTTCTTTGGATTGTGCTGAGAGGTTGAAACTGGACATATCTGATATGCGAGGTAGCATGGTTATTGATACTCCTGCATCGGGTTCAGTGACAACTTCACTTGTATGTAGGAATTGTCCTATTGAGATTTTTGGTAGAGGTTTCGGTATGGATTTAGTGTGCCTACCGCTTGAACAACTTGATATTATCCTTGGGATGAACTGGTTGGAATTCAACCGGGTTCATCTGAACTGTTTTGCTAAGACAGTGATTTTTCCAAAAGCAGTTGGTGTCGAGAATTTGACTATGAATGCTAGGCAGGTACAAGAAGCAATGGAGGAAGGTGCTAATGTGTTTATGTTACTTGCTTCGTTAGATGCAACAGGAAAGGTCAGGAGTGGTGAATTGCCAGTGGTGTGTGAATTCCCAGAAGTCTTTCCGAATGATGTTGGTGAGTTACCTCCTGAGCGAGAGGTGGAATTTTCTATAGATTTGATTCCTGGTACAAGACCGGTGTCGATGGCACCATATCGTATGTCTGCATCTGAGTTGACAGAATTGAAAAGTCAGTTGGAAGATTTACTGGAGAAGAAGTTTATTCGTCCAAGTGTTTTGCCTTGGGGTGCTCCGGTATTGTTGGTCAAGAAGAAAGAAGGTTCTATGAGACTGTGTGTTGATTACAGGCAATTGAACAAGGTAACCATTAAGAATCGGTATCCATTACCGAGGATTGATGATTTAATGGATCAGCTAATTGGAGCCAGTGTATTCAGTAAGATTGACTTGAGATCTGGATATCATCAGATTCGTGTGAAAGCGGAAGATATTCAAAAGACTGCTTTTCGAACGAGGTATGGGCATTATGAATATTCTGTTATGCCGTTTGGAGTTACTAATGCGCCTGGTGTTTTCATGGAATATATGAACAGGATTTTTCATCCGTATCTGGATAAGTTTGTTGTGGTTTTTATTGACGACATTCTGATTTATTCCAAGAATGACGAAGAGCATGCGGAACATCTCAGAATTGTGTTAGAGTTGTTGAAAGATAAGAAGTTGTATGCAAAGTTGTCCAAATGTGAGTTCTGGCTGAATGAAGTTAGTTTTCTTGGACATGTGATTTCTAAGAATGGTATTGCAGTGGATCCTACAAAAGTAGAAGCAGTATCTCAGTGGGAAGCGCCAAAGACTGTTTCTGAAATCAGAAGTTTTCTTGGTCTTGCAGGTTATTACAGAAAGTTTATCGAAGGATTCTCAAAGTTAGCATTGCCGTTGACGAAGTTGACTCGTAAAGGACAAGCGTTTATTTGGGATTCTGATTGTGAGAAAGGTTTCCAAGAATTGAAGCGGAGATTGACTAGTGCTCCTATTCTGATTTTGCCGAATCCGGTGGAATCTTTTGTGGTTTATTGTGACGCATCTCTGATGGGATTAGGTGGTGTTTTAATGCAGAATCAACAGGTAGTTGCGTATGCTTCGAGACAGTTGAAGGTTCATGAAAGGAACTATCCTACTCATGACTTAGAGTTAGCAGCAGTTGTGTTTGTCTTGAAATTGTGGAGACATTATCTGTATGGTTCGAGATTTGAAGTGTATAGTGATCATAAGAGTTTGAAGTATCTTTTCGATCAGAAAGAGCTCAATATGAGGCAAAGAAGGTGGTTGGAATTTCTCAAAGATTATGATTTTGGTTTGAATTACCATCCTGGTAAGGAAAATGTGGTTGCAGATGCTTTGAGCATGAAATCCTTGCATATGTCTATGATGATGGTTCGTGAATTGGAGTTAATTGAACAATTCCGAGATTTGAGTTTAATTTGTGAAAGTACTCCGAAGTGTGTTCGTTTGGGTATGTTGAAACTTACTAGTGGTATTCTAGAAGAGATCAGGATCGGGCAGAAATCTGATGTTAATTTAGTTGATAAATTGACATTGATCAACCAAGGTCAAGGTGGTGAGTTTAGAATTGATGAAAATGATGTTATGAGATTTGGCGATAGAGTTTGTGTTCCTGATGTTGCAGAAATCAAGAAGAGTATATTAGAGGAAGGACATCGCAGTGGGATGAGTATTCATCCGGGTGCCACGAAAATGTATCATGATTTGAAGAAATTGTTTTGGTTGCCGGGAATGAAAAAGGAAATAGCCGAGTTTGTGTATGCATGTTTAATCTGTCAGAAATCGAAGATTGAGCATCAGAAGCCGTCTGGATTTATGCAACCGATGTTTATTCCAGAATGGAAGTGGGACAGTATTTCTATGGATTTTGTATCCGGGTTTCCGAGAACTCCTAAGAATTTTGAAGCGATATGGGTTATTGTGGATAGACTGACTAAGTCTGCTCATTTTATACCGGTGCGAATGGATTACTCAATGGAGAGATTGGCACAATTGTATATTGAGAAAATAGTGAGTTTGCATGGAGTTCCTTCTAGTATTGTGTCAGATAGAGATCCGAGGTTCACTTCGAAATTTTGGGAAGGATTGCAGAAGGCTTTGGGTACTAAGTTGAGGTTGAGTTCAGCTTATCATCCTCAGGCTGATGGACAGACGGAGAGGACGATTCAATCGTTAGAAGATTTATTGCGTGCTTGTGTTTTAGAGAAGGGTGGAGCTTGGGATATCTATTTGCCATTGATTGAATTTACTTATAACAATAGTTACCATTCGAGTATTGGTATGGCTCCGTTTGAGGCATTGTATGGTAGACGGTGTAGAACGCCTTTGTGTTGGTATGAATCTGGAGAGAGTTCAGTAATTGGGCCAGAGATTGTTCAGCAGACTACTGAAAAGACCAAATTGATTCAAGAGAAGATGAGAGCTTCTCAGAGTCGTCAGAAAAGTTATCATGATAAGAGGAGGAAGAATTTAGAATTCAGTGCTGGAGATCATGTGTTTATGAGAGTTACTCCGATGACGGGTATTGGTCGAGCGTTGAAATCTAAGAAGTTGACTCCGTGTTTTATTGGTCCGTTTCAGATTACGGAAAGAGTTGGAGAAGTTGCTTATCGTATTGCTTTACCTCCGAGACTTGCAAATTTTCACGATGTTTTTCATGTTTCTCAGTTGAGGAGATACATTCCAGACCCATCTCATGTAATCCAAGTAGATGATGTACAGGTGAAAGATAACCTGACAGTAGAAACATTGCCTATGAGGATAGAAGATCGGGAAGTGAAACAGTTAAGAGGTAAAGAGATAGCATTAGTGAAGGTTGCTTGGGGAGGTCCAGCAGATGGAAATGTTACTTGGGAACTAGAGAGCCAGATGAAAGAGGCTTATCAGGAACTGTTCGTCTAAGGTATGTTTTCGAGGACGAAAACTCTTTTAGTGGGGGAGAGTTGTAACGCCCCAGTTTTAATTATTTGATTTTATTTTAATTGGGAATTTATTTTATTAGAATTAATAAAATAAAAAGAATTATTTATTTTGGAATATTTGAAGGAAATAAAAGAAATGAGAAAATATTGGGTTTTTAAGTTATTGGGCTTGGATGTCGTTAGTAAAGAGTGGGGGTGCAAAAGAAATAAGGAATATATATTTTGGAACTTAAGTTATTTTCTCATTTTTCACGATAAACAGAATTTGGGAAATTTGGGAAGCAGAGCTCTGAAGGTGCGAAGAACGAAGAACATCGCTCAAAGAACTCAAGCTGCAATTTGATAAGGTAAGGGGGGCTGTTTACTCAATTTACTTTTGCTTATGGGTTTAGGTACGATTGATTTTGGATAATCGTAGGGAGAAACCCCAATTTTTAGATGTTCTTAGGGATCAATAACCTTAGGGTTGAACCTTGTTAGAAAAGGTTTAGGTTCCCAAATTTTATGAATAAATTAAGGATTTTAGGTTCCTATGGTGGAATTGGAGTATATTTGTATGATCGAGAGTTTCCCTTAGGTAATTCTAGGGATAACCTCAATGTTGTTAGGATTTCCCTAAAGGACGGGTAATATGTAACTTAAGGTCAATTTTATAAAACTTGTTGTTGATGAAAGAATTGTTGATAAAATAGGATGTTTTGAGACGAAAATTCTGAGTTGTGTATGATTTGAAAAATAAGACCTTAAGTGAAGTAATGCTGTCCTTAAGATTGGAAATTGACTAACGCAGAAGGGAATTGTGTTTCCAATTGATGTGTTGCTTTGGGTTATGCAAAATTGATGTCGTTATGTATCGAAATGCACGTTTTGGCTGGTATTTCTCGTGTTTGGTTGCTGTTCTGAGCATGCTGCAGGTACAAGAATATTTTGTACGCGCTCATCGACACGGGCCGTGTTGCTGCACACGGGCACCCGTGTTGATCTTCTGTATTGGTAAAAATAATGTGTTTCTGGACACATTTCCACACGGGCAGTGTTGCTGCACACGGGCACCCGTGTTGACCTACTGTGTTGGCTTCTGAATTCTGTTTTCTGTGCATGCTGTTATGTACGGAATTGATTCTGTTTTGATGTGCAGTGTTTTATATGTTTGGAATATGCTGCTTATTGATTCCCTAGTGTTGTTTGATGCTTGTATCGAATAATGTCTGTATGTTATGATACCAACACTACGTGGATGTTATTGTCATGCTTTTAGATGATGTTATCAAGCATGAATTATGATATAACTTGATATGATTGGTTGATGTTTAATAGTATGCTGAGTGATTACATGCTATCCATATCCTGTTATGATTGATATTGTTGATGTTGCATGATATGTTTTCTTGATGTTAATAGTATGCTGAGTGTTACATACTTTACATATCATGTTGCATTTGTTAATTCCCATTGTGTGGAATTAACATGGTGGCCAATATACGTGTCCGCGATTTAATGGAACGTTGAGGTGGTAGCCGTGTCCGCGATATAATGGAACGGTGAGTTATCCGTGACCCGAGATTTAATGGGGCGGTAAAATGGTACCACATGCATGGGTGTGTTGCATTATATTGAATATAACATGAATGGATGATTTTCCAATGTTGTATTTAATTGATTGTGTGCAGGTATTGTTGCTGAATTGTTAATGATGTTTGATGTTAATTATAAGTATGAAAAGTAATATATTATGAATATATGAGTTGTAAAGGTTTTCGTAAAACTATGAAACATGCTAACTGTTTGGGTGATGCTTATGGTTTTTCTGAATTGATTGTTATGGACGTATAATCAAATGTATAATTGAGATGCTCACCCTTACTGTTGAACATTTCAGATTGAGGAGCTTCGCTCAGATGATTGGCGAAGACTTGCTGTTTCTAGTTTATTTTGGTTTAAGTATTGTCCGGGTCATGCTCTGATAGTTGTAACTCCGGGAATGTTTGTTTGTCGAGTTGCTTTAGTCAGACTCGTTTATTTCCTTAGTATTTGGTTATAATATGATGTTGATATATTCCAGGTGTTAATCCCTGATGATTTTGAAAATATTATAACATTTGGTTTTATTAAATATAATATTCCGCTGTGTAAACATGTATGAGTTGCTTCTATGTTATGCATGACAGGAACTTGTTTTTATTAAAAGAGAATTGTGACATCCTCGTTAATACATGTACTCTGAAAATATGATTTTAATTATTTGCGAAATTTTATGCGGGGTTTTAGAGGGTGTTACAGCGTCATCGAGGGACTATGATCTTATATTTTTGCTTGTTTTTTCTAAGATACCTCACATGCGTAATATGGCCATTTTGTAAGGCAACCAAGTGGATTTTACCCTAGGGGTGCTTGTTTGCAAGTGTATTGTTTTCATGCTTGGTTTTGTCTTTGATTAGGGTTTTCTAATCGATTGGTTTTAGTCTTACCATACAAACTCTAATTACTAGCATTTGTATACAAAGCGATAAATTGCGGAATTTAAAATTACTACGCTATTACAATACTTGTGGGAGGGGTGTACAAATTATAAATGGGAATTGCAAGAAAATAAAGCCTAATTATCTATTACAACTATATTGAATTTGTACAAGAATTGAAATGAATAATGTACAAAATAAATAAATATACAAGAAAGTAAATGTAAGGAAAATGGATGTTTATTTGGATTTTTAGGGAAAAGGGATTTTGTTCTAACCTAATTAATCAAAAGAAAAATAATTAAGTGAATTAGTAAAAAGTAAAACCTAAATTTACTAGGAAATGAATTTAAATAAAACCCTAATCTATTAATTGATTAAAAGGAAATTAAATTTGTAAGAAGAATATTTTTGGTATTTTTTGTCTTAAAAATAAATTATAGTATTATAAAATATTTTTGGTCTTTTTACATTTTAAAATAATATATTTAAATGGTGTAAAAGAAAATAACTAAAAACCCAATTTTTAAATTAAATTTATAAACCAATTAATAAATAAATAAAATAATTTTTTGTGTAAAAAATAAATAAACTTTATCAAAATATAAATCTCATGTTTTTTTATATTTTTTCTAATTTTTTAATATTAGAAAAATATTTAAGAAAACAAATAAATAAAAATAAGAAAAATAAAATAAATGGGCCAGGGGTGTGGATATCCAGCAAGGGGGATTAGCAGTAAGAAAAAAAATAATAAGGCTCAAGGGAGGCCCAGGCGCCTGTCGAGAAAATCAAAATGTGAGAAATATGAAAAAAAACCAAAAGGGTACCACTGGGCTCGAATCCAGGTCCCTATAGTCACAGACGCGAGCTTCTACCACTGGGGTGGCTATACATCTGTTTATATAGTCAAAACAACAAATATATAATAGTGAACAAGTCCATGGCCTGAACTTCATCTTCAACCTCACGCCCAGCCAGAGCCTCTGTATCTTATTTAAATCTCAACAAAAATGAAAACTGTAAACAGGAAACTTGTAGCAAATTTCCTCACGATTTCAGAAATGCAAAGCAATAAAATTATAGATCAAAGATAATCTTGAATTTTAATGGTCCTAATCTGAACCCTAAAAATATCAGAAACTTCAATCTTAAAATTTTCTAAGCTCAAGCAATATAAATGAAATCTATGGACATGGTTAGCTTTAGGGAAATGATATCTACATTTTTCATTCACAAATAAACCATTAATGATGCATGTATGAAAAGTTCCAAAGTCAGAAAACTTACCTTGCAAGAGGGTATCGGGTTTGGAGTTTAAGTAGCTTTTAGTGAGTTCCAATGATTGGATTAGCTTCCTCAAGTTCCCAGGAAGCTAATGGGATGCTTAGCTTGAGCTGAAAGTGCCCGAGGAGTTCTGGAGAAGTAAAGGTGCAAGATGTTGTTTTTGAAAATGGTGGATGATGATGGAGGTGTTACAGTGGTGCTGCAGGTGTTGGGATTGTTTGTTTAAGTTGTTTAGAAGCTTTTGAAAGTAAAAGGCCAAGAAATGCACGAGCAAATTTAGAGATTGGATTTAAAACTCAGAAATGACAAGTTTTGAAGTGTTTTGGTGATTCTTGTTCTTGGTGTTTTCAGGGCTTAAGCATGCGTGGGATTTATGTAAAATGGCTTGTGTATGTATAAGCAAAGAGGTTTGAGTGCTTTTGAAAGTCAGAAGTACAAGTTACAAGTTATTTGCTATGTTACTTAATTTTCAAGAAAAGTGTGAAAACAAGTTTCAAGAGGAAGTACAAGCATGGGCTGAGTAATTGTAAGTGTCTAAAAATTTTCTTATGAATTATGGGACTTGTATGATCATAAGAGAACAAGTGCAAGGCTCAAGAACAAGTTTTATGCAAAAAGCTACTTTATCAAAATGGCATTGTGCACTTTCTTCCCAAAATGGATATAAAGCATGGCCTTGCATTGAATGCTTGAAATGAGACCTCTAACAGCCGTGCAAGCAAATAATTAAGGAGTCCCTAACAAGTTTGAGGCATGCAAAGTAGAGGTTATGCAGCATAAGTTTGAATTTTGAATCTTGTTCATCACCAAATGACTTGTAATTCAAGTGATAAAACCCTAACTTCGTATCTTCGATTCTCCCTACTAAAAAATGATCTCAAGGAGTTCTGGGACATTTTGGAAAGCTTATAATGTGATCTACAACCCATCTTTGAATCACTTTTGAAGGTTCCCCTTGAAACTATATGAAAAAGTGCCATGAAGTTGGGTCAAAATCCTGACCAAATTAGGGCAAAATTTCACTAAGTGTTTTGTTTCATGACCATGTGTTCTTAAAATTATAACTTGAGATCCAAGAACTTTTGGAAGGAGTTGTGTAAATCAATGTTTTAGATTTCATGGAGATCTACAACTTTCATGTTGGAAGTTTCTTTTGAATCAACTTGCATCATGGTGAAATTTTGTTCAAAGTTGTGAAAAAATAAGAAATTTCCAACACTTAGAAAAAATTTCTAAGTTTAGAAATTTTAACTTTTCAAAATGAAATCTTGAATTTTTTATTTCTTGATGAATAAGTTTCATATTTTGACATGCTTTGATGAATTGTGATCTCTGGCATTTGAATTTGATCAAAAAGTCAAAGTTTGACTTTTCAGTATATAGTTGACTTTTGATCAGTTGACTGAAAATTCATCTGTCAATCCATTGGACTTGAGCAATGTTTTGATCCATGTCATTAGGTCAAAATGATGCAATTGGACTCTTGAGATCATGCCTTAAACCAATTGATCATTTGCTAGGTCAAAAATCAGTCAAAACCCTAATTTTGACCATTTTGCCCTTTTGAAGATTTGATCAAATTTCTTGAGGAATTATGGTCCAAACTTGATCAAATGATAAATATGAGTTTATAATGTTGATGTGGATAAAAAATTATCGAGTTTGACTGTAAACTGGACATAGTTGACTTTTTCCCCAATACAGTTGATTTTTAGGTCAACTGCTCAATTGACTGAGCAAAAGTGTGATACAAAGCTTGAAACTTGACATGAGTAATATTGAGGGACTATAATAATCGAGGAAATTCATATGAAGCATTGAAAGTTCAGTTGTCCTTGTGCGATCTCAAACCCTAATTTTGGTCATCAGTGCATAAGGAGGTGTCTTGAGCTGATCAACCCCAGTGCAGTCTAAAGCCAAAGGAGATATTGTGAGAAAATTCTTGATAAGTGAGAAGGAAAATTTTGGGGTACAACAGCTGCCCCTGTTCAATCTTCTTAAGCCTGAAGAGTTAGATTGACGAGTTTTTCCATTCGTGACTCGAAGGTGGAAGATGATTGGACATTAGAGTGCCCAGAAATTTGCACTCGGTGATGTGATGATTGATGGTATAGGGAATGGGCTTAAAGATGCCATTTGGAGGGATGATGGAAAGTTGTTGGAGATGAGCTTGTAGATGCCATCTATAATTGATTGTTGAACGTATCTATACGCTGAAACTGAATGAGCATCAGTATGGCGTCCGCGCCTAGAGCGTATCTGAACTATATCTGAGAGTTGAATATGAATGAGTATCAGGATGGCATCCGTGTCTGGAGCATATCTGAAATGTATCTGAAAAGTTGAATCTGAATGAGTATCAGAATGGCGTCCGTGTCTAGAGCGTATCTGAACTGCATCTGAAAGCTAAATCTGAATGAGTATCAGGATGGCATCCGTGTCTAGAGCGTATCTGAACTGCATCTGAAAGCTAAATCTGAATGAGTATCAGGATGGCATCCGTGTCTGGAGCGTATCTGAACTGTATCTGAGAAGCTAAATCTGAATGAGTATCAGAATGACATTTGTGTCTGGAGCGTATCTGAACTGTATCTGAGAGCTAAATCTGAATGAGTATCAGAATGGCATCCGTGTCTGGAGCGTATCTGAATTGTATCTGAGAAGCCTTTGCACATTGTTAATGGTAGCTATTAATTAACCTTATCCTGAAAAGGGTAAAATGTTAGCTAATATGCAATGTCATATTGTATGAAATGCATGGTGTAATGAGATTGTGATATATGCATTCGTGTTATCGATGTTTATGATATATGGATGCGATGTATGCGTATGTGAGCTAATCTGTTGCACCGTTGTTGGATTGGGGAAAATAAATCCCTTACTGCTGCTGAGGATATGGAGTGTAAGTCTTCATGTTTTGAAGTGTTTATGAATTTCCACTTAGAGAAACAAACTTTGTTTTAAGGGGAATGTCGTGTACTTCTTGTAAAATCCTGTTGGAGAATCCTGAGAAATTTGGCGACTTCTACCGGGGAGTCATAACTAGTAGTTTAGTTCCGCTGGGGATTAAACTGCGCATTGCGGGGGACTTTATGGAAATAACTTAGAGACATTTCCCTATCTCTTAAAGCCATCAGTGATTGTCTTTTTATTTTGTTCATTTGTAAACAGTAGTTACATTCAAATGCATATGTTCAAAAATAAATCATTGGACGTTTTTGTAAACAAAACACAAAAATACAGAAAAAAAGATAGTTTTGTACTTTCAAAGGGATATCTTTGTATTGACTTTGAGTAAATACTTTTGTACAAAGAGACAAACATTCTAGTAAGAGAATACCGTCGTAAAAATGAAAATTTGATACAAAGAAAAGATAGTTATGTCAAATAATCCCGTGGGGTTCCCATTCTGTTATAGCCTTCGTGTCTATGAGCATCTTATTTATTTGTTACCTTGTCTGAAGCTGATTGAATTGATCAGAACCGTTGAGTTTGTAGGTTGTTCGTAAGGTGATCCAGTGGGACATAGTCATACGCTTTGATTCCCTAACTTTTTCCTGGACCGCCCTTTCGGGTTTTCAGTCCACCGGGATACCCTTTTTTGCCCAAGCCGCCCTTTCGGGTTTTCAGCTTGCCGGGTGTACAATTTTTTTTTGTTTTATCCCTAATTTTTGCCCGAACCTTTTTGATTCGTCGGGATGCCCTTGTTTTGCCTATGTGTGTCAACCTAGTGGGTCTCTTTATGCGTAGTATCTTTTGACTATGTCCGCGTTCACAGGGTGCGGCAGGTTGTCACCATCCATGGTGGTCAAGATCATTGCTCCACCAGAGAATATGCTTTTAATCATAAACGGTCTCTCGTATGTATGAGTCCATTTTTCCTTGGGATCACCTTGCGGAAATATGATACGTTTGATCACCAGATCCCCGACTTGATACACTTGGCATCTGACCTTTTTGTTGAAAGCCTTGATCATCCGTTTTTGATACATTTGACTATGACAGACAGCGGTAAGCCTTTTCTCATCAATCAAGTTCAGTTGATCAAGTCGAGTTTGGATCCAATCTTCTTCATTCAGCCCTGCATCCTTCATAATTCTCAGAGAGGGGACTTGGACCTCAATAGGCAAGACAGCCTCCATATCGTATACCAGAGAATAGGGTGTTGCCTCGGTTGATATGTGTGTTGTGGTACGATACCCGTGGAGAGCGAATGGTAGCATCTCATGCCAGTCTTTGTATGTAACTGTCATTTTCTATATGATCTTTTTGATATTCTTATTTGCGGCTTCGACAACACCATTCATCTTTGGCCGGTAAGGGGAAGAATTGTGATGTTGGATCTTGAATTGCTCGCACAGGGCGGTGATCATAGTATTGTTTAGATTAGTACCATTGTCTGTGACGATCCTCTCCGGGATACCATACCGACAGATGAGATTTTGCTTAATGAACCAGGCTACAACATTCTTGGTAACGGAAGCGAAAGAGGCTGCCTCAACCCACTTTGTAAAATAGTCAATGGCCACCAAGATGAAGCGGTGTCCATTAGAGGTTGTTGGCTTGATTTCCCCAATCATGTTGATGCCCCACATAGCAAAGGGCCAAGGAGCCGTCAAGATATTCAAAGGAACCGGAGGTATGTGCACCTTGTCAGCATAAATCTGACACTTGTGGCAGGTTCGAGAGTGTTGATAGAAATCTGCTTTCATGGTAGACCAGTAATAGCCTTCCCACAGGATCTTCTTTGCCATTGTATGCCCACTGGAATGGGTGCCAAAAGTGCCTTCATGTAAATCAGCCATGATCTTTTCTGCCTCAACCTTGTCTATGCAACGGATCAAAATAGAGTCATGGTTACGTTTGTAGAGAATGCCATTACTAAGGAACAATTTAGCATAGAATCTCCTTAAGAACTTCTTATCATTAACTGAAGCTCTTCCCGGGTATTATTGAGCCTCGATATACCTCTTGACTTCGTGAAACCAAGGATGGTCCACTACTTCTTCAGTATTAATCTCATGACAGTGAGCTGGTTCATCCATTCTTTCAATGGTGATCTGGGGAGCCTCGTTATCCCATTTAAGTTTAAACATGGATGACATTGTGGCTAGTGCATCTGCTAGCTGATTTTCTTCTCGCGGGAAATGCTCGAAGGTAATCTTCTCAAAATGTGGGATCAATGTCAACACATGTTCTTTGTAAGGGATAAGGTTAGGGTGTTTAGTGTCCCAATCCCCTTTGATATGGCTGATGACCAAAGCTGAATCTCCGAATACATTTTAGGATTTGATCCCCAAATCTATGGCAGCTTTGAGGCCAAAAATGCACGCTTCGTATTCTGCCATGTTATTTGTACAATTGAAGCAGAGTCTTGCCGTAAAGGGAGTATGACATCCTTCAGGAGATATGAGTACATCACATATACCATTGCCGAGTGCGTTGGACTCCCCATCAAAAACCAGGGCCCATCGGGATCCTTGTTCAGGTTCGTCATATGGTCTGAATTCTTCACAGTTGTTTACCATCATGATGTCTTCATCTGGGAATTCGAACTTTATGGACTAGTAGTCATCCACAGCTTAATGAGCAAGGTGATCAGCTAGTACACTGCCCTTTATTGATTTTTGGGTAGTATACTGTATTTCGTATTCTGTCAGGATCATCTGCCATCTCTCTATTCTCCCAAAGAGGGCAGGCTTCTCGAAGATATCTTTTATTAGATCCATTTTAGATATCAATAAGGTAGTATGGGTCAGCATATATTGTCTTAGCCGGCGAGCAGCCCATGCCAGAGCGCAACAAGTTTTCTCAAGTAGTGAATATCTTGTTTCACAGTCGGTAAACTTTTTGCTCAGGTAATAAATAGCATGCTCTTTTCGGCCAGACTCGTCATGCTGCCCCAACACTCACCCCATTGAATTTTCCAAAACAGTTAGATACATGATCAATGGTCTTCCCTCGACTGGTGGCATCAAAATAGAAGGCTCTTGTAAGTATTCTTTGATCTTGTCGAAGGAAGTTTGGCACTCATCATTCCATTTGACTACTTGATCTTTCTTCAGTAATTTGAAGATTGGTTCACAAGTAGTTGTCATGTGAGAAATGAATCTAGAAATGTAGTTTGACCGTCCCAAGAATCCTCTGACTTCCTTCTCGGTATGAGGAGCAGGAATTTCTTATATTGCTTTCACCTTGGAAGGATCCACTTCAATACCTTTACCGCTGGCGACAAAGCCTGGTAGTTTACCAGACCTCACCCCAGATGTGCATTTATTCGGGTTCAACCTTAACTTGTATTTCTTTAACCTCTCAAACAGTTTTTGTAAATGATCAAGATGCTCTTCTTCTGTTTGAGATCTAGCTATCATGCCGTCCACATAGACCTCTATTTCGTGATGTATCATGTCGTGAAATAGAGCTACCATGGCATGCTGATAGGTTTCCCCCGCATTCTTCAGTCCGAATGGCATAACCTTGTAACAGAATGTGCCCCATTGTTTTTTCCATGTCTTCAGGCGCCATTTTGATTTGGTTGTAGCCTGAGAAACCATCCATGAAGGAAAACACCTTATGTTGTGTTGTATTATCAACTAGAATATCAATGTGGGGAAGTGGGAAATCATACTTAGGGCTTGCCCTATTCAAATCTCTATAGTCCACGCACATTCATACCTTTCCGTCCTTTTTAGGCACGGGAACAACATTGGCAATGCATTATGGATAGAAAGTGATTGCCAAGAATCTGACATTAAATTATTTCATGACTTCCGCCTTGATCTTCTCTGAAATGTCTGGTCGCATGCGACGAACCTTTTGTTTTACTGGTGGGCGGTCTTCTTTGTTGGTAGACAATGTACCACGATATTTGCATCAAGTCCTGGCATGTCTTTGTACGACCAGGAAAAGACCTCAACATAATCATGTATCAACTGAATTAGACGTTCTTTGATACTAGGTTCCAGATCGGCACCCACCTTGACTTCTCTTTTGTCTTCTTCGATACCTAGGTTGATTTTGTCCACTAGTTCTTCATGGGGGCTGAATGGTCCTCTCTTCTTGTTGTAATAACCTAGCGAGTTCCCCTGGTACTTCACAATCTTCCTCACCTTCATCTTCGCCTTGGTAGATTAGATTTTCAGAGTCACAAAAGGCCATAGCAGAATTGTTACCCATGGGATCCTGAATGGATGTAGATCTGCAATTTGAATGTTAGTGTGTGTAAGAGTATAGCTATATTTGAAAGAAATGAAAATGTAAAAAAGAAAAACAATGAGCACAAAGTTTGTATGCAAAAACATCCATGATTCATTGATGTCATATGCAAATGAGATAATAACCCTTACAAATGGACCATTGCGCCTCAGGTAAGACACAAGGTTTTAAGAGTCTGAATTGTTTAATATTACAGGTCCGACAAAATTTAAAGATAAATTATTATGGGATAAAAGTGATCGGGACAAAGTCTCTAGCTTCTCAGTTGCTGAGCCCTCCATTGAAAGTTGGGAAAATACAATCCTCCAGGTCATAAATGTCTTCATCATCCTCTATGGCGTTGACTTCGTGGTTGCTGATCTTCAAGGGTGGTCCTCCGGCACGAGCACGGCGTACAACTTTCTGGGCTCCTAAAGTGAAACCCAAACCAAATTTGTCAGATTTGTATGGGATATCCGGGAGTTGGCCCCATATAGTGCACCCACATTCTTCTATCACTGCCTTGGCGTCTTTCAAAGACGACATTTTGAGCAGAGGCCTTGTAATCTTTGGGACTTGAGAAACAACCTTTGTTACTGCCACAGCTTGCGGGACTTCTTCAAAGTGTTGGAATGGAGTTTCAATAAATTCACCATCTAATTCCATATATCTGAAGGAATTTAGATGACTTACCATATACTCTTCTTCTCCATGAACAATGATGATTTTCCCTTGAATTGGACATTTCAGCATTTGATGCAACGTAGAGGTAACAACACCAGCATTGTGAATCCACGGTCGGCCTAATAAGCAGGAATATGAAGGGCGAATATCCATTACATAAAAAGTTGAATCAAATGTTTGGGTTCCAACTTTTATGGGGATGTCCACTTCCCCATGCACCATCCTCTTTGAGTAGTGAAAGGCCCTCACTACTATATTGCTAGGTTTCAAGGTCAATCCTTCACAGTCAAGCCTATCAAGAGCATTTTTAAGCAACACATTCAGATACGAACCAGTGTAAACCAAGACATGAGCCAAAGTTGTGCCCCTGCATTCGACTAAGACATGTAACGCCTCGTTATGCTTCCTCCCCCTTGGCATTATATCAGCATCTGAAAAACCTAAACCATTATCTACGGTCAAGCTGGCTACGCAGTCTTGGAACTGATCGGCAGATGTTTCCTGGGGTACATGAGCAGTTTTAAGGAATTTTACCAAGGCTTTTGCATGAGCCTCGGAACATAACAATAAAGCCAGCATGGAAATTTTTTATGGAGTTTTCCCCAGTTGCTCAACTATATTGTAGTCGCTTCTTTTTATGATCTTTAGAATTTCCTCCATCTCTTTTTGGGAGGTCTCAGGGATAGCTATTGATTGTGCCTTCGTCCGGAAAGGCTCAACCAGAATACCTTTGCCTCGAGTCTCAATTGACTCGGTAGTGGGAATGTCACTAGGGGTGATAACAGGGACTGCAGCAGTTTTGTCAACAGAAGTATTAGCAGATATGATTGCAGGACTAGGAATAGCTTTTGGAGGAGCAATAACAACAGGAATGATTACAGGTCCAGAAATAGCTTTTGGAGGAGAAATTTCTAGAGAGAATACCCTTCCACTTCTGGTTATCTTGCTAGTCCCTGTGATGTTACTAATATCAGAGTCATCTTTCTCACAATTTGAATCTTTAGCAGCTAGCCAATCTTGCTTGATACCGTGATAGTAGACATCACCTCCATAATTCCATGGGACGGTTTTGTCTGACGAATACGAGATTGGTCCAGGCATTGTAATTATCAATGGAGCTGCATTAGGAACTGATGTAATTCTAACGGGTCTTTTGGTGGAGACCCTGAAAAAATTGGCAGAAATGGTCACTATGGAAATATCATTATAAGAAACAGTTGGAATTGAAGTCTTCTCGAACAAAATCTCCTTGTCATCTATTAGGAATTGAACGCCTGCTTTTAACAAAGGAAAGTTGGTTGGTGAGGATAAATAGAAATGACAGCTTTCATCACAGCCTGGGAATACACCGGCATTCAACAAGTTCTTTTTGATAGTCAAGAGTGGGGTCACAAGTTCATCAACCAAAGTAACAAACAAATACTCCTCAACAGCGTTGACATCACGGTCGTGCTTGGGCATAGGGGCAGTGATAACATTGGGCATTTCTGGAGCATCGAATTCAATCTCTTTGGCTTCAAGAAGATCTTGTACTTTATTTTTCAGAGCCCAACAGTTGTTAGTGTCATGGCCAGGACTCTCAGAATGGTATGCCCACCGGGCATTAGGATGATAATGAGGAGAGGTTTTTTTTGGATTCTTTAGAGCTTCTTTCAAAGTAACTAGATTGGATCTTAACAAATGTTGCAATACTTGATATAGTGTCATATTAATTCAAGTGAACTATCTGACTGGTCTTTCAGTTCTTGGCTGGTTGCTTCTTGGTTGAGAAGGCGCAGGTTTAGGAATCATGACAGCCCCCACCATTGGACGGTGTTCAGTCCTATCTTGATTTCTCTGAGGATATACAGCAAAAAACTCTTTCTTTCTAATGAATGGTTTCCTTGCAGCAGCAGAGGATGCATATTTTTGAATCTTTCCATTCTTTATCCCGACTTCCACCCTTTCTCCGGTTAATATCAATTCGGTAAAACCTGTCTAGGAACTCCCAATTAAGTGATTGAAGAATGGACCAGACAAGGTGCCCAAAAATGTCTACTAACTCTCTTTCAGATAGGGGAGGCTAGACTCTTCCTGCTAAGTCCCTCCATTTTTACGCGTAGTCTTTGAAGCCTTCACTTGAAACCATGGCCATACTCTGGAGTTGAGTACGGGTGGGAGCAAGATCATCGTTGTATTGGTATTGTTTGTAAAAGGCAGCAGCAAGATCTTCCCAGTTATGAACATTGGCTCTTTCCAGCTGATAAAACTAATCAAGTTATGTTCTGGACAGGTTGTCTTGAAAGAAGTGCACCCATAAATCCTTGTTGACGGTATGAGGCTGTATTTTCCTTACATAGGACCGGAGATGCATTTTGGAACATGAAACTCCTCCGTAGTTGGCAAACACGGGTGCCTTGAATTTTGGAAGAATGACAATCCCAGATACTAACCCCAACTCCTCAAAGTCCAGTCAAGGAACTTTTTGGATTTCCATTGCACTTAACTGTTCTTCCAGATGCTTATACTTGTCGTCGGCCGGAGGATATTATTCTTCAAAATAATCTTATTCTTCCTCTTCCTCTTCTGAATCTGGCTGGACAACTGCTTCCTTGCCTTTCCCATCTTGATTATCTTTCTTGCCAGAAGACGTTGCAAAGTCTAGGGTCCTTCTTTCTTTTCCTTGGAATCTTCTTCCCATATTTAGAACTCCGTTTATTTTCTTTTTCTTCTTTTTCTCTTCAACTAGCAAAGTCTTCAGCTCTTATTGTCCTTTAGCTAGAGTTAAGAACATATGTCGAAACTGAGCATTTTGTCCTTGGAGGTCCTTCACTGTTTGCTCGGGATCCATCTTACTGAAATAAACAGTAGAAAGATGAGGAGACTTGTTGCAAGAAACCTACTTATGTTATGAAAAATGGTAGATGCATATGCAATGATTTCAAGGATTTTGAAGATTCAAATTTGTTTTAAGCAAAAAGGAAACACATGTTATATTAATAAATTAAAGCTTGAGTACATCAATGCCTCTTTGGGAAAAACAATACAAAAACTCTAAGATAAAAAGGTTGTATGCATCCTCTTTGGTGCGATGTAGGCATTCAGAGTCTTCTCCTCATGAAGTTTCTTAATGAGTTCCAAAACCTTCTTCTCGCTGGCTAGAATTGGGCTTCGAAAGTGTCTCACTCCCCCTTGAGTTGTATCCAATCTCTTTGTAAGTCTTCAAGAGAGGTGGGCATGTCAGGATGCAGGATAGTGTATGGAACATCTCCTTCTATAATAGGCTCAATGATTATTGGGAGAATGGAGGGATAAGGCATCATAAGACTTTAAGCACGAGCTCGTACCCATTTGGGGTAAGGCTCAAGAGGGATGGAATTCTTATTCCCCAATGTCTTGATATCTACCTTGTTCAACATCCTCCAAGCCCGGATAAACCTCTGGCGATGACCTTGATCGTCGTTCTCATAGTCAAATACCAAACCTTGAATCAACATCTCATGTGGACCATCCCTTCGGGCGTAACCAAATTGTCTTAAGGCTAAGCAGGGATTGTAGGTGATACCTCCCCTAAACCAAGTAAAGGGACATTAGGGAACTCTCCACAATGGTCGACGACGATAACATTCTCTATAGATCGGGAACACCAATGGATGTCTGAATGTTTGAGCGTCATCAACCTTTGTGACCACCTTGAACCTTGATCGTTCTTCAATATAGATCAGGGAATATGTGAAATAAACCATCTTTCCAAGAGGGGAGTGAAACACATAAGGATACCTCTTTTCCTCATAGTGCAAGTTTGAAGGGAATGTAGGATGTATCCTAGAAAAGTAGGCACCGGGTTACGAGATATGAAGATTTTGACGGTGTTCACATCTATGAGTTGGTCAAGATTTGGAAACAAAACCATCCCATAGATGAGGAGAGCCACAATTTCCTCAAAATCTTGCAAATCCAAAGAATTCCAACAGTTTTGGGCTTTCTCAAACAAGAACTTTGCTAAGAAAACTTTGACACCACTCCTTGTTTCCCAATTAGTTGTGATATCAGATGGTTGCAAGTGTAGAGCTTGAGCAATCTCTTCTGGCTTTGGATCTATTTCCGTATCGTTTAAAGGTAGTTGATTGAGAATGAGAATCCTCAAGAGTTGGGAGAATTCTTCCAAAGTTGGCACAAGTTGATAATCAGGAAATGTGAAGCAATGCTGTAAAGGATCAAAGAACTGAAAGAGCACCTTCATCATGTCTTCATTAGTTTTGGAGGTGACCAAATTTAGAAGGCGACTGTGTCTTTTGGTGAACGGATAATTCTAAGGAACCTTTGATGCTAACTCTTTGAGTTGAGGAGGGATCCTTACAAGATTGATTTGAATAGTTTTCCCTTCGAATAGAATCCATGTCCTACAAAACAGAACAAAGATAAATCCCAAGATCCTTGAAATGGTTAGTGATTATGAGTATGATGTTATGATTTTCATGATGTTTTGTACAAGTAAATATACACAAACAAAGCAAACAAATCCTTAGGTTTAGGCTTGCATGGAGTCTTTTAGGTAAGTACCCTCTTGAAGTTTAGTTGGATCAAACTTATCCTAACAATAGTAACTAGGTTCTAAGGAGCTCAATATCATTGGTTTGTTTCCTTGGTCATTGTTTCAACACAAGCCTCTTTAATGGCGACCGAAATATACCAAAAAACCAAACCTCAATAAGTGTAGTATCGAGTATCTACCAACTTCGGACTGCACCAAATTCGGTCATCTCACTACGTTCTAAAGGCCAAGTTGGTCAAGTAAAGGTTCTAAAAGTTCATTAGTTCTTCATGACATCACTCAGCGGCCCCGTATTCTCCTTGATTAACTCAAGGGCTACCAGTACCCACAAATATGTCGCACTAACATAGCTATTTCTTAGACCATGTTGGTATACCCTACATCATTTGCACAACGTATTGCTACTTACCTATAAGGTATCCCAAATCCAGGTAGAGGATTCAAACCCAAACAAAGAACCATAATGTAAAGCATACAATTCAAACAATGAAAGCAAGTAGATGTGATCTAGCCCTAAGGTAACCCCACTTTTAGAATTTTCCCCAGCAGAGTCGCCAGTTCTATGATACGGTGGGAGAACTGACTTGAAGGTTTTGCGTTTGATTGCAAATGTTACATTTAGCAAGAGTCGCCACCGACTTTTCTTTTATCCAAAAGGAAAGGTGAAAAAGCACAAGAAAGCCCTTTCAGATTATTTCTTGAGTTCGGGGGGTAGATTATGAAAAGGGAAGGTATTAGCACCCTTTTCATCCATGGTTTTCCATGGGCTCTTAGTTACTTGCTAGATCACTTGCTTTTGTTTGAAATTGTGCTTTGTGTGGTTTTTGAAAGTATTTTGTAAAGAGGCCATTGTTTAGGCAAACTTTGTAATGATTCTTGTTCGTAAGAATGTATACAAAGTTGTTAATCTTTTGAAAATGTTTTCAAGTTTGTAAGATGTTTTGAAAGTGTAGGTGTTTGTTTTTGAAAATAGCATGGATGTTTTTGTTTTGAAATGGATAAATTAACTAGGAACAATCTACCTACTCAAAAGTCTTTCATGCTCATTTCCTTTTTCCTTTGACATTGTTATCTTACCATTGATTTGGTAAGTAACCCTATATTTGGATGTAAACGGGATGGGCGTGGGTCATCGTATAACCATGATTAGAAATATTGCAAGGTATCTTAGCATTCTATTTTAGGGACTAAGATCATTTGAAAGGCAACATAGATGGCGTCATCCAGGGACTATGATCTTATTTTTTTCTTGTTTTTGCTAAGATACCTCATATGCGTAATATGGTCATTTTGTAAGGCAACCATGTGTATTTTATCCTAGGAGTGCTTGTGTGCAAGTGTATTGTTTTCATGCTTGGTTTTGTCTTTCATTAGGGTTTTCTAATCAATTGGTTTTAGTCATACCATACAAACTCTAATTACTAGCATTTGTATATAAGGCGATAAATTACGGAATTTAAAATTACTACGCTATTACAATACTTATGGGAGGGGGTGTACAAATTATAAATGGGGATTGCAAGAAAATAAAGCCTAATTATCTATTATAACCATATTGAATTTGTACAAGAATTGAAATGAATAATGTACAAAATAAATAAATATACAAGAATGTAAATGTAAGGAAAATGGATGTTTATTTGGATTTTTAGGGAAAAGGGATTTTGTTTTAACCTAATTAATTAAAAGAAAAATAATTAAGTGAATTAGTATAAAGTAAAACCTAAATTTACTAGGAAAAGAATTTAAATAAAACCCTAATCTATTAATTGATTAAAAGGAAATTAAATTTGTCAGAAGAATATTTTTGGTATTTTTTTGTCTTAAAAATAAATTATCGTATTATAAAATATTTTTGGTCTTTTTACATTTTAAAATAATATATTTAAATGGTGTAAAAGAAAATAACTAAAAACCTAGTTTTTTAATTAAATTTATAAACCAATTAGTAAATAAATAAAATAATTTTTTGTGTAAAAAATAAATAAACTTTATCAAAATATAAATCTCATGTTTTTTTTATATTTTTTCTGATTTTTTAGTATTAGAAAAATATTTAAGAAAACAAATAAATAAAAATAAGAAAAAGAAAATAAAATGAGCCAGGGGTGTGGATAGCCATCAAGGGGTGTTAGCAGTAAGAAAAAAAACAATAAGGCCCAAGCGCCTGTCCAAAAAGTCAGAATGTGAGAAATATGCAAAAAAAAACCAAAAGGGTACCATTGGGGCTCGAACCCAGGTCCCTATAGTCACAGGCGCACGCTTCTACCACTGTGGTGGATATACATACGTTTATATAATCAAAACAACAAATATATGATAGTGAACAAGTCCATGACCTGAACTTCATCTTCAACCTCACGCCCAACGAGAGCCTCTGTATCTTATTCAAATCTCAACAAAAATGAAAACTGTAAACAGGAAACTTGTAGCAAATTTCCTCACGATTTCAAAAATGCAAAGCAATAAAATTATAGATCAAAGATAAGTTTGAATTTTAATGGCCCTAATCTGAACCCTAAAAATTTCAGAAACTTCAATCTTAAAATTCTCTAAGCTCAAGCTATATAAATGAAAACTATGGACATGGTTAGCTTTAGGGCAATGATATCTACATTTTTCATTCACAAATAAACCATTAATGATGTCTGTATGAAAAGTTCCAAAGTCAGAAAACTTACCTTGCAAGAGGGTATCGGGTTTGGAGTTTGAGTAGCTTTCATTGAGTTCCAATGATTGGATTAGCTTCCTCAAGTTCCCAGGAAGCTAATGGGATACTTAGCTTGAGCTGAAAGTGCCTGAGGAGTTCTGGAGTAGTCAAGGTGCAAGGTGTTGTTTTTGAAAATGGTGGATGATTATGGAGGTGTTACAATGGTGCTACAGGTGTTGGGATTATTTTTGTAAGTTGTTTAGAAGCTTTTGAAAGTAAAGGGCCAAGAAACACACGAGCATATTTGGAGATTCAATTCAAAACTCAAAAATGAAAAGTTTTGAAGTGTTTTTGGTGATTATGTGTTCTTGGTGTTTTCAGGGCTTAAGCATGTGTGGGATTTATGGCAAATGGCTTGTGTATGTATAAGCAAGGAGGTTTGAGTGCTTTTGAAAGTCAGAAGTACATGTTAGAAGCTATTTGCTACGTTACTTGATTTTCAAGAAAAGTGGGAAAACAAGTTTCAAGAGGAAGTACAAGCATGGGATGAGTTATTGTAAGTGTCTAACAAGTTTCTTATGAGTTATGGGACTTGTATGACCAGAAGAGAACAAGTGCAAGGCTCCAGAACAAGTTTTATGAAAAAAGCTACTTTATCAAAATGGCATTGTGCACTTTCTTCCCAAAATGGGTATAAAGCATGGCCTTGCATTGAATGCTTGAAATGAGACCTCTAACAGTTGTGCAAGCAATTAATTATGGAGTGCTTAACAATTTTGAGACCTGTAAAGTAGAGGTTATGCAGCATAAGTTTGAATTTTGAATCTTGTTCATCACCAAATGACTTGTAATTTAAGTGATAAAACCCTAACTTCATCTCTTCGATTCTCCCTACTCAAAAATGATCTCAAGGAGTTCTCAGACATTTTGAAAAGCATGTAATGTGCTATACAAAACATATTTGAATAACTTTTGAAAATTCACCTTGTAACTATATGAGAAAGTGTCATGAAGTTGGGTCAAAATCCTGACCAAATTAGGGCAAAATTTCACTAAGTGTTTTGTTTCATGACCATGTGTTCTTAAAATTATAACTTGAGATCCAATCACTTTTGGAAGGAGTTGTGTAAAGAAATGTTGTATATTTAATGGAGATCTACAAATTTCATGTTGGAAGTTTCTTTTGAATCAACTTTCATCAGGGTGAAAATTTTGCTCAAAGTTGTGAAAAAATAAGAAATTTCCAACACTTGGAAAAAATTTCTAAGTTTAGAAATTTTAACTTTTCAAAATGAAATCTTGAATTTTTGATTTCTTGATGAATAAGTTTCATATTTTGATATGCTTTGATGAATTCTGATCTTTGGCATTTGAATTTGACCAAAAAGTCAAAGTTTGACTTTTTAGTATACAGTTGACTTTTGATCAGTTGACTGAAAATTCATTTGTCAATCCATTGGACATAAGAAATGTTTTGAGTCATGTCATTAGTTCAAAATGATGCAATTGGACTCTTGAGATAATGCCTTAAACCAATTGATCATTTGCTAGGTCAAAAATCAGAAATTGCCCTTTTCTAGTCAAAACCCTAATTTTGACCATTTTGTCCTTTTGAAGATTTGATCAAATTTCTTGAGGAATTATGGTCCAAACTTGATCAAATGATAAATATGAGTTTAAAATGTTGATGTGGATAAAAAATTATGGAGTTTAACTGTAAATTGGCCACATTTTACTTTTTCCCCAATATAGTTGATTTTTAGGTCAACTGCTCAATTGGCTGAGCAAAAGTGTGATCCAAAGCTTGAAACTTGACATGAGTAATCTTGAGGGACTATAATGATCTATGAAAGTCATATGAAGCATTGAAAGTTCAGTTATCCTTGTGCAATATCAAACCCTAATTTTGGTCATTAATGCTTAAGGAGGTGTCTTGAGCTGATCAACCCCAATGCAGTCTTGAGCCAAAGGAGATCTTGTGAGAAAATTCTTGATAAGTGAGAGGGCAAATTTTGGGGTACAACAAGATCCATCTTAGAGATCAACAAGGTAGTATGAGTCAGCATATACTATCTTAGTCGGCGAGCAGCCCAGGCCAAAGCACAACAAGTTTTCTCGAGCAGTGAGTTCTTGTTTCACAGTCGGTAAACTTTTTGCTAAGGTAGTATATGGCATGCTCTTTTTGACCTGACTCATCATGCTAGCCCAATACACATCCCATTGATTTCTCTAACACCGTTAAGTACATGATAAGAGGTCTTTCTTCGACTTGTGGCATCAGGATTGGAGGATCTTAGAGGTACTCCTTAATTTTGTCAAAAGCTATCTGGCAATCATCATTCCACTTCATTACCTGATCATTCTTCAATAACTTCAAGATTGGTTCACAAGTAGCGGTCAGATGCGAAATAAATTGGGCAATATAATTCAGTTGTCCCATGAAACCTCTGACTTTCTTCTCAGTATGGGGTGCGACATTTCTTGAATAGCTTTAACCTTGGCAGGATCAACTTCAATACCTTTACCACTAACAACGAAACCTAGGAGCTTACCAAATCTCACCCCAAAGGTGTACTTGTTCGGATTCAACCTCATCTTGTACTTCTTCAACCTCTCAAGCAGCTTGTGTAGATGGTCAAGATGTTCCTCTTCAGTCTGGGATCTGGCTTACATGTTGTCGACGTATACCTCTATCTCGTGATGGATCATGTCATGGAACAAAGCTACTATGGCACGCTGATATGTGGCACCGGCGTTCTTCAACCCAAAAGGCCTAACCTTGTTACAGAAAGTGTCCCACTGTGTGACGAAGGTTGTTCTCTCCATGTCTTCAGGTGCCATCTTGATCTGATTATAACCCGAGAAATTGTCCATGAAGGAGAATACCTTGTGTTGAGAGGTGTTGTCAACCAGAACATTAATATGTGGAAGTGGGAAGTGATCTTTGGGGCTCGCCGTGTTCAGATCCCTGTAGTTTACACACATATGTACCTTTCCATCTTTTTCGATACTGGAACCACATATGCAACCCATTGAGGATATGATGTAACAACTAAGAAACCTGCGTTGAATTGCTTTATGACTGTAACCTTGATCTTCTCCGACATCTCAGGATGCATGCGACAAACTTTCTGCTTTATTGGAGAACTAACCTCTTTCATCGGAAGACGGTGAACCACAATATCAATATCGAGCCCTGGCATGTCCTCTTATAACCAAGCAAATATATCAACATATTCATGAAACATATGTATTAACCTGTTCTTGATATTGTCATCTAGGTTGGCACCTATCTTGACTTCTTTCCTGTCGGCTTCACTACCCAAGTTTACAACCTCGATCGACATATCATGCAGTTGTATAGCCTTTTCCTCTTGCACTAACAGTCTGGCAAGCTCTCCATGTATTACACAATCTTCCTCATCCTTGACCTCGGCTTGGTAGATTAGATTTTCAAGGTCATAAGTTGCAATAGAAGAATCGTTATCAAGAGGATCTAGAGTGGATGTGGATTTGCAATTTAATGTGTAGGTGTGTGTAAGAACACATAGCTATTTGGAAGTGATAAAAATATAAGAAAGACAAAGAGCACAAAAATTAAATGCAATACGTCCAATCCTTTATTAAATGAAGATATGTTTATGAAATAACAATTCTTAACAAATGGGCCATTGTGCCCCAAGTAAGGCACAAGGCTTAAAGTCATTGTTTAAAACAAATTACATAACCAAAACTTAGAAAGCAATAAAATAGAAAGTCGCTATTACTCCTGACTAATGGAGATTGAGATAATGTCTTGAGTCTTCCAGTTGTTGATCCTGTTGCCAATGGTGGGAAAATCCAATTGTTTAGGTAATAGTCACTGTCAGCATCTTCTATAGCATTGGCTCTGTTGTTGCTGATGTGGAATGGTGGTCTTCTAGCGCGAGCGCGACAAACAGCCCTCTGAGCCTCTGTAGTAAAACCCAAACAAAATTTGTTAGATTTATATGGAATGTCAAGAAGTTGACCCCAAGTAGTGCAACCACCTTCTTCCACGACAACTCTAGAATCCTTCAAAGAAGCCATTCTAGGAGGAACCCTGGTAACCTTGGGAATAGCAGAAACATCTTCAGTAGTGGTAGGAGGGATTACTTCAAAAGTATGACAGGAATGAGTTCAAGTGACTCAACATATACTCCTCTTCACCACAAAAAATAACAACCTTTCCTTTCACATGATATTTCAGCTTTTTATGCAACGTAGAAGTGACTGCGCCTGCCACATGAATCCAAGGGCGTCCGAGTAAACAAGAATAAGCTGGTCAAATATCCATCACGTAGAAGGTATATTCAAAGACCTGCAACCCTACCTTAATCAGGAGATCTACCTCTCCATGTACCATCCTCTTTGACTCGTCAAAGGCTCAGACTATAATATCACTGGGTTTCAGCGTAACCCCTTCACAATCGAGTTTGTCGAGAGAGCCCTTTGGTAAGACATTTAGCTAGGAACCAGTATCAACCAACATGTGAGCTAAAGTAGTGTCCCTGCATTCAATAGATACATACATGGCCTTGTTGTGGTTCCTTCCTTCAGGGGTTAAATCAGAATCAGAAAATCCTATCCCATTGTCAATAGTTAGGCTAGCAACATAACTCCCAAATTGATCGGCATAAATCTCTTGTGGCACATGCATTGATTTTAAGAACTTTACTAAAGCTTGTGCATGGGCTTCAGAACACTGTAATAGGGATAACATGGAGATCTTAGATGAGGTCTACCCCAGCTGTTTAAAAATCTTCGGATCGCTCTTGCAGATAATCTTTAATACCTACTCCAACTAGTCTAGCGACAGTCTTTGGAGAGATCTTCGGAGAGAAAACCTTCTGCTTCTAGTAACTTTACTGGTCCCGACAATATTGTCAATGGTGGGATCAGCAACTTCGGCACCTTCACATTCATTAGTAGATAGTTCTTGCTTGATGCTATGGTAGTAGACGTTGACTCCATATTTCCAATGAATAGCTTTATCCGAAGAATTTGGGATGGGTCAGGGTGTAGTAATTATTAGAAGAGCAACCTTGGGTTTAGTAGTGATCCTTACAGGACCCTTGGAAGTGATCCTGATAGGAGTGTCGGATATTACAGATGAGTCTTGAAACAAATTCTCAGCAGACGAAATCTTCTCAACTAGAAATATGTGATTGTCCATTAGGCATTGAATACCTTCTTCCAGCAACTTGCAGCCATTGGGTTGGGCTGCACAGTAGTAACATTTTTCAATGCAACCTAGAAATAAACTGGCCTGCAACACATTCTTCTTGATAATTGGGAGGGGAGTAACCAATTCACTTACAATAGAAACATAAAGAATATCATCAATAGCACTTACGTCTTTGTCATGCTTCGGCATAGGTGCAGTAATTACATTCGGGGCCTCGAGAGGATCGAACTTAATCTCTTTGTTGTCAATCATATCCTGAATTTTATTTTTCAAGGCCCAACAGTTATTGGTGTCGTTCCCGGGGCTATTGGAATGGTAAGCACACTTCACATTCATATTGTAGCGAGGAGAGGAGGTGTTGGGATTTTGAGGAGGATCCCTTAACATAATCAGTTCTACTTTCAGCAAATGTTGTAATGCCTGAGAAAATGACATACTGGTCTTGGTGAACTCTCTTCTAGGTGCGTCTGTCCTTCGCTTATTACCCTGTTGTTGTTGTTGCACAGGCGCAGGAATAGAGATCAACACCGCTCCTACTGATTGATGGTGATCATTTCTAGTATAACCCTTCTGGCCATAGACAACATTAACTTATTTCTTTCCGCTAAATGTCTTCTTTGCATCACTCAAACACGCAACCACTTAAATCTTTCCACTTTGAATTCCACCTTCGACATGTTCCCCAGTTAGAATTAGCTCAGTAAAACCAGATAAGGAGCTTCCAATCAGATGGTTAAAGAAGGAACCTGTCAGATTTCCCATGAACATATCAACCAACTCTCTATCAGACAAAGGAGGTTGAACTCTTCCAGCTAGATCCCTCCACTTTTGGGTATACTCTTTAAAACCTTCATTCGAGCCCATAGTCATACTCTATAATTGCACCCGAGTTGGTGCAAGGTCAGCATTGTATTGATACTGCTTGTAAAAAGCAGCAGCTAGGTCTTCCCAAGTACGTATATTGGTTCCTTCCAGCTGATAGAACCATTTGAGTTATGTCCATGATAAACTCTCTTGAAAGAAGTGAATCCATAACTTTCTATCAGTAGTATGGGTCTGGATCTTCCGAACATAAGACCGTAGATGAATCTTTGGACAGGACACACCATCATATTTGGAAAAAGTAGTTACCTTAAACTTGTGAGGGATAACAACCCCCAAAATAAGACCCAACTCTTTAAAATCCATCCCAGGCACTTTCTGTATCTCCATAGCATTAAGTCGATCTTCCATCTGCTTGTATCTGTCATGAGCAGGAGGATACTATTCATCAGAATAGTCTTCATCAAAATCTTGGCCAGAACCAAAGTTGTTATTCTCTTCAGATTTCACACTCTTATCATCTTCTTCTTGGTTATCGTCTTCATTTAGGGGAACCTCAAAATCTATATCCCTTCAGACCGAACCTTTGAATCTTCTTCCCAGACTAAGAAAGACTACTGGCTTTTTAGTCTTCTTCTTATTCCCTTTTATGATGAGAGTATTCAACTTGTCTTGTCCCTTAGCTAAGTCCAAGAACATTTGCTGAAACTGATCGTTATGAGCTTGAAGTTCTTTCACAGTTTGTTCGAGAGCCATCTTTTACTGAAATAAACAGTAAGAGGATGAGAAAACATGTACTGGGAAAATACCTGTTATGTGATGATATACATGATATATAAATGCGAGTGCAATGTTTTCAAGGATCTTTGTAGGATTTAAATTTGTTTAAACAAAAGGAAACAAGAGAAATTTTAGTAACAAGCTCGAATTATAATTTCCTTCTAAGCTTATAATGATAACAAAAAGAGTTACAAAGAAGAAAAATATGAATTCAAGTCTCCCATGGGCGCTTCCTCTTCGTGTTAACATATGCATTAAGGCTTTGTTCTTCGTGGAGTCGTTTCATCAGATCTAGTAGTTTCTTATCACTAGCATAGAGTTGAGCCTCAAAGGCATCTCTTTCTTCCTTGAGCTAAATCTAAGACTTCTGTAGTTCTTCGAAGTCAGTAGGCATATCAGGATGAGGAACGGTATGAGGAACACCCCCCCTTCAATAACAGACTCTACGATCACTGGTAAGATAGCAGGATATGGCATTTTAAAATTTTTAGCACAAGACAACACTCATATCAGGTAAGACTCTAGAGGAATGAAGTTATTGTGTCCCAAAGCCTCGCTAACAATATTGTTGACCATGCCCTAAGCACATATAAACCTTTGATGGTAATTTTGAGGATCGTTCTCATAGTCAAACACAATAACCTAGATGAGCATATCATGAGGACCGTCCCTTCGAGCATAACCAAACTCACATAGAGCTAGAGAAGGGTTGTAAGTGATTCCCCCTCTTATACCAAGGAGTGATACATTATAGAATTCCCCACAACGGTCAATAATAGTGATATCTGCCTGAGATCAAGAGCACCAATAGATATCTGAATGAGCGAGTGACATCAACCTTTGAGACCACCTCAAACCTTGTTCATTATTCATCACTGATCGGGGGAGGTGTGAAATAAACCATCTGGACAGTAGAGGTATGTAACACATAAGAGTTCCTCGCTTATTCATAGTACGAGTGTGAAGGGAATGTAGGACATCTCCAAACAAAGTAGGCATCGGATTATGAGTGAGAAATATTTTAATGGCATTCACATCTATGAACTGGTCCGGATTAGGGAATAGTACCAAACTATAGATAAGAAAATCCAAAATATCCTCAAAAGCATGAAAACTCATGGAATCTAGAAACCACAGAGCCTTCTCTAACATAAATTTAGGAGGAAAACCCTTGACTCCACTTCTTGTTTCCCAATTAGATATGATGTATGATTGTTTCAGATGTAAGGTTTCTACGATGTCTTCAGGTTTTAGAACTTGATCTAGACCAGTGAAAGGTATCTGATCAAGAATAGGCACTCTGAGTAATTTATAGAACTCTCCTAATTGATAATTTGGGAAGGTAAAAGAATGATGCTTAGGATCAAAGAACTGGAACATAACACTCATCATGTCTACTTTCAAGTTTCCCTAGATTTGAAAGTTTTGTGATATTTTGGAGGCTTTTTGGAAAAGGTTTTCTCATGGATTTTGTGTCTGAATAATGGAGAATATATAGCATTGAATTAGGTAAAAAAAATATGGGCTTGGACTTGTGTCAAAAGCCTTGTCTTTTTTTATCTTATTTTGACTTTTAAAATAATATAAATAAAATATAAAATATAATAAACCTAAGGGAGGTGTGTGAATAATTCTTGAGGTGTATAAGGAGTGTAGTACACGCTTGGACTCTGAAACAATGGCCTAATAGCCCAAAATATCAAGTTTTCTCAATTTGAACTTCATGCATTTTATCAAAACTTCCCAACTTGTGGCAATCATAACTCTCTTAATTTTTATTATATGAAGGTGATCTTGGACTTTTTGGAAAGCTCAAGATGTCCCCTATAATCTCTATTATGATCATTTTTTTTATTTGAAGATTTTATCTTGATGTAAGTTGCCTTGACAAAAAGCTTCTTTTTGTTAACTTTCAAAAAGACCCAAAATGTATTGGGTCATATCTCTCAAATGAAGCATTTTTTGGACTTGAGCTTAGAGAGACAAAGTTGTAGAGAATTGATTTTTTTATTCAAAATGAGCTTTGGTTGAGAATCTTCTGATGAAGTATGTGAAAGCTATGCTTGGTCAATGTTGAATTGACTTCTCCTAAGAAAAATCCTAATTTGGTAACTTTTGAGTTTCGATGATTTCCTTGATGAGTCATGATCAACCCTTGATCAAATGATGAATATGACTTCAAAATATTGATGTTGACCAAAAATCTTAAAGTTTGATTGTATGTTGACCATAATTGACTTTTTGTTTAATACAGTTAATTTTCAGTCATCTGAGCAATTTACTGAACAAACTTGTGATTCAAGGCATGAAACTTGGTATGATCATTATTGGAGACCTATTGGAACCCATGAATTTCATTTGAGGCCTTAGAAACCCAAACTACCTTGAGAAAAATGAAAACCTAGTTGAGAACCCATTGCCTAGGAGGAGAGTTTGTCTGATCAATTCTTGAGAAATCTTGAGCATTTGAGAACCCTAGGAGAATGACTTAAAGAAAAATGGAGGGAAAATTTTAGGGTACAACACCAGGAAATTCAACAAAATCCTAGCATAGAAGCCGACGTCCAATATGGACAAGATCATCACTAGAGTCGAATGCTACATAAAATGTGAAGAAAGTAATTGGGAGAAGCAATCTAGAGACACCGTCGAGAGAACTAAAAAATGTAGGGGTCTGGAAGAAGACAAGAATCTTCTCGGCTCCCTCTGAGTGACCATCCACGGGAAAGAACTACTCAAAGGCCTAGTCGATAACCTCTCGAGCTAAATAAGGACCTAACACCCCTGAATACCAGGAGAGGTGATATCCTGAAAGAAATAGGCCATCTGAACTTAATTACGAAAGCACCCCATCCAAAGAGGGTGAATTCGTAATGGGAAAAGATGTTGGGTCTTGGTGTAGTTATCATCGGCTCTAGGGACACCACACCGACGACTGTCGCCAACAAAAAAAGTTGAGGCATTGATACAGAGAGACCATCTCTTGAACTATGTGAAAGATGCTAGA
Source organism: Vicia faba (assembly GCA_948472305.1). Lineage (NCBI taxonomy): Eukaryota > Viridiplantae > Streptophyta > Magnoliopsida > Fabales > Fabaceae > Vicia > Vicia faba. Next base: position 783,891,859 of record OX451737.1, on the reverse strand, counting down.
GCATAATCCGAGAAAAGAGATACTCAAAGAGATGACGCAAATACAAAAGGCCCATCCCAGAAAAAGGCGAAGAGTGCTGAGGAAGTACATGAAACAAAGGCGGCTCTCCATTGAAACAACCAGATGAACAATCATCGATAGAAAATCAATGAAGTCGCCATCGAGTATTCATTTTATCCCACTGGAAGGGAAAGTAAAATCATCAAAGAAAAACTTGAGAATGAAGATATCAAGGTCTTGTGATCGAGAGATACGAGTAAGGGAGTCGATTATGCAAGGGGAATCTATTAGCACCCCTCACGTCTTTGGTACTCCATGGGATCCACTCTTGTTATTCTAATCAAAGGATGTGTTCATATCTAAAGCTTGTGAGCTAAGAGAAAAATGAAAAAAAGGGAATGCATGCAAAAAAAATACGGGGAAAAGAAGGAACATTTACAAAGTTTTGTCGGCTTAGGCTCTACGATCAGATCCCTACGTATCACTTTAAGAAATCATAGCGTCGTAGTTCGAATCAAAAGTTTTTGTTTGTTTTGTGTTTTTTATGAATAATATTAATTTCTATTTCTACCGCAACTCGACCTTTGGAGACTTACGCGTTGGCATAGGAAGGAATTAATATGTTCTACCTGAAGAGGTATTTTCAAAAGAAAAATGTATGGAGGCAGATAATGCTACATTCATGCTCTAGCAAATAGACATGGTGCCACCTGACCTTTGGGAATTTATGCATTGTATTCCACAAAGTAGAATTAACACGTTCTTTTGAGAGTTTCAAAGAAAGGCCCTAAGGCGAAATGGTTTGAATTGGTTGATGTTTTTTACCTTGAAAAGGGATTTAAGAAATGTTAGAGTGTTTTATGAATTTTCAAAAGAAAAGAGTTTTAGTCTTAATCATGCAAAAGGGAAAGAAAAACATCTACAAAAAACTATCTATCTATATCCCTAATGTTATCACACAATAAAGATCCTAAGGTTGAGTTTGAAAGGGAAAACACTACCTAAGTTAGCATGCATGGCTTGATATCCTAATGTCTACCTCAACTTAAAGATGAGTCGAGCGATCCTAAGGGAGCATACAAAGGTTTAAAGAAAGGCACAAGCACAAGCATAATAAAACAAAGTTGAATTTAAAACCAAAACAAAAATCGAGTGTGAGCTAGCAACAAACAACGAATCCAATGGATTTCAAAGTGAGAGTAAGGAACTCTTTCCACTTGATTTGCTCAAGCACCGACATTGAGTAAGAACTCGAAGCATCAATGTTTAAAGAAATGTGAGCTAACATCATCAAAAAGAATGACAAAGTGTGGAGGTTGGTTACAACCCCTTTCTTCGACTTATTTGACTCAATGGACAAGAATAAGCACGGTTCAAAGCATCAACATATAACGCGAGATCAGAATGACACGAACTAGAAGGTGTGGGGGACGATTGCGGGCCCTTTGTTCCACTTATTTACTCGATAGAAAGCACAAATTAAACGGGAAATGGGATTGTCCTTCCTCGAGGTCTTTTGCACACAAAGAATCACAAGTAAATGTGCACACAAAAATGCCTTCTAAAGGTCTTTAAAACAAATTTTTCCACCTAAAGTAAGGACTCCGAGTCATGAATATTTATTCCTACTTTTCATGGAAAGGAAAATAAAGTACAATGCGGAATTAAAACTAGAATCAGAGCAATACCAAACGAACAAGAGTTCGTAGCAAGCAAGCAAAACAAAGAAACCCGGAAAACGTCTTGCAAGATTCACCAATAAAGCACATAGTCAGAAATCAGACTCAATGATAATAAGTATCAAAGCAGCATGTGAAAGTAATCACACGCGTATCCAATACCATGTGCATCCTGCATAACACATAAAACTATACATACACAAATATTCCGCACATTGTATGGTGAGAGAAATCGACTTTCTGAAGCTTGCACAAGTTCACAAGAAAAGTTAGTGACTACAAGAAAGCATAATACAACTCAAGTAGTCAACAAATTCATTCTTTAAAAGAAGAACTTATCAGGCATGCATAAATAATCCACTCCTCACAAACTAAAACCTATCGACCAATTATACTCAATCTACAATACTCATCAATATCATCACGTGTCAAACACAACATCCACTATGTCATCTCATCATTGATCTCTCATCCAACCTCAACAACACATAAGTCAATCGTGCTAATTGTGTAGACGATCTCTGAGCACGACATAACCAACACAGAGGCATTAATCACACACACCCAAGGGAATAATAGCACTAAATATATCTATAGAATCTAGAAACTATTAGACAATAATCCTAGATAAGAGTTCAAGCAGTATATGTTTATAACAACCCAAACCCAAAGCACAGAGCAAAAATTTAGGACAATAATCGACAAAGATTTGTAAACCAAGTTTTATATAACGCCATGGGCGAAAAATATACATGAGTTAAAAGTAAATACATATAAAAACTCAACACATAAAGAATACACAAAGAATATAAATGGACCATAAATCTATCAGTTTGTTAGTGCCGATCGAAGAGAAATCCACCTCGGATCATCTGTATGCAAGCTTCAATGTTGTTTTCTAAGGTAATCCTATAAAAAAAAGAAGTTTGATGGAGTTGGGATAAAAAATACCCAAAACCATACCTAAAAAAAATTTATTTTTACCCCTAAATATGCATTTCTGACTGGTCTGCATCGCTCGGCAACAAAAAAGCATCACCTGGCGCTCAAAACTGCATTTTTTCACGCTTCTGGTCGCCCTAGCGTCGCCCAGCAAGCTCGGGGCTGATAGCTGACAGTAAGTTGAAAGTGTTAGAAAGCTTATTCAATGTTCTATATAACGATGCCTAAATATCAATGCTTGAATACCTACAAAAATGAGATAAAATCAATTAAACTCAATGATATTTACATGATAACGTAATATATACACTATAACGTAAACTATACCGAATATACATCAAAGTTGAGGTTTATTGACAAAGAGAAAACGAATTAAGATGATGAGTGCTAATTATTCACACTTAAATTCACAATAATTTAGCACTCATAAAACTCTCCTCAACTTAAAACATTATTTGTCCTCAAACAAAGTCAAATAAACTTAAAGAAGCAAAAGACGATAATCCAAGAATCATGAATCAACAGGTTTTGAAAATGGAAAACAAATGTATGGTTCAAATTGAAAACACACAAGCAAAGTAAATACTTACCAAAATCCTACAACGAAAATGTGTAAATGAAACAAATCCTAAGTACAAGAATCATACAAAACATTCTAAAGCAAAACAAGCTCAATCATGAATCACACTGTAATACGATGGAGAACTGACTTGTTTGTTTTGCGTTTGATCGCAATTGTTGCAGATAGTAAGAGTTGCCACCGACTTTTCTTTTATCTAATAATGAAAGGGTGAAAAGAACATGAAAGACCTTTGAGATGTTTTCTTGAGTTCGGGGGGTAGATTATGAAAAGGGAAGGTGTTAGCACCCTTTTCATCCATAGTTGTCTATGGGCTCTTAGTTGCTTGCTTGATCACTTTTGAAATTGATTTGTTTGAAATGTGTTTGTGGTGGGTTTTGAAAGTATTTTTGAAAAGAACCTTCGTCTAGGAAAAATTTGTAATGATTCTCGTCTCTATAAGAATGCATACAAAGTTTGGACTTTTTGAAAATATTTCAGGTTTTGAAAGTGTTTGGTGTGTTTGAAAAGATGTTTGTTTTTGAAGATGGATTGTGAGCAAGCAACTAAGAACGTTCTATCTACTCAAAATTCTTTTGTTCATTTCTTACTTCTTTTGATATTGCTATCTTACCATTGACTAATAAGAAGCCTTATCTTTGGATGTAAAAGGACAGGCGTGGGTCATCGTATAGTCATGAATAGCAATGTTGTGAGATATCTTAGCATTTCTATTGAGGGACTAAGATCATTTATAAGGCAACATTCGAAGCGTCATCAAGGGACTATGATCTTGTATTTTTTGATTATTTTTGCTAAGCCGTCTCACATGCATAACATGACCATTTTCACAAGGCAACAAGTTGAGTTAACCCTAGAGGTGCAAGTGTGTAAGTGTTTGTATTTCATGCTTGATTTTGTCTTGAATTAGGGTTTTCTAAGTATTGATTTTATCTTTCCATACAAACTCTAATTTACTAGCATTTATATGAAAGTGATAAATTGCGGAAAGTAAATTTACTACACTATTACAACCATTTTGGGGATGGGGTGTACAAACTTACAAATGGGTTGCAAGAAATTAAACCTAATTATCTATTACAACCATGTTGAAACTTGAATAATGTACAACAATTGAAAGGAATATAATGTACAAGACATGAATGAAAAGAAAATGAATTTGTTTTGATTTTGTTAAAGAAAGATTTTGGCCTATTTAACTAAAAGGAAATTTAATTAAACTAAAGAAAAAATTAAGATTAAGTTAAAGAAAAGAAAATAAATAGGAAAATGTTTTTGGTCTTTTTCATTGTAAGAAGTTAAATAAAAATAAACTAAATAATATATTTTTTGTGTTTTTGATTAATAAAAATAATTATAATAATAGCAATAATAAAGTAAAGAAAATGAGATAAAGATATCACATTAACATTAGGGGTGTTCAGAAAATGGAAATGTCAAAGCCCAGCCAATGGAGGCCCAGACGCGCTTCCTGCAAACAAACAAAAGTGAGAAAATTTGGAAAAAAATTACAAAAGGTCTCGCTGGGGCTCGAACCCAAGACCTTCTACATGGCAAGGCTTTAGTGCGCGCTGTTTGTACCACTGTGGTGGTTTGTTTCATCTGTTAGTTATAGAACTTGCACTAAATATAAAATGAACTCATTTCTGAAAAGTTGAACATGGATTCATCTTATTCCTTCGCGCGTAGGCCGTGATAACTCCATTGTCAAGATTCTAAAAGTTTCATTTCTCATCCAAATCGAAAGATGTAAATATCAAACCTGCCTAAAATTCGAATATGAATCTAATCACATGATTTTCAAAAGTTATTGGTCGAAGGTTAGCATAAATTTTGTTCAGTACTAAAACTAAAACCTAACTGATCAGAGAAGAAATTCTCAATGTACAAGCGAAAATAACCAAAATTATGGACATGGTTAGCTTCCTAGACATGATATCTACATCTTTTCTTCAAAATGTATATACAAATGATGCTTGAATGAAGAGTTCCAAGTTTGAAAAACTTACCTCTTGGAGTGAAATTTGAATGACCTCTGTAAGACTTCCAGAAATGGTTCGATGATGGATTAAGCTTGCCTGGACTTCCCTGAAGCTAGTGGGATCACTACTTTGCTTTGAAAGCTAGAAGGATTTTGGAGTTGGCTCTTCAAAGTCAGAAGTGGCAAACAATGTGGCTTTTGATGCAGATTCTGAGTTCAAGGAGTTTTGAGAAGTTTTGGGAGTGTTCTAAGGCTGGTGTATGAAAGCTTAGTGAATCGAAAGGCCAAAAACACACAAAGGGATTTGAGATTTTGTGTGTAAAGTTAGAATGTGCCAAGTTTTGTGCTTGTGTGTAGGTTCTGAGAGTTTGGGAGTGTTTGAGGATTTTTCAACACACCAGAATCTGACCCCTTTAGCTTGCAAATGGTCTCTTATTTATAGAGAAAAGGTTTGGGAAGTTGAAGTAATCAGATTTGCAAGATAAAAAAAATGGTTTGGTTGGAATGCAAATATCAAGTTATGTCAAGTTTTCCATGATCCCAAGATGAAGTACCAAAGTTGTTGGTATGGAGGGGCTACTTTCTGTTATTTATGGTGGAGTATAATCAGAAACAAACAAGGTATGGGTTCAAGACAAGTTTTGTACCAACAAGCTTACTTTATGGAAAGATCTTTTGGACAATGGCTTAATAATTTGGGTAATAGCTTAATTAATTGTGTAAACAATTAATTATGGAGTGAAACACAAGTTTGAGGCCTGCAAAGCAAGATCATGTAGTATGGCATATGGATTTGATCAATGTTTTTCAAAATTTTGTCTTCAACTTTATTCCTTGAATCAAATACTCCGTCCTTTCGTTTTGATCACATAGATCCACAAATTTTGACCAAACTCATCAATAGACAAAACAATATTTGTTTCCACTAATTGTATGTTCTTTGAATGGACCACATTCATCTGAATGTACCACTTACTTCGTCCTTTCATTTTGATCATATAGATCCACATCCTTCGACCAAACTCATCAACAGACAAACCAATATTTCTTTCCACCAATTATATGTTCTTCGAATGGACCACATTGAGTATGCAAGATGATCTCATTGGCATAGTTGAAACGAAAGAATTTATAGATTGCTTTCCTACTAAACAAACTTCACAAATTTTTTTCAGGCATCTCAAGACTTGGAATACCAATAACCATATCTTGAGTAATCAGTTGATTAAGTGGTCGAAAGTTCAAATGTCCAAACTTCAAATGCCACAACCAACTATCCTTGTGGATCGAAGCAAGTATGAAGATAGACTTGTAATTTATAGTGTCAAAACTATGTGTGTCAAAGGTTTTAGAGGTGGATTGAAGCAGGTTGTTCGAAGAAAGCCATTGCCCAGACGAAGCTTGTGGATTGAAGCAAGCTTGCTCAAAGGGAGCCATTGCCCAGTCGAAGCTTGTGGATTGAAGCAAGTTTGCTCGAAGGAATCCATTTCCCAGTCGAAGCTTGTGGATTAAAGCAAGCTTGCTCGAAGGAAGCCAATGCCCAGTCAAAGCTTGTGGATCAAAGCAAGTTGCTCGAAGGAAGCCATTTCCCAGTCGAAGCTTGTGGATTGAAGCAAGCATGAAGGTAGACTTGTAATTCATAGTGTCGAAACTATGTGTTTCGAAGGGTTTAGTATGTAGATCGAAGCAGGTTTAGAGATTGATCGAATCAGGTTTCTCGAAGGAACCATTACCCAATCGAAGCTTGTGGAACAAAGCAAGCTTGCTCTTCTTCAATTTGTCAAAATCTTCCCACCACTCCTTTTCAATCAGTCATGTGGTTCAAACAGCCTGAACCAGATTTTAAATTCAAACTGTTATCTGCAACTGCACACCTTTTTTATCTGCTTTGCCCTTTCGACAATTTCTTCTTCCTCCTTTCGAGGATTTAGAAGTTCCATCTTTGATCTGATGCTTGAGAGCCCAATATGATCCATGGAAACTATATGGGGCATTAAAAGTCCAATTGTACTTGTCCAAACCCAAACCTTAATTTGAGCCCAGTGTTAAGGAAGTGTCTTGAGCTGATCAAAACTTGTGCAGTCTTGAATCAATAGAGATTTTGTGAGAAAATTCTTGAAAAATGAGAGGGCAAATTTTGGGGTACAACAGCTGCCCCTGTTCAATCTTCTTAAACCTGAAAAGCGAGTATGGCACGTTGCCGCTCGTAGATTGAAGGTAGAAGATGATTGAACACTAGAGTGCCCTGAAATTTGGACTCGACTATGTGTTAGTTGATTGTGTAGGGAATGGGCTTAAAGATTCCATTTGGAGAAATGATGAAGAGCTATCAAAGATGGGCTTATAGATGCCATCCAAAGTGACTGCTGGTAAGTATAAAGCTTAATTGCGACGTATAATGAAGCAATCTTTGACGACTACTACTTCGATAGGTAATGAAGGAATCTTACGACTACTACTTCAATAGGTAATGAAGTAATCTGACGACTAATACTTCAACGGGTAATGAAGGAATCTTTGACTACTACTACTTCAACATGTAATGAAGGAATCTGACAACTACTACTTCAACAGGTGATGAAGGAATCTGACGACTACTACTTCGATAGGTAATAAAGGAATCTAACGACTACTACTTCAACAGGTAATGAAGGAATCTTTGACGACTACTACTTCAATAGATAATGAAGGAATCTGACGACTACTACTTCGACAGGTAATGAATGAATCTGACGACTACTACTTCAACAGGTAATGAAGGAATCTCTGATGACTATTACTTCAACTGTTAATGAAGGAATCTGGAGACTACTACTTCATCAGGTAATAAAGGAATATTTGATGACTACTACTTCAACAAGTAATGAAGGAATCTTATGACTACTACTTCAACAGGTAATGAAGGAATCTGATGACTACTACTTCAAACGGTAATGAAGGAATCTTACAACTACTACTTCAACACGTAATTAAGGAATCTTTGACAACTACTACTTCAAAAATTATTATAAAAAATCCAAGCTTGATTTTGTCTCGGAGAAGTTTACAGATAGTTGATAACGTTCATCTATTGATTGATCTTTTCCTGAAAATGTAAAGAGTTAGTTGTATGCAATTTCATAATGCATGTGTTGCGTAATGATATTCTCAAAATAAATGAGATTGTATTATATGTGTTTTGTATGCATATGTCATGATGTGTGAATGTGAAACATTACTAAAATGTTTCTATGTTTGGGAAAATAAATCCCTGACAACTGCTGGGGAGATTTGGGAAGCTCAAATCCCGGACTATTGCTAGAGATGAAGAGTATGTGTATCTTCAACCTTGCTTAGAGTGCTTCCGTTGGGAATTCCTGTTTGCTCGTAGGAAACTCTGCAGGGGATAGTGATTTCTTCTTGAGGAAAAACCCTGTGGAGAGTGTTGATTTCTGCTTGAGGGAAAGAGTTCAGGAGTTCTAGTCATCTGTTGCTCTAGTGGGGAATTACCTCTTGAAAGTTAGTTGTTATCTAGTCGGATTCTAGGCTTCACACCAACTTTCCATGGATAAGGAAGTTAAATGTTATCTGGCGGGATCCCAGGATTTACAGAAACTCATTGGGTATAGTGGAAAACTCTACTGGGGAAGAAGGAGTTTTGTTAGTGATTTGAAAAAGTTAAGCTAATATTTGGTCGGGTCCAGGCTTCATAGTAACTTTCGGAGATAACACTGACTTTGTTGATGACTTCACTAGGGATTAGGGGTTGTGGTCCCTTAATTTGTAATAGTCTGAGAGGCAAACTTAAGCTGGGGAATTTGTAGTTTCATGGGGAAATAAACTCTGTTGAAGAGAAAATTTGACAATCTGTTAGGGAGGTGTCTCTTTGGCAGAACTCCTCGAGGATTCTTCTTGAGACCAACTCAGATGGGGAGAGGTTTTCTAGAGACTGAAACTCTGGTTGGGGATTGCATGAATCCAACCTTGTGGGGATATCCATGAATTTGGCCTTATGGGGTTTGTACCCTTATCCGTGAAGATTATTCTGTGGGGATAACCTTGTAGAGGTGGCTCTGGAGACTTCACTACGGATCACCTTATGAAGGGGAATTTGTGAGGATTTGTCAATGTCCATAGTAGTAAGTGTTGTAGTGCTGCCAGAAAATGTGTGCTTGGTCGTACAAGACCCTTTACTGGAATTCAAGTTCAATGCCCCAAGTGATTCAGATGCGGGCCTGCCCCTGGTTATTCATTGCTTCTTGAGATATTTCTTGGAATCTAGACCTGACTACCACATATGAGTTGGACAGTAACATGCCATGCCCCCTTTATCATGGGAGACTTGTCCTTGGAAGTGTCTTCCAATTTGAAGTGACTCTATTTCTTGAGAGGATTTATGTTCATTGGATATTTGACATGCAAATTTCTCTGTTGTCAAACAAATAGCCATATGCAAACAACGGTATTCAAACAAATGCGAAGTTCATGTTTGTCTTGAAATTTTGAAAAGAATGTACACTTTCTGCTTAAGATTGACATTCTATTGGAGAGAGTGTAACACAACTCTGTAAAACAGGGTAATATGTTAGAAACATATCAATGAATTTCTAAATTCAAACATGCAGATGCATGTGTGAATGTATGAATGTCACCATGTATGCAGACACAGAATATTGGGGATAAACAGGAAGGGCCACAAATGGGTATAATCAATACTCGGCTAAGTCATAATTAGGATGGAATCTCCATAATAAAAGTAAGCACCAATCGAGGAACAAACTCCTACTTCATAGATTAACTTTATTGGGGAAGAACAATATCAAATTAAACAGCGATGTAACATCTTCCTCTGAACTTTAACTGGAAACCAAACAAACTGGACACCAGAGGATAGTTTGAAGTTCAAATTTCTGCCAGGGTAGACTTCATTAGAGAGAAACAAAATAATTTCATTGAGAGATCAGTTGGGGTAGCATACTAACTTCAATGGGGAGGATAATACCATATTGGCGAAGAATACTGCAAGATACATCTCCAATAACGAGAGTGATAATTGCACCAACTTCTCCAGGGAGAAAGTACAAAAACCTCACAGGGAAACGATTTCCGAAAATATATTATCTTAACTTCACCTGGGGAATTTAAGAAATCAAACACTACAGCAAGAAAACTTATGGGAATTTTAAATCCAATCCAGCACTTGGCGGGAGAAAACCCAAAAAGTTGATAACCAACTCAACACTTCTTTAATAAAAGACTGCCCGTGCCTGGATGTCGAGCAGATAAATAAAAAGCCAATGCTACCAAAAGGAGACGCTTCATGAATGAGTCCAATCTCAGCAGGTACGGGGAGACAAGAATTTTTACCAAATGAGTGAAGTCTTCATTGGGGAAACTTGGATAGAGTCCTTATTTTATGGAAACCTTTGAGTTTTATCCATCCCCGAGATCACTAATTTTGTCCTCCTTGTACCACAAAATTTAAAGCAATTTGTAAATTCTTTTCAAAAATAATTTTTTTATTTAATCTATTTGCTTTGATCATTACTGTCAATAATAAATGAAATCTTTATAAGCTGAATAAAATAAGAATTGTAAAGAATTGGATAAAAGGCTCAAATTTTATTAATATAATGGTAGCCTGCAAATGGCAAGACTCCATGGATGATTACAAACTTTGGAACATGGTAATATATATTAGAAAAGATACATTGAATTACAATGACCACCATTATCTCTAGCAACTTTGAATTCCTGAGTCGAAACTTTGGTTGAAGAGTAGCAAGATCTAAGCAGATTGTTGCTCCATTGATCAAGCCTTGTCTGATGTAGTCACTTGCCAGAAAATCCCTAACTTTTGCCTAGGTTGCCCTCACGAGTTTTTAACCTACCGAGAATCATTTATTCTATTTATGTTTCTAACTTTTGCCTAGACTGCCCTTTCGGGTTTTTGGACTACCGAGATGCTCTTTTTTGCATAAGCCTCCCTTTCGGGATTTCAACTTAGCGAGTTATTCTTTTATTTTTCTATGCGAAGTATTTCTTGACTGCATCAACATTCACAGGACGTGGGAACCCATCACCATCCATTGTTTCAAGAATCCATGCACCGTCAGAGAAGGCTTTCTTGACAACATATGGGCCTTCAAAATTGGGAGTCCACTTGCCCCTAGAACCAGTGTTGAAAGACATGATCTTCCTGAGCACGAGGTCACCTTCTCTGAATTCACGAGGTTTGACCTTCTTATCAAAATATTTGTTCATTCTCTTTTTGTATAATTTACCATGACATGATACCGTCATTTTTTTCTCTTCAATCAAATTCAACTGGTCAAACTTGTTCTGGACCCATTCAGCCTCCGACAGCTTAGCTTCCATTATTACACACAAGGAGGGAATTTCAACTTCAATGGGGAGCACTGATTCCATGCCATATACAAGAGAGAACGGGATTGCCCCTGTTGAAGTGTGTACAGATGTTCTATACCCATGCGAAGAAAAACGGAGCATCTCATGCCAGTCTTTATAAGTAACCACCATTTTCTGGACGATTTTCTTGATGTTCTTATTGGCCGCTTCAACAGCTTCATTCATATTTCGTCTGTAGGGAGATGAATTATGATGGACAATTTTAAATTCTTTGCAAAGTTCATACATCATTTTGTTATTCATATTTGAGCCATTGTCGGCGATAATCCTGCTTGGCACACCATACCGACATATGAGGTTGTTCTTTATAAAATGCACCACCACTTGTTTAGTGACATTAGCATATGAAGCTGCCTCCACCCATTTGGTAAAGTAGTCAATTGCCAGTAAGATGAAACGATTCCCATTTGACGCCTTTGGTTCAATCATTCCAATCATATCAATGCCCACATAGAGAAAGGCCATGGGGAAGAAATAACATTGAGAAACGTAGGAGGTACATGAATTTTATCAGCATAAATTTGGCCTTTATGGAACTTCTTAGCAAATTTGTAATAGTCAGATTCCATTGTCAGCCAATAGTATCATGCCCTAAGAATCTTCTTTTCCATCGAATGTTCATTGGCATGGGTACCAAATGAACCTTCATGAACTTCATGCATTAACATGTCTGCTTCGTGTCTATCCACGCATCTGAGCAAGACCATGTCATGATTTCTCTTATACAGTACATCTTCATTAAGGAAAAAGTTGTCTGTCAACCATCTCAATGTCTTTCTATCTATTTGATGCACCAATTGGGTATTCCCGGGTTCGGAGGAAATGCTTAATATCAAAATACCAAGGTTTTTCATCCACCATATCCTCTGTTGTAAACACATGAGCCGGTCTATCCAAATGCCATATTGTAATATGAGGCACATCATTCCAAGTATTAACTTGATACATAGAAGCCAGAGTAGCCAAAGCATCTTCCGTTTGATTTTCATCTCTCGGGATATGATGGAATTCAACTTGGTTAAAGAAAGGTAATAGTCTTCTAGCATAATATTTGTAAGGGATCAAGCCAGGGTGACGAGTATCACATTCACCTTTAATTTTATTAATAACCAAAGCCCAATCACCATACACATCTAGAACCTTGATCCTAAAGTTAATGGCCTCTTCGAGACCCATAATACAAGCCTCATACTCCGCCATATTATTAGTGCAATCAAATTCCAGGCTTGCATTAAAAGGAATGTGTGACCCCATGTGGAGTAATGATCACCGCACCAATTCCTTTTCCGTAAGCATTCACTGCTCTATCAAATACCATGCCCCAGCGAGATTCAGGATCCGGACCTTCCCCAGGAAAAGATCCATCACAATCTTTTGATTTTAAGAACATCACATCCTCATCAGGGAAATCAAACTTGACAGATTGATGGTCATCTACCAGTTGGTGAACAAGATAATCTACCAGCACACTTCTTTTTATGGCCTTTTGAGTGTGGTACTCGATGTCATATTCAGACAATAGCATTTTCCAGCAGGAAATTCTCCCTGTGAGAGAAGGCTTTTCAAAAATATACTTAATTGGATCCATTTTGGAAATCAACCTAGTATTATTCAACATATATTGTCGCAAACGCTTTACCGCCCAGGCCAAAGAGCAACACGTATTTTCCAACATAGAATACCGTGACTCAAAATCACAAAATTTCTTACTGAGGTAGTATATGGCATATTCTTTATTTCTTGTTTCATCTTGTTGTCCCAAAATACAACCCATAGAACTGTCCAACACTGTTAGATACATGATCAACGATCTTCCTTCAATGGGAGGGAGCAAGATAAGAGGCTCAAGTAAATATTATTTGATACTTTTAAATGCCTTCTGGAAGTCCTCTGTCCATATGCAACCTTGATCTTTCTTTAGCAACTTAAAGATCGGTTCACATGTTGCAGTCATGTGGGAGATAAATTTGGAAATATAATTCAAACGCCCAAGGAAGCCTCTAACATGCTTCTCAGTCCTTGGCGCAGGCATTTCTTGGATTTCTTTGACCTTATCTGGGTCAACTTCAATCCCTTTCTGTCTGAAAATAAAACCCAACAACTTCCTTGGTCAGACACCGAAGGTGCATTTATTTGGATTCAGGCAGAGACGGTACTTCCTCAAACGCCCAAACAACTTCAACAAATCTTCCACATGCCCTTCTTTGGTTTATGATTTGGAAATAATATCGTCAATATATACCTCAATTTAATTGTGCATAAGATCATGGAATATGGTTGTCATAATCCTTTAGTACGTTGCACCAGCGTTCTTCAACACAAAGGGCATCACCCTCTAACAGAATGTTCCCTAGGGTGTGATAAACGTTGTTTTTTCCATGTCCTCTAGAGCCATTCTTATTTGATTATATCCGGAAAATCCGTCCATGAATGAGAATACTTTGAATTTTACTATGCTATAAACCAACATATCAATATGTGGCAATGGAAAATCATCTTTTGGACTAGCTTTATTTAGATCTCTGTAATTTACGCGCATGCGGACTTTTCCATCTTTTTTCGATACAGGCGCAATGTTGGCTATCCATTGAGGATACACTGATGTTACAAGAAAACTGACATTTATCTACTTTAAGACCTCTTCTTTGATTTTTACTGCCATATCAGGGTGAGTTCTTCTCAACTTTTTCTTGACGGGCGGGCACTTCAGCTTCAAAGGCAAATGATGCTCCATAATATCGGTATCTAGACCCGACATATATTGGTAAGACTAAGAAAAAATGTCCACATACTCATTCAATAGTTCAGTCAACCTGCTCTTCATATCAGGATGCAACGATGCTCCAATCTTGACTTCCTTTGGCTCCTCTTCTGTACCCAAATTGATTGTTTCTAATGACTCTTTATACGGCTGAATGGCATTTTCCCCGTGCTTGAGAAACCATGAAACCTCTTCTAGAATCTCATCATACTCTTCTTCTTCTGTCCAAAACACAGGATATTCAAAGTTGGGAGATGGTGCAGGGTAATTATATTCAACTGGTTTATTGATTAATCTGCACATGTGATTTATGATTCTTTTTAGAAACTGACACACACACACACACACACACACACACACACACACACACACACACACACACACACACACACACACATATATATATATATATATATATATATATATATATATATATATATATATATATATATATATATATATATATATATATATATATATATATATATATATATATCAAATGATTATGCAGATTTATTCACAAACATATTATGTTCAAAACAGGTTTTTTTTATTACCATTTTCCATGAAAAACTGAAAAATAAAAGACACAATTGTTGAGAATCAAAGATAACTTTTATTTATGATTTTAGTGATCACAACAAACAGATAAGCCTATACAATATTAACTTTCATCTTGGGCAGAATGAAAGCTTTTTGCAAAGAAAAAAAAATTACTTTGAGACATGGATGCAAGAGGGAACATCATAAGTGACCCAATTCTGGAGTCTGACTCTAGGTGTCACATAATTCAGAACTGCTTGATCTCCTTCACCCTTCTTAATAGCATCAACTCCAGAGACAGATGGGTGGAGGTAGCCTCTGCTGCAAAAAATATCATGATAACTGCTCATATTATTCTTTGGCTTCAAACTTTCATTCTTGCCATTCTTGGCAGAGAATCCTAAACCAGCCTTGTTCTTGTTTACTGGAGGATCAACAACCTGTCCCCATACCTTACTCGGACCACTACGCACAACCTGCTGAGCATCTTTTAATGAAACCAAAGAGTTATCATTCCCTCTTACATTATCAACAGATAGATCCTGGAAGTGTATCACTACAGCAGCCTCATCTACCTCAACAACACTGAAAGATGATAGGTGAGATATCAGCAATGCTTGCTCTCCGTTTATAATAACAATTTTCCTTCGCGCACAAACTTCAACTTTTGTTGCAAAGTGGAAGTGACAGCCCCTGCTTCATGTATCCATGGTCTTCCCAGTAGACAACTATATGCAGGTACAATATCCATGACTTGGAAAGTGATCTGGAACAGATGCGGGCCTATGTGAATAGGCATATCGACCTCCCCAATAATTGACTTCCTTGACCCATCAAAAGCTTTAACAATAATACCACTTGGGCGCATAGGAACCCCTTGATATTTCAACTTCATTAGTGTCCTCCTCAGTATCACATTCAAGGATGATCCATTATTAATCAACGCATTTGATAATGAATCACCTTTGCAGTTCATGGATATGTGGAGGGCTAAATTGTGATTCTTCCCCTCGTCAGGAAATTCATCATCGCAAAATATTAGGTTATTACATGATGTAATATTACCCATCACACTGTTGAATTAATTTAACGGCATATCATACTCCACGAAGGCCTGGCCCAACACCCTCATTAAGGATTCCCTATGAGCGGTAGAATTCATTAATAATGCCAAGATAGATATTTTTGAAGGAGTCTTCAATAACTTATCCATAATTCGGTAGTCGCTCATTTTGATTATCTTTAAAATATCATCTACGTCCTTCTCCAGTGTAGCGTCACTGGATTCCCCTACAGTCTTCTTATCTTAAACACTCTCCACAACCTTTTTTCTAGCATCTTCAATTCCCTGAACAACGGGTGCAAACACACGACCGCTGCGGGTCACCCTACTAGTTTCAGCAATTTTTCCGATATTAGACATAGGCTAGATGGAAACTTTTACACAATCCTCTAAAATTGTAGCATTATACTTGTAAGATACAACTTTGTTGGATTTGTAAAGAATGGGCTCTGGTAACCAAATCACCACAGGGGCAACAACTGGCTTACTACAGTATTCAATTTCAAAAGGGGCAGAATCATTGAAACACGGCACGATCACATTCACATCTTCTTCAGACAATCTTGTCATCAAAGAATCATCACCAGAGAACAAATCCTCATTTAAGGAAAAGAATTCATTTGCGGAAGCATACTCATCATCATCTAATTCTTCCTCGACCTCAAACTCGTTAACCTCATAGTAATTATCTCTTTGCCCTAAAACCTTGATGGTTCCATTATCTAACAAAAATTGAATACCTTTTCTCACAATTGAACATCCTCGAGAGTCCCTGCAACAAACCTGGCAGAATCCATAGTGGTGCTCTACCTGACCAACCATGTGGCAGAAAGTAGCATGCATTTGTACGAGATCACCATTCATGTGTTCCACATCAAAAATTCTGAACTCTCCAGGACATCTAGAAACCATGTTTACTTCTTCTTCATACTCTTCTCTAGGTCTGATTATATGGATGAAGCCATCATCCATCATCTCCTGCAAATCAGCCTTTATCTTATTGCAACCTTGTATATTAGTACTACAGGTACCACAACCAGCATGGTCATGAGTGTATTAACTAAACTCGCAAAGGTCTGCATGCATCTCCACCAAGTCCCCTCTTACTAGGTTAATGTCATAAATATGGAAGTCCCCTGGACAACCCGCAACCATGTTAACAGCATTCGTTCCTCCATGTTTTGGGAGAGGGTTATCTTTTGCATTTGGACTAACATGTTTGAAGGACAAAAGGCCAGATCTAAACATTTTCTGTACCTCGGATTTCATAGGATAACAGTTTTCCACATTATGTCCCGGTGCACCCTGGTGGAAAGCGCACGTCTGATCAACCTTGTAGTACCAAGGTAAAGGGGATGGTACAGCAGGAGGTGACCTAATTTGGACCAACTTTTTCTTAATTAATGCTGGAAGTAGCTCTGCATAACTCATAGGGATAGAGTCAAAAGGTTCTCTTCTCTGACTCTGCCCTTGGCTTCCCTGAGGGGTTGGAATTTGATAAGCAATTGTAGTCGGAGCTTCATTTAGAACCGGAGTTACCAAGGCAACCTAATGAGGGTACAAATGATTTCTTCTAGATGTTTTGACCCTTCTTTCCTGAATCGCAGCATTTGCTTCCCCTTCTTTCTTTTTAATAAATCCATAAGATGGCTTCTTCACATTGCTGGAACTTTCACTTTTTGTGAGATGACCTTCTCTCACAGCCTTTTCCAAACGAACACCCATCCCCACCATTTCATTAAAATTACTGGGTGCACTCGCCACCATTCTCTCATAATAGAATGAACCTAGTGTTTTTAGGAAAATATTTGTCATTTCTTTTTCTTCCATCGGAGGAATCACCTGGGCGGCTACCTCACGCCATCTTTGTAAATATTCTTTGAATGATTCCCTATCCTTCTGGACCATGGCCCTGGGTTGATCAGGGTGGTCAGGCACCATGTCCACATTGTATTTGTATTGTCTAATAAATGCTTCACCTAAGTCATTAAAAGAATGAATACTGGCACTGTCCAGGCTCATGTACCATTTCAACGCTGCACCGGTTAAACTGTCTTGAAAGAAATGGATCAGCAGGCGCTGATCATCTATATGAGTAGACATTCTTCTTATATACATCACCAAGTGAGCACAATGGCAAGTGTTGCCCTTGTACTTTTCGAACTCTGGTACTTTAAATTTCGCATGTATCTTGACATTGGGAACCGAACACATGTCATTCACATTCTGCCCAAACAACTCTTTTCCCCTGAGGGCCTTCAACTCCTTCTAAATTTTGTCAAACTGGTCTTGAAAATCATCCATTCTATCATAGAAACCCAAGCTTTCACTTGGTGGAGGAATAGGACAATACACATCACCATTAGCAAACGAGACCATATTCACCGAGGGTTGTGCATCATAGTGAATTTCGTTCCTAGCAGCAGGGGTAACATGAACCATAGGAGGTGAGGGAGCAAGAGTAGTCTGAGTAAGCAGAGAAATTTGAGGATCCTGATTAAAACCTTTTGACATAAAGTTTTCTGGCATCCCCCAAGGATATCCCAGAGGCATACGATTCTGAACAACAATTGGAGTAGTAGATACAGGAACAGTCGGAACTTTAGTAGTAACCATTGTCTGTTGAGGTTGAACACTTGGTGGATGATTTTAAGCAGCCACCAGAGACTCCATCAGAGCAGTGAGATTGTCCATGCCGACCTTCAGAGTATAAACTTCCTTGCACAGCTCGTGATTCTCTTGTTCTAGGTTGTCCATCTTCCTTCTAAAATCAACTCGGGTATTGTATTGATGAGACAACTTGCTGAACGAAGTAAAGAAGCTCAGTAAGACACCTGGATATGCATAAAAATTCAATAGGTATGTACAATATTATGCATGATGTGCAATGCACATGATTTATTTTACTATTAATATTTCAAGTGACTTAAAGATTTATGGACAATTTTGCAAATATCAAGGTAATAACACATTGGAAATACTGAAAATTTTTATTATAATAACTTCAAAAATTGTATTACAAGTTTCAATAATCCCAAGTAAAAGATGAAAATAAAGTCTAAAACTCTAATAAGCAAAGCTGATGGAGATCACTCTGTGCGCTGATGCTTCCGAGTAAGTCTGGCAATCTGAGCCTTCAACCTCTGGTTTTCTTCCGCATACCTAGTGGCAACCTCCTTCCAATCATCAGAGTCAAGAAGTGAAAAAATAATTCCTGATTGAGGCTTAGGAGAAAATAAATCCCCTTGTCCCTATGTCGTCTCTATAGCCCGACTCTCAAGAATCTCAATCAAGTCGTCTTTCTCCTTCAAGTCTGCTCGGTAGGAAATCTCTAGAGTTTAACACTTATTCTTCCAAGCTTCCTTTTCCTGCTGCATCCTGACTAAAGCAAGTTGTAGCTCTTCAATATTGTCCAATAGGGGATGAGTGGTCTTCACAAACAAATCAGGCATAGGTGTTTCCTGATAATACGGAATCTTCAACTGAATTACTCTGGCTTGTACCCACTGAAGATAAGGCTCCATAGAAACACCCACCCTAGATCCCAATTTCTTCCTACTCTTCCTATGAATGTCACGCCAGGCCTTCGTAATCTTCTCCTTAGCTTCCTTATGGTCTTCTACCTCTTTCAGTAAGAAACTACTTAAACTAATACTATTTGGTTTATCCCTCATCGGATATCCAAGCTGTCGTCGTTCAAGAACAAGGTTGTAGTTAATTCCTCCCTTTGTACCAAGAAGAGGTACATCAGGGAAACTACCACAATTGTCGACAATCTCTACATCATGATAAGCCTGATGATACCAAGCAATATTTGAGTGGGTAAGTGCCATGATCTTAGGAGCCCAACGGGGTTCCTTCCTGATATCCCAGAAAGCATCAGACTGAGGCAAATGAAAAGTAAACCACGGGTACAATAGAGGCATACAGCTGATGATCATCCCTCCATGATAAGAATCCCGAAGATGAATAGAGTAATAAGCATCACCCAATAATGTAGGAACTGGGTTTCCAATCATGAAGGTCCTGATAGCATTGGCGTCAATAAATTTTTCCACATTAGGAAATAAGAATAACCCGTAAGCAAGTAGAGCAAAAATGGCCTCAAAAGCGGTTGTACTCTTCATCTTGGCAAAGTAACGAGATTTCTCCAATAAGAACTGAGTTCGTAATCCTATAATTCCTCCTTTAGTAGTCATGTGGACTTCAACCTCAGACCTCCCCAAATGGATCAAAGCAGAAATCTCGTGTGGTTTTGGCTCACTCTCCAAACCAGTCAAAGGAACATGATCGATAATAGGCAAACCCAGTAGATAAGAATACTCCTCTAGTATAGGCATCAACTGATAGTCGGGGAAAGTAAAGCATTGATACATCGAATCATAGAACTGGACCAAGGTCTAGAGAATACCCTCCTTCATCCTAAGCTTCATGAGAGAAATGATGGACCCATACTTCCTTCAAAAATCTGCAGAACACTCAATCTAGTGAATCAAACTCATCAACTCATCTATCTTGGGATCTTTGAAACTGTATTTTCCGATCTTTCTTTTTCCAGAATCCTTAGTCAAAAAGTACCTCAGATATTCACAAATGGTCAACTTTTAAGTCCCTTAAAATAAAACTTCTTCAAAAGATGCTTATGAGTGCATGGATGCATGATACAACAATCACACACAAGATCACAAACATAGGGTTCATAGGTTCAACATCAAGAGAATAAGGTTTAAGGTATTACACATAAGGTATTGGTCTAAAAGTTATCACCTATCGAACAAGGTTCTAAAGGTTCCCAGAGTCCACATCCTTCTTTCGGATATTACCAACTTCCCGATTAACTCGGTAATAAGTAATATTCTCAAGAAAAACTCATCCGAGCATAGTATCGCATGACAACTATTTCTGGATTACTCCATCATAGCTTCCTCACTACACCTAAAAGGCCAAGATGGGTTAGGTATTCTACGGTCCTCAGTTTCAGCAGGCTCCTAGGTCGAAAGCAGCACGTCTTCCCGATTACTCGGTAAATGACACTACAGTCAAGGGGGGCTCCACTGAGTGAGGGATCTCATGTCTCCTTTTTTGGGATTACTCTCTAAAAGTTAACATGACTATACTGCCCGTCCTATCTTAAGTTTTCCCAAATCCAGGTATAGGACTCATGAGTAATCACCAAGCACCCTGAAAACCAGAAAAGTCCAGACAAACATATATACAACATATAATATATAACAAACAATAGCACATATACAAATATAGATAAAGATAGGATCAACCCACTTAGGGATGGACCAGCAAGAAGTCAATCTTTTTCCAGTGAAGTCGCCATTTTTTTTCTGTAGTGGTAGAAATGTTAAGACTAAGCCATTGTATTGACTAGGCTTATACAGATCAAAATAAAATTCACCATCGTGCTTTATTGTTTCCAAAGGAATGGGAAAAGAGTGAATAACCCAAAAGAGGGGGGAAAGATTCAAGGTAAGGGGGTTGGTTATGCAAAGGGAAGGTATTAGCACCCTAAACATCTACGGTACTCCGCAGGAACCTCTTTGTAAAATTTGTATATTTTGGCTATAAAATGTTGTATAAAATAGATGGTAGAGGTGAGAAAAGAATTATATTTATTATTTTAATTTTTTGCATCTGCCACGGTTGCGAACCTTTAGTGCCTACGTACCACCTTCCGTGCAATAGGGGATCAGGGTACATGTAGTTCCTCTTTAAAAAATTTAAAACACAAGTGTGTTGGTTAATTTTATGAGATAAGACATCATCATCATTGTTCGTGTGGAAAACATACAAACTACCCACAATCATGAGAAAGGAGAATTTGCTTCATCTCAAATGGAGGATATGGCTTAGATTTTAAAATCAACACTGCCTCACTTAACACCCAAGTGGAAAATATCTCACTTCACTATATATTGTAGAAGTATAGTTGTTTACATTACTACAAGGATTGACAAGAGTTTAATCTTTTGAGAAAATTTTAAAGTAAAGAGCCAAAGTGGCAAAAATGGTTTGAAATGAGATTGATTGACTTTTAGTCTTCTCACAAAAACGTCAAGGTATTATTAAATTGATTAGAGTTTATTTATGAAAATGTTTTGAAAAATGCATGGACCTAAGTCCAAGTTTATTTTGAAAGTGGTTCAAGTTTAGAAACAAGAATATTTTCCAAAAGGAGGGACAAGATTTTTGAAATTAAATAAGATGGGAGGAGATGAAGAGACTATCCTAAAGCATAAGGAAAAAGCTAAGGAAAAGAACCATCTAACCAACAAGGAGCCAAAACTTGACATTATGAGTCAAGATAGAATTCTCATTCTTTGGATTGAAACCAAGCAAGGATACTAAACCTCTTGAGAAGACCAAACTTCAAATGTATCAAGTCATCACAAAAATTGGGCAGAGCAACGGTTGTATACATATGAATTCTAGATTACAGACAAAGTATGTAATCACAATAACTTGCACACAAAATAAACAAACAACCCAATGTCTTGAGGTAAAATCCAAGAACTCCAGACAAAATATCAATTAAGGTTACAAGGTCTCCAACATAGGTCAAGGTTTCTATTCTTAAGTCCAAAAAGTCCACCACTCCATAATGCCAAGGATAGTAACCAAGTAGTCCAAGTAACACTAAAGCTTTTAGGGTTCAAGTTGATTATTAACTATCTTCAAAAAGAAAATGAAAGCTCAAATGAGAAAAAATAAAAGAAACATAAAAGTAAAAGGCTCAAGTGAGCAAAGATGAAAATGACATGAAATGTAAATGCTAAAGTAAATGGTACATAAAATAAAAGCATAAAATAAAAGCATAAAAAGTCAATTGTTAGGAATTAGTGGTTAGTTGGATGATCATCTTGAAACTTGCATTTGGAACTCATTGGAGGATTGGTAGAACGAAAGCCTCTCAACAACAAGTTGCATTTTCTTTTTGTCAAGTATAGCATCCATTTTAATAATCTCAAAGTAACTTAATGATCAATGATGTTTAAGTGATCCAATTTGATCAAAATTGATGAAGTTCCCTTAGAGGATTGGTATAACCAAAGCCTCCTAACAATGGATCTCAAGGTTATTGGATCATAGGATTCAAATTAACATACTTGGGCTTGCAAACATAAGTTTGGGCCACGAATGATCATTTTCTCAAATCGGGACAAAATTTAGTGCTATCTTAAGCAATCGTAAGTGGACTTATATAGAAGTCACACCTATTTTGAGGTCAGTCAATAGCAATCTATGTACCTCATGTTTTGAGACCTTATATGTAAATCATGCTCCACCAACATTTAGTACAATAAGAATGGGATAAGATGAAGAGGGAAAGGAAAATGAATAAACCACATTTGAATCAAAAATTTAATCAAACTATTGTTAAAATCATTCATCCATTTTTATGGAGTTAGACTCAACACCATGGATCCAATGATGTTAAAAAAAGCTCATTATCAAAAATTCAATCCAAGATCAGCCAGAAAATATACACAAATAAAATTGTATTTAACATATAAAAATAAAGATTTTTAAAAATGATTAAAAATGAAAATAAGAGAGAAAAATGTTAACTATATTCAAATTAATCAAGAAAAAATAAGTAAGACCATGGAAAAATCAGAAATGAACTCAAATATTTTTATTAATTTTTTGATAATTTTTTAAAGTCAAACTATTTTTAAAATTAAAAGAAATAGGTAAAAAAAACAAAAAATTGTGGAAAATAATAAAGTCAGAAATAAAAAATAAATGAGGTCACCAACATTTGTCACAATGTCATTGGATCCTTCCCTATTTTTTTGAGAATTTAAAAATGCATAAAAGTATTTTTTTTTTAACATTTAAAACAATTCAAATAGAGTGAAAAATTATAAAAAATATCAAAACACAAAAAAAAAGTGAAAAAATAAAAATCAGAAAGAGAAAAATCAAAAGTATTTTCCATAAAATATAAAACAAATAAAATATTTTATGAATTTTTGAAATTTAAAACAAATAAAAATGCATAAAAGTATTTTTTTTATGAATTTTTGAAATTTAAAACAAATAAAATATAAAATCAGAAAATATAATAAAAACCAAAAAGATGTGGACCAATGGATGAGAGTCAAAACACATTAGTAATCAAATCCAAGGGATCTGGCGCGTTATGCATATCGTGGTCATTACTGAACAAAACATTGAATCAAATATAAATCAGATTTTTCAAAAATTCCAAATGGCGATGTTTCATTGGTTGAAGGATGACTCGTTGGTCATCTTCAACCTCCAGCCAGTCTCAAAACCAGGTTGCTCAATCTGTAAAATTAGAGCTCGAGAGTGGTACCATTCGCTTCGTCTCATCAAGACAAAGACAATCACGCCTTCGCGAAAAATTTATATAAACTATAGCTCAAACAATTTGGAAGAGAAGTTTCAAAAAGCAATTTTAAATTTAATGGTCAAAACATACTTCCAGTTAAAAACAAGTGTTTTAACTAGGACCGGGATGATGAGAGCTTCACAATAGTATCAAAGTTTGAGAGAATTGGTGAAGGAATCTACCTATTGAAATTAAGTTGCAGAGCTATGAAACTGGACTTGGCTAGCACGATTTAGGGAGTTTTAGAGCTTAATTCTTCTTCTGTTAGCTTCAGTAAGGATCAAGGAGGGTGAATTGACAAAGAAAAATGATTGAGAAAGGTTGAAAAAGAAAATTAGAAGTTGCAGAAAATTGAGTTCAAGGGGGAGTTTGGCAGGGTGATTTTTGTTGTCTAAGCTTGAGGAAATGAATGAGGGATGATCCTCTATTTATAGGGAAGCTGATTGGATGCTCAAGCGTATGAAATGATGAAGTTTGGAGGGAAATCGTATGAAGTCTGTAGCATGAACAAAGTGTGACTTGTTTAGCATTAAAACTCAGCTAAATCGTGTGTTTCATGGTGCTAAAAGCCTTTGGAAAGTTTCTAAACACGATTAAAAGAAAAAATGCGTGGAAATTTTGTGATTAGAAGCCAAATAAAGGATATCAAAATCTGACTTGTGATGAAACTTCAATTTCAAGTTACCAAATTCAAATCAATGGCATTCTCAACTCAAGGGGTCTTAGGGCATGATTCTTGAATATTTAGAAAGATAAGGTTATAAGCTTTGCAATGGAAAAATAATGGGATAAAATGGTTGTTTGAGCTGAAAGTTGCAATGAGTCAAAGTTGAGAAAAAGAGGTTGACTTTCTATACTTATAAAATTTCTAAGTTTTTCTTAAAAAATGACTTATAATCTCTTGCATTCAAACATGGTCTTCCACTTGAAATTTTCTCTTAACCAAAAAATATGGCACGAAGTAGATCTCTTGAATGACATTTTGAGACTTGAACCATTCAAAATCTCCAAAAATTGAGAAAGTTATGACTTGTTGAAGTTGGCAAAAATTCATGAAATGAGCTATAATCTTTTGCATCCTTTGGGAATCTTCCATCCATTTTCACACTCCTCACTTTAAACATAGGTTAAAGTTCACACATTCAAGATCATTGTGAAAAAATAATAGGTTCAAGGTGATAAAAATTGATCAAGTTATGATCATTCTAAATCACATGAAGGGATTTGAGGGTTCATCTGGAGGACTTATAATCTTTCTTCATCATCAAGTTTCTTACACACAAAATTTCCTTGAGACCTTTGAAGTTATTTATTAATAACCCTTTGAAAAGAAGGATGTCTTTGGAATCACTCAAAAATACCAAAATATGAGCAAGATATACCCCTTGGAAGTTCAAAACCATAACTCCTAGAGCAAGAAAAAATGCTTTGGGAAACTTTGCAATTTTAATCAACCTTATTGCACCAATACTTTTATCTTGAAAATAGAGGTTTTTGAGGATGATAATGATAAATTATAGCAACCAACATCACTTCCACATCTTGATAATTGAAGGAGATATGCACTTGTGATTGATGGAGACAAAGACTTGTCCAATTGAGTCAAACTTCTTTAGTCACCCCCTGTGCTTTTGATCTAATTTTGACAACTTCAGGCATAATGAATCATGAAAGACTTTGTCATAATGTTACTTCAAATTATATTTCATAGAGGCTTGAATCTCAATGAAGCTTTGTTGAGGAAAGTACAAAGAAGGAACTCATGAATCCAAAAGCTGACTTTGATAGAATGCATTGTGCTTTCACCCACACTGTCAACAATTAGGATACACATACATTTTATTTGTTAGTTAAAGAGTAATCAAACATATATGATCATAAAATATAAGTCAAGGTACTTGGTGATTCCCCATAGAGAAAGACCAAATATAGGGAGAGGAAACAAACCCTAGTGTGTGACTTTGTTGTGATTGAATTGATATGATATGATGGAGGAATCTTAGGGGGAAAAATTGGGGTACAACAATGGGGAATTTCCGAAGGTTATATGCCAGAAGGATATAACCCTACTGCTCAAGTTGCTCATCCTGTTCAACAAGTTATGGTTTCTGCCCCTCATGTGGTACACGTTGCTCCTAATGTTAACAATGAGATTCGCCATGCTATACCTCCAGTAATGAACATTGTCCCTGTTATTAATGATGTGGTTCATCATACTACTCCCTCACCAAGTGAAGGACAGGTATTCTATGACAGAATGGATGATTTCCAAGATCAGTTCAACGAGATGCGAAAAGAAATGAAGGCCCTTAGGGGAAAAGAGTTGTTTGGACATAATGTAATTGATTTATGCTTGGTTCCAAATGTAAAAGTACCAGAAAAATTCAAAGTGGCAGAATTCGAGAAATATAAGGGAAATACGTGTCCTCGGGCTCACCTTGTGATGTATGTGAGAAGAATGTCCACTCACACCGATGATCAATGTCTGCTAATCCATTTTTTTCAAGACAGTCTGACTGGTGCTGCATTAAAGTGGTACATGAGCTTGGATAGTGCCGATATTCATACTTTCAACGACTTAAGTGAAGGGTTTTTTAGATAGTACAAGTATAATATGGACATGGCACCTGACCGTGATCAACTCAGGGCTATAGTCCAGAAAGACAAAGAATCATTTAAAGAATATGCACAAAGATGGCGTGAAGTAGTCGCCCAGGTGATCCCTCCAATGGAAGAGAAATAGATGACAAAGATCTTCCTAAATACTCCCGGGTCCTTCTACTATGAATGAATGGTGGAGAGTGCACCAAGTGATTTCACCGAAATGGTGGGTATGGGTGTTCACTTAGAAGAAGCTGTGAGAGAAGGTCGTTTGACAAGAGATGAAAGTTCCAGTGTGTGATCGGTGGATCTGGAACTGACTGTTTAAAGCTGGTTCGCGAAATGTCACGGAAGCAAGAGTCGCCACCGTCTTTTATTTTCTCCAACATGGACAGGACAAAAGCACAACAAAATTCCTTATGAGATAGTTTCTCGGTTCGGGAGGTAGATTTATAGAAAGGGAAGGTGTTAGTACCCTTTCTATCCATGGTTTTCCATGGGCTCTTATTTACTTGCTCACTATGTTTTCAAAAGTGTTTGCTTTTCAATTGTGAGTGAGTTTGAAAAAGTTTCATTTTAAAGATTTCAGATCGACTCTTGTATCAGTCCTCAAGAGTGTTTGAAAAATTGTTTTGAAAGCTTTTTTGAAAGTGTCGGTGTGAAAAGAGTTTTGATTTGTTTTTTTAGAGCAAGTATCTATTAGTCATCTACCTACCCTAAGGAATTAGGCTGTGTAAATGTCCTTAAGGTAGTGCCATCCCACCATTGAGAGGTAGGTAGCACCACCGTTAGAGGTGTTTGGGTCAATTCGTTTGTAGGGACAGTGTGGTCACCAGAGCAACAGTAGGATACTTTAGAAGCTACCCTTATGCCATTGATCCTTTTTAATTCGAGGCAACCGTTTCGAGGCAACTGGATCATGTCATAGACATAAGGACTTACTAAAACGTCCTATACTCGACGACCACGTTTCGAGGGCAAGGCAACAGTGAGGCGTACCCTAAGAGTGGTGTGTGAATTTGTGTGTTATTTCCATGTTATGTTTTATCTTGTTCATGTATCATGGTGATCTACGCTTGTTTTTATTTTAGGCCATACATTCTTTCATGCAACGTTTAGCAGTTAAGAGTGCGGAAATTTAAAGTGCGGAAAGTAAAATCCTACGCTATTACAAGGCGCGGGTCTATACATCACCAAATTTACGAAGACCCGTTTTTTAATAAAATGCGGAAAGTAAAACCTAGTTACTATTACATGGCTTGAACAGTTACATAATGATCAAAAGAAATAATGCGTGAAAAGAATTAAAATTAGGACGTCCGAGGGTTTTGACCCTTTGCATGAAATTAAATTAAATTAAAGTCCAATTAATTATTTAATTAAAGAAAAGAAAGTGTTTTAGTGTTTTTTTGTATTTATGAAAAATAAAGAACAAGAATTAAAAGGAAACCCTAAATCTAGATTATTTTAATTATTAATGAAAATATTAAAGTTAACCTAATTTACTAGTTAATTAATTTATTTACATGTTTATTTACAAAATTAATGATAATTAATAATAATGATAAATAATGATGATTAATAATTTATTTAAGAAAAAGATGAAAATGTCAAAAAAAAAACCTAATTCTAGATACTTTTTACTTATTAAGAAAAAGATTAAAGTTTAAAAACCTAAATTAAACTAAGTTAATTGTTAGAGTTTATTTACAAAAAATAGGTTAGTGATGAAATTAATAATAATTAAATATATTTGTATTTTTGATTTATTTGTTTTTATTATAGAAAATTATTTTATGGTGAAAAAAATAATTAAAATAATTAAAAAAGAATTAGAAAAGAAAAGAAAATAAAATTAAAAAGGATGCAAACCAAGGGGGGTTTCAGGCCCATGGGGAGGTTTTTTTTGAAGTATTCTGGCCCATTAGACAAAAAGCCTTGTTTGACTTTCTGGCATCACGTGCGTGTTCATTGACTCTGAGTACCGTGGTCTGTATTCTTTGGCCATTGGATTGGGTTTCATGGCCATTTGTGTTCTGGCTGTTGGCCATTTGTGTTCTGGCCTCAACGTTCTTTAATCTTCTCAGGATGTCTGTCTCGCCATGTATTGGTGTCATGCATAAGTTGTTCTTTTGGCCATTTGGCTTTTGGCTTTTGGCTTTTGGCCATTTGGCTTTTGGCTTTTGGTCATTTGGCTTTTGGCCTCAACGATCCTTAATGAACCTGCATGGGATCCTGTCTAAATCTGCAGTGTTGAATCTCATGAACACATTAAATAAAATTATAAAATGCAAATAAAGCCAATATATGAAGAAATTTAATGTTTAGGCACAATATGGCATGTATGAATGATTATACCCTTTTGATCATGGAGATCAAATCAATCTTACCCTTACTGGAAAAGTAGTGACATGAATGCTTTTATGCCCTTTTGATCATGGAGATCAAGCCAGCCTTACCCTAACTGAAGAAGTAGTGAGGTGTTGGTTTGTAACTGTGATGGCTTGTTTGTAGTGAGAGAGGGATTTGTAATAAGGATTTCAAGGTTTTAGGATTCTTGAAAGAATTTGATATTCTAACAGTGTTGTGGGAAGGTTTTTTTTCTCTCTTTTTTCTCCTCTCTGGTTTGTGTGAAAAGAAGGTGATTATATAATGGAAATTAGGGTAAATAAAATGGGCTTTGAATGTGCAATTGGGCCTCCAATGTTCACTTGAGTTCGTCACTTTCCAGGCTAAATCGCAGGGACTTAAGTGCAATTTTTGAAGTTGAAATGTGAAAACAAAATGTAGCCGACATCGATAACTAACTCCTGTCCGAAAATCGGCTCAATCGGATAAACGGTGAATTAGTTTTGAATATTTGAAGTTTCAGCTCGGACAAACTTATTTTGGGCTCCAGTGTCGACTCTGACATGTTCTTCAATAAAAAACTGGTATTGATCGAAGCATAATCCGGTCTCGACTTTTGAAGAAAAGTTGTAGATCTATGAGTCAGTGACCTTGTGTAAAAATATGAGTCCAATCCGATAAAAATTGACCGAGTTATGAATTTTCGAAGTTTCGGCCCAGATGAAATAATATTCAGCATTCAGGATTTTCGGCGTGTCATGCGCTCTGAGCAAAAAACGAAGGCCTTTTGAATACCGTTTGAACTCAATACCTTATGTGAAAATGTAGCCAACTCAATTTGAGAAATTTTGGCGCCGGAACCAGCTCGATACGATGAAAATCGACCAAGTTATGATTTTCTGAACATGACGCAAATAAACTTCTGTCACAAATTTCCTGTATGAAAATACTTGATAAATCCACATTTTTGAAGACCTTCTGATCGAAATTGGCTTCTAGCCGTGAGAGATGAAAACGTAGATAATGTCAAGACGGAATTTTGGCCACCGGAACGAGTTCAAAACGAGTCACGATCTTTAAGTTATGAATTTTTTAGCGCGTAAGAACTGCACTTTCAGCACACTTTTTCACCATATTTCTTCAAGAAAACTCACACATTCAAATACCTTCTTTAAAGAATTGACTCTTGAGCCGAACCTGAATTTGAGAATACATTATCAGAGATATCTTGGCGAAAGAATACCTGAATATGACGCGCCGGGTTGGACTTGTGAATTTTTCTTGAAATATTTTGAGAAATATGGGAGGGTAAATTTTGGGGTACAACAGTTGCCCCTGTTCAATCTTCTTAAACCTGAGGATTTAGATTGGCTTGCGTGCCCTTCATGATTCGAAGGTGGAAGATGATTGAACACTAAAGTGCCCAGAAATTTGCACTCGCATGGTGTAGTATCAGCAATGTGATGTAGGGGGGGTGGGCTTATAGATGCCATTTGGAAGTGATGGATGGGAGGATGGGCTTATAGATGCTATCTGGGAGTATGACAGTACCTTGTCGGGAATGGGCTTACAAATGCCATTTGGAGACTGTTGGTATGTGGATGGGCTTACAGATGCCATCAGGAGGTTGTCAATCGCATAAGAGATTCCTTAGCGAGAACTTGCGTACCTGAGAAAGAAAAATAATTACCTGGCCTGTTACAGGAGTTGATCTTCAAACTCTTTATGTAGATGTGCCCTGGCTGGATACAGGTATCGAATCTTTAAACTCTTCAGACGTGCCCTGGTAAGATACAGGAATCGAGTCCGGAGAATATTAGTCGTCAACAGATACACCCTGGCAAGATACAGGAATCAGATCTTCGAACTCTTCATACGTGCCCTGGCAAGATACAGGAATCGAGTCTGTTAATGTTAGTCATCAACAGATACACCCTGGCGAGATACAGGAATCGGATCTTCGAACTCTTCAGACGTGCCCTGGAAGGATACAGGAATCGAGTCTGGAATTCAGAAAGGTTGGTGAGTTGTCTCTACTGACAGGTTATTTCCATGGACGGGTGGTTTTTAACGACGAGTGTCTATAACGACGGGTGTCTATAACGACGAGTGTCTATAACGACGAGTGTCTATAACGACGAGTGTCTATAACGACGAGTGTCTATAACGACGGGTGTCTATAACGACGAGTGTCTATAACGACGGGTGTCTATAACGACGAGTGTCTATAACGACGGGTGTCTATAACGACGAGTGTCTATAACGACGAGTGTCTATAACGACGAGTGTCTATAACGACGAGTGTCTATAACGACGAGTTGTATCATAGAAATATTTAGGCATTGATTTAACTGGATTTGTATTCTTTGACTGGGTTGGTCTCTTTTGACTGTATTCGTCTACATAGCTGATCTTTTAACTGTATCCTTCCTGAAAGGTAAAGGTCAGTCATATGCAATGCATGATATGGATCAAGCAATAATATTTTTCAACACATGAAATTGTATGATATGATGCGTATATGCATGTATCATGATGTATAACAATGTGACGTTTATGAATGTATCTTCGTCTAGGAAAATAGATCTTTGACGGATGCCGGGAAGTCAAGTCCTGGGCTGATGTTGAAGAGTGAGATTCTTCGTTTCCGTTGGGGATGATGATTGTAAGAATACCGGTAGGAGAAGATGACTCCGTTGGGGAATAAACTTGGCGAAGAGATTACTCTGCGGGGAATTACTCTGTGGGAAGAGATACTTCGCTGAGATTTGATGATAACTCCGCTGGGGATTTCGTTGTTGTGCTCTGTTGGAAATGAAGGTATCTTGGTCGCATTCTTCAGCTGAACTTACCTTGGCACTTCGGTGGACAGGGCAACCGGATCATTTAGACAACTCATTATTGCCCCAGTTTCTGTTGGAGAAGAAGGTACCTGTGAAGGTGTTTGATGACTGCCAATTGACAAATCTTCTTCTGGTAGGCAAGTGACGAGATGACAGGACATAGTCGTACGCTTTGATCCCTAACTTTTTCCTGGACCTCCCTTTCGGGTTTTCAGTCCACCGGGATACCCATTTTTGCCCAAGCCGCCTTTTCAGGTTTTCGACTTGCCGGGTATACAGATTTTTTTCATTTCATCCCTCATTTTTGCCCGAACCCTTTTGGTTCGCCAGGAAGCCCTTATTTTTGCCTAGGTGTGTCAACCTAGCGGGTCTTTGATTATGCGTAGTATTTTTTCCGACTATGTCCATGCTCTCAGAGTGTAGGGAGGTGCCCCTGGCTGCTTGTGTTGCCATGTTACCAGAAGATGTCTTATCGTGCAAGATTTGTTGCTGGAATTCCTGTCCAATGCCCCAAGTGTCTCAGATGAAGAGTTGCCCCTAGCTGCTTGGCATCGTTGAGAGATTCTCTGGATCTTGACTTAACTGCCCCAGATGGTAGACCATGATCATGCCGTGCCCCTTGATTGGAGATACTCTTGTTCATTAGACTTTCGTCATGCGAATTTCTCTGTTGTTCAAACAACTAGTCATATGCAAGCAATGTTATATTAGAAATGCAAAGCTTATGTCTGTCTTGAAGTTTTTTGAAAATGCATTTTTTAGTAAAAACAAGTGAATTTTGTAAACTGCGATGTGAACTCGTTATTTTACCGCAAGCCTTAAGGAGTCAGGATACCTTTTGTAACAATATGCTTTCGAACTAACCCATGCTTCAGCTAGGACTTTTTAAGGGTTATAACGTGGCCTGGTTCACGGTTTAAGAAACAAAGGATAAAGGCTCAAATTATTTGTACCCACCTGTTCTTCGTGATGTTCTTCAAACCTAAGCTCAGTTGATCGTGCGTTAGACCTTGTTTGAGTCTTTGTCTTGATGTTCCAATGATGGTTCAGATATTGATGATTTATTCTGAATAGGCAGTCATTTTTTGTTTTTGTTGAGGGTTTGTATGACCTCTTTCTTTTTGATTTCGCTATCCCTAAATTTTGCCTGAACTGTTTCTTTTGTGATTACAGTCAGCGGGATGCCCCAGTTTTGTAAGTCTCCTTCATAGGTTTTGACTTATTGGGTTTTTATTTTTGAGATATAATGACTGCCTATCCTTATGATTATTCGGAATCATCACTGTCTTCTTTTTTCTTGTAAGGACCTCTTTGGTGCCATTTGTTATGCACTTGGATAAACTGAGAGAACTACCCTGCCCCAGGTTATGATAAAGGGTTTTAATTTTCGAAAAGAAAAACTCCTACTTCTTTGGCTCAGAGGGGTTGACGAGGGATTATCTTCCTTATAACTCCAGTGTTTAGGGATTGAAACAATGTCTGTACCTCATCAGCGGGGTCTGTTCAAAAGCATACTGTAAGGATCGTGGTATCGTTTTCGTCATCCTCCCTCAAGAGGCTTAGAATTTCTTAATCAAGAGTTGATCATCAAAAAATATGAAATCAGTTTGAATATAGCGAATGCGAATATATTGCTTCAAAACAGACATATGCGATGCATTAATGAAATAACAACGTTTAACATGAATAAATGTTTGAACAATCAAAAGAAAGTTACAACTTGAAAATTCTAATAAACAAAAGTCTTCTCATCTCAGGGCTTGTTACTTCAAATGGTGAATCCGGTAGGGATGGTAGAAACATTCAGCCTGACCCACTTGGGTGAAATCCACTGCTCCTTCATTAATCAGATCCTGGACTTTGTTCTTCAGAGCCCAGCAGTCAGCAGTGTCATGTCCGGGACTATCAGAGTGGTATGCACACCCTTTATTGGGATGATAGTTAGAAGCAGAGATGTTGGGATTCCGGGGAGGAGCCCTTAGTGTAATCAGATTCATCCTCAGCAGGTGTTGTAGAGCTTGTGACAGTGACACGTTGAGCCTAGTAAATTGCCTCTTGGGCTTGCTCTGATCAGCCCGTTGCTCTGGGCGAGGTTGTTGTTGGATCTGTGAAGTGGTAGCAATTTGGAGAGGTCTATTCTTCGCCATGCCAGACTCTTGTCCTCTTGGAAGTTGATCAATGACCTGGTCCCTGACTTGGGCTAGTTGCTTCATGTCTTGATGAAGCTGACTGATCATGGTCCTCAACTCTTCTTGCTCCCGAGCTAAGCCTTGAATGAGAGCCCTTTGCCCCAACATCTGGATTTTCATTATATCTACCTCAGCTTGCAGACGTTTCAGCCGTTCGTCCTTGTCATCTTCGGGACTTTTCTTGGCCAGATTCCCCATGAGGAGTGTCCTTAACTCTTCCTGCCCCTTGGATAGTCTTAGGAAGATCTCCCTGAACTGAGTCTCTTGAGCGTGCAGACCCTGGTTATCTTGTTGGGAAGCCATTGCTGAAATAAACAGCGAAGAAGGTAAGTGACCTGTAACAAGGATACCTGTAATGCAATGATATGTATATATGCATGTAATGTTTTCAAGGATCTCGCGGGGTAAACAAGAAAATTGTTAGAATCTGGTAGCTTGATTGAAGGAACTGCATATTGTTGAGAGTCCTTCTTCAAGGGTCAAGGCTCACCATATCGAGTGGGTCATAGCCCCTGACAACTTTTGCTAGAGAAAAATAAATCCCCTTTGCCCCTTGCTAGACATTTTGATTCATCATGACCTGCATCACAAGCCCTTGAGATCCTTGAAACGGGTTAGTCCTTATGCAGGATGTATGCAATGATATGATGTTATGCTATGCATGTAGAGATGTAAGTAACCCTGTTATGAGTCCAGATTAAGGACTGCAAACACACCCTGCAAGAAACTCATGTGTTAGATAACAAGCATGCAAATAGTCAAGTTTGAAAGCACATAAGTCACACAAAGAGCCCTTAGAGTTTAGGCCAGCATGGGGTCTAGGTATTACCCTCTTGAAGTTGGTGGGCTCAACCTGTCCTATCAAAAGTAACCGGGTTCTAAGAGTCCCAATATCATTGGATTGCTTTCATTGTTCATCGTTTCGATTTAGCCACTGAACTGGCGACCGAAATATTCCAAGAAAACAACCCTCAATTGAGTGTAGTATCGAGTATCAACCAACCTCGGACTGCACCAAAGTCAGTTATCTCACTACCCTAAAGAGGCCAAGATGGTTCAATTAAGGTTCCTAAGGTCAGTTGATGCTTCACGACACCATGCGGTGGCCCCGTACTCTCCTTGACTGGACTCAAGGGTTACCGGTACACACCAAAGTGCCACATCAATGTAGCAGACTGCTTTAACCATGTCGGTATACCCCGCACAGTTCCCTCACAACCTTGTTGCTACTTTCTAAGAAGGTATCCCTAGATCCAGGTTAGGATCTATAGAACTCCCAAGACAGTACCCACAATTTAAAGCAAACAATTCAGACAATTGAAAACACAAGTGATCTTAGTCCTAAGATACACCTCACTTTAAAATAATTCCCCAGCAGAGTCTCCAGTTCTATGATCGGTGGATCTGGAACTGACTGTTTAAAGCTGGTTCGCGAAATGTCGCGGAAGCAAGAGTCGCCACCGTCTTTTATTTTCTCCAACATGGACAGGACAAAAGCACAGCAAAATTCCTTGTGAGATAGTTTCTCGGTTCGGGAGGTAGATTTATAGAAAGGGAAGGTGTTAGCACCCTTTCTATCCATGGTTTTCCATGGGCTCTTAGGTACTTGCTCACTATGTTTTCAAAAGTGTTTTCTTTTCAATTGTGAGTGAGTTTGAAAAAGTTTCATTTTAAAGATTTCAGATCGACTCTTATATCAGTCCTCAAGAGTGTTTGAAAAATTGTTTTGAAAGCTTTTTTGAAAGTGTCAGTGTGAAAAGAGTTTTGATTTGTTTTTTTAGAGCAAGTATCTATGAGTCATCTACCTACCCTAAGGAATTAGGCTGTGTAAATTTCCTTAAGGTAGTGCCATCCCACCATTGAGAGGTAGGTAGCACCACCGTTAGAGGTGTTCGGGTCAATTCGTTTGTAGGGACAGTGTGGTCACCAGAGCAACAGTAGGATACCTTAGAAGCTACCCTTATGCCATTGATCCTTTTTAATTCGAGGCAACCGTTTCGAGGCAACTGGATCATGTCATAGACATAAGGACTTACTAAAACGTCCTATACTCGACGACCACGTTTCGAGGGCAAGGCAACAGTGAGGCGTACCCTAAGAGTGGTGTGTGAATTTGTGTGTTATTTCCATGTTATGTTTTATCTTGTTCATGTATCATGGTGATCTACACTTGTTTTTATTTTAGGCCATACATTCTTTCATGCAACATTTAGCAGTTAAGAGTGCGGAAATTTAAAGTGCAGAAAGTAAAATCCTACGCTATTACAAGGCGCGGGTCTATACATCGCCAAATTAACAAAGACCCGTTTTTTAATAAAATAGGGAAAGTAAAACCTAGTTACTATTACATGGCTTGAACAGTTACATAATGATCGAAAGAAATAATGCGTGAAAAGAATTAAAATTAGGACGTCTGAGGGTTTTGACCCTTTGCATGAAATTAAATTAAATTAAAGTCCAATTAATTATTTAATTAAAGAAAAGAAAGTGTTTTAGTGTTTTTTTGTATTTATGAAAAATAAAGAACAAGAATTAAAAGGAAACCCTAAATCTAGATTATTTTAATTATTAATGAAAATATTAAAGTTAACCTAATTTACTAGTTAATTAATTTATTTACATGTTTATTTACAAAATTAATGATAATTAATAATAATGATAAATAATGACGATTAATAATTTATTTAAGAAAAAGATGAAAATGTCAAAAGAAAAACCTAATTCTAGATACTTTTTACTTATTAAGAAAAAGATTAAAGTTTAAAAACCTAAATTAAACTAAGTTAATTGTTAGAGTTTATTTACAAAAAATAGGTTAGTGATGAAATTAATAATAATTAAATATATTTGTATTTTTGATTTTTTTGTTTTTATTATAGAAAATTATTTTATGGTGAAAAAAACAATTAAAACAATTAAAAAAGAATTAGAAAAGAAAAGAAAATAAAATTAAAAAGGATGCAAACCAAGGGGAGTTTCAGGCCCAAGGGGAGGTTTTTTTGAAGTATTCTGGCCCATTAGACAAAAAGCCTTGTTTGACTTTCTGGCA
The DNA here is from genome assembly GCA_948472305.1 of Vicia faba. NCBI lineage: Eukaryota > Viridiplantae > Streptophyta > Magnoliopsida > Fabales > Fabaceae > Vicia > Vicia faba. The sequence continues at coordinate 783,854,503 of OX451737.1, read as the reverse complement.
TCACGTGCGTGTTCATTGACTCCTGAGTACCGTGGTCTGCATTCTTTGCCCATTGGATTGGGTTTCATGGCCATTTGTGTTCTGGCTGTTGGCCATTTGTGTTCTGGCCTCAACGTTCCTTAATCTTCTCAGGATGTCTGTCTCGTCATGTATTAGTGTCATGCATAAGTTGTTCTTTTATCCATTTGGCTTTTGGCTTTTGGCTTTTGGCCATTTGGCTTTTGGCTTTTGGTCATTTGGCTTTTGGCCTCAACGTTCCTTAATGAACCTGCATGGGATCCTGTCTAAATCTGCAGTGTTGAATCTCATGAACACATTAAATAAAATCATAAAATGCAAATAAAGCCAATATATGAAGAAATTTAATGTTTAGGCACAATATGGCATGTATGAATGATTATACCCTTTTGATCATGGAGATCAAATCAATCTTACCCTTACTGGAAAAGTAGTGACATGAATGCTTTTATGCCCTTTTGATCATGGAGATCAAGCCAGCCTTACCCTTACTGAAGAAGTAGTGAGGTGTTGGTTTGTAACTGTGATGGCTTGTTTGTAGTGAGAGAGAGATTTGTAATAAGGATTTCAAGGTTTTAGGGTTCTTGAAAGAATTTGATATTCTAACAGTGTTGTGGCAAGGTTTTTTTTCTCTCTTTTTTTCTCCTCTCTGGTTTGTGTGAAAAGAAGGTGATTATATAATGGAAATTAGGGTAAAGAAAATGGGCTTTGAATGTGCAATTGGGCCTCCAATGTTCACTTGAGTTCGTCACTTTCCAGGATAAATCGCAGGGACTTAAGTTCAATTTTTGAAGTTGAAATGTGAAAACAAAATGTAGCCGACATCGATAACTAACTCCTGTCTGAAAATCGGCTCAATCGGATAAACGGTGAATTAGTTATGAATTTTTGAAGTTTCAGCTCAGACAAACTTATTTTGGGCTCCAGTGTCGACTCTGACACGTTCTTCAATAAAAACTGGTATTGATCGGAGCATAATCCGGTCTCGACTTTTGAAGAAAAGTTGTAGATCTATGAGTCAGTTACCTTGTGTAAAAATATGAGTCCAATCCGATAAAAATTGACCGAGTTATGAATTTTCGAAGTTTCGGCCCAGATGAAATAATATTCAGCATTCAGGATTTTCAGCATGTCATGCGCTCTGAGCAAAAAACGAAGGCCTTTTGAATACCGTTTGAACTCAATACCTTCTGTGAAAATGTAGCCAACTCAATTTTAGAAATTTTGGCGCCAGAACCAGCTCGATACGATGAAAATCGACCAAGTTATGATTTTCTGAACATGACGCAAATAAACTTCTGTCACAAATTTCCTGTATGAAAATACTTGATAAATCCACATTTTTGAAGACCTTCTGATCGAAATTGGCTTCTAGCCGTGAGAGATGAAAACGTAAATAATGTCAAGACGGAATTTTGGCCACCGGAACGGGTTTAAAACGAGTCACGATCTTCAAGTTATTAATTTTTTAGCGCGTAAGAACTGCACTTTCAGCACACTTTTTCACCATATTTCTTCAAGAAAACTCACACATTCAGATACCTTCTTTAAAGAATTGACTCTTGAGCCGAACCTGAATTTGAGAATACATTATCAGAGATATCTTGGCGAAAGAATACCTGAATATGACGCGCCGGGTTGGACTTGTGAATTTTTCTTGAAATATTTTGAGAAATATGGGAGGGCAAATTTTGAGGTACAACACAGTGGTATAAAGAAACCATCATACAGGTTTGCTAGAAAGAAAGAAGGAGATATAAATGTTGTTGTTCAAGAGAGAAGGGTTAAACCTCCTAGAAGACGTCATCAACACCAACAACAGGTTATCTCGATAACTCTGGTTTTTAATGTAGCTCTGACTACTATCGCGTATCAAAGAACACCCCCAACAAAGCAATCAAGGGCATGGTCAGAAAAGAGAAGCTTTTGATCCTATCACAATGAGTTATGCAGAGTTGTTTCCAGCATTGATTAAGAAGAACCTAAACTAGGAATCCCCCTGCTATACCTTCACCATTGTCATGGTATTACAAGGCAGACCAGACTTATGCCTTTCATCAAGGAGCTCCTCGGCACAACATCGAAAATTGTTATTCCTTGAAGTATGAAGTACAGAGGTTGGTCAGATCTGGTCTTTTGTCCTTTAAAGACATTGATCCCAACGTGAAAGTTAATCCACTACCCAATCATGGAGGTAGAGGAACGGTGAATATGATTTCTGATAATCTAGAAGAATTTAGGATTTATGATGTGAATTTGATAAAAGGTGATTTGGTGAAGTTGCATACCAACCTTTGCAGGTTCAGTTATTGTATGCATGACCATAATATGTGCAATATCTAAAGCCAAAATAGTCGCGGATGTGATAAGGTAAAAGCTTACCTTCAAAGGATGATTTATGTAGGCCTCATTCGTATTGTCAGAACCAAGGCTGAATATGAAGAGGAAGTGAATATGGTGTATGGATATCCCGGTGAGTTTCGAATTTATGATGTGAACAATATGGATGATAATCTGGTTCAGTTACATGTCAACTTTTTCCATATTCTAAGACAAGAGATACATCAATACGGTGGTTGTCAGATATGTTTTAGAGACCCTCGTGGTTGTTCCATTGTAAATAAAGGTATTCAATTGCTTTTAGATGAAGGTACCATCAAAGTCACAAGAAATAGAGATGGTTATATTATAGTCAACATGATTGAAGACTATTCTGGTGAATTCATGTCAGATGATGACTATGTCTCTGCCAATGAATTATTTTCTGATGACGAGTCTAAGCCCGTGGATGAAGATGATACTTCTAATGGTGATTCTATGAATTATGGATATATAAAGGAGGTAGGCGTGAATGTTATTGTACCCCCATTTTGACATTCCTACTCTGGTAGAGATTACATATTGCAATAAGCATGTAGTAACTCCTGTTGTTATATGTTTACCTGGTTGCGTCCTATATGAATCGGACAAAGCGGTAACCTATAAATACAATGCGACCATCCTTGAGGACGGTGTAGACATTCTGATACAACCTTTGACCCATGTGGGGAATATTGCTGAGGCTAGTCGAGTGACACATAATGGTCGTGTCTTTGCTCCTACTTTTCAAGGAGAATTTGACCATGGCAAGAAGGTCGTCGAAACCAATGTTGAACCTAAGACAGTAGTAAGGGAATCCAGCGGCACTACCTTGGAAAAAGAAGTTGATGATGTGCTGAATATCATTAAGATGAGCAACTAGAAGATTTTAGATCAGTTGTTATAGACCCCGCCTAAGATTTCTATCTTGGCTTTATTGATGAATTACGATGCCCATCGAGAATCCCTGATGAGAGTGCTAGATCAGGAGTTTGTCAAAAGAGATATGCTTATGGATCAGTTTAACGGTGTTGTCAGGAACATCACTTCTTGTAATAATTTGAGCTTTTGTGATGAAGAATTACCCGAAGAGGGAAGAAACCATAATATGGCTCTACACATATCGATTAATTATAAAAATGATTCTTTATCTAACGTATTGATTGATAATGATTCTGCCTTAAATGTGATACCGAGGAGCATTCTCTTAAAGCTTAAGTACCAAGAAGATCTCATGCGCCCTAGTGGCATCATAATGAAGGATTTCGACGGCTGGAGAAAATTAGTCATTAGAGAGCTGGATTTACCTATGCATATAGGTCCACACATGTTCCAGATTACTTTTTAGGTGATAAACATTGTTCCCGCTTACAGTTGTCTATTGGGAATGCCATGGATCCATGAGGCAGGGGTTGTTACGTCGACTCTTCATCATAAGTTGAATATTTCCGAGAAGGAAGGTTGGTTATCGTGAATGGCGAGAAAGCTTTATTAATATCTCATTTACCTTCATTCAATATTGTGGAAGCCGATGAGGCAGTTATTAGAACGCAGTTCCAAGCTTTATAGATCGATAATATGAGGAAGAATAAGGATTCTATCACTTCATTTAAAGACGCTCAACATGTCGTACAAAAGGGCCCTAGCAAGGCATGGGGGCAAATTATTGATCCACATGTGAATAATAATAAAGCCAGTTAAGGTCCATAATTCGACGACCAATGCTATCCTTGAGGATGAGCCAGGGCAAGAGATTCCAAATTTCGTGACGCATGGAGTGAGGGTCCATAATTGGATCATTGTTGATGTTCCTTTTTGCATCTACATTTCGAAGTAATTTGTCTTTTGTTTATCTTTTCAAAAATCTTTTCACTCGGCCCAAGGTGAATGTGATATTGTACGGGCATGTCTTTTGTTTTGGATTTTCAAATCATTAATAAAAGTTGTTTTTGTTTTCTAATTGTGTTTTGTTTGTTTCTTTTTCTTGGAAAATGGTAATGAGAAAAAACCTTTCAAAATAAATGATAATCTTGAATAAATCTACATAATCACTTGTACACCGGTTAGTTTCTAAAATCAATCATAATCATATGTGTAGATTAATTAAGAAAATTGTTGAATACAATGACCTTGTGCCCTCTCCCAACTTCGAATATCCTATGTATTTAGCTGAGGAAGAAGAATACAATGAAATTCCAGAAGAGGTTTCACGGTTGCTTGAGCGCGAGGAAAATACCATTCATCCGTATAAAGATTCGTTGGAGGTGATTAACTTGGGATCATAGGAACATCCAAAAGAAGTCAAGATTGGAGAATTGCTTTATCCCGACATGAAAAGAAAGTTGATTGAGCTATTGAAGGAATATGTTGATATTTTTGCTTGGTCTTACCAAGACATGCCTGGGTTAGACACTGATATTGTCGAGTACCACCTGCCGTTGAAGCCAGAGTGTCCGCCCATCAAGCAGAAGTTGAGAAGAACTCACTCCGACATGGCAGTGATTATTAAAGAGGAGGTCTTGAAATAGATTGATGCTAGTTTTCTTGTGACCTCAATGTACCCTCAGTGGATTTCCAATATTGTTCTGGTGCCTAAGAAGGACGAAAAATACCACATGTGCGTTGATTATAAAGATCTAAATAAAGCGAGTCCAGAAGACAATTTTCCATTGCCGCATATTGATATGTTGGTTGATAGAAAAAAAATATTCAAAGTGTTCTCGTTCATGGACGAATTTTCCAGGTACAATCAAATTAAGATGGCTCATGAGGACATGGAAAAAACAACATTTATCACACCCTGGGGAACATTCTGTTATAGAGTGATGCCCTTCGGGTTGAAGAATGCTGGTGCAATATACTAGAGGGCTATCACAACCCTATTCCATGATCTGATGCATAAGGAAATTAAGGTATATGTTGATGATATGATTGTCAAATCTCATACCGAGGAAGGGCATATGGAAGATTTGTTGAAGTTATTTCAGCGTTTGAGGAAGTATCGCCTCCATTTGAATCCGAATAAATGTACCTTTGGTGTTCGTTCTGGAAAGTTGCTAGGTTTCATTGTCAGCTAAAAGAGAATTGAAGTTGATCCTGATAAATTTAGGGAAATTTAAGAAATTCTTGCACCAAGGACTGAAAAACAAGTTAGAGGCTTCCTCTGGAGTTTGAATTATATTTCCAGGTTCATTTCCCATATGACTACAACATGTGAACCCATCTTCAAGATTCTGAAGAAAGATCAAGGGTGTGTATGGACTGATGATTGCCAAATGGCATTTAAAAGCATTAAAGAGTATCTCCTCGAACCTCATATCTTTCTCCCTCTTGTTGAAGGAAGGTCATTGATTATGTATCTGACAGTGTTGGATAATTCTATGGGTTGTATTGTAGAACAGCAAGATGAAATAGGGAGAAAAGAATGTGCCATTTATTATATGAGCAAATATTTTATTGACTGTGAGTCACGGTACACTCAACTTGAAAAGACATGTTGTGTATTAGCCTGGGATACGAAGCGTCTGCGTCAGTATATGTTGAATCACACTACTTGGTTGATATCCAAAATGGATCAAATTAAGTATACCTTTTAAAATCCTGCTCTTACCGAAAGAATTGCTTGTTGGTAGATGTTGTTGTCTGAATATGATATTGAATATCATACTCAAAAGGCTAATAAAGGTAGTGTGTTGGCAGAATACCTTTCTCACCAACTGGTAGATGATTATCAGTCTGTCAAATACGATTTCCCTGATGAGGATATGGTGTTTTTAAAAGTGAAAGATTGTGATGAGCCTTTTCCTGAGGAAGGTCCTGATCCCGAGTCCCAATGGGGTATGGTGTTTGACGGAGCTGTGAACGCTTATGGAAAAGGAATTAGTGTTGTGATTATCACACCTCATAGGTCTCATATCCCTTTCCCTACAAGGTTGACCTTTGACTGTACTAGTAACATGGCGGAGTATGAAGCATGTATCATGGGTCTTGAAGCAGCTATGGATCTCTGAATCAAAATTCTTGATGTATATGGTGATTCAGCTTTCGCAATAAACCAGATTAAAGGAGAATGGGATACTCGTCACACTGGCTTGATTCCCTATAAAGATTACACAAGAAGATTATTACCTTTCTTCAATAAAGTTGAACTCCATCACATTCCTCGAGACGAGAATCAGATGGCAGATGTTTTAGCCACTTTGGCTTCCAGGTATCAAGTGAATACCTGGAACGATGTACCTCAGATCACAATTCGGCGTCTTGATAGACCAGTGCATGTGTTCGCTATAGAGATGACGTCAAATGATAAACCCTAGTATTATGATATCAAGAATTTCCTTCAGACTCAAGAATACCCGTTGGATGCGTCCAACAAAGATAGGAAGACATTGAGAAGGTTGGAGAGTAGCTTCTTCCTCAATGAGGATGTGTTATACAAGATAAATTATGACATGGTCTTGCTCAGATGTGTGGATAGACACAAAGCAGACATGTTGATGCATGAGATCCATGAAGGTTCTTTGGTACCTATGCCAATGGAAATTCGATGTCAAAGAAGATGCTTAGGGTAGGTTACTATTGGCTGACAATGAAATCTGACTGTTACGAATTTGGGAAGAAGTGCCATAAGTGTCAGATTTATGCTGACAAGATTCATGTGCCTCCGACACTTCTCAATGTTATTTCTTCCCCATGGTCTTTCTCTATGTGGGGTATTGATATAATCAGGATGATTGAACCCAAGGTATCGAATGGATATCACTTCATATTAGTGGAAATTGACTACTTCACCAAATGGGTGGAAGCAACTCCTTATGCTAATGTCACTAATCAGGTGGTAGTGCGCTTTATCAAGAACAATCTATTTGTCAGTAATGTGTTCCAAGCAGAACTATCACTGACAACGGCTCAAATTTGAATAATAAGATGATGACGGGGCTTTGTGAAGAATTCAAGATTGTCCATCACAACTCCTCTCCTTCTATGCCTAAGATGAATGGGGATGTTGAAGCTGCTAATAAAAACATTAAGAAGATCATCCAGAAGATGGTTGTTACCTATAAAGATGGCACTAGATGCTCCCTTTTGCTTTGTATGGGTATCGTACATCTGTCTATACTTCAATAGGGGCAACCCCGTTATCACTTGTTTATGGCATGGAAGCATTGCTCCCTGTAGAGGTTAAGATTCCTTTTTTACGTGTAATAATGGAAACAAAGTTGTCAAAGGCTGAATCGGTCCAGAACAGACTTGACCAGTTAAATTTAATTGAAGAAAAGAGAATGCCGGCTTTGTGTCATGGTCATCTATATCAGAAGAGAATGAAGTAAGCTTTCAATAAGAAGGTCAAACCTCATAAATTCAGAGAAGGCGACCTCGTGCTCAGAAATGTCATGTCTTTTAACACTGATTCTAGGGGCAAGTGGACTCCCAATTATGAAGGCCCATATGTTTTCAAGAAAGCCTTCTCTGACGGTGCATTGATTCTTGAAACTATGGATGGCGAGGAGTTCCCACGTCCTTTGAATGATGATGCAGTCAAGAAATACTTCACCTAAAGAAATAAAAAATAGCTCGCTAAGTTTAAAACCCGAAAGTGCGACTTAGGTGAAAAAGAGCGTCTCGGTAGGCTGAAAACCCGAAAGGGCGGTCTAGGCAAAAAATTAGAGACACAAACAGAATAAATTTCCAGGTAGGCTGAAAACCCAAAACGGCGGTCTAAGCAAAAATTATAGGCACAGACAGAATAAGTTTTCCTGGTAGGTTGAAAACCCACAAAGGAAACCTAGGCAAAAATTAGGGATTTCTTGGCAAGTAACTGTATCAGACAAGACTTGATCATTGAAGCAATAATCTTCTCAGATTCTCATCGCACTTCAACTGAAGTCTCTGCTCAGGAGTTCGAAGTTGTTAGGGAGAATAGTGGTCATTGTATTTCAATTTATCTTTTCCATATATTTACCATTTTCCAAATTTTGTAATCATCTATGGAGTCTCGCCATTCGCAGACTACCATTCTATAAATAAAGTTTGAGCATTTATCCAATTCTTTGTAGTTCTTACTTTATTCTATTGGCAACTATTTCATTTATTATTGATAGTAATTTTCAAAACAAAAAGATTTAATAATAAAAATGCTTTTGAAAAGAATTTACAAATTACTTTTACTTCTGATTTTGTGATTCAAGTGGAACAAAAGTAGTGATTCCAAGGATGGATGAACTCCAAAGTTTTGAAAAGGTTCCCTAAGAAAGACTTCCCTGGTTGCGCTTGCTGATATGTGTGTATTCCACTTGTGATATTTCTTCTTTCCTTGAGATTGATGAATTTCATACCAGTTGATATATGGTGTGGCATTTGGGTTTATGATACCATTTCCCCCAGTTAAGTCTTGTTTAGATCTTTCACCAAGTTGATATTCGATGTTGGGTTTGTAATCCCATATTCCCCCAGTTAAGTCTTGATTCAGATTTCTCCGGCTGAGTGTGATTCCTTTCCACAGTCGAGTGGTGATCAAATAAAGATTGAGAAGTTATGAATAATTTTCTTAGATGTTAGATTCTTTCTCCCTTTGTGTTGAGAAGCGATATAGAATCTCTTGCAGGATATTACGCTTTCCAGTTATGACATTATTGTTGTTGTGTGCCTCCAAGCATCCAGACAAGGATATTATACCTTTTAAGAAGTGTTGAGATAGCTGTCAACTCTTTGGGTTTTCTCTTGTCATATAATGAGTTTGATTTAAAATCCCCATAAGATAACCTCTTGTTGTGACGTTAAATTCTTAATTCTCCAGATGAGTCGAGGATGATGCTTCCCTCTAAAGTTATTATCCCATGAAATTTCATGATTTCTCTCTAGAGAAGTTTGGGCAACTATTGTTCTTGATATTGAAGAATGTATTTGGGCTCCCTTCGGTGTGTATGGTTTCCTTTTCCCCAATGAAATTAGCATGCCATCCCCAGTTGAAGTCTCGACGATGTGGTTTTCACCTTCCCTAGTGGAGTTAGTTTTGGAATCTCTAATTGAAGTCTAGACGGTGAGGAATTGTCTTCCCCAGTCAAGGTATGTATGACATTCCCCGGTGAAACTTAGAGGAGTTTATTATATCCCCTCAACTTTATTTTTTGCTTTTTAGGTGGTGCTTTGATTGTTTTTCAAGCCATGTTCCTCCCAGTAAAGTTAAGCCTTGAAATAAGACTTTGTTTCCTCAGTTGATGCTTACCCTCTTGTGGAATCTTCATCCCGAATGTGATTTAGCCAAGTGTTCTCTTTAGCCAAGTTGGCCTTGTCTGGTTATCCCCAATGTAGTTTGGTTGTTTTATCAGCATATACATGATAACATTCATACGTTCATACACATCATGCATAGTTGAATTTAAAATTCATTGCTTATTTGCATTCATTGATGTTTTGTTGACATATTCCCCTATTTGCAGAGTTATCTTATCCTCTCTCCAATAGAGTATCAACTTTAAACATAAAGTGTGTATCATTTCAATTTCCTCGTTGAGCTATCTCTCGTGGAAGAATTTTGCCTTAGCCTTCCTATTCAGCCCATTATCTGGATGAAATTTGATCCCTATTTGAGTTTATTTCTCATTAGGTGTTGTATTGGTTGACTGTCTCATTCTGATTTATTTCGGGTTTGAATCGGTGGTCCCCGACAATATTATTATTCTGACTTATGCAGGCTTTGAGCCTTGGTTTGATAATTATGCATTTATTTTGCACGCAAAGAATGTTTTCTCCTCAATAGGAATGTGTTGGTATTCCCCACGAAATAAAGATTCATTTCCCACCAGTACTATTGCAATTCCTTTTCATAACAACAAGTGGCATGTCTCTTTATTTGAGAAACCTGTTTTTCCCCAGTAAGTCTGTTAATTCCAGAGAAGGTGTGTTACTCCAACGGGTGGCAAGTCTTTTCAATATGATAAAGACAGTTCATTGTGAAATCTTTACAAGTGACAGTCTCTTTATTTGAGATAGCTTGCATATTACCCTTTCCAAGTGAAATACCTTGGTTAAAGAAGAAACTAAGACCAGTTCGTGGCTTATGGTCAGGATCGAGGGGAGGTTTATCTAATTCTCCATCAAATGGCATCTCTTCGAAGAAGCCTCATAGAGAAGTTTGTTGTGAAATCTTTACAAATTTGATTATAATTCTAAAAGTTGCATTTCACAAAGTACACAAAACTATCCTAATCTTCAACTATTCAACATTCATGGCTAAGTTTCCATCTTCACTTCCCATAATCTCGAATATCTTGATCATGCTAACTCCAATACAAACTTATCCAAACTGAAAACTAGTTCATGAAATCAGTTTGTGTTACTCTTCAATAAGCGGCCTGCTTGCAGTTTTAAAACCAGTTAGAGGTTTGATAAAAACATAAATTAGAAAAGGAGTGCAAAATGCATGCGAGTTCTCAAGGACAGTTGATTAAAACAGAAAGAATTTAAAGCTGAAACGGAGGGGTTGTGCTTAAATAGATAAAGGGATTCAATCATACGTATGTACCTTCAATAAATTAGTTTACAAAAAATTCAAAAAAGCCTCGCATTTTAATGAACCAGTTCACAAAAAAAGATGTTGATAGAAGAATGCTGATAGAAAAATCGATTTAGGATAAAAATCAGGGAGGAAAGTGAAACTAAAATAAAAGGTCAGAAACAACTATAACATGTTTAACGGATTTTCCAACTGGAGGGATAACTGTCATAACAAAATTTCCATCTAACTGAAAATTCGTTAATAGGATCATAATAGAATTTCTAGGGTTGTATAAGAGATTTCTAAAAAATACAGGAGGATTCATGACAAAAAAAAGGAAAAAATCAGAAAAGATTTACCTCTGAGATTCTCTTCGAGGCTGGTTTTCTCACCTTCATCTTCAACCTTCTCGACAACCTTCAAGAATGATTGCCCCTCTTCTTCAAATTCTCCGCAATCTCTACCATACACTCACCATATTCATCTTCTCTATGCTTCAATCACCACATTCATTCTTCAATCGTTCTGAATAGTCACCAGAAAATCTCTCTGGAATCTCTCTCAAAAGTAGGACTTCATCGTACATCACCATCTACAATAGTTGCATCTTCAATGCAGGGATCACAATAACGCAGCAGGATCGATCTTCCTTGCTTCTCTATTTCAACAACAACACCAACACAAATCAATCTCTCAAGAACAACATCACAATACGCAAAAAAACACAGAAAAAGGGTAGAATCAAATAAGAAGGATTCACGCATATTTAGAATCAAGAGAGTCATACCTAAATACACAAGCACTACCAGATTTATGTTCATCTTCATCACCTTCAAAAAATCCACCGGAGCTACTCTGGTAGGTAAACATTGTCATCTTATCTCCTTCTCTATTTTTCCCTTTCCTTTTTGCATCTTTATATATAACATATTGCGCGATACCGTTTTTCTGGTGAGTTCTTATTTGTTGCAAACCGAGGCATGGTGTGTAGTGTTAGAGGAGAAGAATCAGACGGTGATTAGACAGAGGTATGAGAAGCAGGTGACAATTCGCGACGGAGTTAAAACAAATGAGACGAAGAAGAGAAAATAGAGTGTGTTGTTTATGACGGCCATGGTGACGTAAGGTTAAAATCGAGTGAGTAGAAGAAAACAAATTGAGATAAGGATTTGAATCGAATAAGATCAGGCGGAGAAAAGTTACATTGAGGCGATGATGTTGAAGTGGAACGAAGGTAAGGATAAATAGAAAAGTGTTGAAGACAGAGAAGGAATCAAATTGGAAGAGGTGAGACGGAGGAGAATAGCGGCGCCATCGTGAGAATAGAGGAGGGAGGAATTTGTGTTTGAGGAAGGTGAAGGGTCACATAGTTGAGCCTTAATTTAACGATTTCGGCCCCTTTTTAATTTTTATTTTCTTTTCTTTTTTATTTCAATCGATACGAAATGATAAATCAAAACTGAATAACTAAGAAAAATTATTTATTGGATTATTGTTGTGGGTTGAATCGAGTCCAGCTTCCCCTAACCCACGTCATTTTTTTAAATCATTTTTCTCGTGGACACAACAATAACACCCCCTCTAGGCTCGTTTTTTATTTAAACAAAAAAGCACCATGGATCATTTCTGCTACGCCTAGCGCCTGGACTACTTTAGCACGCCCCAGGATTTTGGCTTGAACCCCCTGAGTTTATTCTTTCAATATTTTATTTTAAATAATTTTGATAACTGTTTAGCTTTGGTTGGACATTTGTTACATGATAAAAAAATAATAATAAAATCATTAATAAAATCATTAATAAAAAAATGTAATATTTTATTTATTTTTTTTTTGGAATTAAATCTCGATTATTCGATTACTTGAGACTTGTGATTCACCTTTTCTTATTGAGTTGAGTCTTATGCAGGTTTGTTGTTTGATATGCGAGCATGTTTGAGTTTCCGATTGTGATTTATTTTCATATCGATGATGCTTCGACACCTGTTCCGAATATTCGATCTCTGATTGTTTGTTTATTGATGCCAGCTCGCATGAAGTGTTCCGGGTTTCTTTGCTTTGGTTGCACTTTTCACGGACATTATTGTTTGTTTGGTATTATGCTGCTTCCAATTTATCTTTCCGTATTTGATTTCTTTCTAGGTATCATGTGAAGTAGGGAATAAAGATCATGCGCTCGAAGTCTCTGTTTAAAGACCTGTAGCAGGCATTCCGCACTTGTTTACTAGCCGTGTTTGTGTTTGCTTTCATGGGTTGATGATTGATGATGTCACTCAATTAGAATTAAGATAACCACTTAGATCTTTTGAATTCTCCCCATAGTATTTTTACTTTCCTATGTTGATGATCGATGATGTCACTCAATTAGAATTGAGATAACGACTTCGATCTTTTACATGCTCCCCATAGGATTTTTACTTTCCTTTTTTGATGATTGATGATGTCACTCAACTAGAATTAAGATAACGACTTTGATCTTTTGCATGTTTCCCATAGGATTTTTACTTTTCTTTGTTGATGATTGATGATGTTACTCAACTAGAATTGAGATAACGAATTCAATCTTTTGCATGCTCCCCATAGGATTTTTACTTTCCTTTGTTGATGATCGATGTTGTCACTCAATTAGAATTGAGATAACGACTTTGATCTTTTGCATGCTCCCCATAGGTTTTTTTTTTACTTTCCTTTGTTGATGATCGATGATGTCACTCAATTAGAATTGAGATAATGAGCTCGATCTTTTCATGTTCCCTTAAGGTTGTGTGATTAGGATAACTTTTAAGCTAAACATTAGGATAGTTATCCATGCATGCTAACATATGATAGATGTTTCCCTTTTCATCCTTGACATAGGGCCATCATTGTATGATAACACTAGGTTAGAGATAGGTTAGTCTCTCTTAGATGTTTTCTTCCCATTTTTGCATAACTACATTTAAAATAAAAACTTCTTTTTCTTGGAAAATGTATAAAACATGCTAAACATACAAAAAATCTTTTTCATGGTAAAAAATACCAATCAATCCATTTTTTTTGCCATTCAACTTTTCTCTTCTAAGAACGTGTTGATTCCTTCCCACTACAATGCGTGAGTCTCCAATGGTCGAGAAGCGGTGGAATGATTGAGTTTAGCATTGCTTATTTAAAAAATACAAACAAATAGAAACATGTGAGCCTAACTACAGTTGCTCTGATTCCTTAAAAGGGATACATAGGCATTGGGGTAGGGCTCGAATGAGCACAACTTTTATTTTCCCTACATTATTTTCTGTTTTCTTTGCATGCATTACCTTTTAGTTTTTTTCTTCTCTTAAGCATTAGATTTAACACACTCTTTAGATTAGAAGAACAAGAGTGGACCCCGTAGAGTACTACGGACGTATAGGGTGATAATACCTTCCCCTCGCATAATCGACTCCCTTACTCGTTCTCTCGGTCGCAAGACCTTGATTTTCCCCTTTAGGTTTTTCTTAGATGATTTCCTTTCCCTTTGTGTGGGATAAATAAATACTCAGTGACAACTTCATTGATTTTACCTCTACACCATGAATAGTGAAAATTCTCTGCACCCCGTGAACGCAGCAGACATATACAAAAATACTATGCATGAAAAAGAGACCCGCTAGGTTGATTTGCCTAGGAAAAAATAGGGGCATCCCGACGAACTAAAAGATTTCGGGGAAAAATTAGGGATATATAAATGAAATTGTACATCCGATAATTCGAAAACCTGAAAAGGAGACTTGGGCAAAAAAGAGTATCCCGGTGGACTGAAAATCTAAAAAGGTGGTCTAGAAAAGTTAGGGATTAAAGTGTATGACTATGTCCCGTTATCTCATCACTTGTTTATCAGTAGAATATTTACCACTCTAATAAGCATTTACTAAATACTCTAGGAGTTGGGATAATGTCCAAGTTATCCATAAATCGCCATAGGGAAATCTCCATGGAATTATCTCTATAGAGCTATCTTCACAAGTTCATCCCCAACAGAAATATATTCCCCAACAAATCTAATATTCCCTCAGACAGAAATTAGGGCATCTTCCAGCAGTTCACCTCCATATCTCTGATGGATAGCTTGACATGATCATCTTCCCCAATAGGTCCCTTAGCAGATAAGGAAGTTTTATCATTTCCCCAGCATATGTTGGAAACTTCCTCAGCACAGCCTATGAATTTCCAATCCCCATCAGAGATTATTTCCTCAACACAGTCTACAGGATTTAAATCCCCACCAGAGTTTATTTCTCCAATATTGTAAATTCCCCGACAGAATTCTCTTCTCCAGCCAAATGTCATTCAATGTTTTCCTCCCCAGAAGAGCTAATACCCATATCTGAACCCTGGTTAGATAGCGCATCAGAGGAATATCCATCTCCTTTATCCCCAGTCAGGGTGCATAAGAATAAAATCCTTCAATAAAAAGAACTACGAATGACCAACTCTCCTTGAATGCTTCTATCCCCAAGCAAAAGTAGAAGATCCCCAGCGGAGTTTCCTCAAATAGGAAGCGGGAATCCCCAGTAAAGTCGTTCTAAACAAAAATTGAAGAATTACTTTCTTCATCCCCAACAACGGTCAGGGATTTATTTTCCCCAGCTAGACGTTGTTACACAAAGCTACCATATGCTTCAGCGGAATTTACGTCCATACATCATTCACTATATATCATGACATATATAACACTATCATTTATTTTTGAGAACATCACTACAAAATACATTTCATGCATCATGACAATGCATGAAGCTAAATTTGTTTTCAGGTTAAGTTTGAAAACAGACGAATATTATCAGCAATTTATAGACAGGTTGTAGATCAATTCCCGAAACAGGACGGGGAGACTATCTACATTACCAGATGATTTCCCTCAGGGACTAATTCTAACGATTATTTCCTTCATAAATTCATTCTGAAAATCATTTTCCTCAGAGACTAATTCTGACGAGCATTTCCTTCAGAGATTCATTTTGAAAAGCATTTCCCTCAAAGACTAATTCTGATGAGCACTGCCCTCAGAGACTAATTCTGAAAAGCATTTCCCTTAGATAAAATTGGATATATTTATTCTGAAAAGAATTTCCTTCAGATAAAACCAGACTAAGGTTCATTATGATACTCCTTTGGATAAAGTCGGAGATAGACTCGTTCCAATATATTTTCTAGATAAAGCCATAGACTCATTCTAGTACATCATTCAGATAAAACCAGACGAAGGTTCATTCTAATACTCCTTTGGATAAAGTAGGATATAGACTCATTGCAATATATTTTCTAGATAAAGTTATAGACTCATTCTAAGTACATCATTCAGATAAAACCAGATGAATGTGCATTCTAATACTCCTTTGGATAAAGTCGGACATAGACTCATTCTAATATATTTTCTAGATAAAGTAAGATATAGACTCATTCTAGTAAGTCATCTAGATAAAATCAATTCTCTCTGGTCTTCATTCGGATAAAGTCGGGCGCATTCTCATTTCGACACTCTTTTAGATAAAGTTGGACATAGACTCATTCTAGTACACCAGTCAGATAAAATCAGACGTATATTCATTTTAACACTCCCCAGGATACCTTCTAGATAAAGTCGGATGTAGATTCATTCTGGTACACTTCTTAGATAAAGTCAAGCGTAGATTAATTCTGATACACCTATCATACATTCTTCAGATAAAGTTAGGCATAGACTCATTCTGATACTCTTATCAACATTTACTTTGGATGGCATCTATAATCCCATCTCCGAAGACACTATATCACCTCTCTGAATTGCATATTTAAGCCCATCCAAGCAGTACAAACAACCAACAGTATTACTTCGTGCATCTGTGAGTTATCAGGCACTTATAAGTATTCAATCCTCTTCCACCTTTAGACCATGAAAGGCAGGCATGCCAATCTAACTCTTCAGGTTTAAGAAGATTGAACAGGGGTAGCTATTGTACCCTAAAAAATTTCCATCCCATATTTGATACAAATTTATTCAAGACACATCGTCATGCTCATGAAGGTCTCAATTGCTCAAGACTTATCAAAGATTGATCAGATGGACTCTCCTCATAAGCAATTGACCTACAACTAGGGCTTTGCTTTTCTTAAAGTAAATTGAGTTGTCAATGCCTCAAGTGGACTTCATGTCATCCCATATGTCTTAAAGTACCCTCATACCAAATTTCAAGCCTTACATCACAAGTTTGCTCAATCAATTAGCCAGATGATTGAAAATCAACTGTATTGGACAAAAAGTCAAATTTGACCAATCTATAGTCAAAATTCAAGATTTTTGGTCATCATTAACATTTTGGAGTCACATTCATCATTTGATCAAGGTTTGATCATGATTCATCAAGAAAACTTAAGATTCATCAAAAGTCAAAAGTTACTAAATTAGGGTTTTCTTAAGGAGAAGTCAACTGAACTTTGACCAAGCACAACTTCTGCATACTTAATAAAAAATTCCTCAAAAAAATCCTATCTTAAAGTAAATTCAATTATCGACATCTTTGTATCTCTAAGCTCAAGGCCAAAAATGCTTCATTTGAGAGATATGAGCCAAAAACTTTACAGGTCATTTTAAAAGTCAACAAAAAGACATCTTTTGTGAAAGTAATTTACATCAAGACAAAGACTTAAAATGAAAAAATGACCGAACATGAAAGTTGTAGGAGACATCTTGAGGTTTCCAAAAAGTCAAAAATTATCTTCATATGACAAAAATTGAGAAAATTATGATTGGTGCAAGTTGAGTAATTTTGGGAAAATGCTTGAAGTCCACTTTGAGCAAAGTTGATTTTTGGGCTAATGGGCCTAAGTTTTTAGGTTCAAACGTGTTCATGACATCATATTTGACCTCTAAATCCATTCATATATTTTTGTGATTTTTATTTCTTTTTATTTTGATTTTATTCAATTAAATTCAAAATAAACCAAATAAAATACAAAACTAATGGATTAAGGCGCAAGGCTTTTGTTTTGATCAAATTGGAGGCCCAAAAAGCTCATGACAACTTGCCAAAATTGTGTGAGGGTGATTGGCACAAGATTGAGCTTAAAAAAGAAACTTTTCATGAAAAATTCAAATCAAATATTACACAATGATCACACAAGATTTTGTCCACTTTTATTGACCTATTCTACCATTACAAATACAAGAAGCATTCCACAAGCTAAGGGGACAGAGGTTGCCTCCAAGAAGCAACCCTAAAAATCTCAAATTTTCTCAAAACTAGGGCAACTTGAAACCCTTATCTCCAGACTTTATCAATCAATCCCAAGCATTCCATCAGCCTCCTGAGACCTAAAAGAGTCACTCCCAATCATTACTCAAGCTTGAAGCACGCCGGAACTCACCAACTAGGTATCACCGCTTTGACAAACTTCCTTGAATTCGAACTTTTAATTCATGCCATTTAAATGAATTTGATGTATACATTCATGTTAATATTGATGTGTTGAACTGTTTTAACATATTACTTGTGAGGTTTGACACATGAATGGAGATCTTCCATTGTTAGGGAAGTTTGAAATATTTTCTTCAAAACTCACTCTACAAGCATTTCTAGGTCAAACCAACGCTACCATTGGATTCGCAAGGGTCTAATTAGGGAGATATGGTTCATCTTGTGTTTTAATTTTATGTGATTTACAGGTTTGACATTGGAGCTTGCCAGAGAAGACGACCGGAGTTTGTCTTCGACGTCTCTGTATTTTGTTTGACTCCGGTAGGGCTTGCATGGCGTGAAGGCGCTTTATGATTGGTTATCATTTAAGTCGTTGGGGTCCACTTTTGACTCGTTTGAAAAAATCAAAAACTAACACAAGTTTTATTATTTGTTGTTTAATTCATAGTCAATTAACATGCAACAACAAGTGAACGGGTGGTAAGAGTGATGACTGTTAACCACAGAGGCGTGGGTTTGATCCCTCCTCTTGTCAAATAATTTTTCTTTTCTTCAGGATTTCACATGAGTTTGTTACAAATGGATCAGTGGTTATTCTCAATCACAAACGCAGCACATGGCCTAGTGGAAAGCAGCACATTCTTTGAGACTGAGGGCGTAGCTTCAACTCCCACCCCATGCACTTTGTTCTTTTATTTTACTAACCCTAGTTTTATTCAATTTTCTTAATTAATCTATTTTCTAATTAACCATTAACAAACCTTAAACTTTTTTTCAAAACCATAACAAATTAGGATTAGGTTTTTTGTTAGTTAGTAATTAAATTTTGACATATTTTTATTTATTAATTAATTTAATTAATTAGATTTTTGTTAATATTAAAATTGATTAGAAAGAATTAGGTTTTAATTATCATCCTTGTCCCTAAATCATTTTCTAAAAACACAGAAAAAAACTCTTAAACATTTTTCTAACATTCTCTTTCTCATCTTTTGCTATTTAAATTTATAGATCAACTGTATAGGTCGCATCTCTCAATTGTTATAGCGTAGATTTATTTTCTCGTGTCTTTTTCCTATTATGCATCTGCTCACAGGATGTAATAGCTTAGGTTTAATTTTCCACACTATACATTCCGCACATTATACTTTTAACCGTTAGTAATTAAGGCTTGTATGGCAAGACTAAATAACTTAAACTAATACACTTTGTACACTTCACCTCTAGGGTAACCTCTCTTGTTTCCTTATGAAACATTGGTCATGTCCCTCGAAAATGGGGATACTTTAGCAAAAGACCCAGACCAAATCATCATGGTCCCTTTCGAATAAAGATCATAATCCATCGATGATCCTTCGAGTTGCCTACAAATTTATCTAGTCCCTTCGATAACCCTACGAGCAAAATGATGATAGTCCCTTCAATACAATTACTAAAGTATCCTTACATGTTGCCTTCAATGACCCTACGCATGTCCCTTCACATACAATAGATATGATTACCTACCAACTAATGGTATGGATAATACTATCTCCAAAGGAGAAGGAAAATAACAAGAAAGACTTAGTGGGTAAGAACTCTTAAATGCTTGCTCACAAATAAAACATTTTCCACACTACACTTTCAAACAAGATACTTTCAAAAAAAAACTTTGTATACATTCTTGAGGACCGACACAAGGATTATTACAAAGTTAGCCTTACATTGGAATTTCAAAATATTTCAAACAAATCACACACACACAAAGCAAGTTAAAAGTGAGTTAAACAATTAAGAACCCGTAGATAACTACGGATGAAAAGGGTGCTAACACCTTCCCTTTTCATAACTTCACCCCCAAACTCAAAATCTATCAAAGGTATTTCATGTTCTTTTCATCTTTCCTAATTGTTGGATAAAAGAAAAGTCGGCGACGACTCTTACTAACCGCAACATTTGCGATAAAACCAAAAAAAGTCAGTTCTCCCACCGTATTACACAGGGTATACTACCCGGAGATGTCAATGAAGCGAGGTTCATAAAAAAGATATCCACCTGTTATCTCATAGTGGCCAACTGTTAGAACATAACTTGGTTCTACATCCCTACAAGAGTTTTGATGATAACAAACACATGATATATATAAAGAACAAATATGCTCGCTAATAAAAGTATCTTTATATGCAGGAAGTTCTGATGCGAAAAAGATGTTCTGATGTAAAGAGCATAGACGATCTTCCAGAACATCACTAGAAGTTCTGATTATGCGAGCATATAAGATGAGAGTACCATGATAGAATCAGACGCATCCTTCTCAAAAGCAAATATGTGTGACATGCTTATATGAATAAGTTATGTTAAAACTTATGAATGCACCAACTTCTAAAACTCTGATCTGTAACATTCCGATACAAGTTGTAAAGGACTCTCAACGATAACATTCATCCTCTGATGTGAGAAGTTCTGAAGCGTTACAATTTATCAATGCAATATCAAAAGTAACGTCTACAAACAGACAAGGATCTCCTGGCTTAGAAAGTTCATTAACTTGTGTTATGAACATACCAAAAGCATCTTCTTATGTCACTGTTTCATGGCTTATAAAAAGAAGACAAAAAGAATAATTCAAGTGATGAACTACTACGCACAAAAAGAAGAATTCACGTGAAAGTACAGTAACACAAAAATCATCTTTCATACTCAAACGTTGATATTTGAATTGTGTAAAACATCACTGTTAGTGATACTGTTTTATTAGAAACACTATTGTACACATTTATTCAATTACTATTTAGGAATTTCCTTGAGAAAACCGGTTTGTGGTTTTGGACTAAAGAAGACTTTGGCAGTTGTCAAAGTAGATTTGTAATCAAGATTGGTTAGTGGATTAAGACCTCGTTGGAGAGAAGCGAAATCACCTTGGCGGGTGGAATGGAGTAGTTTGATTTCAAATGAACTAGGATAAAAATCAGCGTGTACATTTTCATTATGTTTTGAGATCCCAATTCAACCCTCCCCCCTCTTCTTGTGTTTTTCCTTTCTTCAATTTGTATCAGAGCACCTGGATTTGGGTGCAAACACTTAACCGTGTCAAAAAAAGATCCAAGGAGGAAAAACACCATGGTGGGACCAAGTCAGAACATCAGCCAGGATTATCATGATGAGAAAGACAATCAGCCGCACACCCATAATATTTAACGGTGAAAAATTTTGATTACTGGAAAGACATAATCAAATGTTTCTTCCTAGCGTATGACGCTGACTTTGGGATATGCTAACAGAGGGATACATACATCTTGTTGATGAAAGAGGTCAAAATATTGACAGAAAAAGAATGACAGATCATCAAAAAAGGGATTTCAGAAATCATCACAAGGTCAGAACTATTCTCCTGAGTGCCATCTCATATTCAGAGTATGAGAAGATCAGAAACAGAGATACAACAAAGCACATGTTTGATTCTCAGAGAAAGATGCATGAAGGCAACACTCAAGTCAAAGAAACAAAAGACCTTGCGCTCATTCAGAAATATGAAGCCTTTAAAATGGAAGAAGATGAAACCATTGAGACAATGTTCTCAAGATTTCAAATTCTGGTGGCTGGGCTAAAAGTTCCGGACAAAGAGTACTCAACTGCTGATCATGTAAAGAAGATCATCAGAAGTTTACCAAGGAAATGTAGGCCCATGGTCACTGCTCTCAAACTTGCAAAAGATCTGAACAAAATCTCTCTAGAAGAACTTGTTAGCACTCTCAGAAGTCAAGAGATAGAGTTAGATGATGATGAGCCCCAGAAGCAAGGTAAGTCTCTCACTCTGAAATCTAATAAATATGAAACCAAATTTTTGTAGGAAAAAGAAGAAGCAGAAAACTCTGGTGAATCCTCGTCAGAAGAAGACGAATTGTTCCTTCTATCCAGAAGAATCAATCAGTTGTGGAAGCACAGTGAGAGGAAATTCATAAATTCCAGAAGAATAGGGAATCAATATGGATATAGAAAATCTAAACCATCTTCTGAGTACAAAAAATCAAGAAACAGAGACATTGTCTTCTACGAGTGCAATGAGCAAGGGCACTACAAAAGTGACTGTCCAAGGCTATAGAAGGAGAAACCAAAAATAAGTTCGTTAAGGAGAAGAAGAAAAGTCTTATGGAAACGTGGGATGACTCTGAATCTTCTAAAGATGGAACAGAATCAGAAGATGAACTGGCCAATATAGCTCAAACGGATAACTTATCAGATGTCTCTGATCCTATAAATCAAAATCAGAATCAGACTCAGTCAGAAGAGGTATTTTCTAACTTTTCTAGATCTCAATTATAGGAGAGTCTGTCAGAAATTCTAGAAAGGTATCAGAAGCTTTGAGTCATAAACAAGAACCTGAAAAAGGATCTAGTTTCTGACTCTGAAGAAACTAAGAATCTGAGACTAGAAAACTCTGAGTTGAAAGAAAAAATTTTAAAACTTGAAAATGATTTACAAAGTACTCAGAAGGAAACTGTCTCAGAAGTTCCTAGTAACCATGATACAATCATAAAGGAATATGATCACAGCTTTCTGAAGTTCCTCGCTAAAAACATAGATAGAAGTAAGATGGCTTCTATGATCTATGGAGTTAGCAGAAATGGTAGAAAAGGGTTAGGATACAAAGGTAAAGTATCCCAACGTAAGAAAGTTAAGGATTTAGTTATAAAACACACTCCTCTTTATTCTCACTTCACTACTGGACAAACATGTGATATGAAATATACCAGTAAGGCGTTTTATGCTAAACCAAAATTCAAATAGAATTTTGGAAACTCTAACAATCATGGACCCAAAAATATATGGGTACCAAAGGATAAAATCATCTATGTTGCAGATATTTTTAACAGCAAGATTGAAACACCAATCCTAACACCTGGATTCTGGATGCTCTCTACACATGGAGGGAAGAAAGCATATGTTCCAAATCCTGGAATTTAAAGGATTCACAGGTTTCAGAGGCAATCAGAAAAAAAAGGTTATTGACTCTGGAACTACTGGGAACAGGAATGAGAATACAACATCAGAAGCTCCCTAAAGAATCTCAGTTGAATCCAGAAGAGGATGTCAACCTTCTCAAGCAACTTCCTACTTTTTTATTATTGACAAAAAGGGGAAGAATCAGTGATATTTTGACTCCTATCAGAAGCAAATCTGTGTTATTAGAAGATCTTCAGGGAAGTATTTTATTTTCTCATTATCTGAGTATTCTACTCTGGGGGAGTTTTTATTCTTTGTTCTTTATATTCCATCAAAGTATACAATTTTTTGTCATCATTAAAAAGGGGGAGATTGTTAGAACATAATTTGGTTCTACATCCCTACAAGAGTTTTGATGATAACAAACACATGATATATATATATATATATATATATATATATATATATATATATATATATATATATATATATATATATATAAAGAACAAATATGCTCGCTAATAAAAGTATTTTTATATGCAGAAAGTTCTGATGTGAAAAAGATGTTCTGATGTAAGGAGCATAGACGATCTTCCAGAACATCACTAGAAGTTCTGATTATGCGAGCATAGAAGATGAGAGTACATTGATAGAATCACACACATCCTTCTCAGAAGCAAATCTGTGTGAAACGCTTATATGAAGAAGTTCTGTTACAACTTCTGATTGCACCAACTTCTAAAACTCTGATCTGTAACGTTCTGATACAAGCTGTAAAGGATTCTCAATGGTAACATTCATCCTGTGATGTGAGAAATTCTGAAGCGTTACAATTTATCAATGCAATATCAAAAGTAACGTCTACAAACAGACAAGGATCTCCTGGTTTTGAAAGTGTATTAACTCGTGTTATGAACATACCAAAAGCATATTCTTATGTCACAATTGCATGGCCTATAAAAAGAAGACAAAAAGAAGAATTCAAGTGATGAACTACTGTGCACAAAAAGAAGAATTCACGTGAAAGTACAGTAACGCAGTAATCATCTTTCATCCTTAAACGTTCATATTTGAACTGTGTAAAACATCACTGTTAGTGATACTGTTTTATTAGAAATAATATTGTACACATTTATTTAATTACTATTTAGGCATTTCCTTGAGAAAACTGGGTTGTGGTTTTGGACTCAAGAAGACTTTGGCAGTTGTCAAAGTAGATTTGTAATCAAGATTGATTAGTGGATTAAGACCTCGTTGGAGAGAGGCGAAATCACCTTGGCGGGTGGACTGGAGTAGTTTGAGATCAAAAGTTCAAATGAACCAGGATAAAAATCAGCATGTACTTTTTCATTATGTTTTGAGATCCCAATTCAACCCCCCCTCTTCTTGTATTTTTCCTTTCTTTAATTTGTATCAGAGCATCGGGATTTGGGTGCAAACACTTAACCGTGTTAAAAAAAGATTCAAGGAGGAAAAACACCATGGTGGGACCAAGTCAGAACATCATCCAAAATTATCATGATGAGAAAGACAATCAGTAGCACACATCCAATATTTAACGGTGAAAATCTTGATTCCTGGAAAGACATAATCAGAAGTTTCTTCCTAGCGTGTGACGCTGACTTTTGGGATATGGTAACAAATGGATACATACATATTGTTGATGAAAGCGGTCAGAAGATTGACAGAAAAAGAATGATAGATCATCAAAAGAGGGATTTTAGAAATCATCACAAGGCCAGAACTATTCTCCTGAGTGCCATCTTATATTCAGAGTATGAGAAGATCACAAACAGAGAGACAACAAAGCACATGTTTTATTCTCTGAGAATGACGCAAGAAGGCAACACGCAAGTCAAAGAAACCAAATCCCTTGCGCTCATTCAGAAATATGAAGCCTTCAAAATGGAAGAAGATGAAACCATTGAGACAATGTTCTCAAGATTTCAAATTCTGGTGGCTGGGCTAAAATTTTGGACAAAGAGTACTCAACTGTTGATCATGTAAAGAAGATCATCAGAAGTTTACCAAGGAAATGGAGACCCATGGCCACTGCTCTCAAACTTGTAAATGATCTGAACAAAATCTCTCTAGAAGAACTTGCCAGCTCTCTCAGAAGTCATGAGATAGAGTTAGAAGATGATGAGCCCCAGAAGCAAGGTAAGTCTCTCGCTCTGAAATCTAATAAATATGAAACCAAATATTTGTAGGCAAAAGAAGAAGCAGAAAACTATGGTGAATCCTCGTCAGAAGAAGACAAATTGTTCCTTTTATCCAGAAGAATCAATCAGTTGTGGAAGCACAGGTAGAGAAATTCATAAATTCCAAAAGAACAGGGAATCAGTCTAGATATAGAAAATCTAAACCATCTCCCAAGTACAGAAAGTCAAGAAATAGAGACATTGTCTTCTACGAGTGCAATGAACAAGGGCACTACAAAAGTGACTATCCAAGGCTTCAGAAGGAGAAACCAAAAAGGATGTTTGTCGCTAAAAACATAGATAGAAGCAAGATGGCTTCTATGATCTATGGAGTTAGCAGAAATGGTAGAAAAGGGTTAGGATACAAAGGTAAAGTATCCCAACGTAAGAAATTCAAGGATTTGGTTATTAAACGCACTCCTCTTTATTCTCACTTCACTACTGGATAAACACATGATATGAAATATACCAGTAAGGCGTTTTATGCTAAACCAAAATTTAAATAGAATTTTGGAAACTCTAACAATCATGGACCCAAAAAGAAATGGGTACCAAAGGATAAAATCATCTATGTTGCAGATATTTTTAACAGCAAGATTGAAACACCAATCCTAACACCTGGATTCTAGATGCTCTCTACACATGGAGGGAAGAAAGAATATGTTCCAAATCCTAGAATTTAAAGGATTCACAAGTTTCAGAGGCAATCAGAAACAAAAGGTTATTGGCTCTGGAACTACTGGGAACGAGAATGAGAATACAACATCAGAAGCTCTCTAAAGAATCTCAGTTGAATCCAAAAGAGGATGTCACACCTTCTCAAGCAACTTCCTACTTTTTGATTATTAACAAAAAAGGGAAGAATCAGTGATATTTTGACTCCTATCAGAAGCAAATCTGCGTTATCAGAAGATATTCATGGAAGTATTTTATTTTCTCATTATCTGAGTATTCTACTCAGGGGGAGTTTTTATTCTTTGTTCTTTATATTCCATAAAAATATACAAGTTATTGTCATCATCAAAACGGGGGAAATTTGTAGAACATAATTTGGTTCTACATCCCTGCAAGAGTAACAAATATGCTCTCTAATAAAAGTATCTTTATATGAAGGAAGTTCTGATGTGAAAACGGTGTTCTGATGTAAGGAGCATAGACGATCTTCTAGAACATCACTAGAAGTTCTGATTATGCGAGCATAGAAGATGAGAATACCATGATAGAATCACACGCATCCTTCTCAGAAGCAAATCTATGTGACACGCTTATATGAAGAAGTTCTGTTACAACTTCTGAATGCACCAACTTCTAAAACTTTGATTTGTAACATTCTGATACAAGTTGTAAAGGACTCTCAATGGTAACATTCATCCTCTGATGTGATAAGTTCTGAAGCGTTACAATTTATCAATGCAATATCAAAAGTAACGACTAAAAACAGACAAGGATCTCCTGGTTTGGAAAGTTTATTAACTCGTGTTATGAACATACCAAAAGCATCTTCTTATGTAACAATTGCATGGCCTATAAAAAGAAGACAAAAAGAAGAATTCAAGTGATGAACTACTGTGCACAAAAAGAAGAATTCACGTGGAAGTACAGTAACGCAGCAATCATCTTTCATCCTTAAACGCTCATATTTGAACTGTGTAAAACATCACTGTTAGTGATACTGTTTTATTAGAAACATTATTGTACACATTTATTCAATTACTATTTAAGCATTTCCTTTAGAAAACCGGGTTGTGGTTTTGGACTCAAGAAGACTTTGGCAGTTGTCAAAGTAGATTTGTAATCAAGATTGGTTAGTGGATTAAGACCTCATTGGAGAGAGGCAAAATCACCTTGGCAGGTGGACTGGAGTAGTTTAAGTTCAAACGAATTAGGATAAAAATCAGCGTGTACTTTTTCATTATGTTTTGAGATCCCAATTCAACCCCCCATTCTTGTGTTTTTCCCTTCTTCACCGGCAAGCTATACAAGATGGGGAGATCAACGCCCATGTTGAGATGTGTATCAGAAATTGAAACTACATTGATAATGAGAGAGGTCCATGAAGGAGCATGTGGTAGTCATATCCGAGGAAGAGCCTTATCAGAAAAAATCCTCAGAGCCAAATACTATTAGCCTCGTATGTTGCAGGACTGCATCGAGTTTATAAGCAAATGTGAAAAGTTTCAGGTGTACACACCATTCATACACTCGCCAGTCGAGCTGCTGCACTCCATCTTGTCTCTGTTACCATTTTACCATTGGGTAGCAGACATACTAGGCCCATTTCCCATTGTGCCTGGACAACTCAAATTCTTAATTATGGTTGTAGACTACTTCATAAAATGGGTGGAATCTGAGGTTGTGGGATGAATCACAGCCGAGAAGGTACTCCGCTTTTATTGGAAAAATATTATATGTCGGTTTGGCATGCCCAGGGTCATAGTGTCTGACAATAGAACCCAATTTGCAAGGGCTTACGTGGTGGAGTTTTGCAAAGACTTAGGGATCCCAAACAAATTCCCGTCGGTAGAACACCCTCAGGACAACGGACAAGCAGAAGCGGCAAACAAGATAATCTTAACTGAGATGAAGAAGTTGGACGAAACAAAAGGTTTGTGGTCTAAATACCTACACGTTATCATTTGGTCGTATCATATAATGCCTCACTCCACTAACTGAGAAACACCCTTCTAGATGGTATATGGGACCGACACAATGATACCAGTGGAGATCAACACTCCCACTTGGAGGCGAGAACACTTCAGGGAAGATATCAATAAGGATGATCTAGACAGATCAGCTGACTTACTTGACGAAGTTAGAGAAACGGCCCAAATCAGAGAATTTGCATCCAAGAAAAGATTGGCTAAAAGGTTTAACCTGAAGGTTAGACAAAGAGGGTTCCATAGGGGAGACCTAGTTCTCAAAAGAATTACTGATCCAAAGAGCAAGGGAGAATTGTCTCCAAACTGGGAAGGCTCGTTCCGAGTCCTATAGAAGCTAAATAATGAAGCCAATAAATTAGAAACTTTAGAAGGCATAAAATTACCTAGGACATGGAACGTATACAATCTTAGGTTTTATTTTAGTTAAAATTATGTAATATCATCATAAATAAAATGTACAGAATGCACTCTTTTCACTTGCAACGACAACGATTTTTAATGAGGCACCCAAATTGAAAAAAATCTTTCTAACACTATGTGCAAAAGTGAAACTAAGCCGATTACACCTTAGGTCCTATGTACGCCACTAAGTCAGTTACACCTTAGGGCCTCTGTCCACCACTAAGTCGGTTACGTCTTAGGGCCTCTGCTCGCCACTAAGTCAGTTATGTCTTAGGGCCTCTGTCTACCACTAAGTCAGTTACAGCTTAGGACCTTTGTCCTCTGCTAAGTCGATTAAACCTTAGGGCCTCTGTCCACCACTAAGCCAGTTACGCTTTAGGGCCTCTATCCGTTATTAAGTCGGTTACGCCTTAGGGACTCTGTCCGCCACTAAGCCAGTTACGCCTTAGGGCCTTTATCCACCACTAAGCCGGTTATGCCTTAGGGCCTCTGTCCACCACTAAGCCGGTTACACCTTAGGGCCTCTGTCTGCCACTAAGTCGGTTATGCCTTAGGGCCTTTGTCCGCCACTAAGTTGGTTATGCCTTAGGGCCTCTGTCTACCACTAAGCCAGTTATGCCTTAGGGCCTCTGTCCGTCACTAAGCCAGTTACGTCTTAGGGCCTATGTCTGCCTCTAATACAGTTATGCCTTAGGGCCTATGTCCGCCATTAAGCCAGTTACACCTTAGGGCCTCTGTCCGCCACTAAGCTGGTTACGCCTTAGGGCTTATGTCTGCCGCTAAACTGGTTACGCCTTAGAGCCTCTGTATGCACCTAATGGTGATCCTTGTTAAGAGTCATTAGGGCAAGGGAGCCTGGGGATTCTATGGATTCTAGTGAATAGCCAAGTGTAATGTTAGGCTCTATTTCAGCTTAATAAGTCGATTCCAAAGACACAAAAAGTTTGCTCGGGGCTGAATAGCTCAAAAAATAAACATGCGAATGACCACCCAACCTCATACAGGCTTGGGGATCTTAAAAGAGACAACACAAATGACTTTATAAAAACAGCTGAATATGATATAAAGTCGGGTATATAGCTCTTAGGCGCTTAATCCCATAGAATTTGTATCCGAGAAACCTCTAGCTTATGACACAACCCAGACGAAAAGGACACCTTATTGGTTTCTGTACCCATGAAGTATTTCATATATATAAAAGATAAACCTGAGTCTATAACCCCCCAGGGACGGTAAATCATTTGCAAAAATACCAAACAAAAGACATGAAAGTCACTTGGGCTCTTAAGCTTAAAATATACTCGACACTACATGATCAGACGCATACAACCCAAAGGACTTTCTGTTAGAACATAATTTGATTCTACAACCCTTAATTAGAGTTTTGATGATAACAAAATACAAAGAATAAATAAATTGTAAGATTTATATATAAGACAAATATTCTTCTTAAATTATGTTCTGTATATACATAAGTTCTGATGGAATCAGCATCAACATCATCAGAAGCATCAAAAGATAAGTAATATGTCAGCATCAGAAGATCAGTAACATGTGCTACACGCTGAAGCTACCAGATCATACGCTGAAGCTTGATGACCAGAATCTGCGCTTAAATATATACACTCTGACTCTGATCAAAGATCTCTTCCAAGTCATCAGCACTCTGAAGTGTTATCACAAGCTAAAGCAAAGAACACTCTGAAGCGCTACCATAAGCAAAGAAGACTCTGAAGCGTTACTAAGTATTCAAGACAGATTAATTGCCAACGGCTCTCTTCAAGACAAGATCTTCTCAATAAGGAAAGTGCGTTATCATCATTGAAATGCCTTTATGGACAACGTATCTCTTCCTTGGCTATTTAAACAAGTCTGTGTGAGAAAAGACCACGCCTATCATACGCATGCGCTCATACATTTTGCTAAGCCTTCAAACCACGCTTACTCAAACGCATTAGCAATTCAGTGTTACTCCAAGCTTAATTTGTGTATTATCACAGTTGTGATATACTGTTTTATTAGAAAACATTAAACACATTATTTTTCAATTATTTGTAAGAGATTTCCTTGAGATAAACCGGTTTTTGGTTTTACTCAAGAAGGCTTTAACAGTTGTTAAAGTAGTTGTTGTATTCCTTTGAATATAGTGGATTAAGACATCGTTGGAGAGAGGCGAAATCACCTTTACGGGTGGACTGGAGTAATTTGAGATCAAACGAACCAGGATAGAAATACAGTGTTGTCCAAGCATTTGATTTAAGTTTTACAATTCAACCCCCCTTCTTGTGTTTTTCACATCTTCAATTGGCATCAGAGCGCCTGGTTCTGAGCTTATAACACTTAACCGTGTCAGTACAAGATCCAGCGTCAGAAAAACACAATGGCAGGACCAAATCAAAACATGAGCAATGACAACAATGAAGAAAGAGACAGATTCAGTGGCAAATCTCCAGTCTTTGATGGAGAGAACTTTGACTACTGGAAAGACAAAATTGAGAGTTTCTTTCTGGCCGATGGTGCTGATCTGTGGGACATGGTGACTGATGGATACACGCACCCAGTGGATGGAAGTGGTCAGAAGATTGACAGGAAAACAATGTCTGATCAGCAAAAGCGTGAGTTCAGAAATCATCACAAGGGCAGAACAATTCTTCTCAGCGCCATCTCTTATTCAGAATATGAGAAGATATCAAACAGAGACACTGCAAAGAATATGTTTGACTCTCTGAGAATGACGCATGAAGGCAACATTCAAGTCAAAGAAACCAAATCTCTTGCGCTCATTCAGAAGTATAAGGCATTCAAGATGGAAGAGAGTGAATCAATAGAAACTATGTTTTCAAGATTTCAAATTCTTGTTGATGGTCTAAAAGTTCTTGACAAAGGGTATTCCACTGCTGATCACGTTAAGAAGATCATCAGAAGCTTGCCAAAACAGTGGAGGCCAATGGTCACAGAGCTTAAGCTATCCAAGGATCTCAACAAAATCTCTCTGGAGGAACTTGTCAGCTCCCTCAGAAGTTACGAGATAGAGCTAGAAGTAGATGAACCTCAAAATTAAGGTAAGCCATTAGCCTTAAAATCTAACAGAAAATCTGACTCCAAAGTTTTGTAGGCTGTGGAAGAAACCTCTGATGGGTCCTCATCAGAAGAAGATGAACTATCTCTCCTCTCCAGAAGGGTGAACCAATTGTGGAAGCAGAGGCAAAGTAAGTTCAGGAATCCCAGAAGATCAGAAAATCAGAATGAATCTTTCTCCAGATACAGAAGGTCAGAATCCTCCTCTGGACACAGAAGATCTGAAGGCTCTTCAGGAAACAGAAAGCCAAACAACAAAGACATCATCTACTATGAATGTAACGAGCAAGGGCACTACAAAAGTGATTGCCCAAAGCTTCAGAAGGAAAAGCCCAAAAAGAAGTTTGGCAAGGAAAATAAGAAAAGTCTCATGGCTACATGGGATGATTCTGACACATCTGAAGCTGACTCAATATCAGATGATGAAAGAGCAAACATAGCTCTCATGGAAAACATAACAGAAGACAGTGAAGCTTCTAAGTCAGAATCTAAATCAGATAAAGAAGAGGTATTCCCTGACTTTACTATAAACTTTACTAAGGCTGAACTAGCTGAAAGCCTTAATGAAATTCTGGAAAGATATCAGCAGATCAGAGTCAAATTCAGAAACCTGAAAAGGAATCTTGCTTCTGACTCTGATAAGACTGAGAGTCTCAAATTGGAGAATTCTGAGTTAAAAGATAAATTTTCAAAATTAGAAAACTAATTGCAAAACTCTCAGAAGGAAACAATCCCTGAAACTCCCAGCAATACTGATGAGATCATCAAGGAGTATGATCACAGCTTTCAGAACTTCCTAGCTAAAAACATAGACAAAAGCAAAATGGCTTCAATGATCTATGGAGTTAGCAGAAATGGCAGAAAAGGGATAGGATATCAAGGTAAGGTACCTACACCAAAAAATGCCATGGATTTAGTTATAAAACGTACTCCACTTGATTCACACTTTATATATGGGCACACACATGAGATAAAATATACAAGTAGTGATTACTCTGTCAAACCAAAATTCAACCAGAGTTTTGGTAAAACTAACAAATCAGGACCCAAGAAAATATGGGTACCTAAGGATAAAATAATACATGTGGCAGATATCTTTAGCAGCAAAGCAAAAACACCAATCATGGTACTTGGACTCTGGCTGCTCACGACACATGACGAGAAGAAGGCATGTGTTCCAAAGCTTGGAACTTAAGCCTGGAGGCCACGTAGGCTTTGGAGGCAATCAAAGAGGAAAGATCATTGGCTCTGGAACAATAGGTAATGGAAATCTTCCCTCTATAAGTAATGTTTTACTAGTTGATGGATTAATGCATAATCTGTTATCCATAAGTCAATTAAGTGATAACAATTATGATATAATCTTTAATCAAAATTCATGCAAAGCTGTTAGTCAGAAAGATGGGACTATCCTATTTAATGGAAAGAGGAAAAACAACATTTATAAAATAAAACTTTCTGAACTAAAAAGTCAGAATGTAAAATGTCTGCTGTCTGTTAACAAAGAGCAATGGATTTGGCACAAAAGATTGGGACATGTTAGTATGAGAAGAATATCTCAAATTAACAAACTCAATTTGGTCAGAGGACTTCCTAACCTGAAGTTCAATTCAGATGATCTGTGTGAAGCATGTCAGAAAGGCAAGTTTGCAAAACCAGCTTTCAAATCCAAAAACGTTGTTTCCACCTTCAAGCCATTAGAACTTCTGCACATTGACTTATTTGGACCAGTTAAAACTACTTCAGTCAGTGGCAAGAAGTATGGGTTAGTAATCGTAGATGACTATAGCAGATGGACATGGGTAAAGTTCTTAAGGCACAAGGACGAGTCACACTCTGTGTTTGTCACCTTCTGCAACCAAGTTCAGAATGAAAAGGATCTTAGAATCGTCAAAGTCAGAAGTGATCATGGTGGAGAATTTGAAAACAAAGATCTTGAGTCATTCTTTAATGACAAAGGCATTTTGTATGATTTCTCTTGTCCTAAAACTCCCCAGCAAAATGGAGTTGTAGAACGAAAGAACAGAACATTGCAAGAAATGGCCAGAACCATGATCAACGAGACTAACGTTGCTAAGATCTTCTGGGAAGAGGCAATAAACACAGCATGTTACATTCAGAATAGAATCTCCATAAGACCTATTTTGGAAAAGACTCCATATGAATTGTGGAAGAACAGAAAGCCCAACATTTCCTATTTTCACCCATTTGGATGTACATGTTTTATTCTGAATACAAAAAATTATTTGAACAAGTTTGACTCTAAAGCACAAAAGTGTATTATGTTAGGATATTCTAAACGCTCAAGAGGGTACAAAGTATACAATACAGAAACACAGATTGTGGAAGAGTCAATCAGTGTTCGTTTTGATGATAAGCTTGACTCTCAAAAGTCAAAGCAGAATGAATTCCTTGCAGGTATGGAAGTTGAACTCACAGGTACTGAAGACAAATCATCAGAAGCTCTTAACAGAGACACTCCCTCAACATCAGAAAGAGGCACTGCAAGCAATCCAGCACCTTCTGTTGATCAACTCCAGAAAAGACTATCCAGAAGCATAGGGATCACCCAGAAGAAACAATCTTAGGAAGAAAGGAAGATCCAATCAGAACAAGATCTAGCTTCAGAAACTCTGAAGAATCCCTCATGGGACTGGTTTCTCTAATTGAACCAACAACAATTGATGAAGCACCTCTGGACAATGACTAGATTCTAGCAATGCAAGAGGGGCTAAATCAATTCACAAGAAATGACGTATGGGATCTAGTTCCTAAACCAAAAGGATTCAACGTCATTGGTACAAAATGGGTGTTTAGAAACAAACTAAATAAACAAGATGAAGTCATCAAAAACAAAGCACGGCTGGTAGCACAAGGTTATAGTCAGCAAGAGGGGATAGACTATACAGAAACCTTTGCTCCAGTCGCCAGGTTAGAATCTATCAGACTCTTAATCTCGTTTGCTGTTAATAAAGGCATCACTCTATCAAATGGATGTTAAGAGTGCATTCTTAAATGGCTATATAGAAGAAGAGGTATATGTGCACCAACCCCCTGATTTTGAAAGTTCCAAAAATCCAGAATATGTTTTCAAACTAAAGAAGTCACTCTATGGTCTGAAACAAGCTCCCAGAGCTTGGTATGAAAGATTAAGTAACTTCCTGTTAGAAAAGGAATTCACCAGAGGGAAAGTAGACACAACCTTATTCTGTAAGACAGTTAAGAATGACATTTTAGTATGTCATATTTATGTTGATGACATCATATTTGGATCTACTAAACCTTATATGGGAAGAAAGTTTGCTAAATGTATGCAGGCAGAATTTGAGATGAGCCTAATGGGGGAACTAAAATTCTTTCTGGGCATTCAGATTAATCAAACCCCAGAAGGAACTTACATTCATCAGAGCAAATATGTCAGAGAACTTCTGAAGAAATTTGATCTCTCAGAATGTAAGCCATCAAAGATTCCAATGCATCCCACGTGCATTCTGGAAAGAGAAGAGGTAAGTAAAAAGGTAGAACAGAAGGTCTACAGAGGTATGATTGGTTCTCTTCTATATCTGACGGCTTCAAGGCCTGACATTTTATTCAGTGTTTGCATTTGTGCTAGATTCCAATCAGATCCTAGAGAATCTCACTTAACAGCAGTTAAGTGAATTTTCAAGTATCTGAAAGGTACTACTAATATGGGTTTGTTTTATAGAAAATCAAGTGATTACAGTTTGATAGGATACTGTGATGCTGATTTCGCTGGAGACAGAGTAGAGCGTAAAAGCACTTCTGGAAGCTGCCAGTTTCTGGGAGAAAATATGATCTCATGGTCCAGCAAAAGACAATCCACAATTGCTCTATCAACAGCAGAAGTTGAATACATAGCAGCAGCTGGATGTAGTACACAAATGCTCTGGATGAAAAGTCAACTTGAGGACTTCCAGATATTTGAGAGTAACATTCCTATCCTCTGTGACAATACTTCTGCTATTTGTCTCAGCAAAAATCCTATTTTGCATTCTAGGGCTAAGCATATAGAAATAAAACATCATTTTATTAGGGAATATATTCATAAAGGGATTTAAAATTTAAAATTTATTAACACAGACCATCAATGGGCTGATATTTTTACAAAACCTCTTTCTGAAGATAGGTTCGACTTCATTCTTAAACATCTCAGCATGAAGCTCTGCTCAGAATAAAATTGTTTTGATTCCATATCTTAACCTTCAGAACTTTGCTTTTTTTTTTGTGAACTACTGATCAATCTTCCTTCAGATCTTTAGAAGTACAGATTGTATCAGAATCTATCCATGAAGATTTGAGCGCTTCATTTCAAGGATAGAAATGTGTTGTTCACTCAAGCAAACAAGTGTCATCTAGTCATCAGCTATTTTCTGAGGCTGAACACGCGTTCACGTTTCTGAAAAGGCAAAAGCGCTGATTGGATGCATTGAGACACATGTCATGGGTAACCGTTCTAATATCTTTCTGAATCCCCTAAAATCAGCTATCATTAAATGCTAATAATCATTACAATTAATTTCTCTCTCTTGCTGTTTATGTTTTCAAAATTGTTTAGAAATCTATTTAAACACACTTCACACCATTTACACTCTTTTACCTTCACTTTCATTTTCTCTCAAACTTACTGATTTCAGTTTTCATACTTTCTCAAAACCCTTTCAATTTCTTCAATACCTTCGTGTGAACATGGCTTCTTCCAGCATTCCTACTTCAAGTACCCAAAAAACAGGTTCCTCTGAACAATACGAAGAACCCTACAGAACGCTTCTCACACCAGTCAAAAATTTAGAAGTTCTGTCAGAATTGATCGTGGATTTCAGCAGTCTTCAAGAGAATGGGTTTAATCTCTCTGAAGAAGTTAAAGCTCAAGGCTGGGAAAAATATTTTGATAGGCTGGTGGGTCCAAGATTCCCAATTCTGGTAAAGGAATTTTGGATTCATGCTTCATCTTCCAACCATCAAGTCACTTCATACATTATGGGGAAGAAGATAGTGATTACTGAGGACCTCATTGCACGTTTAATAGGCTACAGTGGTGGTGGTGGTCGTTGCATTGACATGGCTGAAAGATGCGCTGATGTTGCCCTAATTGCCAGAGAAATCTTCACTTTGGGGCTTCCCTCCAGCAAGATAAGGGATTTAAGAGACCATCACAGAATTTGGGCCAAGATCATTATGGGATGCATAAACCACAGGAAGCCTACCAGCTCTCCTGACTACATCAATATTGATCAACAATTTCTGATCTATTTCATCTCTCAGAAGGTCAAGGTAAATCTGGCTCATCTGTTGTTTAATCATCTCAGGACAAGTGTTAAAGAAACAAGAGAAGAGGAGCGTACAAAAAGGGATTTGATACCCCTAGGAAGACTTATATCAGATATTATAACAGAGAATAAGCTGATTGATCATCTTAGAGGCTCAGGAAATCAGCTCTTTGGAGGCTACTGTTGGCAAACAGCTGAATGCAAAGAATCTGAAGAAAATGAAGTTGATTGAGAACATCAAGAAGGAACCCAGCGTCACTCCTTTTGCTGCAATATCCCACAGAAGAGTCCCTCTGGATAACTTCCCTCTGTTCTCAGAAATTGATTCTAAACCAGATATAATAGTCAGATATCTGGATGCTTGCAAGGCGGACGGTACAACACCAAATCTGAACATTCAGGATCTGCAGCAGAAGGCTCCAGAAGTCGTGCTGAAGAAAACCAAGAAAAGGAAAGCTGCAGCAGAAGGATCATCCCAGCAGACTCCTAAAAAGAGAGGTAATATTTCTTCTGTAACTGTTTTAGATTCAATTGTTGTATCAACATCTATCCCAATTTCCACTCAATCTAAAAACCCCACACCACAAACTTTTGATGACTTTGACATTGACTTTGATCCCTCTGAATCATTAACTCTTAGAAGATCTCGCTCCCAACCTCAAAATCCAAATATTGAAGTAACCCAACAAGAACTTGTAAAAGTTCTTTCTGATATAGACCAACACACTTCTGCTCCCATACCAGAAAATCCAAATCCTGAAACCATCACAGAACCACAACCAGAAATTCCCATCTCACCACAACCAGAAATTCCCCTCTCTCCAGAACCAGAAATCCCACTACCTTCATCTCCTCAACCAGAAATTAATCCACCTTCTCCACAACCAGAACTATCTCACCCATAAGTTCAAACTTCTGAGGCATAACTTTCTGAATCCTCTGAACCAGAACCTCAGAATCAAACTGTTGATTCTGATACCATTCCCATTCCTGGAATCACAGAACCTCTGGCCATTCATACGCCCTTTGGCACCATTGTGAATTTCCCCAACTTCCCTCTTCACCAGAATTAACTCCACCAAATTCCCCATCAAGTCCAATCATGATTCATGACACTCCCACTCCCTCACCAAAGAACAATCCAGAAGACAACATCAAGACTGTCATTGACTTAACAATTTTTGAACGTCTTGCTGCAATAAACCACAAAACAGAAATCCCAAAATCGAAACATCCAGATGTTGGTACCAGCTTATTGACATTTGAAACAGAAGTACAGAAGTGGATCACTTCTCTGAAATAAGCTAGTCTTGAGCTGGTTGATCCTGCTGCATCAGACTATCTTTAGACAAAGTTCAGAAGATGGGTATGCTCTGAAACTTTTAAGTTTCAAGAACAGAGCTACGGACAAGCTCAACAGAACTTCAGCAATCTGCTGAAAGAAATTGAAGGTCCAGTTCTGAGCAAGCTGCTTAAGGAAGAAGTTCTCCCTCTGGACATTGCTCCCTGGTCTGAACATCGTCCAGCATCCAAATTTCAACCTGATACTCAAGAGCAGATGATTCCTACTGAAGCACTAGGTCAACAAGAAGATATTGCTGAAAGCTCTGAGAAGCATCCTGTTTCTGAATATCCTCAAGCTTCCTCCCTTAACAGGCAGACTCTAGAAGACTTGAAAAGATCTGATATGCTGATGAAGGAGAGAATGGATAAGCAGGACAACAAAATTGATGCAATAGCAAGCATGTTAACCCAGCAACAGGAAACCAACACCCAAATCAAGAGCATGTTGGAGGCTTTGTTCACACGTCTTCCTCCTTCCTCTTAGAATTTCCTTGTTTTTATAACTTGTTTATCTGTAATATTTTTACACTGGTTTGAACTCATCATTGCTTCTGGTTTTTAATATAAATGCATTTTGGCTCTGATTATTTGTTCTTTTTGATAACTGACAAAAATGGGGAGAAAGAATGATATTTTTCAATAACGGATTACTGAGACATAAGTCTCAAACATTCTGATCTATTTATATTGTCTCTTCTAAAAAGCTTACAGGTACAAAATTCTGATGAAAGATACAGTAAAGTTCTGATGCTCAAAGACTCATGGAATTAAAGGGAAGTAATCAACTCAGGGGGAGTTTTCTCTTCTTAATTCTATACCTTTTTATTCTTTATTTTTAATTGAAAAATCTGGTTTTTGTCATCATCAAAAAGGGGGAGATTGTTAGAACATAGTTTGATTCTACAACCCTTAATTAGAGTTTTGATGATAACAAAATACAAAGAATAAATAAATTGTAAGATTTATATATAAGACAAATATACTTCTTAAATTATGTTCTGCATATACAGAAGTTCTGATGGAATCAGCATCAGCATCATCAGAAGCATCAGAAGATAAGTAATATGTCAGCATCAGAAGATCAGTAACATGTGCTACACGCTGAAGCTACCAGATCATACGCTGAAGCTTGATGACCAGAATCTGCGCTTAAATATATACACTCTGACTCTGATCAAAGATCTCTTCCAAGTCATCAGCACTCTGAAGCGTTATCACAAGCTAAAGCAAAGAACACTCTGAAGCGCTACCATAAGCAAAGAAGACTCTGAAGCGTTACTAAGTATTCAAGACAGATTAATTGCCAACGGCTCTCTTCAAGACAAGATCTTCTCAATAAGGAAAGTGCATTATTATCATTGAAATGGCTTTATGGACAACGTATCTCTTCCTTGGCTATTTAAACAAGTCTGTGTGAGAAAAGACCACGCCTATCATACGCATGCACTCATACATTTTGCTAAGCCTTCAAACCACCCTTACTCAAACGCATTAGCAATTCAGTGTTACTCCAAGCTTAATTTGTGTATTATCACAGTTGTGATATACTGTTTTATTAGAAAACATTAAACACATTATTGTTCAATTATTTGTAAGATATTTCCTTGAGATAAACCGGTTTGTGGTTATACTCAAGAAGGATTTAACAGTTGTTAAAGTAGTTTTTGTATTCCTTTGAATATAGTGGATTAAGACCTCGTTGGAGAGAGGCGAAATCACCTTGACGGGTGGACAGGAGTAGTTTGAGATCAAACGAACCAGGATAAAAATACAGTATTGTCCAAGCATTTGATTTAAGTTTTACAATTCAACCCCTCTTCTTGTGATTTTCACATCTTTACTTTCTTCCCGAGGGGCTTAGATACATACACGGGATTATTTTAAGTCGTGTTAAAAGCATAAAAATCAAGAAAAGGAATAAAATCAAAATGACAATACTATTATAAAGCCACAAAGGGCAGTTCAAATACAAAGCATGCAGGCAGAATTCACAGTCATAAAATAAGGGGGACAAAACCACACTCCCTAAACAAAATTACATATTCCATCCTTATCGGATGACTAACATAAACATAAACAGAAATAACATCATGCAGTCGGGTTCTCCTTCCCGTCACCATCATTGTTGTTGTTGTTCTCCTTGCCAGAAATATCTTTAGGATTAGGCTGAGGAGAGGGATTACTTTCCACTTCTTCGAGGTTTACAAGGCAGCCATCCTGTACCGCCTTAAAGAAATCCACCTCGGATAAATCCAAGCTGGGATGAAGACACAACACCTAGTCTTTATCCCTATCAAAAGCCAAGTCACCGACGGAGATGACATCTAACTGGGACTTCTTAAGGGACTCTTTAAGTTCATCGTTGGTAGTCTTGGTCGACTTCAACTTGTCAATAAGCTGGGAAAGGGAACCCTTCTCTCCGACTCTAAAGTTTCCATCTACTTCTTCTCCGTAGATAAGCTCTTCTCTAAGTAAGCTATCTTCTCAGACTTGGTCTTCTGATTATCATTTAACTGGGTAATCTCCTCTTTGAGCTGCAACTCAGCCGTCGTGCAATCATCTTCAGACTCAAAAAGACATTGAGATAAAATGATGCACCTCATGAGGTAGGAGCTGATGTTTTGAAACATTTTTTGGTGACCTGTGGTCTTCACTTTAATGACGTCCTCATTGGTGTTGAGATGGTCATAGAAGAACTTGATTTCTTCAAAATTGTTGGACCAAAACTTAACTCCCTAGTGGGATTGGGATTGCCATCCCCGGTGTCTTGCATCAGGGAGGTAATCTCCATATCCGCCTGACAGATGTCCCTGCTCATAATAGTTTTATCTTCTTCAGAGTGACCTCTTAGATCTCCTCTTAAACGGAAGGAGATGAATAATAGGGCTCGGCCGCACAAGAAGCCTCCTTCGTACCCGTCATTTTCTTTCTCTTTTGTTGATGGGTCTCAAGCCCGACAAGGTAATATTTGGCTGTAGAGGGACCCCTGGCTCCTTTCCTAGCAGCACGGGCCTCTAGAATCAATTTTTATGCTCGGAAACAAATAGGTCAGTCATCATGTCTGCAAAAGAGAAATATAAAACAAACATAAGCACCTAAAGGAGAACTTAAGCATGGTCTCTAATAAACAGATTATAAACATTTACCAAGGAAGTCTGTAATCTCTTTATCGGTTAAAGGCAATAGTTTCTTAACCCTCATCATCCAGAAGGAATGGAGAACTTCTAAAGATTGGATTTCTGATTCACTTGATTTCCCGTACATAAAGTCGGAGATTGAAAGTAGGTCCCGGGTCCAACAGTGGGGGAAATGAGGGTGTTCGTGCAAAGCATATAGCACTTGAGGGCACTTTAGCCCACACTTAACTCGCACAAATCGGTCTTTAAATCCTTTGTAGTTGTTGGTATATACCTGAAGAAAGATCTTTTAAGAGATTCCACTAATCTGAATCCAGCTACGCTTCTCAACTCATTTCACATCAAAGAAGGAGAATAACAAACCTACAGTGGGTATAATATGCATCGCCTCACAAACCCTTTCGAAGGCTTTTATAAAGCCCCATATATTAGGGTGAAGTTATGAAGGGGCCATGTTCACAGTCTTCAAAATGTTTTCCTCGAAGTACGAGAATGGTATACAGATCTAAAAAATCCTCCAAAACCCCAGGGTAAAAATAAAATAACTCTTCTTTTGAGCTCTCAGGGAAGAGAATGCATGCGCGTTCTCCGGGACCACAAACTTCTAGAATGACATCATCTTTATTCCCAGTAGAGGAAATGTTCCTCAAATATTGGAGCATGTCGATCTCCACGTTGTCGAATGAGCTATTCTTATAACCCATCACTTCTTCGTCGAAAGGATCGCCCTTATTCATCAACATCTCCATAGAATCTGAGGAGGAAGAGGTGGAATCAGAATCACTTAAAGAGGCATATATATCACCATAAACTTCTTTTATGACTCGATCGTATTCTTCCTGACCTAAAGCCCTCTTTATCTCACACATGCATTGATCCAATAACTCTTTTCTTTCCTCGACACTTATGGGTTTTATAATGTTTCCCTCACTATTGCATCCTCTAATGATAACCATTCTCTAAAGAAAGACGAAAAGTTGGAATAAAAAATAATGAGAGAAAATTGGGAAATACCTGATAAAAATGTATGCTTTGGTTGAAGAGGATTTGTTGGGAAGAAAGATCGTTTCAAATGCAGAGTTAAAATGAAAAAGGAAAGGGGGGAGTAGGGTTTAAATAGGGACCCATTAGAACAGTAGCATTGGGAAAGAAACAGCTGCCTACAATCAGTTCCCCATAAAAAGTCATCATTGTGCTAAGAGAGAGAAATACACTCAGAGGTCACGACTCTTCAATTATTTGCCACATAGGCATAAGTACATTTTGTGTTCATTACCCATTTCCGGCTTGAAATATGTTTCAGATCCTTCTTGACCGAACACTTTATCCCTGCATCAGAACTCGTATTCAGGGGGCTTATGTACATCCCGGAATTATCATTCTAACCAGGTTATAAAGTCGTCTAGAAAGAAAACAAAGCAAGTGTCTAAATATGCAAGAACAAATAGTACCCAGGTTGAGGAGTAACTCGACTGAAGGGTCGAGAATGGCTGTCATCATATCTGGGTAGGAGCCCATCTACGCTACCATCCCGAATATGGCATGTAACTAGAGTCTATCTTCTCATAGGTGACTAGCAGTACGACGCATTAAAGGCTGTAATGGTTGTTGGTGCATTAAACCCAGCATTACATAGCTTTGAACGCCATCATTCATGGTGATGGCGGAAATTATACAATTATAAAGTCCAAGAGTAACCCCTTGATTGGGGCTCTTAATGGTGTAAAAGGAGGACTATAAATAGGGGCTCTCGCAAGAGGGATAAGAAAGACATTCATCTTGGGATAATACACATCATTGTCGTAGCTCCCAAATCCCCCAGATAATCTACAGAAATCTACCAATTGTTGATCACCCTATACCTATAGGGAAGCTACTCGTTTATTGTTTTTACGCGAGAACATATAGTATAAAAGTTAAATGTCATTTTAGGATGAGATCTGTTCCAAGTGGCAACAATTAGAAGGTGACGGTTAGGTGTAGGTTGCTTAATCATAAACTATCTAAGGATAAGGATGGCCATGACATACTAGTCTGTCTAAAGGATCATGAAAGACAATTTTTTAATGACACGACGAAGTACAATATGGATCCAAGGTACATAGTTGTTGTTTTGAATGACAAAGATCCAGAAAATATCACGAGTTACACAAGTGTATAAGGATAGAGCTACATATAATATGAGCAAGAGAGGTTCATAGATGGAAATGCAAATTTTGTTGAGTCTTATTCATGGAGAGAAATACATGTTCCACTCTAGAAATAGGGATGACTCAAATGTTGTTGATATCTTTTCAACACATCTGGATTCAGTGAAGTTATTAAATATGTTTCATTTGGTGTTGATTTTTGACTGTACATATAAAAAAAATAGGTAATGGATACCACTCATTCAAAAATGCAGATTTGGATTTATTTGATTGTTGGTCAACTATTGATAAGTGAATGGAATTGGAGAAGCTCAAAGAGTTATTCTCTTTCAATAATTTGCTATCGAAGGTTGTGGTAACAGACAGGGAACTTTCGTACCCCAAACTTGTCCTACCTCGACGATTTTATTTTTCGAAATTAAGAAAGAAAAAATATTTAATTAAAGAAGGCACAGCAATATCTGATGGCCCATATCTATCCAAGATGATTAGGGGGCGTATTTTAATGGGGATTTCTAAATCAGAAAGACTCATAAACCCAGTTACGAGGCATGTTGGCCAATGGCCCATGCAATTCGAAGAAAAAAATCGTCTGAGTAGTTAATAAATTATTAGTTTATTAAAACTACTTAGCTTTAATTTGTTATTAATTTAAAGTTAAGTATCTAAGCCCATTTACATTCAAGTGGTTGTTAGTAAATGGGAGATGAAGTTACAAACTGCAGGCCTATTAAGAGCATTATTAGCCCATTTGTCAGTTTTGTTATTGTTGTGTTTGTTTTATAAAAAGAAAAATGGTATTAGTAAGCTTTGTTTGTTGTTATTACATCTTGGTTATAAATTATGTTATTGTTTATTATCAAAAAGATTTTTTTAATACATTTTTATTAGACCTTTAATAAAGGGTGTTGTACCCCAAAATTTGCCCTCCCATATTTCTCAAAACATTGCAAGAAAGATCCTCAAGTTGCTCAAGGTTGTCCAAGGGTTGTCCAGACAAGCTCTCTCCTAAGGCAGTCTACCCCAAATTAGGGTTTCATTTTGCATCAAGATATTTGAGTCCAAGTGATCCCAAGTTCTCACCAATGTCCTAATATCTTCTCAAGATCATCCATGTCAAGTTTCAAGCCTTAGAGAGAAAGTTTGCTCAATCAATTACTCAAAGACCTGAAAATCGACTGTGCTAGGGCAAAAGTCAACTGTGGCCCACATACATCAAACTTCAAGATTTTTAGTTAACATACTCATTTTGAAGTATATTTAATCATTTTATCAAGGTTTGATCATGATTCATCAAGGATTGCTCATAATTCATCAAGACTCAAAAGTTGCTAAATTAGGGTTTTGTAGGAAAAGTCATTCCAACTTTGACAAAGCATAACTTTCTCATACTTTATGATAAATGACCCATAAAAAGCTCATTTTGAAGAGGATTAAATTCCCTACAATCCATCTTTATCTCCCAAGAT
Organism: Vicia faba; assembly: GCA_948472305.1. Classification (NCBI taxonomy): domain Eukaryota; kingdom Viridiplantae; phylum Streptophyta; class Magnoliopsida; order Fabales; family Fabaceae; genus Vicia; species Vicia faba. The sequence continues at coordinate 783,809,568 of OX451737.1, read as the reverse complement.
CAAAATATGCACTCAGAAGAAGTTATGAATTTGGACATTATAGGTCATTTTGAAAAGTCAACAAAAACACCTTTTTTGTCAAAGCTTCATACATGAGCATGGAATATCAAAATGAGATGAGACCAAAAGGGTTGCTTATAGGACATCTAAATCTTTCTAAAAAGTGCAAGAACACCTCCAAAGAGTCAAAATTGAGAAAGTTATGCATTGGTGAAGTTGACCCTTTCTGCAAAATTACCAAAAGTCAACTATCCCTAAAACTTCAAATTTTGCCAAATGGGCCCAATCTTTCTCACTTGTTTTGAGTTGGAAACATAGCCCTGTAATTGAAAGCTTCTCAATTCATATTTAAATCATGTGTTTTGATGAAGACAACATGGACATCAAGTTTCAAAGGATGTGCAAAAAGCTTATCAACATCAAATAAAAGTCTTGAAGATTATTGAAGAATTATTGAAGAAATCATCAAATGTCAATATGGTATAAATAATTCTTAAAATCTTGAATATAGATGTTCACAATATGCATTCATCAACATATACATATTTCATAACATTAACATCAAGAAAAACTTTGTTTGAAATATCTTTCAAAAAGTATTTTTGAAAATAAACCTTTAGAAACCGGTTCCTCCCTAACAGGGAACCGGGTTCCAGCTTTTCTCAAAAAACATGTCCCTGGTTTTTGAACCAGGAACCGGGTTGTACCAATAGGGGAACCGGTTCCTGCGTGATAAAATTTGAATTCCAACTTATAACGTTCACTAAGAACCGGGTTCTGTCTGTGTCGGAACCGGTTCCTAGCGAAACAATGCAGCTTTTACTTTGTTTTTTGAACTTTTTTCAAGTGGTATCTTTTCATGAATGCATTGCAACTTTTCATATGAATTGGCATGAATGAAGAGGTTCTTACAACTTTATAAAATGCAGATTTTCTTATTTTCAAACAATGTTCAATACTTCAATTTTCAAATTAACAAATATACTTCTTCATTAACAATTTTCTCATTTACTCTCATTTGAATTTAAACTTTCATGTGTTCATAATTTTGTGAAACTTGCCATATACACTTTCATTATCATTTCAAGTTTCATACATACATTGTGAACATTTATATACATTGTTGAGAATTGTTTTTATCTTGAAGAAGAAGATCAATTGAAGATTGATAAAGCTCTCCATATACTTCAATCTAAATCATTGTATTACTTAAAGATTTTCCCTTACTATCCAGGATTGTTGGAAGTAAGTGTTGTGATTTGAAGAGGATTGTTCTTCATTCACATTAGTGTTTGTTTGGTCTTAAAGGTGTTAAGAACCTTTGATCACCCTATAGGTTAGATAGTAAGCATAGGTTGTACAATCATTCTAACTATAGTGAAATCTCTTTCATATTGGAAAGGGGACTGGAGTACTCTCGGATTGTGAGGGGAACCAGGATATATCACCGTGTTCTTTACTTTTCCGCATTTATCGCTTTCATCACCATAATCAGGAAAAGATAAAGATATAATCAAAACCTTCAAACTCTTAACCAAAAATTACTACCAAGCATTCTCATAAAACCGAAGAAATTTTATAATACCTAATTCACCCCCCCCCCCCCCCTCTTAGGCACTCTGAGACTTACAATTGGCATCAAAGCAAGTTATAGGTAACTTGTTCCTAAAGATCCAGAATGGCTTCCGCAAATCATCAACCAGTCTTTAGAGATGGTGGTAGTAACAACAAGCCTCCTCTATTCTGTGGTGAATATTTTGACTTCTGGAAAATACGCATGAAGGCGCATTTAGAAGCACAAGGAGCGGAAGTATGGGATGCTGTTGAAAATGGTCCATTTATCCCAATATCAGTAATCAATGGCATTGGTTCTGTAAAACCCAAAACAGCATGGGACGACGATGATAAAAAGAAAGTTCTCTATGACAAAAAGGCAATAAACCTTCTTCAAGGTGCACTCAGTATGGACAAATTTTTCCGTGTCTCAAACTGCAAGACAGCAAAAGAAATATGGGATACCCTGGTTCAAACTCATGAAGGAACGGCTGAAGTAAAAAGATCAAGGCTAAATACCTTGAGTCAAGAATATGAACTATTTCGAATGCAGCCCGGAGAATCCATTCTTGACTTACAAAAGAGATTTGTGCATTTGAAAAATCACTTAAATGCTCTTGGTAAAACCTTGACAAATGATGAACTCAACTTGAAAATCCTTAGATCATTGACTAGGGAATGGCAACCAAAGGTAACGGCAATCTCGGAAAAGAAGAGTCTCTCCTCAATGACTTCCGCTACATTATTTGGCAAACTTCAAGAATATGAAACGGAACTCGGTAGACTTGAAAAACATGAAAATTTAGAGAAGAAATCCAAAGGCATTGCCTTGAAAGTTGATTCAAAGGAAAGTAAAGATAAAGATGCATCGGAGGAAGATGAAAACTTCTTGCTTTCTTGTAAAAAGGTTAGGAAAATATTTTGGTCATAAAAATAATCTTCATAATGCTAACTTTGTCAAGAGGAAGAAATTTTATAATCATAAAGATAAAGAAGCCTCCACATCAACACAAGATGTCACATGTTATGAATGTGGAAAGCAAGGTCACATAAAGCTGGATTGTCCAAAACTCTCCAAGAAAAATGGATTCAAAGGCAAAAAGGAGTTCAAGAACAAAAAGGCTTATGTTGCATGGGAAGATAATGAGATAAGTTCTTCATCCGGTTCGGAAAGCGAGGAATGTGCAAATCTAGCATCAATGGCTTCACATCACTCCGACAATGAAGAAGAGGTTAGTAATGAATTTAATCTTTTTAATGATGATGTTCAAGATGCTATTGATGAACTCTTGAAATAATGCAAAAGTTTATACAAAAAGGTGTCAAATCAAGAAAAAGAACTTCTAAGTTGTTTAGAAAAAATTGACACCATGACTAAAGATTTTGATCTTCAAAAACAGAATTTTATTAAAGAAAAAGAAAACTTTGCATGCTCCAAGTGTGAATCAAATGCCTTTCAAATTGTTCAATTGAAAAGAGTCATTGAACGATATGAAAAAGGACAAATAGGATTGGAAGGATTACTAAGCCAACAACGCTATCCAAATGATAAAAGGGGTCTTGGTTATGTGAATTCTAAGAAACCAAGTAACAATCCCACTGTCTTTGTAAAGGCTAGTAATAGTTCCAATCCCAAGAAAGTAGAAAAGAAGCAAGTTGTTCATAATCATCAAAAGAAAAAGGCTAATGTATCGAAAAAGAAAACATTTCCTAAGAAGAAATCTTATCCTTCTAGATATAGAAGTAACTTTGAACCTACTTGTTTTTATTGTGGTATTAAAGGCCATACACCTAATGCTTGCTATGTTAGAAACTTTAGTATAGCAAGTGGGCATTATGTGTGGGTGAAAAATGGAACTAACTATGAAGGACCCAAGGCAACTTGGGTACCTAACAAAGAATAATTTGTTTGTGTAGGTATGCTTGAAATCCACATCAAATGTTTGGTATCTTGATAGTGGATGTTCAAAGCATATGACAGGAGATGTACACCAATTTTCATATCTAGTACATAAAGCCAAAGGGTATGTCACCTATGGAGACAACACCAAAGGAAAGATTCTTGGCGTTGGAATAGTTAGCACACCTCCATCCATTCAAATTGAGGATGTTCTCTATGTTGAAGGATTAAAGCACAATCTTCTTAGCATAAGTCAACTTTGCGATAGAGGGTTCAAGATCAAATTCAACAAAGATGAATGTCTCATTATGGATGAGGCAACCAATGAGGTAAAACTCAAAGGTATAAGAACTAACAATATTTTTATGATTACTTTAGATGATTTGTCTCTGAAGGTACAATGTCTTATGGTAAACAACAATGACGCTTGGTTATGGCACAAGAGGATCGCTCACATTCACATGGAGCACTTGAACAAATTGGTTAAGCATGACTTAGTTATTGGTCTACCAAAGATGAAGTTCATCAAGGACAAATTATGTAATGCATGCCAAAAGGGCAAACAGACCAAAACAACTTTCAAATCTAAGAATGTGGTGTCTACTACAAGACCACTACAATTGTTACACATGGATCTCTTTGGTCCATCAAGAAAAAAAAGATTCGGAGGTAATGTATACGCTTTAGTTATTATTGATGATTTTTCTAGATATTCTTGGACTTTGTTTCTTGTGCAGAAAAGTGATGCTTTCAAAGCCTTTAAGAAGTATGCTAAGCAAATCCAAAATGAAAAATCACTAAAGATTGTATCCATAAGAAGTGATCATGGTGGAGAATTCCAAAATGCTCAATTTGAAGAATTTTGTGAAGAACATGGTATCTCTCATAATTTTTCAGCACCTAGAACTCCACAACAAAATGGAGTAGTTGAAAGAAAGAATAGGTTTCTAGTGGAACTTGCAAGAATAATGCTTAGTGATGCAAATCTTCCTATATATTTTTGGGTGGATGCGGTTAGTACGGCATGTTATGTTGGAAATCGAGTTATCATTAGACCTATAATAAAGAAGACTCCATATGAACTCTTCAAAGGAAGAAAGCCAAATATTGCTCACTTTCACATTTTTGGATGCAAGTGCTTTGTTCTTAACAATGACAAGGATAATCTCGGTAAGTTTGACGAGAAATCCGATGAAGGTATATTTCTTGCTTATTTTCTTTCTAGTAAAGCATATAGAATTTATAATAAAAGAACTTTAACTATTGAAGAATCTATGTATGTATCTTTTGATGAAACTAACCCCTCCAAGGAGGAAGTAGTTGTTTGTGATGATGATGATCCTATAGATTTACCCCCGGAACATCTTTCAATTGATCAAATTAAGAATTCACCGGAAAATCAAGAAAACATGGTACAACAAGATTCAAATATCAATGATCTACCAAAAGAATGGAGAACTCATAGAGACCATCCTATTGATAAAATTATTGGTGACATTAGCCAAGGAGTATCAACAAGATTTAGGAGATGATCAATGGATTATTGCTATGCAAGAAGAATTAAATCAATTAGAGAGATATCAAGTTTGGGAACTTGTTCCTAGACCAAGTGGTAAACACATCATAGGTACCCGATGGGTGTTTAAGAACAAACTTGATGAGAATGGTCTAATTGTTCGAAATAAAGCAAGGTTGGTTGCCCAAGGTTACAATCAAGAGGAAGGAATCGAATTTGAAGAAACATTTGCTCCGGTTGCAAGGTTAGAAGCTATACGTCTTTTACTTGCTTATGCTTGTTCATTAAATTTTCAGCTTTTTCAAATGGACGTCAAAAGCGCATTCTTGAATGGATACATCAATGAAGAAGTCTATGTCAAACAACCCCCGGGATTTGAAGACTTCAAACATCCTTCACATGTCTTTAAGTTGAGAAAGGCTCTTTATGGCTTAAAGCAAGCACCAAGAGCATGGTATGATAGACTTAGCAATTTTTTGTGTGAAAAAGGTTTCGAAAAGGGTAAGGTTGATAAAACCTTGTTCATTAAGAAAATCCAAAGTAACACTTTATTGGTTCAAGTCTATGTTGATGATATCATTTTTGGATCGACTAACAAAGAAATGTGTGAGGAATTCTCATTGATGATGCAAGGAGAATTCGAGATGTCTATGATGGGAAAGATGAACTACTTTCTTGGACTACAAATCAAGCAACTAGAAGATGGAATCTTCATCAATCAATCTAAGTATTGCAAAGAATTATTGAAAAAGTTTGATATGGACAATTGTAAAGCCATGAACACTCCAATGGGCTCCGGTACATATGTTGATCAAGATGAATCCGGTACTCCAATTGATTTTACAAAGTACAGAGGTATGATTGGTTCTTTATTGTACTTGACGGCAAGTCGTCCTGACATCATGTTTAGTGTTTGTCTTTGCGCTCGCTCTCAAGCAAATACAAAGGAATCACACCTCATGGCAGTTAAAAGGATCATGAAGTATCTTAAAGGAACAATCAATGTCGGCCTATGGTATCCAAAAGGTAGTACTTGCACTTTAATTGGTTATTCTGATGCGGATTATGCAGGTTGTAAAACTGATCGTAAAAGCACAAGTGGTACTTGTCACATTATTGGAAATGCATTAGTATCATGGGCTTGTAAAAAGCAAGCATGTGTTTCTCTTAGCACGGCCGAAGCAGAATACATAGCAGCGGGTAGTTGTTGTGCACAAATTCTTTGGCTCAAGCAACAACTCCGTGATTACGGACTTGATCTCGGATGCATCCCTCTTCGATGCGATAATACAAGTGCTATCAATATTACAAAGAATCCGGTCATGCATTCAAGAACCAAACATATAGATATTCGACATCATTTTCTCCGTGATCATGTACTTAAAGGAGATGTCGAAGTCACTTTTGTGGATACTCATAACCAACTCGCAGATATCTTCACTAAACCGCTTGCTCGAGAACCTTTCTTCAAAATCCGAAGAGAACTTGGTATTTTGGATGAAGGTGATATCTAATGTTTCTCTTAAGATACACGTCTAAATTTTTATATGTATCTATTTCACTCTTTTTCCCCATCCTTTTTGATGTTAACAAAGGGGGAGAAGAGTATGCATGTATGTTGTTTTGTTTCAAAGAAATTGCAGGCCCAAATAAATATCAAACTCTCTCCAAAATTCAAAGAATCATGGACTTAGGGGGAGCATACAATTTAGGGGGAGCCTTGCATTTGCTCAACATGTTTGCTACACAAAACAACATGAACATTTCAAGAAATCATTTTCAAGACTTGGTTGTCATCATCAAAAAGGGGGAGAATGTAATTGCAAGCTTCTCAAGTCATATTTAAAGCATGTGTTTTGATGAAGACAACATGGACATCAAGTTTCAAAGGATGTGCAAAAAGCTTATCAACATCAAATAAAAGTCTTGAAGATTATTGAAGAATTATTGAAGAAATCATCAAATGTCAATATGGTATAAATAATTCTTAAAATCTTGAATATAGATGTTCACAATATGCATTCATCAACATATACATATTTCATAACATTAACATCAAGAAAAACTTTGTTTGAAATATCTTTCAAAAAGTATTTTTGAACCTTTAGGAACCGGTTCCTCCCTAACAGGGAACCGGGTTCCAGCTTTTCTCAAAAAACATGTCCCTGGTTTTTGTACCAGGAACCGGGTTGTACCAATAGGGGAACCGGTTCCTGCGTGATAAAATTTGAATTCCAACTTATAACATTTACTAAGAACCGGGTTCTGTCTGTGTCGGAACCGGTTCCTAGCGAACCAATGCAGCTTTTACTTTGTTTTTTGAACATTTTTCAAGTGGTATATTTTCATGAATGCATTGAAACTTTTCATATGAATTGGCATGAATGAAGAGGTTCTTACAACTTTATAAAATGCAGATTTTCTTATTTTTAAACAATGTTCAATACTTCAATTTTCAAAAACAAATATACTTCTTCATTAACAATTTTCTCATTTACTCTCATTTGAATTTAAACTTTCATGTGTTCATAATTTTGTGAAACTTGCCATATACACTTTCATTATCATTTCAAGTTTCATACATACATTGTGAACATTTATATACATTATTGAGAATTGTTTTTATCTTGAAGAAGAAGATCAATTGAAGATTGATAAAGCTCTCCATATACTTCAATCTAAATCATTGTATTACTTAAATATTTTCCCTTACTATCCAGGATTGTTGGAAGTAAGTGTTGTAATTTGAAGAGGATTGTTCTTCATTCACATTAGTGTTTGTTTGGTCTTAAAGGTGTTAAGAACCTTTGATCACCCTATAGGTTAGATAGTAAGCATAGGCTGTACAATCATTCTAACTATAGTGAAATCTCTTTCGTGTTGGAAAGGGGACTGGAGTACTCTCGGATTGTGAGGGGAACCAGGATATATCACCGTGTTCTTTACTTTTCCGCATTTATCGCTTTCATCACCATAATCAGGAAAAGATAAAGATATAATCAAAACCTTCAAACTCTTAACCAAAAATTACTACCAAGCATTCTCATAAAACCGAAGAAATTTTATAAGACCTAATTCACCCCCCCCCCCCCTCTTAGGCACTTTGAGACTTACAAGCCCAAGAGCTCTAGCCTTTGCCACTTGCCCATATCTTATTTTTATTATTTATTTTGATTTTTATTTGAATTAATTAAATTTTAATCAAAACAAATCATATAAAATCAAAAATATTGAAAACCAAAAATTTTATGATTGTTTCAGGTCTTATTACACTGCTAGCATCAATCAAACTCGTATCAAGGCATGTGTGCACAAAAAGATTTGAAATAATCCAAATTTGGAAAAAATTTAAAGGTGAATCAAATCAAATCAAAAAGCATTGAAGGAGGAAGATTTTGATCAGTTTTGGAACCCTAATGCATTCCTTGATACATAAGGAGGCGAGGCAGACTTAAAAAGTGGTTGGAAACAGGCGCAGCAAGCAGAGCACAAACTGGAAAAAAGCAAGAAAAGTGTGAGATCGAAATCCCATTTGGAGGCAGTTTCAGGACCTTTGAACGATCCCAATCGACTCCTGGGACTCTCAGCAAGCTAAAGCCATCAATAACCAAGCATTTCAAGCCCCAAATCACTCTGTAAGTCGCTCACGACATAGCCCTGTTCTTGAATTCGAATCTCATGTTTTAAGCATTGTAAGGTTTAATTAATCATATATTCTCAATCTATAGAACATATGCAAGCTTTATGCATCATTCAATTTCATTTATATGGCCTATATTGTAATTCACCATTGTTAGGGTTTATAGCTCTGAATTAGGGATTTTGCTTGCAGGTGAAATTAGCCTTCGTAAGTGGTACCATCTTGTTCAGGAGGACCAGACGAATTCAACCATGGATTTTTTTTTCATTTATCATGTTTGTGCTTGATTTTAAGAGTGACAGGGGCCATAGCGATGGACGTTGTCCGTAGGTAAAAGTTTTCAGCCACGGAGAGAGGAAGGAGACGATTGCATGTCACTCCCCCACTGGCCCATTCAAATGTGCAGCGCGCGTTTTCTTTTGTTTTCCACTAACATCCGTTTTTGCATATTATTATTATTGTTTCATTATATGTACAGTGAAAACAAAGTGGTGCAGTGGTTGCCAGATAGGCGCTTAAGGCATTAGGAGGTTGGAGGTCAGGGGTTCGATCCCTGCCTCCAGCATTTGCTATTTTCTTTTTTTTTTCCAGGTGATTCAGTGCACGCGCAAGCCAGGAGATCCACCATATGCCCTCATCATCAAACATGCTAGATGGCCAGACGGCCAAATCTGATGGCCACCACTAAAGGTGCATCATGAACCAAAGTCAGCGTGCTACACAGGATCACAAAGGTCAAACGGACTCCAGCACTAATGGGCCCAAAAATTGCTATTGGCACCCCCATTCTCAGGCCCATTTCTCTTTCTCTATTTTTATGTTTCATTTAATTATTTTATTAATTTATTTACTAACCATCAAATTAATTTTCTTTTTTTATCAAAAAAATCACCAAAAATATTTTTTATGTCCAATTAAAATTAGAATATTATTTTTCATCAATAAATTAATTAATTTAATTAGGTTTGATTAAATTAGATAACTTTAATTTATTTTTGCAAATAATTAAAATTAATTAGGATAAATAGGTTTTATTACTAATTTGATTTTTTTTATCTTTTCCTAAAATAACCAAAAACCCATGAATATGTCATGTAATTATTTTCATTAAATAATTTAATAAATAATTAATTTTGCATTTAATTTAAAAAACCTAATTTCTTTTCTTAAAAAATATTTAAAAACAACAAAAAAACATTTTCTTTTTCTTAGGATAGGAGGGTCAAAACCCTATTCTCTCATCGGTCGAATTTTTAATCGCGCGCTTTATTATTGTTTTGCCCAATTATTGTATCTGCTCACGGTTTGTAATAATTTAGTTAGGACATTTATTTATTTTTACCACTTTTAATTTCAAAGGGTTTGTTTTTATCTATGTAAATACCCGAAGCCTTGTAATAGCTTAGTTTAAATTCCGCACTTTAATTTCTGCAAATATTTAACTGCTAGATATGTGAATAATTAAGGTTTGCATGACAAGAATGTATGACTAATTTTAAACAGTTAGATCACCCTAAATGTGCAAAGATAAATAAATCTGAAACGGAATCACTCGCACATGTGCACTCCTAGGGTATACTACCACTTGGTTGCCTTCTTTAAAACGGTCATTGAGTATAGGTTGTTTTAGAGGTCGTCCTCTTGTCTAAGAGATCAAAGTTGCCTCAGAATGGTTGCCTCAGATATTGTTGCCTCGGATAAATTAAGACATTAGGGTTACCACTAAGACGTCCTAACGTTGCTTTAGTGACTGTATGTCCCTTTCGAATTGACCCTCAAACTCCAACGACGGTGCTACCTACTCATTAATAGTGGGATAACATTGTCTAAAGGAAGCGAATACAAAATGATTCTTTTTTCGAGTAGATAGATTAACTCTTAAACACTTGCTCAAACAAAATAAAACTTCTTTCCACACTTACATTTCTTTACAAAACAAAGTTTTCAAAAACACTTCATTACACTTTTGAAGACAGAAGCAAGAGTTAAATCGAAGTTAAAACAAAAACTTCTCAAAACCCACAAACACAAAGAAAACAATTTTGAAAATGATGAGAAAGTACCTAAGAGCCTGTGGAAAACCACAGATAGAAAGGGTGCTAATACCTTCCCTTTCTATAATCTACCCCCCGTACTCAGAAACATCTCGAAAAAGGAATTTTTCTGTGTTTTTTCCTTTCCTTGTTGGATAAAATAAAAGTCGGTGGCGACTCTTGCTTACCGCGACATTTTGCGAAAACAAAGGCAAAACACAAACCAGCCTTTCAAAACAGTCCGGTTTTGGCCACCGTATCACAGAACTGGTGACTCTGCTGGGGAGTTAATAAGTGGGGTGTACCTTAGGATTAGTTCATCATATTGTTTTCAATTGTTTGATTTGTTTGCTTTATCTTTGTGGGCTTTGTATCAGAGTTGCTATAGATCTTAACCCGGATTTGGGGATACCCTTTAGGTAAGTAGCAATAGACTGTGAGGGAACTGTATGGCGTAGACTGATACAGTTGATGCAGTAGCTAAGTTGGTGTGACACTTTAAGTTTGTACCGATATCCCTTATGGAGGAACAAGGAGAATATGGGGCTGCTAAGGGGTCATTAAGCACCAACTGACCTTAGAACCTATAATTGACCAACTTGGCCATATAAAGTAGCAGTATGCTACACTCATTGAGACCAAACTCTCGAGATGGTTCCGGCTGCAAGTAAAGTTTTATAAACTGGAACTATGACCGATTGAGGAGGGTCAGTGATATTGAGAACCTCTAGAACCCGGTTACTATTACTAGGACTGGTTGAACCAACTGAACTGAAAGAGGGTAGTACCTAAACTCCATGCCAGCATGAAATTTAAGGGCTATTGTGTGACTTGTTTTCCCTTACCATGCTTGCCATCTGTGATAACTATGGTGTGTTCTTATCATGACATCATGCATCATAACATCGCATGCATATTTCATTAGAATAACCATTTCAAAGACCGAGGGGATTCATCTTTGTTCTATTTTGTAGATCATGGCTTCTATGCGCAGAAACACCATTTGGATCAAGTTTGTGCAGGTCCCTGCTCAGCTTAGAGAGTTGGCTTCAAAAGTTCCTGATACTTCTTCCTTTGTTAGAAGACATGGTCATCTCCTAAGCCTGGTCACTTCCAAGTTGGATGAGCAAATAATGATTGTGTTGTTCCAGTTCTTTGATCCATTGCATCACTGTTTCACCTTCTCGGACTATCAGTTGGTCCCTTCTTTGGAGGAGTTCTCTGATTTACTTGGCATATCTATTCTAGAGCAGACACCCTTTACAGGTTTAGAGATGGCTCCTAAGCCAGAGGATATTGCTTCATCCCTCCATCTGACAAAGGCTGATGTAGTATCTAATTGGGAGACTCAGAGTGGTGAGAAAGGTTTCTTGGATAAGTTTTTGATTAATAAAGCTCAACAGTTCTGGGATAGCTTGGACTTTCAAGCATTTGAAGACATCTTAGCTCTCCTCATCTATGGCTTGGTTTTGTTCCCAAATTCATATTCTTTTGTCGATGTGAACGCAATCAAGATTTTCATGTCTCGTAATCCAGTGCCCACTCTTCTAGGTGACATCATGCATACTCTCTATGTCCATACTGTTCGAAAAAGAGGGACTTTCATGTGCTGTGCACCATTGTTGGAGAGGTGATTTATTTCTCACCTCCCAAAATCTGTATTGAAGAATGAGGAAGGTATGGGTTGGGCTTACAGAATCATGTCCCTTGCTCATACGGACATCCTTTGGAGTACTAAAGATATATAAAAGATAGCTGTCATTGATCGGTGTGGGGAATACCCCAATGTCCCATTGCTTGGAATTAGAGAAGGGATAACCTATAATCCTTGTTTGGCCTTACGACAGTTTGGACGAGCTCGAAAGGACGGTCCTCATGAGTTGCTTCTTCCAGACATTGTCTTTGACTTCCAGGGGGATGTCGAAGTGCATCGCTGCAGGTTTATACGAGCTTGGGACAGGGTGAACATGTCTGATCCACATGAGCTAGGAATGAATACTTCTCTCCCGATGCCACCATATGTCCAGTGGGTTCGAGCCCGTGATCAAAAGCCGAGGATACCATATGAAGCTGTCTTTCCAGTGATTGTGGAGCATACTGATGAAGAAGGTGTTCCTTTTACGATCATCCATCCTCACATGCCTACTGATCTGGGGGCATTGAAGAGGTCCTGGATCCAGCTAAGGGAGGAAATGGATACCTACAGAGAGAAGTATCATGAGCAGGAACGAAATATCCTGAAGCTTACAAGGCAGCTGGAGAATGAGAGGGTCCTCAACGATTATGTCAGCACAAAGGGAAAACAACCATGGGAGCGCTGATGTCTTTTATTGTTTCTAGTTTAGATTTGCTTTTCAGTTTTTCTTTTGTAATGCCTTAAAGGCATTTGCTAAACATTGTTTCAAGTTTTAATCTAATAAAAGTGTGTTTCATTTTGGTTTAAAAATTTGAATCTCCCTAAGCCTTTGAAATCATTTCATACGCATTCCATTCCCATGCATCTCATTACAGGTACCCTTACAGGTTTCTCATCTTCTTCGCTGTTTATTTCAGCAATCATGTCTTCTGAAACATCTACTGATCAAGCCATCAAGGCTCTGCAAGCTCAGAATGCTCAGTTCCAGGAGATGTTCCTAAATTTGGCCAAGAGTCAACAAGATCTGAAGACTCTTATCTTGAAGGACAAGAAGAAGAAGAAGAAGAAGAAGAAGAGGACAGTCCTCCTGAATATGGGTCACAGGTTTGGAAACAGGCTGCGAGAAGAAGTTGATTTGTCCCACTCATCTGGAGGGGGAGAGAATCAAGAGGAAAGGAAGGGTCCTAACCTTGTTGTTTCTGACGATGACACAGATTTTGATGAAGACCAGTATCCTCCTACTGAGGATAGGTATAAGCAACTCGAAGACCGGTTAAGCGCAATGGAGATCCAGAAAGTCCCTGGGTTGGACTTCGGAGAGTTGGGCTTGGCATCTGGGGTGGTGATCCCACACAAGTTAAAGGCTTATGTCTTTGTTAAGTACGACGAGGCATCTTGTCCAAAGTTGCACCTCCGCTCGTATGTCAGAAAGATTCAGCCATATATTGTTGATAGGAACCTTTGGATTCATTTCTTTCAAGATAGTCTGTCATGGACTCAACTTGAATGGTTCTACCAACTGGAAGGAGCTAACGTTCGTAACTGGGAAGACCTTGCTGCTGCTTTTTACAAGCAATACCAGTATAATGTCGACCTTGCTCCTACGCGTACTCAACTTTAGAGTATGTTTATGGGTACAGGCGAAGGCTTTAAGGACTACACTCAGAAATGGAGAGATCTTGCTGGAAGAGTACAGCTCCCGCTGGCTGATATGGAGTTGGTGGACATGTTTCTTTGGACTTTGTCTGGTCCGTATTTCAATCATTTGATCAGAAGTTCATCGTCTGGGTTTACTGAATTGATTATGACTGGGGAGAGAGTTGAGGCTGGTATCAAGAGCGGCAAGATACAGAAGGGTGCTTCGTCAAGTACAGAGAAGAAACCCTTCAAGAAGGAGTCTAGTGCGGTTTACAGCTCAAGGATCCAAAATCGACCTGAGCGCCGCCAAGCAGTTAATGCGGTAGTTATATCAAGACCTGCTGGTGCCCCACAACAAAGAACGGGGAGACTGCAAAGGCAGTTTACTCGGCTCAGTATGACCCTATCTCAAATTCTGCCGCAACTGCTAAAAACCAACTTGGTGATTCCAAAGGAGGCTCCAAAGAATCCCAATACTACATCACCACTATATAATCCAAACGCCCGCTGTGCTTATTACTCTGATAGCCCAGGGCATGATACCAATAACTGCTGGGCTTTGAAGAATAAAATGTAGGATCTGATTGATGCTAAGGAGAATGAGTTTGAAGCGCCGAAAAAGCCTAATGTTGTGACTGCTCCTATGCCCAAGCATGGAGTGAATGTTGTAGACGATGATTCATTTGTAACTTATGTGGAAGACATTTCCACTCTGTTGATGACCGTGAAGAAGAACATGTTGTTGGCCGATTTATTTCCGGGTTGTGGCGAAGGTTGCCACCTGTGTTCCATCCTACCTGCTGGTTTCCATCTATTGAAGTCAGGTGTCCAACGCCTGATGGATAACAAAGAAATCTTGTTCAAGAAAACTTTGGTTCCGTTGTTTCCTGTTGAAGATGTTTCTATAATCACCATTTTCGCTAATTCTTCCAAGGCTTCCTCGAGAAAGCATGTTAGGATTACATCTGTTCTGAGAGTTGCTCCATTGATCATTATTGTTCCTGGTTCGATCCCTTACACTTCGGATAAGGTCGTCCTGTGGCATTATGGGGCCGATGTGTATTGTTATGGGATAAAACAATACTTGAAGATTGAAGAGGCTGATACTGATGTCAGCAATATTGTTGGGTCTAGCAAAGTCACCAGAAGTGGAAGACTTTTCTCTCCTGATATTTCTCCTCCAACTGTTCGAAAGCCTATTGTTATTACACTTTCTAGTACACCTGCTGTTGTTCTAATTCCCACTCCAGTTGTCACCCCTGTCGCCGAATCATCTTACGCTCGGGGCAAAGAGATCACCGGTGAGGCTTCCAGGACGGAGGCACCGAAGAAAGTTTATGTTGAGACCTCTAGGTAGGAGATAGAGGAAATTTTGAAGATCATCAAAAAGAGTGACTATAACGTAGTCAAGCAGCTGGGGAAAACCCCGTCGAAGATCTCCATGTTATCTTTATTGTTGTGCTCAGAAGCCCATGCTAAGGCCCCGATTACTTTCCTTAAAACTGCGCATGTGCCGCAGGAGACATCTGCTGATCAATTCAAGGACTGTGTGGCTAGCTTGACCGCTGACAACGAGTTGGGTTTCTCTGATGCAGATTTTACTGCCAAGGGAAAGAATCGCAATGATGCTCTGCACGTCTCGATTGAGTGTAAGGGCACTACTCTGGCCCACGTGCTGGTGGATACTGGGTCCTCGTTAAATGTTTTACCCAAGAAAGCATTAGATCGGTTGTGTTGTACCCCAAAATTTGCCCTCTCATTTTCTCAATATTTTCTCATCACAAGACCCTTGGAGCTCAAGATCCAGTTAGGGTTTCCTCTGCTCAAGACTTCTCCTTGCACTGTTGAACCAAATCAGGGTTTGTGTTTGCACAAAGATATTTTGACCTAAAATGCCTAAGATGACTTTCATGCTTCATGTTGGACTCCCAAGTTTATCCATACCAAGTTTTAAGTCTTGATTCCAAATTTTTGCTCAGTCAATTGGATAGTTGACCTAGAAATCAACTATATTGGGGAAAAAGTCAACTGTGGCCAATTGACAGTCAAATCTCATGAAAATTGACCCACATCAACATTATGAACTCACATGGACCATTTGATCAAGTTTGGATCACAATTCCACAAGAAATTTGATCAGATCACCAAAAGGGCAAAATGGTCATTTTTAGGGTTTTGACTGCACAAAGGCAATTTTTGACTGTTTGACCTAGCCAATGGCAAACCAAACTCACATATGGACTCAAGGACCCCATGGAATTGTCTTGACATACTCGACAAGTTCAAAAGATCCCAATGCACAAGATTGACAGTTGAATTTCCCAGTCAATTGATCAATTTTGACTGTATACTGAAAAGTCAAACTTTGACTTTTTGGTCAAAATCAAGTGTCAAGATTCATTTTTCATCAAAACATGCCAAATCATGAAACTTGTTCATCAAGAAATCAAGAATTGCAAATTAGGGTTTGAAATGAAGATTTTTCATAACTTATAATTTTTCTAAATTATGAAAAAACCCTAATTTTTTTCTAACTTTGTCCCACTTTCTCACCAAGATTCATTTGGATTCAAGGAAAAGTCAAAACATGAAAGTTGTAGTCCATTGCAAAATCTACAACTTTGATTCACAAAGTTTCCTCAAAAGAAGCTTGTATCTCAAGTCACAATTTTTGGAACAAGGGTACCAAACTATTCCTAAATTCAAGACCATTTTTCACATACTTCCACTTGGAATTTAAATTTGCGTTTCAAATATGGATTGTAGTACACATTCCAAGCTTTCCAAAATGTCCAATAACTCATCAAACAACCTTATGGTTAGGGAGAATCGAATTTGGCAAGTTGGGAAAAAGTCACTTTGTTTATGGCCAAGTTACATGTTCATACATCTAGGCCATTTTGAAATCAGCTTGCATTCTTTGATTACAGGTCCTATATCTCATTTGCACTCAATAATTTAATGCATATCCCTTGTGCCAAGACCTTATTTTGTGTGTTCAGACATTATATGCAAGATTAAGCCATTTTTAGATAAAGCATTTTTGCCATTTTTGAAAAGAAGTGCTTTATGTCAATTTGTAAATCAAGAAGGTACAAAGAAAATCTCTAAGGCACAAGTTATTAGACTAATCCCACTGATCAAGGAGAGATTATGCAGCATGCTAGAGGGGCCTGTACAAGCCTAAAACACCAACTTGCCATTTCTTGCTTAAGTTAGAAGTAACTTGGCATAACAAACAGAACTTCACATTCCTGTCAAGGCAAGCTTAAGAAAAGATTGCAAACAAATTCCATACATCCTAACTGAGATAGAACACGAGCCAACCATTTCCAACACCCTCTCAAACACAGAATCACCATAAAACTGCAAAAACAGGGCTTAGGCTGCAGTTGGATTCCCACAACTCATTTCCATCGTGCACTTCCATCCAAACCACTTCAAACACTTTCCCTACCATCCATACAAACTGTCCAAAGCATTGGAAGCAGACTGTAACACCTCTAACCAACATCACCATTTTCATTTTTCTGTTTTGCAGGAGGAGTTCTATAGCTCGATTCAGCTAGTTTCAAAGCAAACTAAAGGTTGGAGAAGCATCCCTGAACTTCAAGCAAGCTATTCCAATCATCACCTTGCACTGAAAGTACCTCCATTGCCAGATACGATTCAAGCTGAACAGGTAAGTTCATGGATTTTATCTCCCTATCCAGGCATTATTAGCTCTAGGTTTGTGAATGAAAAATGTTCTACTCATGCCCCTGAAGCTGTACATATCTTTACTTTCCATTTATTTTGCATGTGCTATGAGAATTTAAGGTCTGAACATTGATGGAAACTTAGGTCAAGAATTAGGGATGGAGAAATTCTCTCTCATCTTAGAGAGTTAAGTCAAGTTCTTTATATGTCTGGATTCGTCTTTTAATGCTCTACATTTTTCATGTTGTGAGTTTTGCTTGAAAGTCCAGGAATCTGGAGATAGAAAACCCGCGTTTTTGTTCATGTTCAAACAGTCTGGAGGTTGAAGACAACCCTTTTGGGCTGGGCTTGGTTGTTTTTCCTATTTGCACCTCATTTCTACTTTTGCACCCCCTTGGCCCATTATGCTTATTTTTATGATTTTTTGACCTTTTCTTTTTTGTTCTGACTTATTTATTTTTTCTCTCATGATATTAAAAATATAAAAATTATTTTTTAAACCATTTTTGTATTTATTAGGCATTTATTTGTTTAAATGGGTATTTGTACATAAATAAATATATAGATATACTCTTATTCAAAATACTAAAAAATAATGCAAACATGTTTATTTTCTGATTTTATTTTATATTACCTCTTGAAAACATTTTACATAAAATATACTTTTTTTTAATAAATATTAAATAGTTTATTTTTGTATATATAATATATATTTAGTAAATAATATAAATACTTATATATTTATTAGTATATTTAGGAAAGAATATAAAAGTAATACATTTTTATTTTTTTTATTAATATTTGATCTCAAAAATTACTTTTTTTTACAAATATACTTCATTTTTATTTTATTTTTGTACATAATTAATAAAAATTGTATATATTAAATAATAAATACCTTTTATTTGCAAAATTAGGGTTTTGCCCTAAATACATAAAAACTCCAAAAATTAATACTTTTTATTTTGTTTATTTGACATATAAAAAACACTTTTTTCATACATATAAAAAACATTTTTTTTGCATCTTGCATATTTATTCCATTTTTATTTAATTATTGTATAATTCAATTTTGATGTAATAGTTAGGTTTAAATTCCTTGTCAAAATAGCCCCATTTCAACATTTGTACCCCCTTCCTATATATTGTGTTGTAATAACTTAGGAACTTTATTTTTTGCATTTTTAAAGCTTTCTAAATACACCATGCTAGAATTAGGGTTTGTATGCAAATCAATTAACCAAAATAGTTTGACCTAATTTCAAGATAAACAAGCATGAAAATGGACAACACTAATCACACTTGCACCCCTAGGGTATTCCACTTGTTGCCTTCAATAATGGGTCATATTGCATGTTAGGTCTCTTTGGGCAAAACAAATACAATTCCAATGATCATAGTCCCTCGATGACGCTTTCGAAAGTTGCCTAAAAAATGATCAAGTCCCTCCAAGGAAAAATTGCCCAAAGATACTTGGCACCATTGCAATTATGGCCTAAACGATGACCCGCGCCCGTCCCTTTCACATCCTAACACAAGATTGTCCACCAAATGCAATGGTGGAACAAAATTGTTAAAAGGGTTAAAAACATAGGAGAAATCTTTGAGAAATTTAGGAGTAGACAACCTCTTAGTTACTTGAATCAAACTTGCAAAACAAAACACTTGCCTATTTTCAAACCACACATCACTACACTTTCAAAACAACTTTAAAAAAAAAACATTGAAAACCTTTTCAAAAGACATACACCTTTGTATACATCCCAACATGGATCATTACAAAGGTTGCCACCACATTGGCTTCTTTTCAAAACATTTTCAAACCCACACACACAAAGCACCATTTCAAACAATTGAAAATTAAGACAAGTTGATCTAAGCAAGTAACTAAGAGCCCATGGATAACCATGGATAGAAAGGGTGCTAATACCTTCCCTTTCTATAATCTACTCCCCGAACCCAAGAAAACATCTCAAAGGTTTTTGCTGTGCTTTTTAAACCTTTCCATAGGATAAAATAAAAAGTCGGTGGCGACTCTTGCTCAACCGAAACATTTGCGAAAACAAACGCAAAACCTCAAGTTAGTTCTCCCACCGTATCACAGGCTGGATTGTGAAGGGTTGGTGCTAAAGCCAAGTAACATTGTGGTTAGGGCCTTTGACGGGTCCAAAAGGATGGTGCATGGAGAGGTGGATATCCCTATTAAGGTTGGCTCCCAGACTTTTGCGTCTATGTTCTATGTGATGGACATTCGACCAGCTTATTCTTGTTTACTGGGTCGCCCGTGGATTCATAAGGCTGGGGCAGTAACTTCTACGCTCCATCAGATGTTAAAATACCCAGTGAAGGGGAAAATTGTTACAGTACGAGGAGAAGAGGAGTACATGGTGAGCCACATTAACTCTTTTCGGTACATGGAGATGGATGGGGAGTTCATTGAAACCCCATGTCAAAACTTTGAAGAAGTCCCCTAGACTCTGGCGTCGACTTAAACTATTACTGAAGATCCTCCGATGAAGATGGCTTCCCTCAAGGATGCCCGGGCTGTTGTTGAAAAAGGTGGGTCTGCGAATTCGGCAAAACTCCCTGACTTTGCACACAAGACTGACAAGTTTGGTTTGGGTTTTACTGCAGAAGCTCAAAGGGCTGTTCGGCATGCGCGGATTGGAGGACCTCCCCTATTTATTAGTAATTCGGGAGTGAATGCAATTGAAGATGATGATGAAGAGTCTGAGTTTGACAGCTGGATTTACCCGACTACCGATGGTGGATTAAGCAATTAGACGACAAAGGACTTCGTGCCCATTTCTTTTATTGCATAGTAATAAGACTTTTGTTTTGAGTTTTTGTAACAGAAAATTTGAGACTTTTACGGCCCGGTGCCTTGCCCGAGACACCGTGGCTTTGTTTGTGAGGGCTTAACATTTGTCATTTCCATATATCATCAATAAAAGCATTGGACATTTTCTTGCATTATGAATTTTGTGCTCCCTGTCTTTTCTTTTCTATTTTGCAAAACAACTATTTTGTCTTACACACACTCACATATACAGGGCCACATCCACTCTGGATCCCAATGATAACGACTGTGTTACTGCCAGTTATGACTTCGAAAGTCCGATCAACCAAGTTGAGGATGAAGGTGAGAATGATTGTGAAGTGCCTGGGGAACTTGCTAGATTGTTGCTTCAGGAAGAGAGGGATATTCATCCGCATGAAGAGCCTGTGGAAACAGTAAATCTGGGTACAGACGAAGACAAGAAAGAGGTCAAGGTCGGTGCAAATCTGGAATCTAGTGTTAAGCAATGGTTGATTCAGATGCTGCGTGACTGTGTTGAGATCTTTGCCTGGTCTTATGAAGATATGCCTGGGTTGGATACTGATATTGTGGTTCACCGCTTGCCTACTAAATAAGATTGCCCTCCAGTGAAACAGAAATTCCGTCGAATGCGCCCAGAGATGTCTGAGAAATTCAAGGCTAAGGTTATGAAACAGTTTGATGTCGGCTTTCTAGCTGTTACTTCTTACCCATAGTGGGTTGCCAATGTGGTTCCGGTACCGAAGAAGGATGGTAAAGTTCGTATGTGTGTGGACTATAGGGATCTGAACAGGGAAAGCCCCAAGGATGATTTCCCTCTTCCTCATATCGACGTTCTGGTTGACAACATCGCACAGCATAAGGTCTTTTCCTTTATGGATGGTTTTTCCGGTTACAATCAGATTAAGATGGCTCCCGAAGACATGGAGAAGACAACGTTCGTCACACAGTGGGGTACCTTTTTCTACAAAGTCATGCCTTTCGGATTGAAGAATGTTGGGGAAACGTATCAGCGCACCATGGTCGCTTTGTTCCACGACATGATCCATCATGAGATTGAGGTATATGTTGATGACATGATTGCAAGGTCCCAAACTGAAGAAGAACATCTTGACCACCTTCAGAAGCTATTTGACAAGTTGAAGTTGTACAAGCTGAGGTTAAACCTGAACAAGTTCACCTTCGGGGTGAGGTCCGGTAAGCTGCTGGGTTTAGTCGTAAGTGATAAAGGTATTCAAGCGGATCCTGCAAAGGTGAAGGCTATACAAGAAATTCCAGCTCCCCGAACAGAAAAAGAAGTCAGAGGCTTTTTGGGACGGTTGAATTACATAGCTCGATTCATTTCACATTTGACTGCTACTTGTGAGCCAATCTTAAAGCTGCTGAAGAAAGATCAAGTGGTAAAATGGAATGATGAATGTCAAGCCGCTTTCGAAAGGATCAAGGAATATCTCGAAGAGCCACCTATTCTGATGCCTCCAGTTGAAGGAAGACCTTTGATCTTATACTTAACAGTACTCGACAATTCAATGGGGTGTGTGTTGGGGCAGCATGACGAGTCTGGCCGAAAAGAGCATGCTATTTATTACCTTAGCAAAAATTTTACCGACTGCGAGACCCGATACTCGTTGCTTGAGAAAACTTTCCACGCTTTGGCATGGGCTGCTCGCCGGCTGAGACAGTATATGCTGACTCATACTACTCTATTGATATCAAAGATGGATCCAATCAAGTATATCTTCGAGAAGCTTGCCTTGTGCGGAAGAATAGCAAGGTGGCAGATGATCTTGACTGAGTATGACATCCAGTACACGACCTAAAAGGCAATTTAGGGAAGTGCGTTGGCAGATCATTTGGCACATCAGGCAGTGGACGATTACCAGTCTATGAACTTCGAATTCTCGGATGAGAACATCATGTTGGTGACCGACTGTGAAGAACCTGGACCAGATGAAGGACCTGAGGAGGGATCCCGATGGTCTATGTACTTTGATGGAGCTTCAAACGCTTTGGGTAATGGCATTGGCGCCGTGATCATATATCCTGAAGGCTTTCATACTCTGTTTACCACCTGACTATGTTTCAACTGCACCAACAATATGGCGGAGTATAAAGTGTGCATCATGGGTCTTCGAGCAGCAATTGACATAAGGATTAAGTTCTTAAGTGTATTCGGAGATTCGGCTCTCGTGATCAGTCAGATCAAAGGCGAGTGGGATACGAAGCATCCAAATCTTATTCCTTACAAAGAGTATTGACATTGCTTCCACACTTCGAGGAGATAACCTTTGAACACTTCCCTAGAGAGGAGAATCATTTAGCGGACGTGCTGGCTAAAATGTCTTCTATGTTCAAGGTCAGGTAGGACAACGAGGCCCCCCAGATTACCATTGAAAGGTTGGACGAACCTGCACATTGCTGCGACATTGAGACTGAAGAGGTAGAAAATAAACCCTGGTTTCACGAGGTAAAGAGGTATCTTGAGGCTCAGCAGTATCCCGAGGGTGCATCTGTTAATGATAAGAAGTTTCTGAGGAGGTTCGCGACGAAGTTCTTCATCAGTAATGATATCCTTTACAAGCGTAAGCATGATTCAACCTTACTGTGATGTGTGGATAAGAACGAAGCAGAAAGGATCATGGCAGAGTTGCATGAAGGCACTTTCGAAACTCATTCCAGTGGACACACCATGGCAAAGAAAATCCTACAGGCAGAATATTATTGGTCCACAATGGAAGCTGATTGTTATCAGCATTCTCGGACCTGTCATAAGTTCCAAGTCTATGCTGATAAGGTGCACATACCTCCAGTTCCGCTGAATGTTTTGACAGCTCTGTGGCCTTTTGCAATGTGGGGCATCGACATGATCGGCGAGATCAGACCTACTACGTCCAACAGGCATCGTTTTATCCTGGTAGCTATCGATTACTTCACGAAGTGGGTTGAGGCAGCTTCTTTTGCTACTGTAACCAATAATGTCGTGGCACAATTTATTCGGCACAATCTAATCTGTCGATACGGCGTACCAGAGAGGATCATTACTGACAATGGTACAAATCTCAACAATTCAATGATCACCGAGCTCTGCAAGCAGTTCAAAATACATCATCACAACTCTTCTCTCTACCGGCCGAAGATGAATGGGGCTGTTGAAGCGGCTAATAAAAACATCAAGAAGATCGTGCAGAAGATGACGGTGACATACAAAGACTGGCACGAGATGTTACCATTTGCTCTTCATGGGTACCGTACCTCAGCGTGGACGTCAACGGGAGAAACCCCCTATTCCTTGGTATATGGTATGGAGGCAGTCTTGCCCATTGAAGTTCAGATACCCTCTCTTCAGATTATGAAGGATGCAGGATTGAATGAAGATGACTGGATCCAGACCCGGCTTGATCAGCTGAACTTAATCTCCGAAAAGAGACTTACTGCTATTTGTCATGGTCAGACGTATCAAAAACGAATGATCAAGGCATTTAACAAGAAAGTCAGATGACAAGAGTATCAAGTTAGGGATCTGGTGATCAAACGCATCATCCTACCACAAGGTGATCCCAGGGGAAAATGGACCCCTACTTACGAAGGGCCATTTATGGTTAAGAACATTTTCTCAAGAGGAGCCATGATTCTAACCACCCTGGATAGTGACGACCTTCCTCACCCAGTCAATGCAGACATAGTGAAAAGATACTACGTGTGATCGGTGGAAATAGAACTGACTGTTTTTAAGCTGGTTCGCGAAATGTCGCGGTAAGCAAGAGTCGCCACCGTCTTTTATGTTCTCCAACAAGGAAAGGACAAAAGCACAACAAAATTCCTTTTCGAGATATCTCTCGGTTCAGGAGGTAGATTTATAGAAAGGGAAGGTGTTAGCACCCTTTCTATCCGTGGTTATCCACGGGCTCTTAGGTACTTGCTCTTATGTTTTCAAAAGATGTTTGCTTTTCAAGTGTGTGTGGGTTTTGAAAAAGTTTCGTTTAAAAAATTTCTAAGTAACTCGTGTATCTGTCCTCAAGAGTGTATGAAAAATTTTGTTTGAAAACTTTTGAAAAGTGTCAGTGCGAAAAGTTGTTTTTGTTTTTTGAGAGAGCAAGTACCCAGGAGAATCTACCTACTCTAAGGAATTAGGCTGTGTAAGAGTCGTTTAGATAGTGCTATCCCACCATTGAGAAGTAGGTAGCACCATCGTTGGAGTTATTCGGGTCAATTCGATTAAGGGACAATGTGGTCACCGAAGCAATGGTAGGACACCTTAGAAGTAACCCTAATGTCCTAGATCCTTTTTTATCCGAGGCAACCGTTTTGAGGCAACAAGATCTTTTAGACAGGAGGGCGACCTCTAAAACACCCTATACTTGACGACCACGTTCGAGGCAACCAGTGAGGCGTACCCTAGGAGTGGCATGTGCTTGTGTGTTGTTTTCATGTTATATTATCTTGTACATGTATCATGGTGATCTACGAGTTGTTTTTTAATTTTCATACAAATCTTCCATGCATATTAACAGTTAAGAGTGCGGAAAATAAATTGCGGAAATATGAATCTACGCTATTACAAGGTGCGGGTCTATACATCGCCAAAAACAAAACCCGTTTTGGAAAATAAATGCGGAAAGTAAAAGAAAGCGGTAAATCCTAATTAACTATTACATCCTTTGAGCAGATACATAAATAATCAAAATAAGAATAATGTGCGAAAAGAAATTAAATCTGGAAAGTCTTAGGGTTTTGACCCTTTTGAGAAATAAAGAAATTTTGGTCCTTTTTTGTAATTTAATTAAAATATTAAACCTAGTACTAATTAATTATTTAATTAAAAAGAAAAAAAAATGTTTTTTGTGTTTTTTAAGTCTTTAATGAAAATAAAATAATAGGAATTAAAAAGTTAGTAAACAAAACCCTAATTCTAAACTAATTTTATTTATTGTAAAAAATGTCAAAATTACCTAATTAAAACTAAGTCAATTTGGTTAGTATTTATTTATAAAAATAATAGTTAATAGTAAAAATAATAAATAATAAAAATATTTACAATTTTTTTGATCTCTGAATTTATTATAAAAAATTAGTTTGTTGGTTAATAATAATAATGATTATAATTAAAAGAATTAAAAGAAAAAAAGAAAATAAAAAAACATAGCAAACCAGGGGGGTGTTGATGGACCCAATGGAGGTTTAGTTTAGAAATTCTGGCCCAATAGCACAAAGCCCTTGTTGACTTCTGGAATCAGGTGCATGTTCATTGACTAGAGAACACCATAATCTTCATCTCTGGCCCTTGGATGTATGCTTGTAGACACATGGCACATGGATGCCTGGAGCGCATGGTGGAACGCGTTTAGGAAGCTGCATGTGAATTTATTAGAAAAAAGATGAACAAAGGTTTGGGGGACCTGGGAATCGAACCCAGGTCCCAATGGTTGCCAGACATGTCATCATCCACTGAGCCAAGCGCTTGTCTTTGTTAATATAATGGACAAGAAAAATAATGTATAAAAAATCAATTATTCTGGAAACCAAGAAAAAGTGCGCCATATTTTTGAACGGACCAACCACGCGTGAACACGTCCTTCATCTTCTTCGTTTTCCTGTAACAAAAACAATCAAATAGCGGGGGTTTTAACCCCCACAAAATGCAACCACAGAAAATAGCGATTAGGCGTACAGTACATATAAATAGGGCGCGATGGTTGGGTTGAGTTCGTCTGGCCTTGACGAATTCAACCATATGCGTTATGAGGTCCAATTTTGCTTATGCTGTAAAGCCCTAATCTGAGAGCTCTGAAACCCTAGATTTCATTAATGGTGTTTTGCAATTCTGGGCATTATAATGCAATTATTGTGTACCAAAAGCTTCGTCCAATCCCTATGAATACAAAACAATCAACAAAACACATTAATGATGCATGAATCAGGATATGCGATTATGAAAAAATTTCCAAACCGTGAGACTGTTATCTTTGGATTCTTTGAGTGTTAGCGCTTGATTTTGATTGCAACGTGTTCCTGGGAATGTTGGCAATGTGTTTGAATCGTTCTAAGCCTTTGAAAGGGCCTGGAAGGTGGAATTCAGTTTTTAATTTTCTTGGGTTTTTTTTCAATATGGTAATGGTGTTTTTGCAGCAGCTTGCACGTTCACAGCATTAGGGTTAGCTTTAGTATTTGTAGTATGATGGATTTAGGTTATAATCTTGTCAAAGAATCCATGGAATAATGTTTTGCATCTTTGATTTCCAATCAAATATTTTTGCATCTTTTGATTGAGAAAACTTGCCAATTTTGGATATTCTTGTCTCTTTGATTGGAAAACGAGATCTCCAGCATGTGTTGAGTTTATTTGCTCCACAAAAGATTTGAAAAACATATCTTGGCATTTTCCTACAATTAAATCAATTAAATGAATTAATAATCATTTAAAAATCCAAATAATTAATTAAAAATAATAAAATAAATCAATTTAAGCTCAATGGGTCGTGCATAGGCCTTGGACAAAGTTTCAAGAAGGAATTTGAGGCCCATTAGCAAAAATGAAGTGTTTTGAGCAAAGTTGACTTTTGCAAGTTCCCAAATATTTCCCAACTTCTCCAATTCATATCTTGCTCAATTTGGATCCTATGAACATGTTCTTTGACATTTTGGAAATTTCTTGAAGTCCTCTAACCAATGGCTTTGGTCCCATGTCATTTTGATTTACCAATCTCAAGTTATGGTCTTTGACTTAAAATGCCTTTTTGTTGACTTTTGAAATTGACCTATAATGTAGAAATTGATAACTTTTTGTGAGAGCATTTATTGGACTTGGAATGTGAAGATGAGTCGTAGGAAATGTCATCCCCTTCAAAATGAGCATTGGATGGGATTTTTATTATGAACCATGACAAAGTTATGCCCTGGTCAAGTTATAGTTGACTTTTTAACTGTCCAAAAATAGCAACTTTTTGCATCTTGATAATTTTTGAGCCATGCTTGTGGAATCATGATCAAGACTTGATCAAATTATGATTGTGGCTTCAAAATAAGATGTTGACCAAAATTTTTGACTTTTGACTGTAAAATGACCATTTTGCCCCTGCAGTTGACTGTGAAGCAAATGGGGCTTTTGACTGTGCAACTTGACCCTGTGAGCCTTGAAGCTTGGCATGTAGATGCTTGACAATGTGTATAGGCCTATGGGACTTGATTGAGCCCTTGAAAACCTCAACTTCATTGAAGGAACCAAAACCCTAATTTTGACTGGCTTAGGAGGATGTTTGACTGCACAATCCTTGAGGAATCTTGAAGCATTTGAAGATTGATCTTGACAAATCTTGAAGAATATGGGAGGGAAAATTTTGGGGTACAACAGTTGCCCCTGTTCAATCTTCTTAGTCCTGATGATGTAGATTGGCTTGTGTGCCTTTCGTGATCCAAAGGTGGAAGATGATTGAACACTAGAGTGCCCAGGAATTTGCACTCACATAGTAGAATACCAGCAACGTGATGTCGGGAATGGGCTTACAGATGCCATTTAGAGAGATGGTGGATAGGAGGATGGGCTTATAGATGCCATCTGGAGATGTGACAGAACCTTGTCGGGAATGGGCTTATAGATACCATTTGGAAATGTCATGGATAGTTGTGAAGATGGGCTTATAGATGCCATCAGAAGGTGTCAATCGCGTAAGAGATTCCTTAGCGAGAACTTGCGTACTTGAGAAAGAAAGATGGTTTCCTGGCCTGTTACAGGTGTTGATCTTCAAACTCTTCATGTAGATATGCCCTGGCTGGATACAGGTATCGAATCCACAATCAATTACTCACAGATATGCCCTGGCTAGATACAGGAATCAAATCCGGAACTTCAAAAGGTTGCTTACGGACGTTCCCTGGCTGAATACAGCTATCGAATCTACAAACAAATCACTCACAGATGTGCCCTGGCTAGATACAGGAATCGAATCTGGAATTGGTCGTCTACAGATATGCCCTGGCTGGATACAGGTATCGAATCTCTAAACTCTTCATGCAGATATGCCCTGGATGGATACAGGTATCGAATCTACAATCAGTTACTCACAGATATGCCCTGGCTAGATACAGGAATCGAATCTGGAATTAGTCGTCTACAGATATGCCCTGGCTGGATACAGGTATCGAATCTCTAAATTCTTCATGCAGATATGCCCTGGCTGGATACAGGTATCGAATCTACAATCAGTTACTCACAGATATGCCCTGGCTAGATACAGGAATCGAATCTAGAATTAGTTGTCTACAGATATGACCTGGCTGGATACAGGAATCGAATCTCTAAACTCTTCATGCAGACATGCCCTGGCTGGATACAGGTGTCGAATCTACAATCAGTCACTCACAGATATGCCCTGGCTAGATACAGGTATCGAATCTGGAATTGCGACGGTTGATAGTAATCATCTTTGGATTGACCTTTTTCCTGAAAAGGCAAAACATCAGTTGTATGCAATGTCATGATGTATGAAATGCATGATGTCATGATGCTCAAAATGAGATAGTGTTGTATGCACTTTATCTTGTATGTAAGCAGGATGTATGAAATATGAAATTTCTATGAATGTATTTTCGTCTAGGAAAATAAATCCTTGACGAATGTCGGGAGCTTGTTAAATCCTGGGTTGATGTTTGAAGAGTAGAGTTCTTCATTTCCGCTGGGGATGATGGTTGCAAGAATAAACCGGTAGGAGAAGACGACTCCGTTGGGGAATAAACTTATTGAAGAGATTACTCTATGGGGAATTACTCTATGGGGAGAGATACTTCATTGAGATTTTGATGAGAACTTCGCTGGGGATTCCGTTGATAAGTTATGTTGAAGGATTCGATGAACCCCGCTGGGGGGTAGGAAGAACTTCACCGAGGACGATCTTTCCGTTGCAATTAGCTGAGGATAACCCAGTTATAGGCTCTGGTGGGGAATAACCTTTGAATAAAGCCGGGGAGATGCGTTCGTACTCTACAGGGACAAGCTTCCAGAATCTACTGGGGATAAGCTTCCAGAATCTACTGGGGAGATTGATTCAACTTTCCTGGGGAAACTTTTGGACTGTACTGGGGAAGTGGCTCCACTGGGGTGTCTTGTATTCCGCCGGGGAACAATCTTATATTAAGACTGCCGGGGATGCTTGCTTAGGAACATTTGTATACTCCGCTGGGGAATATTGAGATTTTCTGGGGATATCCAACTTCCTTAAGGCTGACAGTAGACTAACTCTGCTTGGGGAGAGTGTTGCTGACTTGCTGAGGATACTGTGCCTTTTCGGGGCTGAGGGGAGACCAACTCTGCTCGGAGGAGAGTATTGTTGAACCCTGTCTTACTCTGCGGGGAGTGAAGGTATCTTGGTCATTCTTCAGCCGAACTTACCTTGGTACCTTGGTGGACAGAGCAACTAGATCGCTTAGACAACTCATTATTGCCCCTGTTTCTAATGTCACCTGTAATTAGTCCTTTGTTTCGCACGCAAATATTTATGAGTTAGCAATTAATGTCAAATGCATATATCAAAAATGAACATTGTACGTTCTTCACAAGACAAAACCAGAAAAAGGAAAAACAAATGGCAATTTGGCTGGAAAAAGTGAATTTATATTGATTTTTGAATTTTTTTCCTGAAAATAGACGTTTATGTACAAGAGGCTGACTTCCTAGTAAGAGAACACCGCCGAACAACAAAGTTTATACAATTTTGTGAAAAGAAAACAAAACAGCTATGTGAAAAGAATAATCCCACTGGGTTTCAACTCTGATATCATCTTTATGTCTCCAAGCGTCTCATCACTTTGCTGCTTAGTTAAAGATGAAGCTGACTGATTGATGCCGTCTGAACCTGATAGTTGATACCGGATTCTGGATGCAAGGTGATCCAATGAGACATAGTATTACACTTTATCCTTAATTTTTTCCTGGACCGCCCTTTCGGGTTTTCAGTCCACCGAGATACCCATTTTTGCCCAAGCCGCCTTTTCAGGTTTTCGACTTGCCGGGTGTACATATTTTTTCATTTCATCCCTTATTTTTGCCCGAACCCTTTTGGTTCACCGGGAAGCCCTTATTTTTGCCTAGGTATTTCAACCTAGCGGGTCTTTTATTCATGCGTAGTATCTTTTTACTATGTCTGCATTGGCGGGGTGAGGAAGCTCGTCACCATCCATGGTGGTTAGAATCATAGCTCCTCCTGAGAAGATATGTTTAACCACAAATGGCCCTTCGTACGTAGGGGTCCATTTTCCCCTGGGATCACTTTGAGGAAGAATGATGCGCTTGATTACCAGGTCTCCTACTTGATACTCTTGTCATCTGACTTTCTTGTTAAATGCCATGATCATCCGTTTTTGGTACGTCTGACCATGATAAATAGCAGTGAGTCTCTTTTCGTCAATTAGGTTTAATTGATCAAGTCGAGTCTGGATCCAATCATCTTCGCTCAAACCTGCATCCTTCATTATCTGGAGAGAGGGTATCTGGACTTCAATAGGCAAGACTGCCTCCATGCCATAGACCAAGGAAAAGGGAGTTGCCCCTGTTGACGTCCATGCTGAGGTACGGTACCCGTGAAGAGCAAACGGTAACATCTTGTGCCAATCTTTGTAGATCACTGTCATCTTCTGCACAATCTTCTTTATATTCTTATTAGCTGCTTCTACAGCCCCATTCATCTTCAGCCGGTAAGGAGAAGAGTTGTGGTGCTGTATCTTGAATTGCTCGCAAAGCTCAGTGATCATCTTGTTGTTAAGATTGGTACCATTGTCCGAATGATCCTTTCCGGGACGCCGTATCGACAGATCAGGTTATGCCGAATGAACCGTGCCACGACGTTCTTGGTTACCGTAGCGCAGGAAGCTGCTTCAACCCACTTCGTGAAGTAATCAATCGCTACCAGGATGAAGCGATGCCCGTTGGATGCCGTAGGTATGATCTCGCCGATCATATCAATGCCCCACATTGCAAAAGGCCAAGGTGCTTTCAAAACATTCAGAGGAACTGGAGGAATGTGCACCTTGTCAGCATAGATCTGGCATTTGTGACATGTCCGAGAATGTTGGTAACAGTCGGCTTCCATTGTGGACCAGAAATATCCTGCCCGAAGGATTTTCTTTGCCATGGTATGTCCACTGGAATGTGTTCCGAAGGTACCCTCATGTAGCTCTGCCATGATCCTTTCTGCTTCAGTCTTATCCACACAACGCAGTAAGGTTGAATCGTGGTTTCGCTTGTACAGAATGCCGTTGCTGAGGAAGAACTTTGCCGCGAACCTTCTCAGAAACTTCTTGTCGTTAACGGATGCACCCTCGGGGTATTCTTGAGTTTCCAAGTACCTCTTCACATCATGATACCAAGGTTTTTCAGTTACCTCTTCAGCCTCAAGATCACAATAATATGCAGGTTCATCCAACTTCTAGATAATGATCCGGGGAGCCTCGTTGTCCCATTTAACTTTGAACATGGAAGACATCGTAGATAGCGCGTCCGCCAACTGATTCTCCTCTCTTGGGAAGTGTTCAAAAGTTATCTCTTCGAAGTGGGGGATCAATGTCAACACATACTCTTTGTAAGGAATAATATTTGGGTGTTTCATATCCCACTCGCCTTTGATCTGGCTGATCACGAGAGTGGAATCTCCGAAGACACTCAGAAACTTGATCCTTAAGTCAATTGCAGCTTGAAGACCCATGATACATGCTTCATACTCTGCCATGGTGTTGGTGCAGTTGAAACATAGCCGGGAGGTCAGTGGAGTATGAGTGCCTTTTGGGGATATGATTACAGCGCCAATACTGTTACCCAAAGCGTTTGAGGCTCCCTCAAAGTGCATAGACCATCGGGATCCTTCCTCAGGTCCTTCATCCGGTCCAGGTACTTCGCAATCAGTCACTACCATGATGTTCTCGTTTGGAAATTCAAAGTTCATAGACTGGTAGTCATCCACTGCCTGGTGTGCCAAATGGTCTGCCAATATACTTCCCTTGATTGCTTTCTGAGTCGTGTACTAGATGTCGTATTCCGTCAAGATCATCTGCCATCTTGCTATTCTTCCGAACAAGGCGGGCTTTTCGAATATGTACTTGATAGGATCCATTTTTGAAATCAACAGAGTAGTGTGAGTCAACATATACTGTCTCAGCCGGCGAGCAGCCCATACCAAAATGCAGCAAGTTTTCTCGAGCAGCAAGTATCGGGTCTCACAGTCGGTAAACTTTTTTCTAAGGTAATAAATGGCGTGCTCTTTTCGGCCAGACTCGTCATGCTGCCCCAGCACACACCCCATTGAGCTGCCAAGTACTGTCAAGTATAGTATTAGAGGTCTCCCTTCAACCGGTGGCATAAGAATGGGTGGCTCTTGGAGATACTCTTTGATTCTATCGAAAGTGGCCTGACATTCATCGTTCCAACGTACCACTTGATCTTTCTTCAGTAGCTTGAAGATTGGTTCACAGGTAGCAGTTAGATGTGAGATGAATCGGGCAATGTAGTTCAGTCGTCCTAGAAAGCCTCTGACTTCTTTCTCTGTCTTGGGAACTGGCATTTCTTGTATGGCTTTCACTTTGGCAGGGTCCACTTGAATACCTTTGTCGCTCACGACGAAACCTAGCAGTTTTCCAGATCTCACCCCAAAGGTGCACTTGTTTGGGTTCAACCTCAGCTTGTACAACTTCAGACGGTCAAACAGCTTATGTAGATGGTCAAGGTGTTCCTCTTCATTTTGAGACCTTGCAATCATATCATCGACATACACTTCGATCTCATGATGGATCATATCATGAAACAAAGCAACCATGGCACGTTGGTAAGTTGCCCCAGCATTTTTCAACCCAAATGGCATGACCTTGTAGCAAAAGGTGCCCCAATGAGTAACAAAAGTGGTCTTCTCCATGTCTTCAGGAGCCATCTTGATTTGATTATAACCGGAGAAGCCGTCCATGAAGGAGAATGCTTTATGCTGAGCTGTCAACCAGAACGTCGATATGAGGCAGAGGGAAAGCATCCTTAGGGCTGGCCCTGTTCAAATCCCTGTAATCAACACACATTCGGACCTTACCATCTTTCTCCGGCACTGGAACCACGTTGGCAACCCACTGAGGGTAAGAAGTCACTGCTAGAAACCCGGCATCAAATTGTTTCATAACCTCAGCTTTGATTTTCTCGGACATCTCCGGACGCATACGGCGGACCTTCTATTTTACTGGAGGGCAATCTTCCTTGGTAGGTAGGTGATGAACCACAATGTCAGTATCCAACCCAGGCATGTCTTCGTAAGACCAGGCAAAGATTTCCACATAATCATGCAACATCTGAATCAACCGTTGTTTCACACTAGCCTCTAGATTGGCACCAATCTTGACTTCCTTTCTATCTGTCTCAGTACCCAGATTTACCGTTTCCACTGGCTCTTCATGTGGCTGAATGGCCCTCTCTTCCTGGAGTAGCAGTCTTGCAAGTTCACCAGGCACTTCGTAATCATCTTCACCTTCGTCTTCGGCTAATTTGATCGGATTTTTAAAGTCATAACTGGCAGTAGCAGAGTCGTTACCAGTGAGATCCAGAGTGGATTGGAACCTGTATAGGTGAGTGTGTGTAAATTTAGCTGTTTTGCAATATATAAAGAAAGAAAAGGAGCACAATATTTGAAATGCGAAAAATGTCCAATGTTTTTACTCATGATATATGAAAATGAAAAATAATAAGCCCTCACAAATGAAGCCACGGTGCCCCGGGTAAGACACCGAGCCATAAAGTTTCAAATTATTGTTCGTTACAAATTTAAAACAAAGGAGTTCATTACTGAGTGACAAAAGTAATAGGTATGAAATCTTTCGCAGTCCAGTTGCTTGGTCCACCGTTGGTCGTTGGGTAGATCCAGCTGTCAAATTCGGATTCTTCCACGTCGTCTTCCTCCCCAATAGCATTTACTCCATGATTGGGCATGGGAGCTGTCACCACATTAGGCCTTTCGGGCGCCTCGAACTGTATTTCTTTAGCATCAATAAGGTCCTGAACCTTATTCCTCAGAGCCCAACAATCATCAGTAGAATGCCTCGGGCTGTCAGAGTGATAAGCACAGCGGGCGTTGGGGTTGTACTTTGGAGAAGTTGTATTCACTACCTTTGGAGCTTCTTTGACAGTTACCAGATTAGTTGACAGTAGTTGCGGCAGGATCTGAGACAAGGTCATACTAAGCCGAGTGTACTCCCTTTTGGGTCTCTCACCCCTTGGTTGGTTATATTGCCGAGGAGCAGCAGCAGGCTTAGAAATAACCACCGCATTGAAAGCTTGACGGCGTTCCGGTTTATTCTGTTTCTTCGATCCATAAACAGCACTAGATTCCTTTTTGAAAGGCTTCTTTTCAGAACTTGAGGATGCCCCTTTCTGTATCTTCCCCGACTTGATACCAGCTTCGATCCTCTCACCGGTCAAAATGAGGTCTGTAAACCCTGCAGAAGAATTACCAATCAGATGGTTGAAGAACGGACCAGACAGGGTCCCCAAGAACATGTCCACGAGTTCACGGTCAGTCAATGGTGGCCGCACCCTGCCAGCCAGGTCTCTCCATTTTTGCGCGTACTCCTTAAAACCTTCGCCCGTCCCTAGCGACATACCCTGGAGTTGGGTACGTGTAGGAGCGAGGTCGGCATTATACTGATACTGCTTATAAAATGCAGTAGACAAGTCCTCCCAGTTTCGAATACTGGTTCCATCCAGCTGATAGAACCACTCGAGTTGAGCCCCTGAAAGGCTATCCTGGAAGAAATGGATCCATAGGTTCTTGTCTGCAGTATATGGTTGGATCTTCCTCACATAAGATCTGAGATGCAGTTTAGGGCAGGAAGCCCCGTCATACTTCACAAAAGAAGGTGCCTTGAACTTGTGTGGGATCACCACCCCTGAAGATAAACCTAGATCTCCAAAATCCAACCCAGGCACATGTTGAATCTCCATGGCACTCAGACGGTCCTCTAGTTGCTTGTACATGTCCTCAGCAGGAGGGTACTATTCATCATTGAAATCCGTCTCGTTGTCGGAGACCACAGGACTAGGAACCCTTCCCCTTGGGGACTATCTTTCCCTACAGAGGAAGTAGCTTGATCAGCCTCATTCTGCAGTGTATTACCAAACCTCCGTCCAGTGTTGAACAGCACAGTCCTCTTCTTCTTCTTCTTCAACAGCAGAGTCTTCAATTCCTGCTGACCCTGGGCTAAGCTCATGACTAGCTCTTGAAACTGGGCGTTTTGGGCCTGGAGGGCCTTGATAGCTTGTTCAATGGATGATTCAGGATTCATGATGACTGCTGAAATAAACAGCGAAGAACATTAAGCAACCTGTAGAAAAAAGGGTACCTGATATGCATATGATGAATGGAATGCGTATGATTTATGTTTTCAAAGACAATCGGGATTCAACTTTGTAAACAAAAAGGAAACACACTTCATTAGATTTAACTTTAAATTGTTCAAGAAATTGCCCTTAGGCGTTACATAAATGAAAATACTGAAAAGGTGTAAAAGAAAAATCCAAAGTCCATTAGTGCTCCCATGGCCTCCTCTTCTCAGTACGGATATAGTCATTCAGGACCCGCTCGTTCTCCAACAGCTTGGTCAACTTCTGGATTTTCTGCTCTTGTTCGTTGAACCTTTCCCGATAAGAATCCCGTTCTTCCCGTAGTTGCGCCCAAGACCTCTTTAATGTGTCAACATCAGTGGGTATCTGAGGAGGGAGAACAGTTGGAGGAACCCCGTCTCTGTCAGGAAATTCAAGAATGATAGGTCTGACGATTTCGTATGGCATACCTAACTTCTGAGCACGGATGTGGACCCATTTGTAGTAGGATTCCATAGGTAGAGAAGTCTTCGGTCCCAACTCATGTGGGTCAGCTTTGTGAATTCTATCCCAAGCCCGAATGAATCTACGATGCAACTCGTCACTATCTACCTGAAACTCAAAACTGATGTGAGGTACCAACATCTCATGAGGTCCTTCTCTTCTGGCTCTTCCAAACTGACGGAGAGCTAGACATGGATTATAAGAGATTCCTCCCTGGGTACCGATCAATGGAACATTAGGATACTCTCCGCAACGATCAATAACAGTTACCTCATCCAAACCTCTGAGAGTCCAAATGATGTCATTATCAGTGAGAGACATTAACCTATGATCCCAGCCTCTTCCTTCTTTGTTCTTCAGCACGAACTTAGGGAGGTGCGAAATAAACCACCTCACTAACAAAGGAGCACAACACCACGAAGTTCCCCGTCTTCGAGCAGTACGAGCATAGAGTTGTTGCAGGATATCACCCAAGAGAGTGGGCACAGGGTTCCGAGACATGAAGATCCTTATGGCATTGACATTGACAAAGTTATCAGGATTTGGAAACAGAACCAGACCATAGATTAAGAGAGCCAGAATGTCTTCGTACGCCATGAAGTCTAAGTCATTCCAGAAACTGTTAGCTTTACCAATCAAAAACTTAGCCAAAAAGCCCTTAACTCCGCTTCTGGTCACCCAGTTATCCATTACCTCCTTGTTGGTCAAAGGAAGGGTTGCAGCAATCTCCTCAAGCCTAAGGGTCTTTTCCCAACCAGTGAAGGGAGTCTGATCCAAGATAGGGATACCAAGCAAATTAGAGAGTTCTTCCAGGGTAGGGACCAGCTGGAAGTCTTGAAAGGTGAAGCAATGGTACAGGGGATCATAAAACTGGGTCAGGACACTCATCAGTTGTTGGTCCCACTTTGAAGTGACTAAACCGAGAAGAGAACCATGCCTCTGGATGAAGGAAGTGGTATTTAGAATTCTGTCAACCAACTCTTTAAGCAAATCAGGTGGGTGAACAAAGTTGAGCCGGATAGTATTCCTTCGCATGGGCATCATAATGTCCTACAAAACAGAGCAAAGATGAAACCCTCTTGTCTTTGAAATGGGTCAGTCCTTATGCAGGATGCATGCAATGGTATGATGGTATGATGTTATGATAAAGCACACCACAAGTATTCACAAAGGCAAACATGATAAGGCACACAAGTCACACAAGACAACCCTTAGAGTTTAGGCCAGCATGAAGTTCAGGTACTACCCTCTTTCAGTTTCGTTGGTTCAGACCTTTCCTATCAAAAGTAACCGGGTTCTAGAGGATCCCGATATCACTGACTACCCTCAATCGGTCATAACTCCAGCGTCGCAATCTTTTCTTGCAGCCAGAACCATCGCGGGAGTTTAGCCTCAATGGGTGTAGCATACTGCTACTGTTCTATGGCCAAGTTGGGTCAATTTAGGGTTCTAAGGTCGGTTGGTGCTTAATGACTCCTCAGAAGACCCATATTCTCCTCGTTGCAACACAAGGGATATCGGTACAGACCAAGGTGCCACACCAATGTAGCCACTGCTTCACCCGAGTCGGTTTACGCCGGACAGGTCCCTCACAGCTTATGCTACCTAAAAGGGTATCCCCAGATCCGGGTTAGGATCCATGAAACTCCAAGACAATACCCACAAATATAAAGCAATCAAAGCAAGCAATTGAAAACATAAGTATGATCTAATCCTAAGGTACACCTCACTTTTATAAAACGTCCCCAGCAGAGTCGCCAGTTCTGTGATCGGTGGAAATAGAACTGACTGTTTTTAAGTTGGTTCGCAAAATGTCGCGGTAAGCAAGAGTCGCCACCGTCTTTTATGTTCTCCAACAAGGAAAGGACAAAAGCACAGCAAAATTCCTTTTCGAGATGTCTCTCGGTTCAGGAGGTAGATTTATAGAAAGGAAAGGTGTTAGCACCCTTTCTATCCGTGGTTATCCACGGGCTCTTAGGTACTTACTCTTATGTGTGGGTTTTGAAAAAGTTTCGTTTAAAAAATTTCTAAGTAACTCTTGTATCTGTCCTCAAGAGTGTATGAAAAATTTTGTTTGAAAACTTTTGAAAAGTGTCAGTGCGAAAAGTTGTTTTTGTTTTTTGAGAGAGCAAGTACCCAGGAGAATCTACCTACTCTAAGGAATTAGGCTGTGTAAGAGTCCTTTAGATAGTGCTATCCCACCATTGAGAGGTAGGTAGCACCATCGTTGGAGTTATTCGGGTCAATTCGATTAAGGGACAATGTGGTCACCGAAGCAATGGTAGGACACCTTAGAAGTAACCCTAATGTCCTAGATCCTTTTTTATCCGATGCAACCGTTTCAAGGCAACAGGATCTTTTAGACAGGAGGGCGACCTCTAAAACACCCTATACTTGACGACCACGTTCGAGGCAACCAGTGAGGCGTACCCTAGGAGTGGCATGTGCTTGTGTGTTGTTTTCATGTTATATTATCTTGTACATGTATCATGGTGATCTACGAGTTGTTTTTTAATTTTCATACAAATCTTCCATGCATATTAACAGTTAAGAGTGCGGAAAATAAATTGCGGAAATATGAATCTACGCTATTACAAGGCGCGGGTCTATACATCGCCAAAAACAAAACCCGTTTTGGAAAATAAATGCGGAAAGTAAAAGAAAGCGGTAAATCCTAATTAACTATTACATCCTTTGAGCAGATACATAAATAATCAAAATAAGAATAATGTGCGAAAAGAAATTAAATCCGGAAAGTCTTAGGGTTTTGACCCTTTTGAGAAATAAAGAAATTTTGGTCCTTTTTTGCAATTTAATTAAAATATTAAACCTAGTAATAATTAATTATTTAATTAAAAAGAAAAAAAATGTTTTTTGTGTTTTTTAAGTCTTTAATGAAAATAAAATAATAGGAATTAAAAAGTTAGTAAACAAAACCCTAATTCTAAACTAATTTTATTTATTGTAAAAAATGTCAAAATTACCTAATTAAAACTAAGTCAATTTGGTTAGTATTTATTTACAAAAATAATAGTTAATAGTAAAAATAATAAATAATAAAAATATTTACAATTTTTTTGATCTCTGAATTTATTATAAAAAATTAGTTTGTTGGTTAATAATAATAATGATTATAATTAAAAGAATTAAAAGAAAAAAAGAAAATAAAAAAACATAGCAAACCAGGGGGGTGTTGATGGACCCAATGGAGGTTTAGTTTAGAAATTCTGGCCCAATAGCACAAAGCCCTTGTTGACTTCTGGAATCAGGTGCATGCTCATTGACTAGAGAACACCATAATCTTCATCTCTGGCCCTTGGATGTATGCTTGTAGACACATGGCACATGGATGCCTGGAGCGCATGGTGGAACGCGTTTAGGAAGCTGCATGTGAATTTATTAGAAAAAATATGAACAAAGGTTTGGGGGACTGGGAATCGAACTCAGGTCCCAATGGTTGCCAGACATGTCATCATCCACTGAGCCAAGCGCTTGTCTTTGTTAATATAATGGACAAGAAAAATAATATATAAACAATCAATTATTCTGGAAACCAAGAAAAAGCGCGCCATATTTTTGAACGGACCAACCACACGTGAACACGTCCTTCATCTTCTTCGTTTTACTATAACAAAAACAATCAAATAGCGGGGGTTTTTAACCCCCACAAAATGCAACCACAGAAAATAGCGATTAGGCGTACATTACATATAAATAGGGCGCGATGGTTGGGTTGAGTTTGTCTGGCCTTGACGAATTCAACCATATGCGTTATGAGGTCCAATTTTGCTTATGCTGTAAAGCTCTAATCTGAGAGCTCTGAAACCCTAGATTTCATTAATGGTGTTTTGCAATTCTGGGCATTATAATGCAATTATTGTGTACCAAAAGCTTCGTCCAATCCCTATGAATACAAAACAATCAACAAAACACGTTAATGATGCATGAATCAGGAAATGCGATTATGAAAAAATTTCCAAACCGTGAGACTGTTATCTTTTGATTCTTTGAGTGTTAGCGCTTGATTTTGATTGCAACGTGTTCCTGGGAATGTTGGCAATGTGTTTGAATCGTTCTAATCCTTTGAAAGGGCCTGGAAGGTGGAATTCAGTTTTTAATTTTCTTGGCTTTTTTTTCAATATGGTAATGGTGTTTTTGCAGCAGCTTGCATGTTCACAGCATTAGGGTTAGCTTTAGTATTTGTAGTATGATGGATTTAGGTTACAATCTTGTCCAAGAATCCATGGAATAATGTTTTGCATCTTTGATTTCCAATCAAATATTTTTGCATCTTTTGATTGAGAAAACTTGCCAATTTTGGATATTCTTGTCTCTTTGATTGGCAAACGAAATCTCCAGCATGTGTTGAGTTTATTTGCTCCACAAAAGATTTGAAAAACATATCTTGGCATTTTCCTACAATTAAATCAATTAAATGAATTAATAATCAATTAAAAATCCAAATAATTAATTAAAAATAAGAAAATAAATCAATTTAAGCTCAATGGGTCGTGCATAGGCCTTGGACAAAGTTTCAAGAAGGAATTTGAGGCACATTAGCAAAAATGAAGTGTTTTGAGAAAAGTTGACTTTTGCAAGTTCCCAAACATTTCCCAACTTCTCCAATGCACATCTTGCTCAATTTTGATCCTATGAACATGTTCTTAGACATTTTGGAAAGGTCTTGAAGTCCTCTAACCAATGCCTTTGGTCCCATGTCATTTTGATTTACCAATCTCAAGTTATGGTCTTTGACTTAAAATGCCTTTTTGTTGACTTTTGAAATTGACCTATAATGTAGAAATTGATAACTTTTTGTGAGAGCATTTCTTGGACTTGGAATCTGAATATGCGTTGTAGGAAATGTCATCCCCTTCAAAATGAGCATTGGATGGGATTTTTCTGATGAACCATGAAAAAGTTATGCCCTGGTCAAGTTACAGTTGACTTTTCAGCTGTCCAAAAATAGCAACTTTTTGCATCTTGATAATTTTTGAGCCATGCTTGTGGAATCATGATCAAGACTTGATCAAATGATGATTGTGGCTTCAAAATAAGATGTTGACCAAAATTTTTGACTTTTGACTGTAAAATGACCATTTTGCCCCTGCAGTTGACTGTGAAGCAAATGGGGCTTTTGACTGTGCAACTTGACCCTGTGAGTCTTGAAGCTTGGCATGTAGATGCTTGACAATGTGTATATGCCTATGGGACTTGATTGAGCCCTTGAAAACCTCAACTTCATTGAAGGAACCAAAACCCTAATTTTGACTGGCTTAGGAGGATGTTTGACTGCGCAATCCTTGAGGAATCTTGAAGCATTTGAAGATTGATCTTGACAAATCTTGAAGAATATGGGAGGGAAAATTTTGGGGTACAACACTACGCATAATCAAAGACCCGCTAGGTCGACTGGCCTAGGCAAAAATAAGGGCTTCCCGGTGAACCAAAAGGGTTTGGGCAAAAATAAGGGAGGAAAAAAAAAATATGTACACCCGACAAGTCGAAAACCTGAAAAGGCGGCTTGGGAAAAAAAGGGTATCCCGGTGGACTGAAAACCCGAAAGGGCGGTCCAGGCAAAAATTAGGGACCAAAGCGTAACACTATGTCTCATTGGATCACCTTGCAACCAGACTTCAATATCGATTATCAAGCTTGGATGGCACTAATCAATCTGATCTACCTTCAACCAAGTAGCAAAGTGATGAGATGCTCGAGGATATAAAGGCAATAGCAGAGTTGGAACCTCGTGGGATTGTTCACATTGCTATTTTTCTTTCTTTTACACAAACTGTATAAACTCTATTGTTTGGCGGTGTTCTCTTACTAGGACGTCAGCCTCTTGTACAAAGACGCCTATTTACAGGCCAAACTTCAAAGTCAATACAATTCATTTTCACAAATAAATTCCAAACTATTTTCCTTTTTCTGTTTTGTTTTACAAGAACGTCCAATGTTCATTTTTGATATATGCATTTGACAATAATTGCTGCTCATAAATATTTACATGCGAAACAAAAGACGGTTACTTGTAATATCAGGAACAGGGGCAAATAGGAATTGTCCAAACCTTACAGTTGCTCTTTCCACCAGGTACAAGGTTAGATTTAGCTGAAGAATATGGCTAAGGT
This sequence comes from Vicia faba, assembly GCA_948472305.1. Taxonomy (NCBI): domain Eukaryota; kingdom Viridiplantae; phylum Streptophyta; class Magnoliopsida; order Fabales; family Fabaceae; genus Vicia; species Vicia faba. The sequence continues at coordinate 783,767,168 of OX451737.1, read as the reverse complement.
ACAATCACTCTCTATAGAGTAAGAGAAAGACAGCAGTGTTAACTCTCCCCAGCTGAGGTTCGCAATCGCGGATAAGTCGGTAAAATTCTCCCCAAGCAGAGTTTATCTATCATCAGCCCTGGAAAATTATCCCCAATAGAGTTTGGAGAATTATCCCCAGTAGAGGTTGGAGGATTGTCCCCAGTAGAGCCCAAGAGGATATCCCCAGTGAATTCACAACTGGAAAATCATCCCCAGCGGAGTCTATTCCTTTCACAAACAAAAATTCAATTCCCAACAAGTTTCATTATCACCAACAACGGTAATTCATCCCCGGCTGAGTTTATGTCTCTGAGATCAACAGATCATCCGGCAGAGTATATCCTCCCCATAGAGTCATTTCCTTGTCAATTTATTCCCCAGTGGAGTTATCCTCCCCTGCAGGCTTATTCTCACAATCATCTTCACTCACTATCCCCAGCGGAAACGAAGAATTCAACTCTTTTCTCCAGCAGAAATCCGGGATTTATTTTCCCTAGCTAAAAACATCGCACTTTCATACATCATGACATGATTACGCATTATACAACACAATCTCATTTATCTTGAGAACATCATTGCTTGATACATATCATGCATTACATACAGCTAACCTTTACCTTTAAGGAAAGATACAATCAGATTCTCACAAAATTCAAGCTATGAAGCCTTTACCTCAGTTGAGTACGGACGACCGAAGTTTCTAAATATCAACAGAGATGGTTCCTCATTTGAGTACGGACGACTAAAGTTCCTAAATATCAATAGAGACGATTCCCCAATTGAATACGGACGACTGAAGTTCCTAAAATTCAAGATTTCCTATTTAATAGAGATGTTTCCTTAGTTGAGTACAGACGACCGAAGTTCCTAAATATCAATAGAGATGACTCCTCAGTTGAGTACAGACGACTGAAGTTCCTAAATATCAATAGAGATGTGTCCTCAGTTGAGTACGGACGACCGAAGTTCCTAAATATCAACAGAGATGACTCCTCAGTTGATTATGGATGACCGAAGTTCCTAAATATCAACAGAGATTATTCCTCATTTGAGTACGGACGACTGAAGTTCCTAAATATCAATAGAGATGTTTCCTCAATTGAGTACGAACGACTGAAGTTCCTAAATATCAATAGAGATCACTCCTCAGTTGAGTATGGACGACCGAAGTTACTAAATATCAATAGAGATGTTTCCTCAGTTGAGTACGGACGACTGAAGTTCCTAAATATCAACAGAGATGTTTCCTCAGTTGAGTACGGACGACTGAAGTTCCTAAATATCAACAGAGATGTTTCCTCAGTTGAGTACGGACGACTGAAGTTCCTAAATATCAATAGAGATGTTTCCTCATTTGAGTACGGACGACTGAAGTTCCTAAATATCAACGGAGATGTTTCCTCATTAGAATACGGATGACCGAAGCTCCTAAAATTCAACTTTTCTCAACAAAGATCGGACTCCCCCAGTGGAATCTTCCTAAACGACAAGTATACAAGCACTCGCTAAGAAATACCTTATGCGATCGACACTCCTTAGGATGGCATCTTTAAAACCATCTCCTCGTCAGTAATTTCCAAATGGCATCTGTAAGCCCATTCCCGACATCACAAGACAATTACCACTTCATGCGAGTGCAAATTTCTGGGCACTTTAGTGTTCAATCCTCTTCCACCTTCAGATCATGAAAAGCACGAAAGCCAATCTACATCCTTAGGTTTAAGAAGATTGAACAGGGGAAGCTGTTGTACCCCAAAATATTCCCTCCCATATTTCTCAAAACATTGCAAGAAAGATCCTCAAGTTGCTCAAGGTTGTCCAAGGGTTGGCCAGACAAGCTCTCTCCTAAGGCAGTCTACCCAAAATTAGGGTTTCATGTTGCATCAAGATACTTGAGTCCAAGTGATACCAAGCTCTCACAAATGTCCTAATATGTTCTCAAGATCATCCATGTCAAGTTTCAAGCCTTGCAGAAAAATTTTGCTCAGTCAATTGCTCAAAGGTCTGAAAATCGACTGTGCTAGGGCAAAAGTCAATTGTGGCCCACATACAGTCAAACTTCAATATTTTTGGTCAACATCCTCATTTTGAAGTATATTTCATCATTTGATAAAGGGTTTATCATTATTCATCAAGGATTTCTCATAATTCATCAAGACTCAAAAGTTGCTAAATTAGGGTTTTGCAGGAAAAGTCAACCCAAATTTTACCAAGCATAACTTTCTCATACTTTATGAGAAATGACCCATCCAAAGCTCATTTTTAATAGGATGCAATTCCCTAAAATCCATATTTATCTCCCAAGATCAAAATATGCACTCACAAGAAGTTATGAATTTGGACATTATAGGTCATTTTGAAAAGTCAACAAAAACACCTTTTTTGTCAAAGCTTCATACATGAGAATGGAATATCAAAATGAGATGATACCAAAAGGGTTGCTTATAGGACACCTAAAGCTTTCTAAAAAGTCTAAGAACACCTCCAAAGAGTCAAAGTTGAGGAAGTTACACATTGGTGAAGTTGACCCTTTTTGCAAAATTGCCAAAAGTCAACTATCCCTAAAACTTCAAATTTTGCCAAATAGGCCCAATCTTTCTCACTTGTTTTGAGTTGGAAACATAGCCCACGAGCTCTAGCCTTTGCCACTTGTCCATATCTTATTTTTATTATTTATTTTTATTTTTATTTGAATTAATTCAATTTTAATCCAAACAAATCATATAAAATCAAAAATATTGAAAACCAAAGATTTTGTGATTGTTTCAGGTCTTATTACACAGCTAGCATCAATCAAACTCGTATCAAGGCATGTGTGCACAAAAATATCAGAAATAAGCCAAATTTGGAAAAGTTTTAAAGGTGAATCAAATCAAATCAAAAAGCATTGAAGGAGGAAGATTTCGATCAGTTTTGGAACCCTAATGCATTCCTTGATACATAAGGAGGCGAGGGAGCCATAAAAAGTGGTTGGAAACAGGCACAGTAAGCAGAGCACAAACTGGAAAAAAGCAAGAAAAGTGTGAGATTGAAATCCCATTTGGAGGCAGTTTCAGGACCTTTGATCGATCCATCTTGTCTAACAAAGATCAAATGTCCCGTTCGGAAAGGTTACCTCAGAAATGTTACCTCGAATATGATCTTAAGACATTAGGGTTATTACTAAGACGTCCTAACATTGCTTTAATGATCGTACGTCCCTTTCGAATTGACCCTTACAACTCCAACGACGGTGCTACCTATTTCTCAATAGTAGGATAGTACTATCTAAAGGAAACGAGAATAGAAACAATCTTTTTTCGAGTAGGTAGATGTTAGTAGGTACTTGCTCAAAAATCAAACTTTTTCACACCAAACCCTTTTCAAATAAAGTTTTCAAAAACACTTCGTAACACTCTTGAAGACAGAAGCAAGGGTTAAAACGAAGTAAAACAAACTTTTCAAAACAAACACACACAAGCAATTTTTAAAAGATGAGTTAGTACCTAAGAGCCCATGGAAAACCATGGATAGAAAGGGTGCTAACACGTTCCCTTTCTATAATCTACCCCCCGTACTCAAAATCTCGAAAAAGGCATTTTTTTGTGCTTTTTTCCGTTCCAGTTGGATAAAATAAAACTCGGTGGCAACTCTTGCTTACCACGACATTTTGCAAACACAAACGCAAAACACAAACCAGCATTTCTAAAATAGTCGGTTCTGCCACCGTATCACTGAACTGGCGACTCTGCTGGGGACAGATAAGTGGGGTATACCTTAGCACTTAGTTCATAATAAATTTCTTCTCTTCTTTGTTTTGGTTGCTTTACTTTTAAGGGTTTTGTTTGGAAGTTACTATAAGATCCTAACTCGGATCTGGGGACACCTTTTAGGTAAGTAGCAATAAACTGTGAGGGAATTGTACAGCATAGACCGATACAGTTGAAGCAGTAGCTACATTGATGTGGCACATTAGTTGGTACCGTATCCCTTATGGAGAAACGAGGAGAATACGGGGCTGCTATGTGTGTCGTTAAGCATCAACTGACCTTAGAACCTTTAATCGACCAACTTGGCCATCAGAAAGTAGTGAGATAGCCGGCCTCGGTGTAAAGCTGAGAACTGGTTGATACTCGATGCTACACTCATTGAGACCATACTCTCGAGATAGTTCGGCCGCAAGAAAAGATTATGTGAGTTGAAACCATGACCGATGGAGGATGGTCAGTGATATTGAGAACCTCTAGAACCCGGTTACTTTTGCTAGGACAGGTTGAAACCAACTAAACTTCAAGAGGGTAATACCTTTGAATCCATGCAAGCCTTAAACTTAAGGGCTTTTGTGTGACTTTTTTTCCTTTGCCATGTCTGTTATCTGCTATACCTGTTGTTTTTATCATGACATCATAACATAGCATGCATATTATACTAACCATTTCAAAGACCGAGTGGATTTATCTTTGTTCTGTTTTGCAGATTATGGCTTCCGTGCGTAGAAACACCATCCGAGTTAACTTTGTGCAAATACCTGCTCAACATAAAGAGTTAGCCTCAAGAGTTTCTAAGACTTCTAGGTTCATTAAGAGACATGGTCAGCTTCTTAGCCTGGTTACCACAAAGTTTGATGAGCAGCTGATAAGTGTACTTTTCCAGTTCTTCGATCTTGTGCATCATTGCTTTACCTTTCCAGATTACCAGCTGGTTCCCACTTTGGAAGAGTTCTCTCATTTATTGGTCATATCCATCCTTGAGAAGGTACCCTTCATAAGTATGGAAGAGGTTCCTAGACCAGAAGACATTTCTTCAGCTCTGCATCTAAAGCGGGCTGATGTAGTATCCAATTGGGAAACACGAAGCGGGGTCGAAGGGTTCTTAGCCAAGTTTTTGATAGATCAGGCTTAGCTATTCTGGAATAATTTGGATTTTCAGGCTTTTGAAGATGTCTTGGCTCTCCTTATCTATGGTTTGGTTCTCTTCCTGAATCTGGATTCCTTTGTAGATGTGCATGCTGTCAAGATTTTCCTTTCTCGCAATCCTGTGCCTACTCTACTGGGTGATATCTTGCATGCCCTCTACACTCATACTGTGTGAAGAAGAGGGACTCTTATGAGTTGTATGTTGTTGTTGTCGAGATGGTTTATTTCACACCTTCCTAAGTCTGTGCTGAAGAACGAAGAAGGTTTGGGTTGGTGCTACAAAATAATGTCACTTGCCCATACAAATATTCTTTGGAGTTCCCGGGCTATGGAAGTCACTGCTGTCATTGATCATTGTGGGGGATACCCTAATGTCCCTTTGCTAGGAATTAGAGGGGGTATAACCTATAATCCTTGTTTAGCTTTGCGACAATTTGGTCGTGCTCGGAGAGATGGTCCCCATGAGTTACTTCTTGAGGATATTGTCTTTGACTACAAGGAAGACATTAAGGAGCATCGCCGGAGGTTTATACGAGCTTAGGGCATGGTGAACAGATCTGACCCCCAAGAGCTGGGACCAAGGACTTCCCTTTCTATGCAGCCTTACCTCCAATGGGTCTGAGCTCGTGCCCAGAAGCTTGGGATTCCCTATGAAGCCGTATTGCCAGTGATTATGGAGCCCACTAATGAAGAAGGCATTCCTTACACGGTTCTTTATCATTACATGCCCATTGATCCTGGGGCATTGCAGAGGTCTTGGATTCAGCTGAAAAGGAAAGGGATACTTACCGAGAGAAATACCATGAGCGAGAAAGGAAGATTTTGAATCTCACTAGGCAGCTTGAGAAAGAAAGAACGATTAATGACTACGTCAGCACAAAGGGGAAGCGTCCATGGGATTTTTGATTTTTGCTTTTCTAGTTTAAGATTTGTTTTTCACTTACTTCTTTGTAATGCGTCAAAGGAATTGTTGAACCTTTTACAAGTTAATCTAATAAAGTTTGTTTATTTTTTGGTTTGCAAATTTAAATCTCCCAAAGTCTTTGAAATCATTACACACGCATCCCATTATCATGCACATCATTACAGGTACCATTACAGGTTTCTCATCTCTTTCGCTGTTTATTTCAGCTAAAATGTCTTCTGAAATGTCTTTTGATCAAGCCATCAAAGATCTTCAGGCATAGAACGCCCAATTCCAAGAGATGTTCTTGAGCTTGGCTAAAGGGCAAGAGGATTTGAAGACTCTCATTCTGAAGGAGAAAAGGAAAAATAAGAAGAAGGTGGTTCTTCTGAGTATGGGCAAAAGGTTTGGGAATAGGTTGCAACAGCAAGTTGATCTGATCTCCTCGTCCAAGGACGGGGAAAACCAAGAAGAAGAAAAGGGCCCCAGTCCTACAGTTTCGGATAATGATACAGATTATGATGATGAGAAATATCCTCCTGTTGAGGATAGGTACAAGCAACTAGAGGACCGGCTGAGTGCTATGGAGATTCAAAAGATCCCTGGTTTGGATTTCGGAGAACTGGGATTGGTATCAGGAGTGGTGATCCCTCATAAGTTTAAAGCTTTGGTTTTTGCCAAGTATGATGGAGTGTCCTGTCCAAAACTCCATCTCCGCTCGTATGTCAGGAAAATCCAACCCCACACTGCTGATAGAAATTTGTGGGTGCATTTCTTTCAAGATAGTCTGTCATGGACTCAACTTTAATGGTTTTATCAATTAGAAGGAGCTAATGTATGAAACTGGGAAGACCTTGTTACTGCTTTTTACAGGCAGTATCAGTATAACGCCGACCTTGCTCCCACTCGTACTCAGCTTCAGGGTATGTCAATAGGTGCAAGTGCGGGTTTTAAGGACTATGCTCAAAAGTGGAGAGATTTGGTTGGCTGGGTTCAACCCCCTTTATCTGATCGAGAGTTAGTTGATATGTTCTTGGGTACGCTATTTATCCCATTTTTCAATCATCTGATCGGCAGTTCATCATTTGGGTTTACTGAGTTGATTTTGACTGGAGAGATAGTAGAAGCTGGTATCCGAAGTGGTAAAATACAGAAGGATACTTCGTCGAGTGCAGTGAAGAAGCCTTTCACTGGTAAGAAAGAAGCTAGTGCAGTCTACGGCCCGAGGGGCCAGAGCAGACTTGAACACCTTCAAGCAGTGAATGCGGTAGTGATATCAAGACCCACAGTTGCTCCATAATGCAACAATCAACAAAGGGTGGAAAGACCACAAAGGCAGTACACTCGGCTCAATATGACCTTGTCTCAAATTCTACCACAATTATTGAAGACCAATCTGGTAACTCTGAGGGAAGCCCCGAAGAACCCCAACACCACTTCTCCCCAATATAACCCGAATGCCCGCTGCGCCTATCACTCAGAAAGTCCAGGTCATGATACAAACAACTGTTGGGCCTTGAAAAACAAGGTGTAAGACTTGATCGAAGCCAGAGAGATTGAGTTTGACGCTCCAGAGAAACCCAACGTCATAACTGCTCTCATGCCCAAACATGGTCATGGAGTAAATGCCATGGACGATGATCTATTTGTGACCTCTGTGGAAGAAATTTCTACTCCTCTGATGACAGTTAAGAAGAATTTACTGTTAGCCGTTTTATTTTCGGGCTATGGTGAAGGTTGCCACATGTGTTCAATGTTGCCTGCTGGTTGCCACGTATTGAAATCAGGTGTTCAGCTCCTGATGGATAACAAGGAGATCCTATTCGAAAATACTTTGATTCCATTGGTTCCAATTCAAGATGTTGCCATCATAACCATTTTCGCCAATCCTTCCAAGGTTTCCTCGAGAAAGCCTGTTAGGATTACACTTGTCCCAAGAATTGCTCCGTTAATAATTACTGTCTCTGGTCATATCCCATACACTTCAGACAAGGTTGTCCCATGTCATTATGGTGATGATGTGTATTACCATGGTATTAAGCAAGAGTTGAAGAATGAAGAAGTTGATACTGATGTCAGTAATATTGTCGGGGCTAGTAAAGTCACCAGAAGTGGAAGACTCTTTTCTCCCGAGATTTCCCCTCTGGCTGTCTGCAAACCTGTTGTCATTCCATCTACTAGTACATCAACTACTGTCCCAGTTCCTATTCTAGTTATCACCCCTATCGTCGAGCCATCTGAGACTCGGGGCAAAGAAATCACAGGTGAGCCTGCCCGGACGGAGGCACCTAAAAAGATCATTATGGAAACCTCAAAACAAGAGATAGAAGAAATTTTAAAGATTATCAAGAAGAGCGACTACAACATAGTCGAGCAGTTGGGGTAGACCCTGTCAAAAATCTCCATGTTGTCCTTGTTGTTATGTTCTGAAGCCCATGCGAAGGCTCTAATTGCATTCCTCAAGATTGCGCGTGTGTCACAGCAAACTTCAGCCCATGAATTCAAAGACTACGTAGCTTGTTTGACCGCCGACAATGGGCTGGGATTCTCAGATGCAGATCTGACTGCTAAAGGAAGGAATCATAATGACGCTTTGCATGTCTCGATCGAGTGCAGGGGCACTACTGTGGCCCATGTATTGGTGGATACTGGGTCCTCATTGAATGTTCTGCCAATGAAAGCATTAGACCGTATGGATTGTGAAGATTTGAGTCTGAAGCCGATCAATATTGTGGTCAGGGCTTTCGACGTGTCAAAAAGGATGGTGCACGGGGAAGTGGACATCCCTGTTAAAGTTGGCTCTCAGACTTTTGGATCCACGTTCTATGTGATGGACATCAGACCATCTTATTCCTGCTTGCTGGGTCGTCCTTGGATTCATAAGGCTGGGGCAGTGACTTCCACGCTCCACCAAATGTTGAAATATCCGATAAAGGGGAAGATTGTCATGGTACAAGGGGAAGAGGAGTATATGGTGAGTCATCTCAATTCCTTTCGCTACGTGGAGATGGATGGGGAGTTCATCAAAACTCCTTGTCAGAACTTTGAAGAGGTCCCTCAGACTTTAGCGTCAACTGAAGTTGCTACTGACAAACCTCCGATGAAGATGGCTTCTCTCAAGGATGCCAGGGCTATAATTGAAGAAGGTGGGTGTACCAATTGGAGTCGGCTCCCCGATTTCACATACAAAACTGACAAATTTGGTTTGGGATTTACTACATGAGCTCAAAGGGCGGTTTGGCGCGCACGGATTGGAAGACCTCCTCTGTATATCAGCAATCAGGGAGTTAATGCAATTGAAGATGATGAAGAGGACTCAGATATCGACAGCTGGATCTACCCAACAACCAATGGAGAATTGAACAACTGGACGGCGAAGGACTTCATACCTATTTCTTTTATTCCACAGTAATTGAATTTTGTTTTGGAAGTTGTAATAGACAGTTTAAAACTTTACGGCCTGGTGCCTTGACCGAGGCACTTTGGTCTTGCTTGTGAGGGCTTATTATTTGTCATTTTCATATATCATTAATAAAGCATTGGACGTTTCTTGCATTACAAATTTTGCGCTCTTTGTTTTTCCTTTTCTATCTCTCAGTCTATTAAAACATCTATTCTCTTACACACACTCACGTATCATAATGCAGATCCATATCCACTCTGGATCCCATTGATAACAACTATGCTACTGCCAGTTATGACTTCGAAAATCCGATCAACCAAGCTGAGGACGAAGGTGAGGATAATTGTGAGGTTTCAGGAGAGCTTGCTAGAATTTTACTACAGGAAGAAAGGGCCATACATCCCCATGAAGATCCGGTTGAATCAGTGAATTTGGGTACAGAGGAAGACATGAAAGAGGTTAAGATAGGTGCGAATTTGGTGCCTAGTGTCAAGCAACGGTTGATACAGATGCTACGCGACTATGTTGAGATCTTCGTTTGGTCTTATGAAGATATTCCTGGTTTGGACACCGATATCATGGTACACCGCCTGCCAACTAAAGAAGATTGTCCTCCAGTAAAGCAGAAGGTTCGCCGTATGCGCCCCGAGATGTCTGAGAAAATCAAAGCTGAGGTCATGAAACAGTTCGACGCAGGATTTTTAGCTGTCACTTCTTATCCGCAGTGGGTTGCCAACATTGTTCCAGTACCTAAGAAAGATGGTAAGGTACGGATGTGTGTGGACTATAGAGATCTGAACAGGGCAAGCCCCAAAGATGACTTCCCACTTCCTCACATCGATGTTCTGGTCGACAACACCGCGCAGCATAAGATTTTCTCCTTCATGGATGGTTTTTCTGGTTACAATCAGATTAATATGGCTCCCGAAGACATGGAGAAGACAACCTTCGTTACACAGTGGGGCACCTTCTGTTTCAAGGTAATGCCTTTCGGATTGAAGAATGTTGAGGAAACTTACCAACGTGCCATGGTCGCTTTATTCCACGACATGATTCACCATGAGTTTGAGGCTTATGTTGATGATATGATAGCAAGGTCCCAGACTGAGGAAGAACACCTTGACCATCTCCAGAAATTGTTTGACAGGTTGAAAACGTACAAGCTGAGGTTAAACCCGAACAAATGCACCTTCGGGGTAAGGTCTGGTAAGCTTCTGGATTTCGTCGTCAGTGATAAGGGTATTCAGGTGGACCCTGCCAAGGTGAAAGCCATACAAAAGATGACAGCTCCCCGCACAAAAAAGGAAGTTAGATGTTTTTTGGGACGTCTGAATTACATTGCCAAATTCATTTCACATCTAACTGCTACTTGTGAGCCAATCTTCAAGCTGCTGAAGAAAGATCAAGTGGTAAAGTGGAATGACGAGTGCCAGACCGCCTTTGAAAGAATCAAGGAATATCTTCAATAGCCACCTATTCTGATGCCTCCAGTTGAAGGAAGACCTTTTATCTTATACTTGACAGTACTGGATAATTCAATGGGGTGTGTGATGGGGCAACATGACGAGTCTGGCCGAAAAGAGCACGCTATTTACTACCTTAGCAAAAAGTTTACCGACTGTGAGACCCGATACTCATTGCTCGAGAAAACTTGTTGCACTTTGGCATGGGCTGCTCACTAACTGAGATAGTATATGCTGACTCACACCACCTTATTGATATCAAAGATGGATCCAATTAAGTATATCTTCAAAAATCCTGCCTTGTCCGGAAGAATAGCAAGATGGCAGATGATCTTAACTGAGTATGACATCCAATACACAACCCAAAAAGCAATCAAGGGGAGTGTATTGGCGGATCATTTGGCGCATCAGGCCGTGGATGAATACCAGTCCATGAATTTCGAGTTCCCGGATGAGAATATCATGTTGGTAACCGACTGTGAAGAACCTGGACCGGATGAAGGACCCGAGGAAGGATCCCGATGGTCTATGTATTTTGATGGAGCATCAAACGCATTGGGTAATGGCATTAGCATCGTGATCATATCTCCTGAGGGTTGTCATACTCCGTTCACCGCCCGATTATGATTTAACTGCACCAACAATATGGCGGAGTATGAAGCATGTATCTTGGGTCTTCGAGTTACTATTGACCTAAGGATTAAGTTCTTGAGTGTATTCGGAGATTCTGCTTTAGTGATTAGTCAGATCAAAGGTGGGTGGGATACGCAGCACCCAAATATTATTCCTTACAAAGAATATGTACTAACATTGCTCCCACATTTTGAGGAGATAACCTTTGAACACTTCCCGAGAGAAGAGAACCAGTTAGCAGACGCGCTAGAAACCATGTCTTCCATGTTCAAAGTCATGTGGGACAATTAAGCTCCCCAGATTACCATTGAGAGGTTGGACGAACCCGCACATTGCTGTGATATTGAGACTGGAGAGGTAGCAGATAAACCCTGGTTTCACGAAGTAAAGAGGTATCTTGAGGCTCAAGAATACCCTGAGGGGGCATCTGTTAATGATAAGAAGTTTTTGAGAAGGTTCGCTACAAAGTTCTTCATCAGTAATGGGATCCTCTATAAGCGTAACCATGATTCAACCTTATTGCGATGTGTGGACAAAAGCGAGGCGGAAAGGATCATGGTAGAGTTACATGAAGGTACCTTCGGAACTCGTTCCAGTGGACATACCATGGAAAATAAGATCCTACGGGCTGGATTTACTGGTTTACTATGGAAACCGATTGTTATCAGCACTCTTGGACCTGTCATAAGTTCCAAGTCTATGCTGATAAAGTGCATGTACCTCCAGTTCCTCTGAATGTTTTGACAGCTCCTTGACCTTTTGCAATGTGGGGCATCGACATGATTGGTGAGATCAGACCCACTACGTCTAACAGGCATCGCTTCATTCTGGTAGCTATTGATTATTTCACGAAGTGGGTTGAGGCAGCTTCCTTTGCTACAGTAACCAAGAACGTCGTGGCGCGATTTATCCGACACAATCTGATCTGTCGATATGGTGTACCAGAGAGGATCATTACGGACAATGGTACAAATCTCAATAATACAATGATCACAGAGCTCTACAAACAGTTTAAGATACAACATCACAACTCTTCTCCCTACCAGCCGAAGATGAACGGGGCTGTTGAAGCAGCTAAGAAGAACATCAAGAAGATTGTGCAGAAGATGACGGTGACATACAAAGACTGGCACGAGATGTTACCATTCGCTCTTCATGGGTACCGTACCTCAGCTCGGACATCGACAGGGGCAACACCCTACTCTCTGGTATATGGCATGGAGGCAGTCCTACCCATCGAAGTCCAGATACCCTCTCTCCAAATTATGAAGGATGCGGGTTTGAACGAAGACGACTGGATCCAAACCTGGCTTGATCACCTGAATCTAATCGATGAAAAGAGACTTACTGCTATTTTTCATGGTCAGACTGAAGTGGTGAAAAACACAAGAAGGGGGGGTTGAATTGTAAAACTGAAATCTAATGCAATGAACAAGATATTTTTATCCTGGTTCGTTTGATCTCAAACTACTCCAGTCCACCCGTCAAGGTGATTTCGCCTCTCTCCAACGAGGTCTTAATCCACTATATTCAACTGAATATTACAGACTGCTTTAACAACTGCTAAAGCCTTCTTGATTCAAACCACAACCCGGTTTGTCAAGGTAACACTTTCTTACAAAGAGATAAAACTATGTGTGTGGATGTTTTCTACAAAACTGTATCACAACTGTGATGTATACACAAATTGAAGCTTAGAAACTAGATTGCTAAACAGTAATAGAATATCAGAGTGTGTGGTTTAGCAAAACTGAGAGAACGAAGATTATGGTTTAGCTTTTGTGCGTGTAGAGATTTGGAGAGCATTAGCCATTTCAATCTTCAAAGCCTTGTTTATATAGCACTGAGATGATGAACGTTGGATGCAATATTCTTGATTCAATGCTAATAACAAGCTTTCCTTATTGAGCAGATCTTGTCTGGAATGAGGCCGTTGGAATTAATTTGCTTTTAATGCACAGTACCGTTGCTTACTTAATGCAAGTTCTGGCTTGGCTCATTCTGACTCTGCTTCGCTGCTGATGAACTATTGTGTTTCTTTATCAGAGTGTTGAGCGCAGTCTTGTTCATCAGGCTTCAGCATGTACGTGAGTTGATCATCTGATTTTAACATTCTGATATAGCAACTTCTGATGCTGGTGTATGAAATCAAGTTCTGATGCTGAATAGATGTGATCTTGCTTATTTCAATCAGAGTATCTTCAAGTCAGAACATAATAATTTTAGGCAGCAGATAGTTCATACATGAAACTTATAAATACTATATCTTTTCACTTTGTTATCATCAAAACTCAAATATAGGGTAGTAGATTCAAACTTTGTTCTAACAATCTCCCCCTTTTTGATGATGACAAAAACTAGATATTTTAAATGAAAATAACGTGAAAAGATATCTGGAATATGTATCAGAATAAGAAGCAAAAGAATAAGGAGTAAGGAGATACTCCCCCTGAGTTTATTACTTCCCTTTGATTATACGTGTTCTTCAGGATCAGATCTTTTTTCCTTTCTTTGAACATCAGAGTATCAGAGTCTTTGACTTATCAGAAGCTTTATGTCAGAGCTTTGCTTTGGATCAGAATATTAGAGCGGATCAGAACTTCATAGTGATCAGAGCTTCTAGTCTTCAGAGTGTCCAGGAGCTTCCTTGTGCCTGTAGACTTTAAGCAAAACAGAAAAAAAACATTTCAAGTAATAGAGTTAGAATGTTTGAGAATTTCTGTCTAGTCAGCCGTTATTGATTAAAATATCATTCTTGTTCTCCCCCTTTTTGTCAGCAATCAAAAAGTGTTGGTGATGTGCTAAAACAATTAAGATCAGAAAAACTAATCATATTAAGATAGTTCAGAATCAAAACAAGAAAATATTACAAAACATATTCAATCATTGCATCAGAAAATCAAGGAAAACATGAAAAAGGTCATGCATGAAAAAAAAGAGACTAAGGTTGAGGAGGCAAGCGTGTGAACAGGTTCTCCAGCATGGCTTGGATCTTTTCAGCAGTCTCATTCTGCTTATGCACCATGCTGACAACAGTGTCAATCTTGCTGTCCTGCACATCCATTCTCTCTTTCATCTTCTGATCGCTTTCATCCATCCGCTGCTGCAGACGCATGTCATTCAGCCTTAGTTCTTCCAGAGTCTGCCTGTCCAAGGCAGCTTGAGAAGCATCAGAAACAGGAGGCTTCTGAGAACTTTCAGCAACATCCTCTGCTTGACTTTCTTCAGCTTGAATGGTATTGTCTTCTTCTGATGATTGCACCTTTGCAGCTTGCTGTTTCTCATACCAAGGTTCACTGTCCAGAGGTAGCACGTCCTCTTTCAGGAGCTGACTTCCAACTTCATTCAGAAGCTTGCTGAAATTTTGTTGTGCCTGCTCATAGTTGATATCCTGCAACTTGAGGGCTTCAGCACGTACCCAAAGTCTGAATTGTGACCAGAGCTGATCAGAAGCAGCTGGGTCAATCATTCCAGGACAGACTTGCTTCAAAGAAGCAATCCATTGCAGCACACCTGTTTCAAAATTCATAATACCAGAGCCAACATCTGGTTGCTTTGGTTTTGGGATGGCAATTTTGTGTTTCAGATCAGCAAGACGGTCAAGACTGGTTAAGTCTATGAAGGTCCTGCTGGGGTTTTCAGAGGTTTTCTGAGAAGCTGTTTGTTTTGGAGAAGGAGTATCAGAGTCAGATATTACGATTGGACTGGGTGGTGTTTTGGGAGTATTTGGTGGTGTCGATTCTGATGAGGATGGTAACTGGGGCATGATAACAGTTGTTCCACATGGCAGCTGGATTGCCAGCGGTGATGGTTGAGGTGAATGAGGTTCAGACTGGTGAGGGGAAGGAGTTTCAGAGTGGTGAAACTCTGTTTGTGGTGATGGTGGATTAATTTCTGGTTGGGGAGAGGGAGTTGGAATCTCTGATTGCTCAGGGATCAGAGGTTCTTCTGAGAGTGGTTGTTGTTGTTCTGGTTCTGCAGCAGATTGCTGTTGTTCTGGTTCTTCAGCAGATTGCTGTTGTTCTTGTTGTGGAGGAGGAACATTTTGTGGTTCAGAGTTTGGTTGATCAGAGGTATGTTGATCAATATCAGACAGCACTTGGTTAAGTGCTGATGTTGTTGAAATTGTTGGTTTTTTGGGGTGTTTGGTTCTGGGTCTTCTGAGTTTTAATGCCTCAGAAGGGTCTTCTTCTTGTACAGTTTCATCTATGGTAGGGATGGGGATTGAGATTCTATGAGAGGTTTGAGGAGGGATAGATGCTGGAATAGTAGAAGAATTTAAAACAGGGGCAACAGATGAATTACCTCTTTTCCTGGGAGTCTGCTGAGATGATCCTTCTGATGGCGCCTTCCTCTTCTTGGTCTTCTTCAGAGTCACTTCTGGTTGAGGTTGATGCAGATCTCTGATATTCAGCTTTGGATTTGTACCATCTGCCTTGCACGCATCCAGGTACCTGAGAATCACCTCTGGTTTGGATTCAATTTCAGAAAATAACGGAAAATCACTCAGAGGCACTCTTCTGCTGGAGATATCAGCAAGGGGAGTAGCTCTGGGTTCCTTCTGAATATTCTCTATCAGCTTCATCTTTTTCAGGTTCTTTGCGTTCAGAGGTTTCCCAATTGTTGGTTCAATAATGCTTAGCTCTTGAGCTTCTATCAGATGCTCAATCAGCCTATTCTCTGTCAGAATATCTGATATCAACCTTCCAAAAGGTATCCAATCCCTCTTGGTTCTTTCTTCTTCCCTTGTTTCTTTCACACTTGTTCTGAGGTGGTTGAACAGGAAGTGAGCCAGATTGATCTTTACCTTCTGATCAATAAAGTAGATCAGAAACTGCTGATCCACATTTATGTAATCAGGAGAACTGGTTGGTTTCCTGTGGTTGAAGCACCCCAGAATAATCTTAGCCCACACTCTGCAATGATCCTTCAGATCTTTAATCTTGCTGCTGGGCATCCCAAGAGTGAAAATCCTGTCAGCTACCACACCTATATCAGCACATCTTTCAGCCATGTCCACACAACGGACGCCACCACCACTGTGACCGATTAGCCTTGCAATGTGATCTTCAGTAATCACAATCTTCTTCCCCATAACAAAGGAGGTGACTAGATGTGTTGAAGCCTTGGCGTGAATCCAAAATTCCTTGACTAGCATTGGGAATGTTGGTCCAACCAACCTATCGAAATACCTTTCCCACTTTTGAGCCCTAATTTCTTCAGTTAGGTCAAAACCGTTCTCCTTCAAGCTTTCAAAGTCAATGATTAATTCAGAAAGCACTTCAAGATTCTTCACCGGAGTGAGGAGAGTTCTGAGTGGCACTTGATATTGCTCAGATGATGCTTTCTTCTGAGTACCTGCAGAAACGCTGCTGGAGGTTGCCATGTTCACGCTAAAAGGTTTTTTTGAGAATAAACTGAGGAAAATAGGTTGCAAGAGATGAACACAGAAATATGGAGAAAATGCTTGAGTATTAGTGAGAAAGCGTAAAGAATAAGAATGAGAGATTAATGTGCTTAAATAGAGTTTTCAAAACTATTTTGAAAAGATAAATGTTTTTAAGAGAGAGAAAAATCATGATTGCCATTTAAAAGCATGATTACTTTTCATTAAATGCTTGCTGATTTTGGGGGATTTGAGAAAGATACTTAAAAACGGTTACCAGACATGTGTCTCAATGCACCCAATCAGCGCTTTGCCTTCTCAGAAGCGTGCACGCGTTCTGCTTCAGAGATATGCTGATGATTGGATGACACTTGTTTGATGTAGTGATCAGCATGTCTGTCTTTGAGCTTTAGACTCTCAGATCTTTAGACTTGCATCTGATACAATCTGCATGTTCTATCTTTCTGAAAGGAGATTGATCAGAAGTTCACAGTAAAATAATTACATTCTGAAGGTAAATATATGGAATTAAAACATTTTCACTCTGGGCACACTTTCATGCTGAGATGTTTCAGAATGAAATTAAACCTATCTTCTGAAAGCGGTTTAGTAAAGATATCAGCCCATTGATGGTCTGTATCTATAAATTTTAAGTTCAAAATACCTTTCTGAATATAGTCCCTAATGAAGTGATGTTTTATTTCTATATGCTTAGCTCTAGAATGTAAAATGGGATTCTTACTTAAGCAAATAGCAGAAGTATTATCACAAAGTATAGGAATGTTACTCTCAAAAATCTGGAAGTCTTCAAGCTGACTTTTCATCCAGAGCATTTGTGTGCTACATCCTGCTGCTGCTATGTACTCAGCTTCTGCTGTTGACAGAGCAATTGTTGATTGCCTTTTGCTGGACCAAGAAATCAGATTTTCTCCCAGAAACTGGCAGCTTCCAGAAGTACTTTTACGTTCCACTCTGTCTCCAGCAAAATCAGCATCACAGTAGCCTACTAAGCTGTAATCACTAGATTTTCTATAAAACAAACCCAGATTAGTAGTACCTTTCAGATACTTGAAAATTCGCTTAACAGCTGTTAAGTGAGATTCTCTAGGATCTGATTGGAATCTAGCACAGATACAAACACTGAATAATATGTCAGGTCTTGAAGCCGTCAGATAGAGGAGAGAACCAATCATACCTCTGTAGACTTTCTGTTCTACATTTTTGCTTACCTCTTCTCTTTCCAGAATGCACGTGGGATGCATTGGAATCTTTGATGGCTTACATTCTGAGAGATCAAATTTCTTCAGAAGATCTCTGATGTATTTGCTCTGATGAATGTAAGTTCCTTCTGGAGTTTGATTGATCTGAATTCCTAGAAAGAATTTCAGTTCCCCCATGAGGCTCATCTCAAATTCTGCCTGCATACACTTAGCAAATTTTCTTCCAAGAGAAGGATTAGTAGAGCCAAAAATAATATCATCAACATAAATTTGACAGACTAAGATGTCACTCTTAACTGATTTACAGAATAGAGTAGTGTCCACTTTCCCTCCGGTGAATTCATTTTCCAGCAGAAAGTTACTTAGCCTTTCATACCAAGCTCTGGGAGCTTGTTTCAGACCATACAGTGACTTCTTTAGTTTGAAAACATGTTCTGGATGTTTTGTATTTTCAAAACCTGGGGGTTGGTGTACATAAACTTCTTCTTCTATATAACCATTTAAGAATGCACTTTTGACATCCATCTGATACAGAGTGATGCCTCTATTAACAGCAAATGAAATTAAAAGTCTAATAGATTCTAACCTGGCGACTGGGGCAAAGGTTTCTGTATAGTCTATCCCCTCTTGCTGACTATAACCTTGTGCAACCAGTCGTGCCTTGTTTCTGATGACTTCACCTTGTTCATTTAGCTTGTTTCTGAACACCCATCTTGTTCCAATGACGTTGAATCCTTTTGGTCTGGGAACGAGATCCCATACGTCGTTTCTGGTGAATTGATTCAGCTCTTCTTGCATTGCCAGAATCCAGTCATTATCCAGAAGTGCTTCATCAATTGAAGAAGGTTCAATCAGAGACACCAGTCCCATAAGTGTTTCTTCAGAGTTTCTGAAGCTTGCTCTTGTTCTGATTGGATCTTCCTTTCTTCCTAGGATAGTCTCTTCTGGGTGATCCAAGCTGCTTCTAGGTAATCTCTTCTGAGGTTGATCAGCTGCTGTTGTAGGATTTCTAGCAGTGCTCCTTTCAGACGTTGAAGGAATGTCTGTGTTGAGAGCTTCTGATGACTTATCTTCAGAACCTGCAAATTCAATTTCTATACCTGCAAAAACTTCATTCTGCTTTGACTTTTCAGAGTCAAGCTTGTCATCAAAACGAACACTGATTGATTCTTCCACAATCTGTGTTTCTGTATTGTATACTCTGTACCCTCTTGAGCGTTCAGAGTATCCTAACATAATACACTTCTGTGCTTTAGAGTCAAACTTGTTCAAATAATTCTTTGTATTTAATATAAAGCAAGTACATCCAAATGGATGAAAATACGAAATGTTGGGCTTTCTGTTCTTCCACAATTCATATGGAGTCTTTTCCAGAATAGGTCTTATTGAGATTCTATTCTGAATGTAGCACGCTGTGTTTATTGCTTCTGCCCAGAAGATCTTAGCAACGTTTGTCTCATTGATCATGGTTCTGGCCATTTCTTGCAATGTTCTGTTCTTTCGTTCTACAACTCCATTTTGTTGGGGAGTTCTAGGACAAGAGAAATCATGCAGAATGCCTCTGTCATTAAAGAATGACTCAAAATCTTTATTTTCAAATTCTCCACCATGATCACTTCTGACTTTAACGATTCTAAGATCCTTTTCATTCTGAACTTGGTTACAGAAGGTAACAAACACAGAGTGTGACTCGTCCTTGTGTCTTAAGAACTTTACCCATGTCCATCTGCTATAGTCATCTACGATTACTAACCCATACTTCTTACCACTGACTGAAGCAGTTTTAACTGGTCCAAATAAGTCAATGTGCAGAAGTTCTAATGGCTTAGAGGTAGAAACAACATTTTTGGATTTAAAAGAAGGTTTAGCAAATTTGCCTTTCTGACATGCTTCACACAGAGCATCTGAATTGAACTTCAAATTAGGAAGTCCTCTGACCAGATTGAGTTTGTTAATCTGAGATATTCTTCTCATACTAACATGCCCCAATCTTCTGTGCCAGATCCACTGCTCGTTGTTAACAGACAGAAGACATTTTACATTATGACTCTTTAGTTCAGAAAGTTTGATTTTGTAAATGTTGTTTTTCCTCTTACCATTAAACAGGGTAGTCCCATCTTTCTGACTAACAGCTTTACATGATTTTTGATTAAAGATTATATCATAACCGTTATCACTTAATTGACTTATGGATAACAGATTATGCATCAATCCATCTACTAGCAGAACATTATTAATAGAGGGAAGATTTCCATTACCTACAGTTCCAGAGCCAATTATCTTTCCCCTCTGATTGCCTCCAAAGCCAACGTGGCCTCCAGGCTTAAGTTCCAGGCTTTGGAACATATGCCTTCTTCCCGTCATGTGTCGTGAGCAGCCAGAGTCCAGGTACCATGACTGGTGTTTCTGACTTGCTGCTAAAGATATCTGCAACATGTATTATTTTATCCTTAGGTACCCAGATTTTCTTGGGTCCTGATTTGTTAGTTTTACCAAAACTCTGGTTGAATTTTGGTTTCACAGAGTGGTTACTGCTAGTATATTTGATATCATGTGTGTGACCATACACAAAATGTGAATTCAGAGGAGTGTGTTTAATGGTTAAGTCCATGACATTCTTTGGTGTAGGAACCTTACCTTGGTATCCTATTCCTTTCCTGCCGTTTCTGCTAACTCCATAGATCATTGAAGCCATTCTGCTTCTATCTATGCTTTTATCTAGGAACTTCTGGAAACTGTGATCATACTCCTTGATGATCTCATCAGCGTTGCTGGGAGTTTCAGAAATTGGTTCCTTCTGAGAGTTTTGTAAAGTGTTTTCTAATTTTGAAATCTTGTTTCTCAGCTCAGAATTTTCCAATTTGAGACTCTCAGTCTTATTAGAGTCGAATTCAAGATTCCTTTTCAGGTCTCTGAATTTAGCTCTAATTTGCTGATAACGTTCCAGAATCTCATTAAGGCTTTCAGCAAGTTCAGCCTTTGTAAAGTTAACAGCAAAGTTAGGAAATACCTCTTCAGTGTCTGATTCTGAGTCTGATTCAGAAGCTTCACTATCTTCTGAAATGTTAGCCATGAGAGCTATGTTTGCCCTTTCATCATCTGATTCTGAGTCAGCTTCAGACGAGTCAGAGTCATCCCATGTAGCCATGAGACTTTTCTTCTTCTCTCTTCCAAACTTCTTTTTGGGCTTTTCCCTCTGAAGCTTTGCGCAGTCACTCTTGTAGTGTCCTTGCTCATTACACTCATAGCAGATGATGTCTTTGGTGTTTGGCTTTTTGCTACTGGAGGAGCCTTCAGATCTTCTGTATCCAGAGGAAGAATTTGTCCTTCTGTATCTGGAAGAGGACTCGTTCTGATCAGATCTTCTGGGATTCCTGAACTTCCTTTGTCTTTGCTTCCACAGTTGATTTACTCTTCTGGAGAGAAGGGAAAGTTCGTCTTCTTCTGATGAGGATCCATCAGATGTTTCTTCAACTTCCTGCAAAACTTTAGACTCAAATTTTCTGTTAGATTTTAATGCTAAAGGCTTACCTTGCTTCTGAGGCTCATCAGCTTCTAGCTCTATCTCATGACTTCTGAGGGAGCTGATAAGTTCCTCCAGAGTGATTTTGTTGAGATCTTTAGCTAGCTTCAGAGCAGTAACCATAGGCC
Organism: Vicia faba; assembly: GCA_948472305.1. Taxonomy (NCBI): domain Eukaryota; kingdom Viridiplantae; phylum Streptophyta; class Magnoliopsida; order Fabales; family Fabaceae; genus Vicia; species Vicia faba. Next base: position 783,745,592 of record OX451737.1, on the reverse strand, counting down.
TCCACTGCTTGGGTAAACTTCTGACGATTTTCTTGACATGGTCAGCAGTAGAGTATCCTTTGTCCAGAACTTTGAGACCAGCTACCAGAATCTGGAATCTAGAGAACATAGTTTCAATGGATTCAGATTCTTCCATTTTGAACGCCTCATACTTCTGAATGAGCGCCAGAGCTTTTGTTTCTTTGACCTGAACGTTGCCCTCATGCGTCATTCTGAGAGAATCAAAAATATTCTTTGCTGTGTCTCTGTTGGAGATCTTTTCATATTCAGTATAGGAGATGGCACTTAGGAGGATGGTTTTGGCCTTGTGGTGATTCTTGAAGTCACGCTTTTGTTGATCAGACATTGTTTTTCTATCAATCTTCTGACCACTTGCATTCACAGGGTGCGTGTATCCATCTGTCACCATATCCCACAGATCAGCATCATGTGCCAGAAAGAAGCTTTCAATTCTGTCTTTCCAGTAATCAAAGTTTTCTCCATCAAAGACTGGAGGTTTGCCACTGAATCTGTCTCTGTCCTCATTGTTGTCATTGCTGATGTGAGAATTGTTTCCTGCCATTGTGTTTTTCTGACGCTGGATCTTGTACTGACACGGTTAAGTGTTTTAGCTCAGAACCAGGCGCTCTGATGCCAATTGAAGTGGTGAAAAACACAAGAAGGGGGGGTTGAATTGTAAAACTGAAATCTAATGCAATGAACAAGATATTTTTATCCTGGTTCGTTTGATCTCAAACTACTCCAGTCCACCCGTCAAGGTGATTTCGCCTCTCTCCAACGAGGTCTTAATCCACTATATTCAACTGAATATTACAGACTGCTTTAACAACTGCTAAAGCCTTCTTGATTCAAACCACAACCCGGTTTGTCAAGGTAACACTTTCTTACAAAGAGATAAAACTATGTGTGTGGATGTTTTCTACAAAACTGTATCACAACTGTGATGTATACACAAATTGAAGCTTAGAAACTAGATTGCTAAACAGTAATAGAATATCATAGTGTGTGGTTTAGCAAAACTGAGAGAACGAAGATTATGGTTTAGCTTTTGTGCGTGTAGAGATTTGGAGAGCATTAGCCATTTCAATCTTCAAAGCCTTGTTTATATAGCACTGAGATGATGAACGTTGGATGCAATATTCTTGATTCAATGCTAATAACAAGCTTTCCTTATTGAGCAGATCTTGTCTGGAATGAGGCCGTTGGAATTAATTTGCTTTTAATGCACAGTACCGTTGCTTACTTAATGCAAGTTCTGGCTTGGCTCATTCTGACTCTGCTTCGCTGCTGATGAACTATTGTGTTTCTTTATCAGAGTGTTGAGCGCAGTCTTGTTCATCAGGCTTCAGCATGTACGTGAGTTGATCATCTGATTTTAACATTCTGATATAGCAACTTCTGATGCTGGTGTCTGAAATCAAGTTCTGATGCTGAATAGATGTGATCTTGCTTATTTCAATCAGAGTATCTGCAAGTCAGAACATAATAATTTTAGGCAGCAGATAGTTCATACATGAAACTTATAAATACTATATCTTTTCACTTTGTTATCATCAAAACTCAAATATAGGGTAGTAGATTCAAACTTTGTTCTAACACAGACGTATCAAAAGCGAATGATCAAGGCTTTTAACAAGAAAGTCAGACGTCAAGAATATCAAGTTGGGGATCTGGTGATCAAACGCATCATACTACCGCAAGGTGATCCCAGGGGCAAATGGACCCCCACATACGAAGGGCCATTTATGGTTAAGAACATTTTCTCAGGAGGAGCAATGATTCTAACCACCATGGATGGTGACAACCTTCCTCACCCCGTCAATGCAGACATAGTGAAAAGATACTACGCATAATCAAAGACCCGCTAGGTTGACTGGCCTAGGAAAAAATAAGGGGCTTCCCAGAGAACCAAAAGGGTTCGGGAAAAAGTAAGGGATTAAAATGGAAAAAACTGTACACCCGACAAGTCGAAAACCTGAAAAGGCGGCTTGGGCAAAAAAGGGTATCCCGTTGGACTGAAAACCCGAAAGGGGGATCCATGCAAAAATTAGGAATCAAAGCGTAACACTATGTCTCATTGGATCATCTTGCAACCAGACTTCGGTATCGACTATCAAGCTCGGACGGTGCCAATCAAACTGATCTACCTTCGACCTAGTAGCAAAGTGATGAGACACTCGAAGATATAAAGGCAATAGCAGAGTTGGAACCCAATAGGATTGTTTCACATAGCTATTTTTCTTTCTCTTTACACAAATTGTATAATTTATATTCTTCGGTGGCGTTCTCTTACTAGGACGTCAGCCTCTTTGTATAAAATGCCTATTACGGGCCAACTTCAAAATCAATACAATTCATTTTCACAAGAAATTCCAAATTATTTTTCTTTTTTATATTTTGTTTTGCAAGAAAGTCCAATGATTCATTTTTGATATATGCATTCTAACATAATTGTCGCTCATAAATGTTTACATGAAAAACAAAAGACAATTACTTGTAATTCCAGGAACAAGGGAAAACAAGAAATGTTCAAACTTTACAGTTTCTCTACCCACCAGGTACCAGGATAGAGCCAGCTTGAGAATATGACTAAAGGTACATACACTCCCTGCAGAGTAGGAAGTATCCGAAGACAGTGGTGTTAGCTCTACCCAGCCGAGGTTCATAATCACGAATGAGTCGATAAAATCCTCCCCAAGCAGAGTTTATTTATCACCAGTAATATAAGATTACCATCTGCCAAGTTTATTTCTCCCACAAGCAGAAATTCAATCCCCGACAGAGTTCATTATCACCAGCAATGGTAATTCATCCCCAGCTGAGTTTACTTCTCCAAATCGGAAGATCATCCAACAGAGTATCTCTCTTCCCCATAAAGTCAGTCTCCCACAAGGTTATTCTCAAATAGAGTTTCTCCCAGAGGATTGTTCTCAAGCAGAACAGACGCAAGTCTCCAGCTAATCATCTTCGGTCACTATCCCTAGCAAGAACGGAGAACTCAACTCCTTGTACTCTCCAACAGCAGTCCAGGAATTATTCTCTCCAGCTAGAGAATGTCACAAGAACATTGCATATCCATACATCGTGGCATGTGCATATGCATCATACAACACAATCTCATTTATTTTGAGAACATCATTACTCAATACATTTCATACATCATGACATTACATACAACTAACTCTTTACCTTTCAGGGAAAGACGCAATCAAGTTCTCACAAATTTTCTCTAGTTCAGTCAAATCGATACTAAGATTTCTATTCTAGTTCAAGCTATGAAGCCCGAAAATCGACCGGATAATATCTTGATATCTCCATAAAACTACGAAGCCTGGAATTGACCAGATAGTGGTATGTCTTAAATACAAGCTTTGAATCCCGGAGATCGACCGAAAAACAGCTTAACCCTCAACAAGTTATTATGAAGCCTGGAAATCGACCAGATAGCAATACAAGATACCCTGAAGCCTGGAATCGACTAGATAATGGTATAAGACGCTGTAAAGACTGGATCACGACCAGGTAACGGCAAAAGACACTAAAGCCTGGGACACGACCAGATAACAGTATAAGGTACTGTGAAGCTTGGAATTCGACCAAATAGCAGTTTACTCGGCCAATTACTATGAAGCTCGGAAATCGACCGGATATTAGTATGCCTTAAATTCAAGTGGAAACTCAGATGCGACCGGATAACCACCTAACTACTTCTGAAGCCTGGATCACAGCCAGATAAGAATTGAGAAATTGTAAATCCTGGATTACGACCAGATAACAAGTCTAATCTCATCACCCCAGTAAATCACTGTAAAGCCTGGAACACGACCAGATAACAGTTCATTTTCACCTCCTCGACTAAGAGATGATTCCCCAGTAGAATAACGGACAATTGAAGTTCTTAAAACTCTATTTCTCTCAATACAGAGACCATCATTCCCCAGCGTAGTCCTCCTCAACAACAGGTGTACGGGCTCTCGCAAAAGAATCTCTTATGCGATCGACACTTCTTCGGATGGCATCTTTAAGCCCATCTTCCGACATCGACCTCCAAATGGCATCTATAAGCCCATTCCCGATATCACAAGGCCAATACCACTTCATGCGAGTGCAAATTTCTGGGCACTCTAGTGTTCAATCATTTTCCACCTTCGGATCACGAAAGGCAGACAAATCAATCTACATCCTCTGGTTTAAGAAGATTGAACAGGGGCAGCTGTTGTACCCCAAAAATTTTCCTCCCATATTTCTCAATACATGTCAAGCAAGGTCCTTAAATTGCTCAAGGAAGTCCAAGAGTTAACCAGACAAACTCTCTCCTAAGGCAGTCTACCCCAAATTAGGGTTTCATCTTGCATCAAGATGTTTGAGTCCAAAGGATCCCAAATGTTCACCATTGTCCTAATATGTTCTCAAGATCATCCATGTCAAGTTTCAAGCCTTGCAGAGGAAGTTTGCTCTGTCAATTGCTCAAAGGCTTGAAAATCGACTGTGCTAGGGCAAAAGTCAATTGTGGCCCACATACAGTCAAACCTCAAGATTTTTGGTCAACATTCTCATTTTGAAGTATTATTCATAATTTTATCAAGGGTTGATCATGATTCCTCAAGGATTGCTCACAATTCATCAAAACCCAAAAGTTGCTAAATTAGGGTTTTGCATGAAAAGTCAACTCAACTTTGACCAAGCATAACTTTCTCATACTTTATCAAAAATGACCCATCCAAATCTCATTTTGAAGAGGATGAAATTCCCTACAATTCATCTTCAGCTTCCAAGTTAAAAATATGCACTCATAAAAAGATATGAATTTGGACATTATAGGTCATTTTGAAAAGTCAACAAAAACACCTTTTATGTCAAAGCTTCATACATGAACATGGAAGACTCAATTGAGATGATACCAAAAGGGTTGTTTATAGGACATCTTAAGATTTCTAAAAAATCCAAGAACACCTCTCTAAGGTCAAAATTGAAGGAGTTATACATTGGAAAAGTTGACCCTTTTTGGAAAATTGCCAAAAGTCAAATGTGGCCAAAATTGCATTTTTTGTCAAATGGGTCCAACTTTTTATGCTTGCACTGAGTTTGTAATGTGACCCACGACCCATGATCCCTTCCATTTGTCATTCTTTTATTTTTGTCATTTATTTTTATTTTATTTCAATTAAATCAAATAAAATCAAAATAAAATCATGAAAATATCAAAAACTAATCAAAGCTTGAGATTTTGTGCATGTTTAGGTCTATTATACAACTGGAGATGGAATCAAATCGTGCAAGACTCATCTGGGCATAAAAGATTGCATTTTGCTTGATTTGGAAAGATTTGCACAAAGGATCAAATCATGAGTCAATGATCTTAATTGAAAAAGATTGGATACAGGTTTACAACCCTAATTCGCTCTAGGGTACATAAGGAAGGATTGCAGACCAAAAACAGAGAGGTTGGAGGCATGTAAAACAGAAATCAGAATTTGCAAAAATTCAAGAAATGTTTCAAATCAATTTTCAGGATTCAGGTTATCTCAAGCCATTCTAAGCATCCCCATCGCTTGCTGGATATCCCTGGATCACATTGAAACCTTTAGCAAGCTTCCTCAAGCCTTGAAACGCGTTGTAAGTACCACACGGTTTCTCACTTTTCTTGATTTCGAATCCATTAATTTTGGCATCTTTAGCATGAATAATTGACATATTCTTAATCCTTATGATGTTTGCAAGCTAAAGGTTATATTTAATTGCTTTTTTATTGACTGTATACCAAGATGCCATGGCTAGGGTTTATGCTTCGTTTTTAGGGATTCTTCATACAGGAATAATTGGCCATGGATAGTGGTACCATGATGCTCGTGAGGTTGCAACGAGTTGATTGGTACCACTGGTTATTATTTATCATGCAGGGACAAGATTTTGGAGTGGACAAGGGTTATACCTACGCCTAGTGTCCGTAGGTAAAGGTCTTCTGTCTAAAACGACAGAAACAATGAGGAAGATAATGGCGTGGCATGTGGTGAATGGCCCATTCAAATTTCGCGCGTTTCAGAATTTGCTTTTCTGTTTTTATCATATTATATTTCTTTGTTATTATTCATACAAATAACCAAGCCAGCTCAGATGGTCATCATGTAGCGTGAAAATACCAAAGGGCCTGGGTTCGATCTCCAGGTCCCCAACTTTGCTTTCTATATTTTTTCTTTGCATAATCAGATACACAGGTGTTCCATAAATCTACCATATGTCATCAGCTTTCAGCCACCAGATCATCAACGTGCCAGATCTAAGGCTTATCACATGAAGGTCCATAATACACCCCAGTCAAGCGCATGCATGAGATTAGGAAAAGTCAAAGAGGCAAGAAGTTATTGGGCCAAGAATTTTCCAACCACACCCCCCTTTTCTGAAAACCACCCAGGCCCATTCTATTTCTTTTCTAATTTTTATTATTTAATTTAATTTGTTTAAATTATTTTCTAACAACAATAATTTCTTTTTTTCACAATAAATCATAAAATCAATTTCACAAATTTAGAATTAGGTTTTATTTTATTTTACCAAATTTAATTTGATGTTAGTTTAATTTAAATTAGGATGACTCTAACCTTTTGTAAATAATTAAAATCAATTAGAAAAATTAGGGTTCGCTTTTGATTTAATTTTTATTTATTTTCATAAAATAAAAAAAATACAAAAATAAGTCGATTTAATTATTTTTCTTAATTTAAATTAATTAGTAATTAGGTTTTTTTATTCAATTAAATCTTATTTTCTCAAAATAATCAAAAACCACAAAAAATGATTTTTCTTTTAATTGGGCTTAGTCGGGGTCAAAACCATAATTCTCTCGTTTCGATTCATCGCGCGCGCTTATTATTTTTGCAAATATTAATGTAAATGCCTACAGTATGTAATAATTTAATTAGGATTTTCTTTATTTATCGTTTTTATGGGTTTTTGGCTATGTAATTAATCCCCTCCCCGAAGCCTTGTAATAGCGTAGGTTTTATTTTCTCGCATTTTAATTCTCGCAAATATTAATTGTTAGATGTATGTTAATAGGATTGTATGACAAGATTGCATGTTAAGTGAAAATGGCTAGCAAACCCTAATGTGAAAACATAATAACTAAAATGAAATCACTCGCACATGCGCACTCTTAGGGTATACTCTCACTTCGGTTGCCTTCGGTAAGCGGTCATTAAGTATAGGGTGTCTTAGTGGTTGCCCTCTTGTCTAACAAAGATCAAATGTCCCGTTCGGAAATGTTGCCTCGAATATGATCTTATGACATTAGGGTTATTACTAAGACGTCCTAACGTTGCTTTAGTGATCGTATATTCCTTTCGAATTGACCCTTACAACTCCAACGACGGTGCTACCTATTTCTCAATAGTAGGATAGTATTGTCTAAAGGAAACGAGAATAAAAACAATATTTTTTCGAGTAGGTAGATGCTAGTAGGTACTTGCTCAAAAATCAAACTTTTTCACACCAAACACTTTTCAAATAAAGTTTTCAAAAACACTTCGTAACACTCTTGAAGACAAAAGCAAGGGTTAAAATGAAGTAAAACAAACTCTTCAAAACAAACACACAGGGCAATTTTTAAAAGATGAGATAGTATCTAAGAGCCCATGGAAAACCATGGATAGAAAGGGTGCTAACACCTTCCCTTTCTAAAATCTATCCCCCGTACTTAAAATCTCGAAAAAGGAATTTGTTTGGTGCTTTTTTCCTTTCCAGTTAGATAAAATAAAAGTCGGTGGCGACTCTTGCTTACCGCGACATTTTGCAAACACAAACGCAAAATGGAAACCAACATTTCTAAAACAGTCGGTTCTGCCACCGTATCACTGAACTGGCGACTCTGCTGGGGACAGATAAGTGGGGTATACCTTAGGACTTAATTCATCATAAATTGCTTCTCTTGTTTGTTTTGGTTGCTTTACTTTTAAGGGTTTTGTTTGGGAGTTACTATAAGATCCTAACCCGGATCTAGGGACACCTTTTAGGTAAGTAGCAATAAAATGTGAGGGAACTGTATAGCGTAGACCGATACGGTTGAAGCAGTAGCTATGTTGATGTGGCACATTAGTTGGTACCGGTATCCCTTGTGGAGAAACGAGGAGAATACGGGGCTGCAATGTGTATCGTTAAGCATTAACTGACCTTAAAACCTTTAATCGACTAACTTTTCCATTAGAAAGTAGTGAGATAGCCGGCCTCGGTGTAAAGCTGAGAGAAACACTATTATTGACTATTTATGTGACTATTTATTTAATTGGGCTTATGTTGTGATAGTAGTAATAGTGGGGTGTGTATGTAGGCCCACTAAGAGAAACACTATTATTTAGATTAATAGAATGATATATATTATTATTAGAAAATAAGAAAGAGGAAGAGAGTTAGTGTTATCAGGAAAGAGAAGAGAAAGAGGAAAATAGGGTTTTTGGAGAAGAAGAGAGCTACGTGAAGTTAAACAAAGACCCCAAGAGGAGATTCAAATCGGAGACACATAAAGTTGTCCTCAAACCAAACCAGGTAAGGGTGGGGTTTCTTATCCTATAATGGGGTATATGATATTTTATATGTCGGAATTAGTTTGTGGGATTATTAATGTCTGTTGATTTGTGTTGGTTTGTGTTGTTGTGATAAACATTATTAATAATTGATGTGATTAAAGAATTGTCAAGGAATTGGTGTATTACTGTGTTATATACTTCTCTAGATTGGATTTGGAATAGTAGAAAGTAGCAGAAAATCCATTAAAACAATACCGAGTGGATGAAAGAAGAAGAAAATATTGATGGCTTGTGCCTGGATGCCGCTGAACGGTAGCTTGTTGTTGGTTCGATGCTGCCGAACGGCAGCTGGTTATTGTATATGGGGGTTGTCGTTCGACAACCTTGGGAGAAAGGAGGATGTGCCAATCGGCACTAGGGCAATGGTGGAAGGAAAGTATTGTTGGCACTGAGTGTTAGGCAGATCACTTGTTCTATTCTGTTTGTGGCACTATGTTTTATAATTTTTATATGGTATCAGTATAGAGTTTATTAATAGAAAAACAGTTTGGGAACAAATTAACTATTCTTATTAGTAGCATGTTATAGCATAAGGAACATTAATAGAAGTAGCATATTTTTGTAGAGTTGTTTTATGTGATAGAGGATAATAGCAGAAATAATAATAAGTGGTAAATGTAGAGGAACAATAGAATAAAGTAGCAGAGTTAATAATTAGTAAGAATATGTTAGTGGTAGATGTAGAAATTAAAATAGCAGTGATTGTTTTAGTTGCAGAGTTGGTAATAAATAATTTAACAGAGTAGTATATTAGTGGCAGATGTAATAATTTAGCAGAGAGTTATCGGTAGAAGTTGTGGATAGCGAACAAGTAATTTTGGCAGAGACCAATAATGGCAGTGAGATAAATAGCAGAGGTATCATAATTTAGTAGAATAAATTGATTAGTAGCAGTATAAATAAATAGTAGTAATAACGTATGTATAAAACAGTACCGATTAGCCAAATTGTAGATTTTGGCGATAAAATTGGTTAATCGGAATTAGTTGAAATTGTCGGAATAAGTCATATATACATATGGGTATTTTTAGTTGAATTGTTTTGTTAGAATTATGTAGAATAAAGTTGATTTGCGGGTGAAGTCGAATTAAGTTTAATGGTTCCGGTATATGGGATTGTGTTGTTGGTTATTGCTGTGAATAAGTTATTATCGAATAAATTGTGTTGTTGTCACATTACTAATTGCTGATATGATATTGTTGTTGTGACGTACTAAATTGTAGGCTTATGCCAACGTTGTTGAATATATTATTGCTGTTGAATATGTTGTGATTGATAAGTTGATTAAGTTGTAGGCTTATACCAACGTTGTTGAATATATTGTTGTTGTTGAATATGTTGTGATTGATAAGTTGATTAAGTTGTAGGCTTATGCCAACGTTGTTGAATACATTTTTGTTGTTGAATATGTTGTGATTGATAAGTTGATTAAGTTGTAGGTTTATGCCAACGTTGTCGAATACATTGTTGTGTTGTATGTGATTATTGCATTCATTATACATTTGCATTATTAAATTGGCCTGGATTGGCACCATGTTGGCCTGGATTGGCAAAATGTTAAGTTGAAGGCTTATGCATTGTTGATGCCTCTACTTATTGGAATAATTTTTAAGTTGGGAGTTCTTCTCCAATGGTACCACATGCATTTGCATAACATTGAGTTGTTGTGTTAATAAATTAATTGTTGCATTTTGATGATATCCTGCTGCGATTGTTATTGTGGAGTGGTGATTTTTGCATGACCTGATTCTAATATATGATTTATCATGCGCTCACTTATACGATTTGAGAATCTCACCCCTTACTGTTTGAATGTTTCCCTCTGTTGGTAACGTGCAGGTATTAAAGAATGAAGATTTGCTTAGCCTTATTAGTTCAAAGTCGGTTGGTCGCTCTGATACGTAGCACTCGGGGGGAAATGAACAAATAGTTGTTTACTTGTTGAAATTGGTTTAGTTGTTGAATCTTAAGTTTAATTATATGAAATAATATGTTGTCTCTCAAGTTGTTTTAGTTGAATGAAACATATGATGCTACTTGAAGTTGTAATTATGATTCTGCTGCGTTATTAATAAAAGAAGTGGTTTTGTTTTAAAAGTTGATGCAAGTTGTTATACGATCCTCCAAAACTAAAGTGTTATGTATCTGTTTATGTGTTGCAACATGTTGAACTGTGATATCCCAAATGTGTTGAAAATTTTTAAATACTCTGATTTTTCGTTATAACTACCGGGTAGAAATTGGGGTGTTACATTAGTGGTATCAGAGCAGGTCGGTCCGTCCGACCAAGTTGTCTAATGTCGTTTATTCCGTAGTGTGTGACAAGTGTGTGAAACACTGTCGGTGCTTGTTGTTTTTCTAACCGAGTTGTATGCAGGATGTTGGTTGAAGATAAGTGGAGGAGAAGCTTTGGTTCTCGGATATGTTCAATTGAAAGGTGTTGGTTCGGTATGCTGCCGACGACGACAATGCAAGAATTGTGGAGTCTTGTTGTTCCCGAATTGGAAGGTGACTTGGGTTCAAGGTCTTGTTGTTAGTCTATGTTTGAACAATGATAGAGTAATAAATTTGCAGTAACTTTTATGTTGGGATCACATAAGTGATTGTCGGAAATAGTTGACGTTGATAAGTAGTTGTGAATCGCGAGTCTGAGTCGAAACTTGAAGGAGTGAGTAGCGTTGCGGAAGAAATTGTTGTCCTGGTGTTTTGGAACCTGAACTTTGGTGAAGGAATGCATCTCTCAAGTTATAGGAAGTTTGGGAGCACGAGATATGTTAAGAGTTGTTTGGAATATGTCTAAGTTGAAGACAAATGAGTTTCGGAGTGGAATTTCCGTAAGCGAATCGCAGGAAACTGCAGAATTGTTATGGGACTTCGAAAATTCATAACTAGAGTTCTGGGCATCCGATTTGGGTTTCGTTTGAATCGTCGGAAAGCTAACCAAATGAGATTCATTTTAAAAATGGTTCCAGTATCTGTAATAGATTCATTTATCACGTCATGATATTGGAAGTAAGTGCGGTTTGTTGTTAAGCTTGTCTTTGGGACTAGACTTATTCTTCGGTGTTGTACGAGACGTCAGCGTCCGAGTTGGGTGAATCACAGGAGCAATTGGAAGATTTATTTAAAGTAATTTGTGAAATCAAAGGTATCATTTGGAATGCTTTGGTGTTATTAATTATAACAAAAGACGATAATGCAAAGTCGTGAGGAATTTACGGTGTTGAAAAAGGAGGAAGATTTATGCTAAGTTGTCAGGATATATGTTATAGTTTTGGGAGAAGAGTTCTCTTGAGTAATTTTAGTTCCAAGTGAAAGTGTATGTAGATCCATTCAAGGAGGATGCAGTTCTAAGTTGGAGAAGGACGAAGTCTGTTATAGAGGTTAGTAGCTTGTTGAGCTTATATGATTACTATCATAGTTGTTTGAGGTGTAGATATATATGAAATGTTGTTAGATGAGATGATAATGTTGAGAGTGTGATTGGAATGAAAGGGAAATTATGGGAGTATTTGTAAACCTCATTGGAAATTATTGGATTATGCTGCTTTAGGTGACTTGAGTGCAAGTTTTAAAGGAACACTATTGTAGTTAGTAACGATAGTTTATACTCCATTATGATTGTCGGCTATCTATTGACAAATTAAGGAACTGATCACCCTTAATCTCTTGTTGATAGTAGACGAGACCATGTCGGATGGTATAGATTTGATGTGTTATCTTAATGGTGTGTAAAGTGATAGATGTTATATCGTGAGGATAGTTGCTCACCAGGTTGTGTGAAGTAACAGAGGAATTGCTAAGAAAGGATTGAGATGTGTTGAACAAGTCGGAGTGGCAAGTTATATGCGAGCTAACATCGTGAAGTGAAGGATTGAGATTATCAAGTGAATAGAGGCTTTATGGTGGATGTTAAGAACGTCTAAAACTAGATTGAAACATGTAAATCATATAGTTGATGGAAAGTTTAATGAGGACAATGACTTAAGATGGATGATCATAGTTGCGCAGCTGAAGCGTGATGTGGCAAAATTGTTATGCGTGTACGACTCGTTAAGAGGTAACGTGGTATATCCAAGTATAAGTGAAATATGGTTATTACATTCCTACTGTGGGAGTTGTTATGTCAGAGTGTTACCAAACGCAACTGAGAATCAGAAAGGTTGGAAACGAAGTTGGGGATGGTTGTATCGAGTAGATTTTTTAGGACGAAAATAATCTAAGTGGAGGAGAGTTGTAACGCCCCGATATTTAATTATTTATTTAATTAAATATTTTTGAATATTTTATATTAATTCGAATTTTTATCGTCGAAGTCGGAATTATTTTATTTAGTTGCATGATAGATAATCAGATTTAATTTGGTGGAATTAATTTGAGAATTATCAGTATTATTCTAAGAAGTGTAATTGGATAAATATGTTGAGTTGAGCGGTAAGTTGATGGTCAGATAAATTATACGGTTTAGTCGGAGAACTATTATTAGAATATTATTTGCGAGTTAGTATTATTTAAAGTATGGATCGATCATAGTTGAAGAATATTATTAGAAACAATATTATATTGTATTATGTGACTATTTATTTAATTGGGCTTATGTTGTGATAGTAGTAATAGTGGGGTGTGTATGTAGACCCACTAAGAGAAACACTATTATTTAGATTAATATAATGATATATATTATTATTAGAAAATAAGAAAGAGGAAGAGAGTTAGTGTTATCAGGAAAGAGAAGATAAAGGGGAAAATAGGGTTTTTGGGGAAGAAGAGAGCTACGTGAAGTTGAACCAAGAGGCCAAGAGGAGATTAAAATCGGAGACGCATAGAGTTGTCCTCAAACCAAATCAGGTAAGGGTGGGGTTTCTTATCCTATAATGGGGTATATGATATTTTGTATGTGAGAATTAGTTTGTGGGATTATTATTGTCTGTTGATTTGTGTTGGTTTTTGTTATTGTGATAAACATTATTAATAATTGATGTGATTAAAGAATTGTCAAGGAGTTGGTGTATTACTGTGTTATATACTTCTATGGATTAGATTTGGAATAGTAGACAGTAGTAGAAAATCCATTAAAAGAGTACCGAGTGGATGAAAGAAGAAGAACATATTGATGGCCTGTGCCTGGATGCTGCCGAATGGCAACTTGTTGTTGGTTGGATGCTGCTGAACGGTAGCTGGTTGTTGTATATGGGGGTTGTCGTTTGGAAACCTTGGGAGAAAGGAGGATGTGCCGATCGGCACTAGGGCAATGGTGGAAGGAAAGTGTTGTTGGCACTGAGTGTTTGGCAGGGCACTTGTTTTGTTCTATTTCTGTGGCACTATGCTGTATAATTTTTATATGGTATCAGTATAGAGTTTATTAATAAAAAAGCAGTTTGGGAACAAATTAACTATTCTTATCAGTAGCATGTTATAGCAGAAGGAACATTAATATAAGTAGCATATTTTTGTAGAGTTGTTTTATGTGATAGAGCATAACAGCAGAAATAATAATAAGTGGTAAATGTAGAGGAGCAGTAGAATAAAGTAGCAGAGTTAATAATTAGTAGAATTATGTTAGTAGTAGATGTAGAAATTAAAATAGAAGTGATGGTTTTAGTTGCAGAGTTGGTAATAAATAATTTAACAGAGTAGTATATTAGTGGCAGATGTAATAATTTAGCAGAGAGTTATCGGTAGAAGTTATGGATAGCGAACAAGTAGTTTTGGTAGAGACCAATAATGGCAGTGAGAAAAATAGCAGAGGTAGCGTAATTTAGTAGAATAAATTGATTAGTGGTAGTATAAATAAATAGCAGTAATAACTTATGTATAAAACAGTATCGATTAGCCAAATTGCATATTTTGGCGGTAAAATTGGTTAACCGGAATTAGTTGAAATTGTCGGAATAAGTCATATATACATTTGGGTATTTTTAGTTGAATTGTTTTGTTAGAATCATGTAGAATAAAGTTGATTTGCGGGTGAAGTCGAATTAAGTTGAATGGTCCTGGTATATGGGATTGTGTTGTTGGTTATTGCTGTGAATAAGTTATTATCGAATAAATTATGTTGTTGTCACATTACTAATTGCTGATATGATATTGTTGTTGTGACGTACTAAATTGTAGGCTTATGCCAACGTTGTTGAATATATTATTGTTGTTGAATATGTTGTGATTGATAAGTTGATTAAGTTGTAGGCTTATGCCAACGTTGTTGAATATATTGTTGTTGTTGAATATGTTGTGATTGATAAGTTGATTAAGTTGTAGGCTTATGTCAACATTGTTGAATACATTGTTGTTGTTGAATATGTTTTGATTGATTAAGTTGTAGGCTTATGCCAACGTTGTCGAATACATTGTTGTGTTGTATGTGATTATTGCATTCATTAAGTCACATACATTTTCATTATTAAGTTGGCCTGGATTGGCACCACGTTGGCTTGGATTGGCCAAATATTAAGTTGAAGGCTTATGCCTTGTTGATGCCTCTATTTATTGGCAGATTTTCTAAGTTGGGAGTTCTGCTCCAATGGTACCACATGCATTTGCATATCATTGAGTTGCATTCTTAGTTGTATAATTGAGTTGTTGTGTTGATAAATTGATTGTTGCATTTTGATGATATCATGTTGCGATTGTTGTTGTGAAGCGGTGATTTTTGCATGACCTGATTCTAACATATGATTTATCATGCGCTCACTTATATGATTTGAGAATCTCACCCCTTAATGCTTGAATGTTGCCCTCTATTGGTAATGTGCAGGTATTAAAGAATGAAGATTTGCTTAGCCTTATTAGTTCAAAGTCGGTTGGTCGCTCTGATACGTAGCACTCGGTGGGAAATGAACAAATAGTTGTTTACTTGTTGAAATTGTTTTAGTTGTTGAATCCTAATTAATTATATGAAATAATATGTTGCCTCTCAAGTTGTTTTAGTTGAATGAAACATATGATGCTACTTGAAGTTGTAATTATGATTCTGTTGTGTTATTAATAAAAGAAGTGGTTTTGTTTTAAAAGCTGATGCAAGTTGTTATATGATCCTCTGAAACTAAAGTGTTATGTATCTATTTATGTGTTGCAACATGTTGAATTGTGATATCCCAAATGTGTTGGAAATTTTTAAATACTCTGATTTT
This sequence comes from Vicia faba, assembly GCA_948472305.1. NCBI lineage: Eukaryota > Viridiplantae > Streptophyta > Magnoliopsida > Fabales > Fabaceae > Vicia > Vicia faba. The sequence goes on along the minus strand of OX451737.1, from coordinate 783,729,883 downwards.
TCGTTATAACTACCGGGTATAAATTGGGGTGTTACAGATATCCTCTTGACGATTAGGACTTTGGAAAGTCACCCATGACTCTTTGTAACGACCTTAACCCAAAATCTCACGACGAGACCTCTCACGACTTTGAGACGAAAGTTTCAGTCTATAAAGAGGCTCCACCTAAGGGAGACCCTTGTGCCTTTTCCCTCGGGTGTTATTCATGATACCCTTAAGGAAACCACCTCTTGGGAGGGTAGATTTACCGTAGGTAAAAATTAAGGAGACTACACTTTAGGGGTACCTATCACAAAAAACCCGTCACAAAATCCTGTTACTCAACCCAATATTTCTACATTCATGCATTCATATATATCTCATATTCATCGTTTGCTTCTTTTATTTGTCTTATTCACAGGGTACAAAATAAAAAATATAACAAAAATCAAGATTTTTGGTGATTGTCTTAAAAATGGATACCATCGGAAAACAACTTGTCTGCGTCAACGCCTTCAAGTCTGACCTTTCTGAAATCAAAACTATTAAGGGTAAATTATCTGAGAGAGCTCTGAAGATGTGCGCTCGCCGCTATGGGGATACCCTTGACTTGACTAAAGTAGAGGTTCAGATGGATGTAGTCTCTGCCCTAATTCAGTTTTATGACCCTCCATTGAGATGTTTCACCTTCCAAGACTTCCAGCTAGCACTGACTCTGGAAGAATTTGACAGAATCCTGAATTTTTCCAAAGAAAAGGCCTATGTAGGTATTGGAAAAACTGTGGAAGTCAAAGCTTTGGCAAAAGTCCTAGGGATCCCCTACCCTAAATTGTTGCAGAATTATCGAAGAGAAGGTCCAATACAAGGAATCAAAAGGATATACTTGGAAGCTAAGGCACTGGAATTTGCTAATTATAAGGAGTGGGAATCTTGTGTTGATTGTTTAGGGCTGTTGGTATTCGGTGTAATCTTATTTCCTTGGACTGTGGACTATATTGACCCCGCGACCATTAGCATATTTTGGGGTGTGAAAGTCTTTAATGTGAATCCTACTCCCGCTTTACTTGCTGACATTTATTACACTTTGCATACGATGTATGAAAAGAGAAGAGACGCGCTAAATTGTTACATGTCGCTTCTATATACTTGGTTCATGACTCATCTTTACAAGGAAGACTCTATGATCCCAGAATTGACCAGATGTGATTGGCCATAAAAATTAAGATCTCTCACTGCAAACTCCATATTATGGTATGCAAGGAAGTTGGATATTGGTGACATCACTATTAGTTGTGGGGACTTTCCTAATGTCCCTTTGATTGGATCACGAGGTTGTATTAACTACAACCCTACTTTGGCCCTACGATAGCTAGGGTATCCTTTGGAAGACAAACCTTTGGACGAACAACTCTGACCATTTATCATCCATAATATGGGTATAGAAGACCCAAGGATGCTCAACAAGGTTATTCGAGCCTGGAACAAGGTTAACAAGAGGAAGGCCAAAAGAAAGAATGCCATAGCAAGATAATCCTACACCAAATGGGTCCAAGATAGGGTGTGAATTATTAAGCTGCCATTCGAGAAAGATCCAGAGTACAAGTCAGAGGTCCCAGAGATAACACCCATATCTTTGGAAGAAGTCGACAATATGAAAAATTCCTTAAAGCAAGTGTTGTACCCCAAAATTTTCCCTCTCATTTATCAAGATTTTTCTCACAAGATTTCTTTGACTCAAGACAAGATTAGGGTTTGGTCAGCTCAAGACATCTCATCTTGCACTGATAACCCAAAATTAGGGTTTGAGTTTGCACAAGGATTTTTGGACCATCAATGCTTAATGTGACTTTCATACATCATTTTGAACTCCTAATATTACCCATGTTAAGTTTCAAGCCTTGAACCACATTTTTGATCAATCAATTGAACAGTTGACATAAAAATCAACTTTATTTGGGAAAAAGTCAACCATGGTCAATTTACAGTCAAACTTCATAATTTTTTATCCACATCAACATTCTAGACTCATATGTACCATTTGATCAAGTTTGGATTACAAATCCTCAAGAAATTTGACCAAATCATCAAAAGGGAAAAATGGTCAAAATTAGGGTTTTGATTGAGAAAGGGCAATTTCTGATTTTTAACCTAGCCAATAACCAATTAAGTTCAAGCATTATTTCAAGGATTCAATGGCATCATCTTGACCTAATTACATGGTTCAAAACATCTCAAGTTCATTGGATTGACAAATGAAATTTGTAGTCAACTGATCAAAAGTCAACTGTATACTGAAAAGTCAAACTTTGACTTTTTGGTCAAAATCAAGTACCAAGAGTTATAATTCATCGAGATATTTCAAAATGTGAAACTTGTTCACCAATAAAACCAAATTTTAAAATTAGGGTTTGAATTTAAAAATTTTCATAACTTAGAAATTTTCTAAGTATAAAATTTTTCTTATTTTTCTCAACTTTTCACCACTTTTTCACCTGATGCATTTTGATTCAAGGAAAATCCCCAACATGAAAGTTGTATATCTCCATGAAATATACAACTTTTCTTGACAAACTTTTCCCTAAAGATGCTTGGATCTCAAGTTATAAATTTGTGAATACATGGTCATGAACTTCTTAACTTAGTGAAATTTTGCCCTAATTTAGGCAGGTTTTGGACCCAACTTCATGGCCATTTTCACCTAGTTCCAAGAGGTATCTCAAAATGCATTTCAAATATGGATTATATAGCACATTTCAAGCTTTCCAAAATGTCCAAGAACTCTCCAAGATCATTTTAGAGTAGGGAGAATCGAAGAGAGGAAATTGGCATTTTCTCACTTTTTGTTCAAGCCATTTTCATGAAGAACCAAGTTGCAAACCAATCCTATGCTATCTATTTCATGCTTTACAGGTCCTAAACTTGCTACACACTCCTTAATTAAATTCTTACTAAGTTGACAAAGCCTCTATCCATGCTTTTGAACCTTTATCCAATTGATAATTCCACTTATGGCAAAAAGGTTCCATTGCCATTTTCATAAAGAAACACTTTTGCAAACTTTTCAACTTGGAGCTTTGAACTTGTCCCCTTGATGCATAAAAACCACACAGGTCTCAAGCAAGTTGTACAAACTCATACCAACCTAAGCAAGTTGGTACAAGCATGTGAAGCTTTGGTCTTATCACTTTGCTTCAAGTACAAGAAAGTTGGCAAAAAGGCTAGCATTAGCAAATCTGTTGGGAAGCTGACTTTAGATCATTTCAATACTAATATATAAACTATATGCAACAAAAAAAGGACCAAGAAAAGGCTTGAAACATTGAGAGCAAGCAAAGCACCAAAATTTGTCCAAAACACACAGTTTCTGCACAAACACATCCAACTCTCATTTGGCTCGTGTGTTTTATGTTGAGATCATTCAAACATCTTATATACTTGATATCAAACTCATCCAAACCATCATCCTTGTTCTGCAACCTCTATTTCACTACCTGCCATTGTTAACTTTGAAGCTTGTTGTTAGACTTGGCCAGGGAGTTCTAGCCACTTTCAGAGCAAGGTAAGAGTTGGAATAGATTCAGGGAAGCTCAAGGAAGCTCAAGCAATCATCATGCCTCCATTAAAGTCCCTGCATTTCCATACATGATTCCAGCTGAAGGAGGTAATTTTTCAAACTCTATCTATTTGTACAGACAACCTCGGACCACGATCTGTGAATGAAAAATGTAGTTCTCATCATAACGAAGTTGTACATATCATTATCTTGCATTTATATTACTTGTGCTAAGAGAACTTGGAGGTTGAAATCTCTGAAAATTTTAGGTTAGGATTTAGGGATTTCAAAATTCTCTTTGATCTTTGATAGTTAGATAACATAATTTATATGGTTGGAATCGTGAGCTCAAATGCTACATTTTTCATGTTATAAGTTTTCATTTTTATGCAAGCATGAGGAAGTTACAGGTTGACCGGCCATGGCGTGAGGAAGAGAAGGCAGGATAAGGACGAAGCCTGTATTGGGCTTTTTGCTTCTTGGGCTTTTTTTTGTTTTTGCTAGCACTACCACTGTTTTGCTTTCTCACCCCCTGCTAACTCTTTCATATTTTATTTTTTTCATTTTTATATTTAATTTATTTAATTATTTTCTTTAATGATAAAAATCCTAAAAAATAATTTAATTATTTTTACACTTTTATTTTATTTTTTTATTATTTCTCACATAAAAAATAGTTTATTTTGATAAAATATAATTTATTTTCTTAATAAACTTATAAATATAATTAAATATACTTAATATTTTTTATTTTACATTTCATACTTACAAATACCTATTTTTTGCACATATTTAATTTTTAATATTTATGTATAATATTATTTATTTTTTATACAAAAAAATGCACAACATAATAATATAGAAACATTATTTTCTTTTAAATAAAAATTAGGGTTTTATCCCTTTCAAAAATTAAATCTTTTTCTTATATTTTTTTTAGGTTTAAATTAAATATTCTTTTATACAAAAGTAAGACATAAAAAATATTTTCTCACTTGTACATTGTATTACATTTTAAATATTGTATTATATTTATCTTAATTCGCACAAGTTCGATTTGGTTGTAATAATGTATTGAGCTTTATATTTGTGCAAATCCACATTCAAACTTGTATTCCCCCTTCCCATAAAATTGTTGTAATAGCTTAGTATATTTACATTACGCAATTTATCGCTTTATATGCCATGATTAGTAATTAGGGTTTGTATGACAAGAACAAAACAAGGCAAAATAGAAAACCCTAAATACAAGACAAAATCAAAAGCATGAAAATAATTCACTTTGCATACAAGCACCCTTAGGTTTTCTCCCACTTGGTTGCCTAAAATAAAATGGCCATGTTACGCATGCGAAGTATCTTGGCAAAACAAAGCAAATATAAGATCATAGTCCTTCGATGACGCTATTCAAAAGTTGCCTTACAAAATGATCTTGGTCCCTCAAATGCTAAGATACTTGGCAACATTGCTATCATGGTTATACGATGACCCACGCCCGTCCCGTTTACATCCAAAGATAGGGCTGCTTACCAAATCAATGGTAAGTCAACAATGTCAAAGGAATAAAAAATGCATAAGAAAGACATTTGAGTAGGTAGATAGCTTCTAGTTACTTGATCCATTTCAAACAACAATCCTTGCTATTTTCAAAACAAACACACACACATTTCAAAAACATCTTACAAACATTGAAAACATTTTCAAAAGACAAACATCTTTGTATACATTCTTACGAACGAGAATCATTACAAAGATCGCCTAAACGAATGGCCTCTTTTACAAAATACTTTCAAAACCACACCAAACACCATTTCAAACAAACCAAAGCAAGTGATCTAAGCAAGTAACTAAGAGCCCATGGAAAACCATGGATGAAAAGGGTGCTAGCACCTTCCCTTTTCATAATCTACCCCCCGAACTCAAGAAAACATCTGAAAGGTCTTTCCTGTGCTTTTTAACCTTTCCTTTTGGATAAAAGAAAAGTCGATGGCGACTCTTTCTAACCGCGACATTTGCGATAAAACGCAAAACCTCAAGTCAGTTCTCCCACCGTATCACAGAACTGGCGACTCTGCTGGGAAAGATTATAAAAAGGATTTACCTTAGGGTTTAGATCACATTTATTTGCTTACCTTGTTTGACTTGTTTGCTTTAAATTTTGGTTCTTTGTTTGGGTTTGAATCCTCCACCCGGATTTGGGAAACATTATAGGTAAATAGCAATACGTTGTGGAAACTGTCCGGGGTATACCGACATGGTCTAAGCAATATCTATGTTAGTGTGACATATTTGTGGGTACCGGTAGCCTTTGAGTCAATCAAAGAGAATACGGGGTCGCTGAGTGATGCCATGATGCACTAATGAACTTCTAGAACCCTTTACTTAACTAACTTCGCCTTTAGGATGTAGTGAGATGACCGGCTTTAGTGCAGTCCGAAGTTGGTAGATACTCGATACTACACTCATTGAGGGTTGGTCTCTTGGGATATTTCGGTAGCCAGTAAAGAGGCTTGAACTGAAACAATGAACAAGGAAACAATCCAGTGATATTGAGCTCCTTAGAACCCGGTTACTATTGTTAGGACAGGTTGAGCCAACTAAACTTCAAGAGGGTACTTACCTATAAAACCCCATGCAAGTATAAACTAAGAACTTGCTTGATTTTCTTGTACATATATACTTGTGCATAACATCATGGACATCATAAGCATCATATACACCACTAACCATTTCAAGGATTTTGGAAATTCATCTTTGTTCTTGTTTTGTAGGGTATGGATTCACTTCGCAGGAAAACTATCCAAGTCAACCTTGTAAGAATTCCTCCACAACTCAAGGAGCTATCTTCAAGGATTCCTGAGAACTCTCCATTCACCGAGAGGCATGGTCGTCTACTCAACTTGGTCACCTCCAACACAGAGGAAGACATGATGAAGGTTCTCTTCCAGTTCTTTGATCCTTTGCATCATTGCTTCACATTTCCTGACTACCAGCTTGTGCCTACTTTGGAAGAATTCTCTCAACTCTTGAGTATTCCCATTCTCAATCAACTACCTTTCAACGGTACGGAAATAGATCCAAAGCCAGAAGAGATTACTCAAGCCCTGCACTTGCACTCATCTGATGTCACAACCCATTGGGAAACTAGAAGTGGTGTCAAAGGCTTCTTAGCAAAGTTCTTGTTTGAGAAGGCCCAAAGTTTTTGTAATTCCTTGGACTTACAAGCATTTGAGGAAATTGTGGCTCTTCTTATCTATGGGATGGTCTTATTTCCCAACCCTGACCAACTCATAGATGTGAGTGCTGTCAAAATCTTCATGTCACGCAATCTGATGCCTACGTTGCTTGGAGATATCTTGCACTCTTTTCACACGCGCACAATAAGGAAAAGAGGTGTTCTTATGTGTTGCACTCCTCTCTTGGCAAGATGGTTTATTTCTCATCTTCCCCAATCAGTCTTAAAGAATGAGCAAGGTTTGAGGTGGTCACAAAGGTTGATGACGCTTAAGCATTCAGATATTCATTGGTGTTCTCGATCCAAAGAGAATGTTATCATTGTTGACCATTATGGGGAATTCCCTAATGTCCCTCTACTTGGCATTAGGGGAGGCATCACCTACAACCCGTGCTTGTCTCTAAGACAGTTTAGTTATGCCTGAAGGGATGGCCCACATTATATGCTGATTCAAGGCTTGGTATTCGACTACGACAACGACGATCAAGGTCTTCGCCAAAGATTCATCCGAGCTTGGAGGATGCTAAACAAGGTGGATAGCAAGACTTTGGGACACAAGAATTCCATCCCTCTTGAGCCTTACCTCAAGTGGGTACGAACCTACGCTCAAAGTCTTATGATGCCTTATCCTTCCATTCTCCCGGTGATTATTGAGCCTGTTAAGTAGGGAGAAGTTCCATACACTATCCTACATCCTGACATGCCCACATCTCTTGAAGACCTACAAAGGGATTGGATACAGCTCAAAGGAGAGCGTGATACTTTCGAAGCCCAATTCTACGCAAGCGAGAAGAAGGTTTTGGAACTCACTAGGCTACTTCATGAGGAGCAGACTCTAAATGCCTACATTGCGCCAAAGAGGATGCACACTACTTTTTTGTCTTAGAGCATTTTATTATTATGCCCAAGAGGCATTGATGTACTCAAACTCTTTCTTATTAATATAACGTGTGTTTCCTTTTGTTTAAAGCGAATTTGAATCTTTTAAAATCCTTGAAAACATCACATATGCACATATCATTCATCATGACATAAACAGGTCTTTGCAACAAGTTTCCTCATCTCTCTACTTTTTATTTCAGTAAGATGGATATCGAACAGACAGTCAAATATCTTCAAACTCAAAACATGCAGTTTCAACAGTTACTCACAACCTTGGCCAAAGGGAAAGAGGAGCTGAAGACTCTGCTAGAAAAATAGAAAAAGAAGAAAGAGAAGAAACCAACTGGCGTGGTAATCATGGGAAGAAGGTTTCAGGGACAGGCTAGAAGAACCTTAGATTTTCCAACAACATCTGATGAAGGAGAAAGAAAAGGAAAAGAAACAGCAGTTTCGTCAGAGTCTGAAGAAGAGGAGGAATAGGAGGATTATTTCGAGGAGCAGTATCCTCCAGCGAATGATAAATATCGACATCTTGAAGAGAGCCTAAATGCTATGGAAATACAGAAAGTACCAGGTCTAGACTTTGAGGAATTGGGGCTAGTGTCAGGAATTGTGATCCCACCAAAGTTCAAAGTGCCGCTATTCTCAAAATATGATGGGGGTGTCATGTCCTAAAATGCACCTCCGATCATACGTAAGGAAGTTTCAGCCGCACTCTTCTGACAAAGACTTGTGGGTCCACTTCTTTCAAGACAGCTTATCCGGAACACAACTTGATTGGTTTTACTAATTAGAAAGGGCTGACGTCCACAACTGAGAAGATGTCACTGCTTCTTTCTATAAGCAATACCAGTACAACACAGATTTGGCGCCAACCCGTACTCAACTTCAGAGTATGGCTATGGCTTCAAATGAGGGTTTCAAAGATTACGTGAAGAAATTGAGAGATCTATCTGGAAGAGTAAAACCCCCTCTGTCTGAGAGAGAGTTGGTGGATATGTTCTTGGGTACCTTATCGGGTCCTTTATTCAACCATCTGATTTGGAGTTCATCTATTGGGTTTACTGAGCTAATATTAACCGGAGAAAGGGTGGAAGTCGGTATAAAAAGTGGGAAGATTCAGAAGGATGCTTCTGCTTCTATAGCTATGAGAAAGCCTTTCACTGGGAAGAAGGAAGTTTCTGCTGTTTATTCACAAAGGAATCAAGGAAGAGCTGAACGCCGACCAATGGTGGGGGCCGTTATGATCCCAAAGCCTACATCTGATCAACCAAGAACTAATCAGCCGAGGGTGGAAAGGCCAATCCGGAAATTCACTAGGATTAATATGACTCCAACCCAGGTTCTACCACGTCTTCTGAAATTGAATTTGGAAACTTTAAAAGAGGCCCCAAAGAATCCTAATAATGCGTCCCCTCACTATCACCCAAATGCCAGATGCGCATACCATTCTGAAAGTCCAGGGCACGACACTAACAACTGTTGGGCTCTGAAGAACAAAATTCAAGACCTTATAGATGCAAAAGAAGTTGAGTTTGATGCATCGGAAAAACCAAATGTCATTTCCGCTCCGATGCCTAGGCATGGTCACAATGCCAATGCTGTCGAGGAAGATTTATTTGTTGCCACAGTGGATGAACTGTTGACTCCACTCCTGATCATTAAAATGAACTTGTTGAAAGATGGGGTATTCCCAGGTTGTAAGGAAGACTGCCATCATTGCTTATCCTCAACCGCCAATTGCCCTCTGTTGAAGACAGGTATCCAACGCCTGATAGACAATCAAGAAATTTTGTTTGAAAAAGATCCTGTTTTTCCTATTCCTGTTGAAGATGTTTCGATCATAACCATCTCCGCCAATCCTTCCAGGGTCCCTAAAAGACCCGTTAGGATTACATCAGCTCCAAAAACTACTCCACTTAAGATCACAATGCCCGGGCAAGTCACGTATGAGTCAGATAAAATAGTACCATGGAATTACGGTGGAGAAATCTACTACCATGGTGTTAAACAATATGAAATGACTGCCGAAGAAGAGAGCTCTGAAGAAGAAAACTCCGACATTAGTAATATTGCCGAAATAAGCAAGATTACCTGTAACGGTATCTTCTCTCCAGAAGTTGCCCCTCCAAAGGAAATTTTTGGACCCGTGGCCGCTCCAAAGGTTACCTCCATACCAATAATCATATCTGCAATTACTCCTATCAATGAAGAGGACACGACCCCTGCTGTTATCCCCACCAATACTTATGTTTCTGATGTTCGGGGAAAAGGTGTTCAAGAAGAGCCTGTCAGGACGAAGGCTCAACCACTGATCATCCCTGAAACCTCCAAGAAGGAAATGGAGGAGATCCTGAGAATAATAAAGAAGAGTGATTATGATGTGGTTGAACAGTTGGGGAAAACCCCCTCCAAGATCTCCATGTTGGCTTTGTTGTTGTGTTCTGTGGCACATGCGAAAGCTCTGGTGAAGTTTCTAAAGACAACCCATGTGCCACAAGAGACATCCGCTGACCAATTCCAAGATTGTGTGGCCAGTTTGACAGCTGATAATGGTTTAGGCTTCTCTGATGCAGATCTGACACCAAAAGGGAGAAAACACAATGAGGCATTGCATGTCTCTGTGGAGTGTAGAGGAACAACCCTAGCCCATGTATTTGTAGATACCAGCTCGTCTTTGAACATTTTACCGAAGAAAGCTCTCGATAGATTGGATTGCGAAGGGCTGACATTGAAACCCAGTAACATAGTCGTAAGAGCTTTTGATGGTTCCAAGAGGATGGTCCACGGGGAGGTGGACGTCCCGATAAAGGTGGGAACTCAAACTTTCAACTCAACTTTCTATGTGATGGAGATCCGTCCCTCTTATTCCTGTCTATTAGGACGGCCTTGGATCCACAATGCCGGTGTTGTCACCTCCACTTTGCATCAGATGCTGAAATACCCGGTCCAAGGGAAGATCATAACTGTCTATGGGGAAGAAGAATACATGATTAGTCATCTGAATTCTTTCCGATATGTGGAATTGGATGGAGATTTCATTGAAACTCCTTTTCAGAATTTCAAAGAGGTCTCTCAAGAAGTAGCAACAACCAAGACGGTATCCTCGATTCCCAGGATCACAAGACCTCCGCTTCGGATGTCATCTCTAAAGGACGCACAGTAAGTAATAGAGGAGGGTGGATACACCATTTAGGGGCAGCTTTCGGACATCCCGTATAAATCAGACAAGTTTGGCTTGGGGTTTACTTCAACTTCTCAGAAGGTTGTGCGTCGTGCCCGTGCTGGAGGGCCACCTTTGAAGATTAGCAACCAAGAGGTCAATACAGTGGAAGACATTGAAGAAGATGGCAGCTTGGAAGATTGGATATTTCCTACTATCAACGGAGGACTTCGCAACTGGGAAGCCAAAGACTTTGTCCCAATAACTTTTATCTCTCAGTAATTTATCTTTTACATTTTTGTTGGACTTGTAATATTCACAAACAATTCGTACATTTTCAACCTTGTGTCTTACCTAACGCACAATGGTCCATTTGTAAGGGTTTTTATTTCATCTTCATATGACATTCAATGAATCATGGACGCTTTTCACATACAAACTTTTTATGCTCATTGTCTTTCTTTTACATTTTATTGTTTAAAGATGGCTATACCCTTACACACACCCACACTCACAAATGCAGGTACCCCTCCATTCTGGATCCCATGGGTAACGATACTGCTATGACCTTTAGTGACTCTGACAATCTAATCTACCAAGCCGAAGACGAAGGTGAGGAAGATTGTGAAGTGCCAGGATAATTGGCCAGACTACTACAACAAGAAGAAAGAGCTATTCAGCCTCATGAGGAGTTGTTGGATACAATCAAATTGGGTACAGAGGAAGATAAAAAGGAAATCAAAGTGGGTGCCAATTTAGAGCCGAGTGTCAAGGAGCGTCTAATTCAGCTATTGCATGATTATGTTGAGATCTTTTCCTGGTCATACGAAGACATGTCGGGACTTGATACATACATCGTGGTACATGGTCTGCCAGCAAGAGAAGACTGTCCACCAGTGAAACAAAAAGTCCGTCGCATGAGACCTGACATGTCAGAGAAGATCAAAGCAGAAGTTATGAAACAGTTCAATGCTGGATTTCTGGGTGTGACTTCCTATCCTCAATGGGTTGCCAATATTGTTCCCGTGCCTAAAAAGGAAGGTAAAGTACGGATGTGCGTGGATTATAGAGATTTAAACAGGGCCATCCCTAAAGATGATTTTCCGCTTCCCCACATCGACATCCTGGTTGACAATACGGCCCAACACAAAGTTTTTTCTTTCATGGACGGATTCTCAGGCTATAACCAAATCAAAATGGCACCTGAAGACATGGAGAAAACTATGTTTGTCACACAGTGGGGCACATTTTGTTACAAAGTGATGCCATTCGGGCTGAAGAATGCTGGGGCAACCTATCAACGCGCCATGGTAGCTTTGTTTCATGATATGATACATCATGAGATATAGGTCTATATAGATGACATGATAGCCCGATCACAAACTGAAGAAGAACACCTTGATCACTTGTAAAAGCTATTTGTAAGATTGAAGGAGTACAAACTGAGGTTGAACCCAAACAAGTGCACATTCAGAGTCCAGTCTGGTAAACTCTTAGGTTTCATTGTCAGCAACAAAGGCATCGAGGTTGATCCTGCCAAGGTCAAAGCAATACAAGAAATGCCTGCTCCTCGTACTGAGAAGGAGGTCAGAGGATTCCTGGGACGCCTGAACTATATTTCCAGATTCATTTCTCACCTAACATCTACCTGTGAACCAATCTTCAAGTTGTTGAAGAAAGATCAAGTAGTCAGATGGAATGATGAATGCCATATCTCTTTTGACAAAATCAAAGAGTATTTATAAGAACTTCCTGTCTTGATGCCACCAGTTGATAGAAGACCACTAATCATGTATCTGACCGTTTAAGAACTCAATTGGGTGTGTATTGGGGCAGCATGATGAGTCTGGCCAAAAAGAGCACGCTATTTACTACCTGAGCAAAAAGTTTACCGACTGTGAAACCAGATATTCACTGCTCGAGAAAACTTGTTGCGCTCTGGTATGGGCTACTCTCCGGCTAAGATAGTATATGTTGACTCATACCACATTGCTGATATCTAAGATGGATCCGATAAAGTACATCTTCGAGAAGCCTACTCTGTCTGGAAGGATAGCTAGATGGCAGATGATTCTAATAGAATATGACATATAGTACAAGACCCAAAATGCAATAAAGGGAAGTGTGCTAGCTGATCATCTTGCCCATCAAGCTGTAGAAGATTATCAATCCATGAAGTTTGAATTCCCGGATGAAGACATCATGATATTAGACAACTGTGAAGAAATCAGACCATATGATGGACCTGGACAAGGATCCCGATGGACACTGTTCTTTGATGGGGCATCCAATGCACTTGGTAATGGTATTGTTGTTGTACTTATATCTCCGGAAGGATGCCATACTCCTTTTACTTCTTGACTTTGCTTCAACTGTTCAAACAACATGGCAGAATATGAAGCATGCATCTTTGGTCTCAAGGCTGCCTTAGACTTGGGGATCAAATCTTTGGATGTGTTTGGAGATTCAGCTTTGGTTATCAGTCAGATCAAAGGAGAGTGGGACACTAAGCATCCAAACCTTATCCCTTACAAAGAACATGTTTTGACATTGTTACCACATTTTGAGCAGATTACCTTCGAGCATTTCCCGCGAGAAGAAAATCTGCTAGCAGATGCTCTAGCCACAATGTCATCTATGTTTAAACTTAATTGGGATAACGAGGCTCCCCAGATCACCATTGAACGAATGGACGAACCAGCACATTGTCACGAGATTAATACTGAAGAAGTAGTGGACTAGCCTTGGTTTCATGAAGTCAAAAGGTATCTCGAGGCTCAAGAATATCCAGAAGGAGCTTCAATCAATGATAAAAAGTTCCTAAGGAGATTCTCCACTAAGTTCTTCCTCAGTAATGGCATCCTGTACAAATGTAATCATGATTCTATTCTGCTCCATTGTGTGGATAAGATTGAAGCTGAAAAGATCATGGATGAATTACATGAAGGTACCTTTGGCACTCATTATACTGGGCATACGATGGCAAAGAAAATCCTACGGGCAGGCTATTATTGGTCTACCATGGAAGCAGACTGCTATCAACACTCCCAAACCTATCATAAGTGTCAAATCTATGCAGACAAGGTGCACGTGCCCCCGGTTCCTCTAAATGTCTTAACAGCTCCTTGGCCCTTTGCTATGTGGGGAATCAATATGATTGGGGAGATCAAGCCTACAGCCTCCAATGGACACCGCTTCATTCTAGTGGCCATTGATTATTTCACAAAGTGGGTCGAAGCAGCTTCCTTCGCGCCCGTTACTAAGAATGTTGTTGCCCGCTTCATCAAGCAGAATCTTATTTTCCGGTACAGTATCCCAGAAAGGATCATCACTGATAATGGTACGAATCTTAACAATACTATGATCACCGCCCTGTGCGAACAGTTCAAGATTCAACATCACAATTCATCCCCCTCTTGGCCAAAGATGAATGGTGTCGTCGAAGCTGCAAATAAAAACATTAAAAGGATCATACAGAAAATGACAATCACCTACAAGGACTGGCATGATATGTTACCGTTTTCTCTCCTTGGGTACCGTACCATGGCTCGCACATCAACTAGGGAAACACCTTATTCTTTGGTTTATGGCATGGAGGTTGTTTTTCCTATTGAGGTTCAGATCCCCTCTTTGAGAATTATGAAAGATGCAGGTTTGAATGAGGACGATTGGATCCAAACCCGACTTGATTAACTGAACTTAATTGATGAAAAGAGACTTACTGTTGTTTTCCATGGTCAGATGTATCAAAAACGGATGATCAAGGCTTTCAACAAGAAAGTCAGACCCCGAGAATATCAAGTTGGAGATCTAGTGATCAAGCGCATCATCTTACAGCAAAGTGATCCCAGGGGAAAATGGACTCCCACCTACGAAGGACCGTTTGTAATCAAGAACATCTTTTCCGGTGGGGCAATGATCTTAACCGCCATGGACGGTGACGACCTGCCACACCCTGCAAACGCGGACATAGTCAAAAGATACTATGCATAAGAGACCTGCTAGGTTGACACACCTCGGCAAAACAAGGGCATCCCGGCGAACCAAAAGGTTTGGGAAAAAATTAGGGATAAAATATAAAAAAATTGTACACCTGACAAGTTGAAAACCCGAAAGGGCGACTTGGGCAAAAAAGGGTTTCCCGGTGGATTCAAAACCTGAAAGGGCGGTCCAGGCAAAAGTTAGGGAATTAAAGCGTATGACTATGTCTCGTCGGGTCACTTTGGGGACAATCTCTTCACTGACAAACTCAGAGCTTATGATCAATTAAATCATCTTCGGACGAAGCAACAAATGGACAAGATATTCGGAGATACTGAGGCTATAGCAGAATGGGAACCCCATGGGATTATTACACATAACTATCTTTCTTTGTATAAATTTTTCTTATTTTTATGACACCGTCCTCTTACTAGGATGTTTGTCTCTTTTGTACAAAATACTTATTCAAAGTGAATACAAAGATATCTCTTTAAAGTACTGAAAACCATTTGTCCTTTTCTTTTTACACTTGTGTTTTATTTTCAAAAACGTCCAATGATTCATTAATGAACATATACATTTGAACATAATTACTGTTTACAAATAAACAAAATGAAAAAGAACAGTTACTGACAGGTTGAAAGAATAGGAAAATTTCTTTAGGCTATTCCATGAGCAATCCCTACAGTACGTCATTAAGATCCCCAGAGGATCTGAAACTTCAAACTATTAATCCCCAGTAAAAACCATCCAGTTTCTTCAAATTCCCCAGCAAGTTGTCTTGAAGTCTAAAAACTAACCGGACAACAGTTAACTTCTGTTTTTCCCCAACCTAGGATAACTCCCCGGTAGGATGACAGACGACCGAAAATTCCTGAACTTTTTCCCAAACAGGAATAAGCCTTTCCCCACAGAGCTTTCATTGCTCCCCAACAGAACAAAGACTCCCCTTTTTAATTCCCAGTAGAAGTCATCAAAATTCTCTGGATTCCCCAAGCAGATTCCTCAAGCAGTACATGGCATTACTCTCACAACAGAATTTTTGTCAATACTCCAACTTCGAGACATGAAGAATCCATATATCCTCAGCAATCAAGAATTTATTTTCCTCGGCGATACAGTAAATCAGCTTACATGCGCATACATTACATCCATATATCATAAACATTGATAAAACACATATATTGCATCATACATTTCATGCAACATAACTTTATATTTCAGCTAACGTTTTACCCTTTTCAGGATAATATTAACAAGCTACCATTAATAATATACAATCTAGATACAGTACAAATACGCTCAAGACACGGTTGTCATTCTGTTACTCATTCAGATTCACCTTTCAGATACAGTTCAGACACGCTCCAGACACGGATGCCATCCTGATACTCATTCAGATTTTCAAGTACAGATACGCTCCAGACACGGTTGCCATTTTGTTCCTAATTCAGACCCATCTTTCAGATACAGTTCAAATACGCTCCAGACACGGATGCCATCCTGATACTCATTCAGATTTTCAAGTTCAGATACACTCCAGACACGGATGTCATTCTGATACTTATTCATATTTCAAGTTCATAATACAGTCCAGATATGCTCCAGACACGGATGATATTCTGTTGCTCATACAGATTCAGTCTCCAGATACAGCTCAGATACGTTCCAGATATGGACACCATTCTGATGCTTATTCTATTGATTTACAACAAACATTCTTGGATGGCATCTACAAGCCCATCTCCAACAAGATTCTATCACCTCTCCAAATGGCATCTTTAAGCCCATTCCCTCAACTACACTTTGTCGAGTGCAAATTTACGGGCACTCTAGTGTCCAATCATCTTTTACCTTCGAGTCACGAACGGAAAAACTCGCCAATCTAACTCTTTAAGTTCAAGAAATTGAACATGGGGCAGTTGTTGTACCCCAAAATTTTCCCTCTCATTTATCAAGATTTTTCTCACAAGATTTCTTTGACTCAAGACAAGATTAGGGTTTGGTCAGCTCAAGACATCTCATCTTGCACTGATAACCCAAAATTAGGGTTTGAGTTTTCACAAGGATTTTTGGACCATCAATGCTTAATGTGACTTTCATACATCATTTTGAACTCCTAATATTGTCCATGTTAAGTTTCAAGCCTTGAACCACATTTTTGATCAGTCAATTGGACAGTTGACCTAAAAATCGACTGTATTTGGGAAAAAGTCAACCGTGGTCAATTTACAGTCAAACTTCATAATTTGATCCACATCAACATCCTAGACTCATATGTACAATTTGATCAAGTTTGGATTACAAATCCTCAAGAAAATTGACCAAATCATCAAAAGGGCAAAATGGTCAAAATTAGGGTTTTGACTGAGAAAGGGAAATTTCTGATTTTTAACCTAGCCAATAACCAATTAAGTTCAAGCATTATTTCAAGGATTCAATGGCATCATCTTGACCTAATTACATGGTTCAAAACATCTCAAGTTCATTGGATTGACAAATGAAATTTGTAGTCAACTGATCAAAAGTCAACTGTATACTGAAAAGACAAACTTTGACTTTTTGGTCAAAATCAAGTACCAAGAGTTATAGTTCATCAAGATATGTCAAAATGTGAAACATGTTCACCAAGAAAACCAAATTTGAAAATTAGGGTTTGAATTTGAAAATTTTCATAACTTAGAAATTTTCTAAGTATAAAAATTTTCTTATTTTTTCTCAACTTTTCACCACTTTTTCACCATGATGCATTTTGATTCAAGGAAAATCCCCAACATGAAAGTTGTATATCTCCATGAAATATACAACTTTTCCTCACAAACTTTTCCCTAAAGATTCTTGGATCTCAAGTTATAAATTTGTGAATACATGGTCATGAACTTCTTAACTTAGTGAAATTTTGCCCTGATTTAGGCAGGTTTTTGACCCAACTTCATGGCCATTTTTCACCTAGTTCCAAGAGGTATCTCAAAATTAATTTCAAAGATGGATTATATATCACATTTCAAGCTTTCCAAAATGTCAAAGAACTCTCCAAGATCATTTTTGAGTAGGGAGAATCGAAGAGACGAAATTGGCATTTTCTCACTTTTTGTTCAAGCCATTTTCATGAAGAACCAAGTTGCAAACCAATCCTATGCTATCTATTTCATGCTTTACAGGTCCTAAACTTGCTACACACTCCTTAATTAAATGCTTACTCAGTTGACAAAGCCTCTATCCATGATTTTGAACCTTTATCCAATTGATAATTCCACTTATGGCAAAAAGGTTCCATTGCCATTTTCATAAAGAAACACTTTTGCAAACTTTTCAACTTGGAGCTTTGAACCTATCCCCTTGATGCATACAAACCACACAGGTCTCAAGCAAGTTGTACAAACTCATACCAACCCTAAGCAAGCTGGTACAAGCATGTGAAGCTTTGGTCTTGTCACTTTGCTTCAAGTACAAGAAAGTTGGCAAAAAGGCTAGCATTGGCAGATCTGTTGGGAAGCTGACTTTAGATCATTTCAATACTAATATACAAACTATATGCAACACAAAAAGGAACAAGAAAAGGCCTGAAATATTGAGAGCAAGCAAAGCACCAAAATATGTCCAAAACACACAGTTTCTGCACAAACACATCCAACTCTCATTTGGCTCGTGCGTTTTGTGTTGAGATTATTCAAACATCTTATATACTTGATATCAAACTCATCCAAACCATCATCCCTGTTTTATAACCTTTGTTTCACTACCTGCCATTGTTAACTTTGAAGCTTGTTGTTGGACTTGGTCAGGGAGTTCTAGCCACTTTCAGAGCAAAGTAAGAGTTGGAATAGATTCAGGGAAGCTCAAGCAATCATCATGCCTCCATTAAAGTCCCTGCATTTCCATACACGATTCCAGCTGAAGGAGGTAATTTTTCAAACTCTATCTCTTTGTACAGGCAACCTCAGGCCACGATCTGTGAATGAAAAATGTTTTTCTCATCATAACGAAGTTGTACATATCATTATCTTGCATTTATATTACTTGTGCTAAGAGAACTTGGAGGTTGAAATCTCTGAAAATTTTAGGTTAGGATTTAGGGATTTCAAAATTATCTTTGATCTTTGATAGTTAGATTACATAATTTATATGGTTGGAATCGTGAGCTCAATTGCTACATTTTTCATGTTATAAGTTTTCATTTTTATGCAAGCATGAGGAAGTTACAGGTTGACCGGCCATGGCGTGAGGAAGAGAAGGCAGGACAGGGATGAAGCCTGTATTGGGCTTTTTGCTTCTTGGGCTTTTTTTGTTTTTGCTAGCACTACCACTGTTTTGCTTTCTCACCCCCTGCTAACTCTTTCATATTTTATTTTTTTCATTTTTATATTTAATTTATTTAATTATTTTCTTTAATGATAAAAATCCTAAAAAATAATTTAATTATTTTTACACTTTTATTTTATTTTTTTATTATTTCTCACATAAAAAATAGTTTATTTTGATAAAATATAATTTATTTTCTTAATAAACTTATAAATATAATTAAATATACTTAATATTTTTTATTTTACATTTCATACTTACAAATAACTATTTTTTGCACATATTTAATTTTTAATATTTATGTATAATATTATTTATTTTTTATACAAAAAAATGGACAACATAATAATATAGAAACATTATTTTCTTTTAAATAAAAATTAGGGTTTTATCCCTTTCAAAAATTAAATCTTTTTCTTATATTTTTTTTAGGTTTAAATTAAATATTCTTTTATACAAAAGTAAGACATAAAAAATATTTTCTCACTTGTACATTGTATTACATTTTAAATATTGTATTATATTTATCTTAATTCGCACAAGTTCGATTTGGTTGTAATAATGTATTGAGCTTTATATTTGTGAAAATCCACATTCAAACTTGTATTCCCCCTTCCCATAAAATTGTTGTAATAGCTTAGTATATTTACATTACGCAATTTATCGCTTTATATGCCATGATTAGTAATTAGGGTTTGTATGACAAGAACAAAACAAGGCAAAATAGAAAACCCTAAATACAAGACAAAATCAAAAGCATGAAAATAATTCACTTTGCATACAAGCACCCTTAGGTTTTCTCCCACTTGGTTGCCTAAAATAAAATGGCCATGTTACGCATGCGAAGTATCTTGGCAAAACAAAGCAAATATAAGATCATAGTCCCTCGATGACGCTATTCAAAAGTTTCCTTACAAAATGATCTTGGTCCCTCAAATGCTAAGATACTTGGCAACATTGCTATCATGGTTATACGACGACCCACGCCCATCCCGTTTACATCCAAAGATAGGGTTGCTTACCAAATCAATGGTAAGTCAACAATGTCAAAGGATCAAAAAATGCATAAGAAAGACATTTGAGTAGGTAGATAGCTTCTAGTTACTTGCTCCATTTCAAACAACAATCCTTGCTATTTTAAAAAAAAACACACACACATTTCAAAAACATCTTACAAACATTGAAAACATTTTCAAAAGACAAACATCTTTGTATACATTCTTACGAACGAGAATCATTACAAAGATCGCCTAAACGAATGGCCTCTTTTACAAAATACTTTCAAAACCACACCAAACACCATTTCAAACAAACCAAAGCGAGTGATCTAAGCAAGTAACTAAGAGCCCATGGAAAACCATGGATGAAAAGGGTGCTAGCACCTTCCCTTTTCATAATCTACCCCCCGAACTCAAGAAAACATCTTAAAGGTCTTTCATGTGCTTTTTCACCTTTCCTTTTGGATAAAAGAAATGTCGTTGGCGACTCTTGCTAACCGCGACATTTGCGATAAAACGAAAAACCTCAAGTCAGTTCTTCCGCCATATCACAGCAAGCTCAAAAGTAGAAAGAAGCATTGGAACTCAATCTCCTCAATCTGACCAAACAAAAGAAACAGATGCAGCTTATGCTTGTGTCAAAGGACGAGCAAATTGATAAAAGTCAAAATGAATTGGAGAAATAAAGTCTCAAACGAAAGCATACAGCTGAAGGGCTGTTGAGTGCAACGTTCAACCTAGACTCTCACAACCAAAGGTTAGAAGAGGCCGCCGCTGAAATCGGAAGGTTAACTAGATGGTATGAAAAGGAAACACATGACAAGAAGGTGTTAGTGGAAAATCTAAGAGCCCAGATTTAAAGTTTAGCACAAGCTTCCTTAGATCAAGAAGAGCAAGTGAGGTACCTCGCCACTGAACTTCAAGACAGCCAGGAATCAGAGGTCAAAGCATGCCTTGAAAGGGTAGAAGCGGAGAAACTTACGACTCAAAGAACTCGAGAATATGAGCATGTATGTTTAGAGTTGCAGGGTCTTCAAAAGGATTTCCTTACCCAACGAAGGCTTTACACAGAAATGAGGGGTGAAAAGATGTATTGGGAAGATCAGTACACCAAGATCGCCTAAGTTGGGAGGGATAACCATATGATAATCCAACATCTTTATCAGGAATACAGGTACTACAAAGACAAACATGAAAAGCTCGTCTTCCTAGCCAACAATCTCATCGAGGACATCCCTAGAAGTTTAAAAGATGCAGAGAATGCAATGGTTCCTCTTCAGAAGGATGTTGAAGACTTTCTACAGCTTTGCCGAGCAATGGTTGATGGCTTCAGAGCATACATCCGCAGGCGCACCTAGAAAATTTAGTTTCTTTTATTTATGTTTATGCAAACAAGTTTTGATTTCAATTTGTAAAAAAAATTCAATATCTGGATTATGTTACTCTTAATAAAGGCATTTTGTTTTCCTATCTCGAAGGAGTGTCTATTTTAAAGCTAGTCACCAAATAAAATAATAAGTAAAACTACAAGCATGTACCCAAGTGAATAAGACAGTTAAAGCAAGAAATCATTTCATGATCATGCACATCCATTTGCACACATGCATTTATAAAACACCTCCATGTCATATCAAAACTCATTTGCTTTAAAAATCTCTCCAGTTAAGACATTGGTAAAAGAAGACCTCCACCTCCTTGGCCTCCATATCAAACAAGGGCCCATCAACAAAAAGCAATGGAACAGATCGAGGAGACTAAAGCTGTGTTCAAGGAGGATCTTGACCAAGTAAAGGGTGGCGTAAGCTTAATGAAAGGAGATTTGAGTCAAGTTCTTCTAGCTTTGAAGAACATTATTGACAGGTAGGATCAAATTCCCAGGGTAGCTTTTGAAGAAGTAGCCCAAACCATTGGTGCATCGAGCGGTCACCAACTAAGGAAAGAGCCGGAAGCAGGACCCTAAAAGTCCGCCATGGCCCAGCAAGAGGTTGAAACTGAAGGATTTATCCCACCACCATCAAAAGTAGGGGCATCACATACCCTACAAATTCCAACCAATAATGCAGATAATTACCTAGACTTGAAATATGAAGATCATGACCTAGAGGATGCTCACCAGGCACCCTTGAAGACAACTGGAACTCATGCTGCAGATAACCCACTGGTAATGAATCAGTATAAAGCCCTGGAAGAAAGACTAAAAGTTATGGAGGGCTTAGATGCTTTTGAAGTAGACGCTCTGGAAATGGGTCTAGTCCCTGATGTGGTGATACCGCCAAAAATTAAAGTACCCGACATTCGAAAGTATAAAGGGCTCATTTGTCCAAGGAATCATCTTCGTATGTATTGCAGGAAGATGCATGCCCTTGCCAATGATCAAAAACTAATGATTCACTATTTCCAAGACAGTCTAAGTGGGGCATCTTTGGACTGGTACATGCAGTTGGAACGAACGCATATCCAAACCTGGGTGGATATTGCTAATGCTTTCTTGAAGCATTACAAGTATAACTTGGACATGGCGCCTACCCACTTGCAACTCTAAAATCTGTCCCAAAAGAAGGAAGAGTCCTTCAAAGAATATGCTCAAAGATGGAGGGAGATGGAATCTCGTGTACAACCACCACTACTGGAAAAAGAACTCGTAGACATGTTCATGGGAACCTTACAAGGGCTTTATTATGAGAAAATGGTGGGAAGTGTATCGTAAGGATTCTCAGACCTAATGACTATTGGAGAAAGAATCGAAACTGGTTTGAAAAGCAGGAAGATATCAGGGGGGTCGTCAAATGCCCCTTACAATTCAAAAAGACCGGCTTCAAATTTCCCAAGAAGAAAAGAGGGAGAAGTAAATGTTGTGGCATCACAACCAAGGACATCACAACCACTGGTGATCCCACAAGGACAAAGGCAAGACAGTTTTAAAAGGCCACCCAGAAATTTTGATTCACTGCTCATGCCACCAAGCCAGTTATTATAACACTTGGTTAAGGTATCCTTGGTGGAAATTGAGCCTTTAGCTCCTCCAGTCGGGCCACTCACGCAAAGATACAATGCTGACGCTAGGTGTGAGTACCATGCTAATTCTCCAGGGCACACCATAGAATAATGTTAGGCATTCAAGCATAAGGTTCGGGATTTGTTAGAGTCTCAAGACATCACCTTTGATAAGCCTAACATCAAATCAAACCCCATGCCTCCGCACGATGGGCCAACAATAAATGCAATTGAGGTGGTCACTGACTTTGGGGCAACCATAAAGGCAAAAACCCCTATCAACTTGTTGAAAGAATATTTGTTTGAATGTGGATTTTTGTTAGAGCATAATAAAGCTTTTGAAACAACTCTGGAAAATCTGGTGGATCGAGGGATAGTCCAATTCGGATTGTACCCTGAGGAAAAATATGTAGCCACGACTGGAGGGAAAAAGCCACTAGTAATCCCTTGCTGGGGCCCAAGTCTTACCAAGAAGATTCTAGTCATCCCGTGGGGAGAATCAACGGATATTACAAGAAGGGCACCTAAGAAGACTCTCTTAATACCCACCACTCCAAAAGCCATGATGGTAATTAAGGGACCGTCACCTATCCCTTATGAAAATAATAAGGCAGTACCTTGGAGTTATGACTCCGCCGTGTACATCAATGGAGTGAAGAAGGAAAGCGGGCCATCCCCGATTCAGGGACCTGCAATTTCGAACATAGTGGGAACATGAGGTATGACCCGAAGTGGTCGAATTTTTGGATCCGAACCATCAAAAAATGACGGATGTGATTCCAATGAAGGACAAAGGAAAAGCAGTGGTTGATATAAATCAAGAAACAAAATCTCTGAACAAAAACTTTACCGATCAAGAGGCAGAAGAGTTTCTGAAAATAATCAAAAAGAGTGACTACAAAGTGGTGGATCAGCTCCACCAAACTCCAGCAAAAATCTCCATACTCTCGCTACTCATCAACTCTGAAGCACACCGGGATTCTTTGATGAAGGTGTTAAGTTCAGCTCATGTCGCAAAAGAAATTTCAGTAAATCAATTTGACAATGTCGTGGCAAATCCCACGTCCGGATCCTACCTGGGTTTTAGTAACAGTGAATTACCGCCACAGGGTCGTGCCCATAAAAAAGCACTCCACATTACTATGAAAATAGGTACTACCCATTTTTCTAGGGTTCTTACCGATACCGGTTCTGCCCTTAATGTGTTGCCAAATTCAAGTCTCATAAAGTTAACAATAGATGATGTGATAATGAGACCAAGTTCTACGATAGTAAAGGCATTTGACGGTTCTCGAAGCTCGGTGTTAGGAGAGGTGGACCTCCTAATTATGATTGGGCCGCATATCTTCAATATCACTTTCCAGGTCATGGACATCGAACCAGCATACACTTTCTTACTGGGCAGACCTTGGATCCATGCGGCAGGGGCAGTAACCTCGACCCTACATCAAAAATTAAAGTTCCTAGTGGATGGGAAGTTAATCATAATCAACGGCGAGGAAGACATTTTCGTAAGCCACATTGAATCATACAGGTATATCAATGCCGACGAAGACTGCATAGCTACCCCGTTCCAAGCCTTAAAAATTTCTTTGATGGTAACATTAACAATCGAGAAGGGTAACAAGACTAAAGTGACATCATGGAGAGATTTGCAAATGGCTATGGAAGGTGATGCCTCGAAACGCTGGGGAAAGCTGCCAGAAATTCCGGAGAAGAAGAATCGCTTTGGTTTGGACTACGAATCGTCGAAGGCTACTCTGAAAGGAAAAACATGTTTCCCTCTGATCTGAGAGACTTCCGTCAGCAAAGGAACAGAGCATGGCAAGCATGTCACAATGATATCAAGAAAAATCAATACTAAAAGGGAAACCGACTTCATCAGAGAGGGCGCCCCAGGAGAAAAGCTCAAAGGATGGATTATTGTGGAGATTCCTAAGATATTTTTCTTTTCTAAGTAATATTTCTTGTTTTGAAAGAACCTATGTCAAACCCGAGGCATAGGGGTTGCCTATAAGGGTTTTCCCTGTTTATGGTTTCAGATAATATTTATAATTAATAAAAGTTATATTTTGTTTTCAATTAAGATCCTTGTCTTTCTTTTGCATTTATCTATTAAATTTAAAAATGGAAATACTTTCTCTACATACGCATTTTCAAATCTCAAGCACTAAAATATGCACCAAAACGTTGTAAATATGCAGATCCATGCCCAAAATTACCGATAACGTTATTGTTACGACCCGATACGATTTTGATGTTCCTATCAACCAATATGAGGAGGAAGATGATGAAGATATCGAACTCTCCGAGGAAATGGCAAGGGAAATAGAGAGAAAGGCTAACAACATACAACCATATCAAGAGCCTTTTGAGACCATTAACCTGGGCACAGAGGAAGATCTGAAAGAAATCAAGCTAGGGGAAATGTTGGAGCAGAGCGTCAAAGACAGGCTAATCAAGTTATTGCATGAGTATGTGGATATATTCACTTGGTCCTACAGGGACATGCCAGAGTTGGATACAGACATCGTGGTCCACAAACTACCTCTCAAAGAAGGGTGTTCTCCAGTCAGACAAAAACTCAAAAGAACTCGTCCAGATATGTCCAACAAAATCAGAGAAGATGTTCTAAAATAGTTTGATGCAGGGTTCCTAGTAGTGGTAGATTATCCACCCTGGATAGCTAACATTGTACCGGTACCCAAGAAGGATGGCAAAGTACGCATGTGTATGGATTATCGAGACCAAAACAAGGCAAGCCCCAAAGACAATTTCTCGTTACCCCACATAGATGTCCTAGTGGATAATACAAGTCAAGCCTCAGTGTTCTTATTTATGGATGGTTTCTCATGCTATAATCAAATCAAAATGGCGCCTGAAGACATGGAAAAGACTACTTTCATGACACCTTGGGGAACCTTTTGCTACAAAGCAATGCCATTCGGTCTCAAGAATGCAGGGGCAACCTATCAGAGGGCAATGGTCACGTTATTCCATGATATGATCCACAAGGAGGTTGAAGTATATGTAGATGATATGATTGGCAAATCCCATACGGAGGAGGAACACATCATACATCTGTAAAAGTTATTCGAGCGGTTGCGTAAAGTTAGACTAAGGTTAAATCCGAACAAATGCACATTTGGCGTCAGATCATGCAAATTGTTAGGTTTCATTGTAAGCCAGCGGGGTATCAAGGTGGACCCCGACAAAGTAAAAGCTATACAAGATATGCCCGCTCCAAGGACAGAAAAAGAAGTAAGTGGTTTCTTAGGGCGATTGAATTACATCTCAAGGTTCATATCGCATCTAACAGTTACGTGCGAGCAAATATTCAAGTTATTATGAAAAGATCAGACGGTGGTATGGAATGATGATTGTTAAACTTCCTTTGAGACGATAAAACATTATCTGCAAGAGCCATCATTCTTAATTCCACCAGTCCCCAGAAGGCCACTCATCATATACTTGACAGTTCTTGAAGCATCAATGGGTTGTGTTTTTGGACAGCAGGATGAAACAGGTAGAAAGGAGTGTGCGATCTATTACCTCAGCAAGAAATTCACTGACTGCAAAACCAGATACTCACTCCTTGAGAAAACTTGTTGCGTGTTGGCTTGGGCTACCAAGAGGTTGAGGCAATATATGTTAACCCATACTACATGGTTAATAGCAAGAATGGATCCTCTAAAGTACGTGTTTGAAAAACCAGCTCTTACCAGAAGAATCGCACGATGGCAGATGCTACTATCAGAATATGACATCCAATATGTCACGCAAAAGGCCATCAAAGGTAGTATACTAGTTGATCATCTAGCTCACCAACCGCTATCAGAATATCAGCCTATGAAGTTCGACTTTCCCGAAGAGGATGTCATATTTATAACTGACTACAAAATACCAGAACCTGACGAAGGGCCCAAGCCAGGGGCATGTTGGACACTCATGTTCGATGGAGCTTCAAATGCACTAGGTCACGGTGTAGGAGCAGTATTAAAATCTCCCAAGAATTATCACAAACACTACACTGCAAGGTTATGTTTTGACTGCACCAACAACATCGCCGAATATGAAGCCTGTATACTAGGACTGGAAGCTGCCATCGATTTGAGAATAAAGCACCTTGAAGTATTTGGGGATTTTTCATTAGTCATATACCAGGTTAATGGCGAATGGGATACTAAACATCCTAAACGGATTCCATATTGGGATCATGTTTTAAAGTTATCCGCAGAATTTATAGAAATCACTTTCAGTCATATCCCACGAGAAGAAAATCAAATGGCAGGCGCCCTAGCAACCCTATCAGCTATGCTCAAAGTGACTTGGCCGAATCACGAACCACGTATTACGATCAGACATTTCGAAGAGCCCGCACACTGCCTTTCTATTGAGGAAGGACCTGATAATAAGCCTTGGTTTTACGACATCAAGAAGTACCTGGAAAGGCAGGAATATCTAGAAAATACCTCTATCATTGACAAGCGAACCTTGTGAAGGTTAGCTTCAAAATTCTTTATGAGTAATGGAGTGGTATAAAAAAGAAACTACGATATGGTACTACTCAGATGTGTGGAAAAGCAAGAAGTAGACACGCTCATGAGAGAAATCCATGAAGTCACTTTCGGAACCCATACAAACGGACACGCCGTGGCTAGAAATATTCTGCGAGCAGGGTATTATTGGTTAAAAATGGAAGTTGATTGTTATCATTACACGAAGACGTGTCATAAATGTCAGATCTATGTCGACAAGATAAATGTGCCACTGACTCCTTTGAACATCATGAGCTCCCCTTGGCCATTTTAAATGTGGGGAATTAATATGATTGGTATGATCAAGCTGAAAGCATCCAACAGACACCGATTTATATTGGTGACCATCGACTACTTTACCAAATGGGTAGAAGCAGCGTCTTAAGCCAACGTGACAAGCCAGGTGGTTACACGCTTCATCAAACAGAATATCATATGTAGGTACGGTGTCCCAAGCCAGATAGTTACAGATAATGGGTCTAACTTAAACAACAAGATGATGAAGGAACTGTGCAACGACTTCAAAATCGAGCATCATAATTCCTCACCATATAGACCAAAGATGAACGGTGTCGTCGAAGCAGCCAACAAAAATATCAAGAAGATTATCCAAAAAATGGTGAAGAAATACAAAGATTGGCACAAAATGCTTCCCTTCACCCTGCATGGCTATCGCACCTCGGTACGCACATCAACAGGAGCGACTCCTTTCTCACTAGTATATGGCATGGAGGCAGTACTCCCGGTGGAAGTTGATATACCATCACTTCGAGTTCTGAAGGAAACAAAGATGGAAGAAGCAGAGTGGGTGCAGACTCGACTTGAACAGCTCAACCTTATTGAAGAAAAATGCTTGACAGCCTTGTGTCATAGCCAACTACATCAAAAGAGGATGAAGAGAGCCTTCGACAAGAAAGTACGCCCTCGGATATTCAAGGAAGGGGATCTAGTGCTCAAGAAGATTCTACTACTTCGCCTTGATTCACGTGGTAAATGGAAAACCAACTACGAAGGTCCATATGTAGTCAAAACAGCATTCTCTGGAGGTGGTCTCGTCCTCACAACAATGGATGGGGAAGAACTACCGCATCTGGCCAATTCAGACGCCGTCAGAAAATACTATGTATAAAAAGCTCGCTAAGCTCGAACCCCAAAAGGGAGACTTAGGCAAAAAGGAGCGTCCCGGTGGATCAAAAACCCTAAAGGGCGATCCAGGAAAAAATTAGGGGCATATAACAAGAAAATTATCCCGGTGGATTGAAAACCCGAAAGGGTTGTTAGAACATAGTTTGATTCTACAACCCTTAATTAGAGTTTTGATGATAACAAACACAAAGAACAAATATGCACTCTAAATTTATGTTATTTTGTATGCAGAAGTTCTGACCAAATCAGCATCAGAAGTTAAGCTATAGAAGCTTTCACACTGAGGTAATCAGAATTTACGCTGAAGAATGATGATCAGAACCTGCGCTGAAGTGAAGAAAACTCTTATTCTGAACAGAAGGATCATAAACAATCAGATCCTCACTTCTCTAAGTCATCAATGTTCTGAAGCATTTGTAGCATGCAAGATTGTAAGATTCTGAAGCATTACTATTCAATCAAGACAGCATCACATGCAACAGCTTCATTCAGACAAGAATCTTCTCAATATGGAATCTGTTTAAATGTCCATTATCACGCTTTATGTTGGACAGGATTCCTTTGCCTATATAAACAAGCTAAGAGATCATAGTTGTGTAAAATATCATAGTTGTGATAACTTTTTTTGTAACAAAAAACAACCATACACAGAATTCTTTTATCTTGATTAAGTCAGTTTTTCCTTGAGATTAATCGAGTTGTGGTTGTACTCAAGAGGACTTTGATAGTTGTCAAAGTAGTGATTGTAATCAGTTTTTGATTAGTGGATTAAGTCCTCGTTGGAGAGAGGCGAAATCACCTTGACGGGTGGACTGGAGTAGTTTGAGATCAAACGAACCAGGATAAAAATATTGTGTCTTTGCGCATTTGATTTTAAGTTTTCAATTCAACCACCCCCCCTTCTTGTGTTTTTCGCTTCTTCAATTGGCATCAGAGCGGCTGGTTCTGAGTTAATACACTTAAATGTGTTAGTACAAGATCCAAGCTTTAGAAAAACACTATGGTGGGACCAAGCCAAAACATCAACAATGACTATCGTGAAGACAAGGACAGAATCAGTGGCAAACCTCCAGTCTTTGATGGAGAAAATTTTGACTACTGGAAAGACAGAATTGAGAGCTTCTTTCTGGCCCATGATGCTGATCTATGGGACATGGTAATTGATGGATACACACATCAAGTGGATGGAAGTGGTCATAAGATAGACAGGAAAATGATGTCTAGCCAGCAAAAACGTGATTTCAAAAACTATCATAAAGCCAGAACAATACTCCTCAGTGCTATCTCATACTCAGAATATGAGAAAATCTCAAACAGAGAGACAGCCAAAAACATGTTTGACTCTGAGAATGACACATGAAGGCAACATACAAGTCAAAGAAACCAAGTCCCTTGCGCTCATTCAGAAGTATGAGGCATTCAAGATGGAAGATAGTGAATCCATAGAAGCAATGTTCTCAAGATTCCATATCCTTGTTATTGGGCTGAAGGTTCTTGACAAAGGATATTCTACTGTTGATCACGTAAAGAAGATCATTAGAAGTCTACCCAAGCAATGGAGGCCAATGGTCACAACACTTAAGCTAGCTAAAGATCTCAACAAGATATCTCTGGAGGAACTTGTCAGCTCCCTTAGAAGTCACGAGATAGAGCTAGAAGAAGATGAGCCTCAAAAGCAAGGTAAGCCACTAGCATTAAAATCTAACAAAAAATCTGATTCTAAGGTTTTGCAGGCTATGGAAGAAACCTCTGATGGATCCTCATCAGAAGAAGATGAATTGTCTCTCCTCTCCAGAAGGGTGAATCAACTGTGGAAGCAGAGACAAAGGAAATTCAGAAATTCTAGAAGATCAGAGAATCAAAATGAATCCTCCTCCAGATACAGAAAGTCTGAGTCTTCCTCTGGACATAGAAGATCTGAAGGCTCTTCAGGACACAGAAAGTCAAATAACAAGGACATCATATGCTATGAGTGCAATGAGTAAGGGCATTATAAAAGTGATTGTCCAAGGCTTCAAAAGGAGAATCCCAAAAAGAAGTTCTTCAAGGAGAAGAAGAAAAGCCTCATGGCAACAAGGGACGATTCTGACACTTCTGAGGCTGGCTCAGAGTCAGATGATGAAAGAGCAAACATATCTCTCATGGAAAACGTATCAGAAGACAATGAAGCTTCTGGTTCAGACTCAAAATCAGACACTGAAGAGGTATTCCCTGACTTTACTATCAATTTTACTAAGGCTGAACTTGCGGAAAGTCTAAATGAAATTCTGGAAAGGTATCAGCAAATCAGAGTCAAATTCAAGAACCTGAAAAGGGATCTTGTCTCTGGCTCTGAAAATACTGAGAGTCTCAGATTAGAAAATTCTGAGTTAAAATAAAAGGTTTCAAAATTAGAAAACGATTTGCGAAACTCTCAGAAGGAAATAATCTCAAAGACTCCCAGTAATGCTGATGAGATCATCAAAGAGTATGATCATAGCTTTCAGAAGTTTCTAGCTAAAAACATAGATAGAAGCAAGATGGATTCAATGATCTATGGAGTTAGCAGGAATGGCAGAAAAGGGATAGGATATCAAGGTAAGGTATCTACACCTAAGTAAGTCATGGACTTAGTCATAAAACTCACACCACTTAAATCACACTTCATATATGGGCACACACATGACCTAAAATACACTAGTAATGATTACTCTGTCAAACCAAAATTCAACCAGAATTTTGGTAAAACTAACAAACCAGGACCCAAGAAGATATGGGTACCTAAGGACAAAATTATATAAGCAGCAGATATCTTTAGCAGCAAGGCTAAAACACCAGTCATGGTACCTGGACTCTGGATGCTCTCGACACATGACAGGAAGAAAGCATATGTTTCAGAGCCAGGAACTTAAACCTGGAGGCTACGTGGGCTTTGGAGGCAACCAAAGAGGAAAGATCATTGGCTCTGGAACAGTAGGTAATGGAAATATTCCCTCTATAAATAATGTGCTCTTAGTTGATGGATTAATGCATAACCTGTTATCCATAAGTCAATTAAGTGATAACGGTTATGATATCTTTAATCAAAATTCATGCAAAGCTGTTAGTTAGAAAGATGGAACTATCATGTTTAATGGAAAGAGGAAAAACAACATTTATAAGATAAAACTTTCTGAACTAAAGAGTCAGAATGTAAAATATCTTCTCTCTGTTAACAATGAGCAATGGGTCTGGCACAGAAGATTGGGGCATGTTAGTATGAGGAGAATATCTCAGATTAATAAACTCAATCTTGTCAGAGGACTTCCTAATTGGAAGTTCAGCTCAGATGCTCTGTGTGAAGCATGTCAAAAAGGAAAATTTGCAAAACCTTCTTTTAAATCTAAAAATGTTGTTTCCACATCTAAGCCATTAGAACTTCTGCACATTGACTTATTTGGACCAGTAAAAACTGCGTCTGTCAGTGGAAAGAAGTATGGGTTAGTGATCGTAGATGACTATAGTAGATGGACATGGGTAAAGTTCTTAAGACACAAGGAAGAGTCACACTCTGTGTTCGTTGCATTCTATAACCAAGTTCAGAATGAAAAGGATCTTAGAATTGTCAAAGTCAGAAATGATCATGGTGGAGAATTTAAAAATAAACATTTTGAATCATTTTTTAATGAAAAAGGCATCTTACATGACTTCTCTTGTCCTAGAACTCCCCAACAAAATGGAGTTGTAGAACGAAAGAACAGAACACTGCAAGAAATGGCGAGAACCATGATCAATGAGACTAACATTGCTAAGATCTTCTGGGCAGAAGCAATTAACACAGCGTGTTCATTCAGAATAGAATCTATATAAGACATATTCTGGAAAAGACTCCATATGAACTGTGGAAGAACAGAAAGCCCAACATTTCTTATTTCAATCCTTTTGGATGCACTTGTTTCATTCTTAACACTAAAAATTATATGAACAAGTTTGACTCTAAAGCACAAAAGTGTATCATGTTAGGATACTTTGAACGCTCAAGAGGGTACAAAGTATACAATACAGAAACACAGATTGTTGAAGAGTCAATTAGTATTAGATTTGATGATAAGCTTGGCCCTCAAAAGTCAAAGCAGAATGAATTCTTTGTAGATATAGAAGTTGAATTCACAGGTACTGAAGACAACTCGTCAGAAGTTCTCCACAGAGATGCTCCAACAACCTCAGGAAGAAATGTTACAAGCAATCCAGCACCTTACATTGATCAACTTCAGAAAAGGCTATCTAGAAGTGGCATAGCTCACCCAGAAGATAAGATCCTGGGAAAGAAGGATGGTCTAATCAGAATAAGATCAACATTCAGAAACTCTGAAGAATCTCTCATGGGACTGGTCTCTCTGATTGAACCAACAACAATTGATGAAGCACTTCTGGACAATGACTGGATTCTGGCAATGCAGGAGGAATTAAATAAGTTCACCAGAAATGACGTATGGGATCTAGTTCCCAAACCAAAAGGATTCAACGTCATTGATACAAAGTGGGTATTCAGAAACAAACTGAACGAGCAAGGAGAAGTCATCAGAAACAAAGCACGAATGGTGGCACAAGGTTATAGTCAGCAAGAGGGGATGGACTATACAGAAACCTTTTCTCCAGTCGCCAGGTTAGAATCTATCATACTCTTAATCTCATTTGCTGTAAACAATGGAATCACTCTGTATCAGATGGATGTCAAAAGTGCATTCCCAAATGGCTATATAGATGAAGAGGTATATGTGCACCAACCCACTGGGTTTGAGAATTCCAAACACCCAGAATATGTTTTCAAACTAAAGAAGTCACTCTATGGTCTGAAATAAGCTCCCAGAGCTTGGTATGAAAGACTAAGTAACTTTCTATTAGAAAAGGAATTCACCAGAGGGAAAGTGGACACAACCTTGTTCTGTAAGACATTTAAGAATGACATTTTAGTGTGTCAGAATTATGTAGATGATATCATGTTTGGATCTACTAAACCTTCTCTGGGAAGAGAGTTTGCTAAGTGCATGCAGGAAGAGTTTGAGATGAGCTTAATGGGGGAACTCAAATTCTTTCTGAGCATTCAAATAAACCAAACTCCAGAAGGAACTTACATTCATTAGAGAAAATATGTCAGAGAACTTCTGAAGAAATTTGATCTCTCAGAATGTAAGCCCTCAAAGACTCCAATGCATCCCACGTGCATTCTGGAAAAGGAAGAGGTAAGTAAAAAGGTAGAGTAGAAAATCTACAGAGGTATGATTGGATCTCTCCTTTATCTGACGGCTTCAAGGCCTGATATTTTATTCAGTGTTTGCTTATGTGCTAGATTCCAATCAGATCCTAGAGAATCTCAATTAACAGCAATTAAGCGAATTTTCAAGTATCTGAAAGGTACTACTAATCTAGGTTTGTTTTATAGAAAATCCAATGAATACAGCTAAGTAGGATACTATGACGCTGACTTTGCTGGAGACAGAGTAGAGCGTAAAAGCAATTCTAGAAGCTTCCAGTTTCTGGGAGACAATTTGATCTCATGGACCAGCAAGAGACAGTCCACAATAGCACTGTCAACAGAAGAAGCTGAATACATAGCAGCTGCTGGATGTAGCACGCAAATGCTCGGGATGAAAAGTCAACTTGAAGACTTCAACATATTTGAGAGGAACATTTCTATCTTCTATGATAACACTTCAGCTATATGTCTCAGTAAGAATCCCTTTTTGCATTCTAGGGCTAAGCATATAGAAATAAAAAATCACTTTATTAGGGACTATATTCAGAAAGGAATTATTACCTTAAAATTTATTGACACATACCATCAATGGGCTGATGTATTTACAAAACCCCTTTCTGAAGATAGATTCAATTTCATTTTGAAACATCTCAGCATGAAGTTATGCCCATAATAAAATGTTTTATTTTCATATCTTAACCCTCAGAACTTTATTGTTTTCTGTGAACATCTGATCAACTTGTCTTCAGAAGTTATAAGTAATGTTGTCTCAGAATCTATCTATGAAGATCTGAACGTTTCACTTCAAGGATAGAGGTGTGCAGTTCACATCATCAAACATATGTCATCCTCTCACAAGCTACCTTCTGAGGCTGAACACGCGTTCAAATTCTGAAGGGTCCAAGGCTCTGATTGGATGCATTGAGATACTTGTCAGTGGTAACCGTTCAATATCTTTCTAAATCCCCTAATTTCATGTTTCATTAATGCATATAATCATTACTTATTTTCTTGCTTACTGTTTACGTTTTCAAAAACCTATATAAACCCAAATTACTATTTAATTCATTCACTTTTACTCTCTTCTATATTCTCTCTTGTTTCAAGTTTCATTTTCAAAAATCCTTTCCATTTTCTTCAACGAACCCGTGTGAACAATGTCATCATCATCAAGTCTCAAGAATCTCAGTGCTCCTGAATCTTCATCAACGGAGCAATATGAAGAACCCATTAGAACGCTTCTCACTCCTGTTGACAACCTGGAAGTTCTCTCTGAACTGATCATTGATTTTGAGAGTTTACAAGAAAATGGGTTTAATCTCTATGAAGACGTAACTACACAGGGATGGAACAGATATTTTGACCGTCTGTTGGGTCCAATGTTTCTCATTCTCGTCAAATAGTTCTAGATTCATGCTACCTTATCCAACCACCAGGTTACTTCATATGTTATGGGAAAGAAAATTATGATAACATAAGACTTAATTGGAAAACTCATTGGATACAATGGTGGTGGAGTCAGATGCATTGATACGGCTGATAGGTGTTCTGACCTAAAATTTATTGCCAGGGAAATCTTCGCTTCTGGACATCCATCTAGCAAGATCAGAGACTTGAAGGATCATCATAGAATCTGGGCCAGAATCATTCTGGGATGTATTAATCACAGGAAGCCTACAAGCTCTCCTGATTACATCAATATTGATCAGCAATTCTTGATTTATTTCATTGCAAAGAAGACCAAGATAAACCTTCCACACTTGCTCTTCAACCATCTCAGAACAAGTGTGAAAGAGACAAGAGAAGACGAAAGGACTAAGAGGGATTGGATTCCCCTAGGAAGACTGATATCAGATATTCTAACAGAAAACAGGCTGATAGAACATCTGACAGAGGCTCAAGAAATAAGCACTCTGGAAGCAACCGCTGGGAAACCTTTGAACGCCAAGAATATGAAGAAAATAAGGATTATTGAGAACATTAAGAAGGAACCAACTATTTCTTCTCGTGAGACCATCACTTCTAGAAGAATCCCTCTGAAGGATTTTCCACTATTTTCTGAGATAGATGCCACCCCAAAAATCATAGTCAGATACCTTGAAGTTTGCAAGGCTGATGGGACTTCTCCATAAATCAACATTCAAGATCTGCACAAGCCAGCTCCAGAGGTTGTG
Source organism: Vicia faba (assembly GCA_948472305.1). Lineage (NCBI taxonomy): Eukaryota > Viridiplantae > Streptophyta > Magnoliopsida > Fabales > Fabaceae > Vicia > Vicia faba. The sequence goes on along the minus strand of OX451737.1, from coordinate 783,693,723 downwards.
TTAAAGAAATCCAAAAAGAGGAAGGCAGCGGGAGAAGGATCCTCTCAGAAGACACCTAAAGCTGCAAAAAAGAAAGGTAATCCATCTTCTATTTTTGTTATAAAATCAATAGTTGTTCCAACATCTGAAACCATTCCCCCTCAACCAACAGAAAATCCTTCACCCCAAACTTTTGAAGATTTTGACATAGAGTTTGATCCATTTGTAACTCTAGGAAACTTTTTGAGTGAACCTCACTCCCCCAATCAAAATCCAAACCCAGAACATCATCAACCAGAACTTGCTAAAGTTCTATCTGACATTGAACTGTTTGATCAAGACTTTTCCTCTCCAATACCAGAAAATCCAAACACTCAACAACAACCAGAAAATCCACAACCACACTCTCCTCAAGCAGAACCTCAACTCACCATAACCAGAAAATAGACACTCTCTCTCTCCACCTTATGAAAACCCATCTTCTGAAATTCCTGAACCAGAAACTCAACACGCTACCGCAAACCAATCTGAAGAATCTCTTTCAAATTCTGATACCACTATCCCAATCCCTGGAATAACAGAACCTCTTACGGTTCGCTTACCTCTCACTATTTATGATATTCCATAAATCCCTTCATCATATGAATCCACACCACCAAACACCCCTAACACACCAATTCTAATTTTTGACTTCCACTCAATCACCCATCAACCGTCTAGCTGGAAACCTCAGACTTGTCATTGATCCACTAGTGCTGGACCGACTAGCTTCCACCTCACACAAAATTGCCATTCCCAAACCTAAACCAACCGAAACCAAATCAGATGTTGGTAAGAGTCTGTTGATTTTTGAAACAGAAATGCAGGAATGGATCGACTCTTTGAAACAAGCAAGCCAAGAGATTTCTAATCATGCTGCTTCCGATTCTGTGTGGTAAAGATTCCGAAAATGGCTCAACTCTGAAACTCAGAAGCTGAAAGAATTAGGTTATGAAAGGGCTCAGTAGAACTTCAGTGATCAGCTGAAAGCCTTCCAAGATGAAGTTCTTAGCTAATGGTGCATAAAAGAAATCATCCCGCTGGATAATGCTCCCTGGAAAGAGCACCATCCTTCAGAAGCCGCTGAACCAGATTCTGATAGTCTCTCTCTGACTACTGCTCCAGAAGACATGATTGTAGCAGAAGAAGTGGTTCAATCATAAGAGGCTGCAGAATGTTCTGAACAACGTGCAACCCCTGAATATACACCAGCTTCTTCTCTAGTCATGAAAACTCTGGAAGAGTTGAAGAAAGAGAATGCCTTAATCCATGCCAAACTGGATGAGCAAGAGGATACAAACAAAGAGATCAAGGGTATTCTGGATAAACAAGAAGATACTACAAAAGAAATCAAAGACATTCTAGGAAAGCAGGAAGAGTCAAGCACTCAGATCAAGAGCTTGTTGGAAGCGTTGTTCACACGTCTTCCCCCACCTTCTTAGATTTTCTTTAAAACTGTTTATCTATAATTTTTATCTTTACCTCCTTGTTTCTGAAACTTGTCATTGCATTCTGTTTTCAATATAATTCATCTTTTTTTACTCCGATTATATTTTTTTTTGATACCTGACAAAAAGGGGGAGAAAGTAAGATACTTTCAATAACAGTATACCGGGACAAAGTCTCAAACATTCTGAATTTTTTAATCTCTACTTTTTGAAAAGCTTGAACAGGAACACATTCTGATGAAAAAGAAAGGAGATGCATCAAAAGTTTTGACGAGAAGAAACTTCAGGGAAGTAATCATCTCAGAGGGAGTCTCTCTTAAGCCTTTTGTTCTCTATTTTTAATTGAAAATATGTTTTTGTCATCATCAAAAAGGGGGAGATTGTTAGAACATAGTTTGATTCTACAACCCCTAATTAGAGTTTTGATGATAACAAACACAAAGAAAAAATATGCACTCTAAATTTATGTTATTTTTCAAGAAGAAGTTCTGACCAAAGCAGCATCAGAAGTTAAGCTATAGAAGCTTTCACGCTGAGGTAATCAGAATTTGTGCTGAAGAATGATGATCAGAACCTGCACTGAAGTGAAGAAAACTATGATTCTGAATAGAAGGATCATAAACAATCAGATCCTCACTTCTCTAAGTCATCAATGTTCTGAAGCATTTGCAGCATGCAAGATTGTAAGATTCTGAAGCGTTACTATTCAATCAAGACATCATCACATGCAACGACTTCATTCAGACAAGAATCTTCTCAATATGGAAACTGTTTAAATGTCCATTATCATGCTTTATGTTGGACAGGATTCCTTTGCCTATATAAACAAGCTAAGAGATCAAATCGTTCACGAATTTCAACATGACTGCAATACATCTCTAAACGCTGCAAGATTACATACACTTTTCTAAGCTCTAAGTTGTGTAAAATATCACAGTTGTGATAACTGTTTTAGTAACAAAAAACAACCATACACATAATTCTTTTATCTTGATTAAGTCAGGTTTTCCTTGAGATTAACCGGGTTGTGGTTATACTCAAGAGGACTTTGATAGTCGTCAAAGTAGTGATTGTAATCAGTTTTTGATTAGTGGATTAAGTCCTCGTTGGAGAGAGGTGAAATCACCTTGACGGGTGGACTGGAGTAGTTTGAGATCAAACGAACCAGGATAAAAATATTGTGTCTTTGCGCATTTGATTTTAAGTTTTAAATTCAACCCCCCCCCCCCCTTTCTTCTGTTTTTCACTTCTTCAACAGTAATCCAGGCAAAAGTTAGGGATTTCATACGAAAAAATAAAGAACAAATAGACTGCGGTCTAAATATCTACTACTACGAACCACAAGGGGAAGGATAGATTGGAATCATATAAATCATAAGCAAAGGAGATAATATCATCAAAAGATATGGGGGAACAACTGTAGCGATTATCATTTTTCATTGCCATTTACTGTTTTAAAACTTTCAGTAATTACCTCTTTCTAGGAATTACATCTTCTATTCTCGCCTACTCTGAGGCATATCAATAAAACATTTGTTTTCTTTATATCTTTCGAATTTTGTTTTTATTTTCTCAGATTTGTTTACAAAATACTACGATTATTACTTGTGAATATTGTCTTGAAATCATTTTGAGGGAATTAACAGAATAAAAGCATTTGACAAAATATCGAAGAACATTTTGGTTAGAAAAATATCGAAGGAAAATCCACGTCTACATCCACGCACACAGTTACTCCTACGTCTTGCAACACAAAAATCTATACACATGTCTACGCCTATACCTATGCATATCTACGCGTCTGTACACGAAGTCTACGTCCACGCACATGTCTACGCCTATGCTTGCACTCAATGATACAAAGTCTATACATATATTACGCGTCCCTACGCAAAGTCTACATCCATGTCAACACCTATGCCTAACTTATAACATAATGTATGCGCTTACGCACGCGCTTACAGAGACCACACAAGCCATTACCTACGTCTACATCCATGTCCATGCACTCACAATACGAAACCAACGTTCAAACTTTGCTAACATTATCCACTACGTTCAAGATCAACAATGCTACGACAACACGCAACACCAGGGATCAGTAACTCTGAGCCAATGGTTTAAAGGAGAGAATGACAAAAGTAGTCTTCATAACATTTCAAGGTATACGTTCATTTTACACATATTTCATACATACACACATATGGCATATCCAAACATACATACACATCGCATTCTTGCATACAATATGCATATCTTCAGGGTTCCACATTATAGTGGTAGAAATGTTTAAGACTAAGGATTGACTAGACGTGTACAAATCAAAATAAAATCGCCACCACACTTTATTGTTTCCAAAGGAATGGGAATAGAGCGAATAACCCAAAAGAGAGGGGAAATATTCAAGGTAAGGGGGTTGGTTATGCAAAGGGAAGGTATTATCACCCTAAACATCTATGGTACTCCGCAGAAACCTCTTTGTAAAATCTGTATATTTTGGATATAAAAATGTTGTATAAAAAATGGATGGTGGAGGTGAGAAAAGAAATATATTTTTATGGTTTTTTTCACCCACCGCGGTTGTGAACCTTTAGTGCCTACGTACCACCTTCTGTGCAATAGGGGATCAGGATACACGTAGTTCCTCTTTTAAAAATTTTAAAATGTAAGTGTCTTGGTTTAATTTTTATGAGACAAAACATCATCGTCATTGTCCGTGTGGAAAACATACCTACTACCCACAATCATGAGAAAGGAGAATTTGCATCATCTCAAAGTAGAGGATATGGCTTGGATTTTAAAATCAACAATGCCTCACTCAACACCCAAGTGGAAAATATCTCTCTTCACTATATATTATAGAAGTATAATTGTTTGCATCACTACAAGGATTGGCAGGAGTCTAATCTTTTTGAGAAAAGTTTAAAGATAAAAGTCAAAGTGGCAAAATGGTTTGAAATGAGATTGATTGACTTTTATTCTTCTCACAAAAAAATGTAAAAGTATTATTAATTTTATTGAAGTTTATTTATGAAAATGTTTTGAAAATGCATGGACCTAAGTCCAAGTTTATTATGAAAGTGGTTCAAGTTTTAAAAAAAAAACAAGAAGAGTTTTTCAAAAGGAGGGAGGAGATTTTTGAAATTAAAGAAGATGGGAGGAGAAGAAGGGACTATCCTAAAGCATAAGGTAAAAGCTAGGGATAAGAACCATCTAACCAACAAGAAGCTAATACTTGACACTATGAGCCAAGATAGAATTCCAATTCTTTGGATTGAAACCAAACAAGCAATGATACTAGACCTATTGAAAGAACCAAATTTCAAGTGTATTAAGTCTTCACAAAAATTGGGCAGAATAACGGTTGTATACGGGTGAATTCCATATTATAAATAAAGAGTGTAATCATAATAACCTGCACACAAAACAAACAAACAACCCAATATCTTGAGGTAAACCTCAAGAGCTCCAGACAAAATAATCAGATAAGGTCACAAGATCTCCAATCATAGGCCAAGGTTCCTAATCCTAAGTCCAAAATGTTCAATGCTCCATAATGCCAAGGATACTAACCAAATAGTCCAAGTATCATTAAAGATTTTTAGGGTTTATGTTAATTATTAGGTGTTTTGAAAAGGAAAAGTAAAGCTCAAGTGAGCAAAAATAAAAATGACAAGAAAGTAAATACTCAAATGAGCAAAGATGAAAATGGCATGAAATGTAAATGTTAAACATAAATAGTGCATAAAAATAAAAGGGGCATATAATAAAAATAAAGGATAAAGTCAATTATTAGTGATTAGTGGTTAGTTGGATGATCATCTTGAAACTTTCATTTGGAACTCAGTAGAGGATTGGTAGAACCAAAGCCTCCACACAACAAGTTGCATTTTCTTTTTGTCAAGTATATCATCCATTTGGAATCCTCATGAGTACCATTTAATGATCAACGATGTTTAAGTGATCCGCGTTGACCAAAAGTGTTGTAGATCCATTAGAGGATTGGTAGAACCAGAGCCTCCACACAATGAATCTCAAGGTTATTGGATCAAAGAGATCAAATTAACATACTTGGGCTTGTAAACATAAGTTTGGGCTACGAATGATCATTTATTTGAATCGGGATAAAATTTAGCACTATGTTAATTAATCGTAAGTGGACTTATATAAAAGTCGCACATATTTTGAGGTCGGTCAATAGCAATCTATGCACCATTTGTTTTGAGACATGATATAGAGATCATGCTTCAATAACACTTAGTGCAATAAGAAAGGGATGAGATGAAGAGGGGTGGGAGAGAATATACAAACCACTTTTGAATTAAATTTAATCAAACTATAATTAAAATCATTCATCCATTTTTGTGGAGTTAGAATCAACACCATGGATCCAATGATGTTAATAAAGTTCATGATCAAAAATTTAACCCAAGATCAGCCAGAAAATAGTCACAAAATAATATTACATTTAATATATACAAAAAAGGTTTAAAAAAATGTTTTAAAATAGAAATAAAAGAGAAAAATATCAACTATGTTCAAATTGATCAAGAAATAAAAAGTATGTCCACAGAAAAATCTAAAAAGGACTCAAATGATTTTATAAATTTTTGGATAATTTTTTTAAATCAGAAACTATTTTTAAAATTAAAAGAAATGAGTAAAATAAACCAAAAATGATAAAAAAAAATACCAAAGTCAGAAATAAAAAATAAGTGAGGTCACCAATATTTGTCACAATATCATTGGATCATTCCATAATTTTTTTCAGAATTTAAAAATGCATAAAAGTATTTTTAAACATTTAAAACAATTCAAATAAAGTGAAAATTTATAAAAAAATACCAAAACACAAAATTAAATTGTGAAAATATAAAAATCAGAAAGAGAATAATCAAAAATATTTTTCATAATTTTTTCAGATTTTTTGTACTAAAAATGAATTTTCTATGATTTTTTGAAGTTTAAAACAATTTAATATAAAAATCAGAAAAGAAAATGAAAACCAAAAAATATGGGCCATCTGATCAATGTCAAAATGCGTTAGTAAACAGATCAAGTAGAACTGTGCGTTGTGCATGTTATGGACTTTAGTGAATAATGCATAGGATTATTAATTAAATCAGATTTTTGAAAAAAAAATAGATGGTGCGCCTTCATTGGTTGGAAGATGACACGTTGGTCACCTTCAACCTCCAGCCAGTCCCAAAACCAGGTTGCTCAATCTGTAAAATTAGAGCGCGAGACCTATGACATTCGCTTCGTCTCTTCAAGAAGAAGACAACCACACATTCGCGACAAATTTATATAAATTGTAGCTCAAGCAATTTGGAAGGAAAGTTTTGAAAAGGGATTTGAAATTTCATGGTCAAAACGTGTTTCCAGTAAAAAGCAAGTATTGCGATTAGAACCAGGGCAATGAAAGCATCACAATGATATCAAAATTTTAAAGAATTGATGAAGGAATCTACCTATTGAAGTTGAGTTTCAGAGCTCTGAAACTGGACTTCTATGGAGCAACATAGGGCACGATTCTTGAATGTAATTATATGGTTATGTGATACGGTGGCAGAACCGACTGTTTTAATACTGGTTTGCATTTTGTAATCGCAAATGTCACGGTAAGCAAGAGTCTCCATCGACTTTTATTTTATCCAATAAAGGAAATGGAAAAAGAACAGAAAAAACCTTTTTCGAGATGTTTTTGAGCACGGGGGGTAGATTATAGAAAGGGAAGGTGTTAGCACCCTTTCTATCTGTGGTTTTCCACAGGCTCTTAGGTACTTGCTCATTTTTAATGCATTTGAGTAGTTGATTAAGAAAACTTCTTGTGCAAGGCATGAAACTTGGCATGGATGATCTTGAGGACATATTAAGGCAATGGAAACCATTTGAGACCCTTGGAACTCAAACATCTTGATGAAAATGGAAACCCTAGTTTGAGGCTCACAGTCTTAGGAGGAGGATTTGTCTGGTCAATCCTTAGGCATCCTTGGGCAAGTTGATGACCTCTAGGAGCATGTTTTTAATAAAATGAGAGGGAAAATTTTGGGGTACAACAGGTTATCTTTAGGGAAGATCAAGGAAGATGAACTGATGGAAAAATTGGATTGAAAAAGGCTTGAGAATAGATTTCGAAGTTGCTGAATTTTGAGTTATGGAACTAGTTTGGCAGGGTGATTCTGGCTATCTAAGCTTGAGGAAACGAATGGGGGATGACCCTCTATTTATATGGAATCAAATGGAATGTTCAAGCGTGTGAAATGATGAAGTTTGGAGGGAAATCGTGTGAAGTTGCAAATAAGAAAAGTTTGACTTCTAATTTGATCAAAACGCATCCAAAACGCGTGTTTTGCTATGCTAATCACTTATGGAAGTTCACTAAACATGTTCAGAAGCAAAAACGCGCAGAAACAAAGTGTTTAGAAGCCAAATCAAGGATTTCAAACTTCTGACTTGGTGAAAAATTCAGTTTCAATAGCGTCATCAAGGGACTATGATCTTATACTTGAGGGACCAAGATCATTTTAAGGGACCAAGATCATTTTGTAAGGAAACTTTGAATAGCGTCATCGAGGGACTATGATCTTATACTTGTTTGTTTTGCCAAGATACTTCGCATGCATAATATGGCCATTTTGGTATAAGGCAACCAAGTGGAGAAACCCTAAGGGTGCTTGTGTACAAGTGTGTTATTTTCATGCTTTGATTTTGTCTTGGATTTAGGGTTTTCTATTTGATTTGTTTTTATCTTGCCATACAAACTCTAATTACTAGCATGGTATATAAAAGCGGTAAATTGCATAATTTAAAGATTACTACGCTATTACAACATTTTTATGGGAAGGGGGAATACAAATTATGAATGGGGATTTGCAATAATGTAAATCTAATTAAGCTATTACAGCCAAATCGAATTTATACGAGTAATAGAATAAATAATGTACAAGACAATTTAAATATGCAAGGATACATAAAATGCAAGAAAAGGATTTTTGTTTTGTTCTTTATGTGAAAAGGGTTTTGACTTAAATCTAATAAACTTAAGAAAAAGAAATTAATTCTTGAAAATAAAAGTTAACCCTAATTTCTAATTTAAAAGAAAAATAAAGTTCTATAGGTATTATTTTTATGTATTTTTTGTATAAAAAATAATAAAGAATATCTTATGAAAATATTTAGTTTTTATATATCAAAAATAAATATTTTACAGGTATGAAAAAAAAGGAATAAAATAGTTAACCTATTTCTATTATATTTGCAAGTTTATTTAAGAAAGAAATAATTAATATATAGTTTAATAAAAATAATTTTTGTGTGAAAATAAAATAAAATAAACAAAATGCAAAATTTATCATGTTTTATATTTTTTTATGATTTTATCTATTAAGGAAAATATTTAATAAAACAAAAAAGAAAATAAAACAAATAAATAAAAGTGGATGAAAATAGTTAGGCCAGGGCGTATCCTGAGTAATCAGGTGATATCATGTTAGAAAAAAAATGTTAGGCCCAAGTGTTGAAGCCTATCCTGCAAACAGCCAAAAAAGATTAAAAAATATGTGGAAATGCAAAAAGGCAGGCACCAAGGCTCGAACCCATGACCTTGGCATTCTCAGTGCGCTGCCTTGTCACTGGGGTGGCTGTACATCCGTTAGTTCAAATGAAATAAGAAAAACATAACATAAGCAACCTCCTGTATCTTTCTCATTTCTCCATGAAAATGAAAACTTCCAACATGAAAATGATAGTACTCATTCCCACGATTTCAAACATGTAACTTATGGAAACTAAAATCAAAGATTAAAACGAATTTTGAAAGCCCTAATTTTAAACCTAATTTTTACAGGAATTTGAATGCTAAAATTCTCTATACATAATGATCAGAAATGAAATCTATGCACATGGTTAGCTTCAGCACTATAATATCTACATTTTTCTTTCACAAATTGTGGCCAATGGATGCCTGTATGAAGAGATAGAAGTTGGAATTCTTACCTCTTTCAGCTGAGATCGTGAATGGAGTTTGAGTGAGATTTTGGAAGGCCTGAAGATTGCTTGAGCTTGCTTGAACCTCCTTGAGTGTGTTCCAATCCTTGCTTTGCTTTGGAAGTGCCTGAAACTCTCTATCCAAGTCAACCTGCAAGCTTTGAAAACAAAAATGGCAGATGAAGAAGGAGGAGTTACAGTGCACGGATGATGGTCTGGATCACTTAGATATGAAGTAGGTAAAGTGTTTGGATGATTAAAACGAGAAACGCACAAGCCAATTTGTGGATTGCTATGCTTATGCTCAAACTGCAAGTTTTTGATAGGTTTTTGGTGAGAGGGTGTTCTGGAGTGTTTTAGGCCTTTAGCAATCGTGTCCTAAGTTATAATGGGTTTGTGTATTAGTATGGAGAAAGTTTTAAGTCAGTTCCACAACAGATCTTTTAGTTGTAGGCTTTGTGCACACTTTCTTGCTTTTGAAGCAAAGTGAAGAGACAAGTCTCCACATGCTTGTACTTGCCTGCTTGGAGTTGGTATAAGCTCTATACAAATTGCTTTAGGTCTGTAGGACTTGTGTGTGCAGAGAAGACAGGTCCAATGCTCAAGAATTGGAAAGTTGCAAAAGTTAAGCTTTTCTAAAATGGCAATGGCAACTTTGTGCCATTTATGGAATTAAAGCTTGGATAAAGACTTTTGGAATTGGATTAAATCTTTGTCAACTGAATAAGCATTAAATTATGAAGTGAGAAATAAGTTTGAGACCTGTAAAGCAAGAATTAGGCAACATAGGTTCAAATTTGAATTTTGTTCTTCATGAAATGGCTTGAATTCAAAGTGAGAAATTGTCAATTTCATCTCTTCGATTCTCCCTACTCAAAAACGATCTCAAGGAGTTCTTGGACATTTTGGAAAGCTTGCAATGTTATCTATAAGTCATCTTTGAAATTCATTTCAAGATTCCCCTTTGAACTAGGTGAAAAGTTTCCACGAAGTTGGGTCAAAAACCTGCCTAAATTAGGGCAAAATTTCACTAAGTTATTTTAGTTCATGGGTATGTATTCATAAAATTATATCTTGAGATCCAAGCATCTTTAGGGAAAACTGTGTGAAGAAAAGTTGTAGATTTCATGGAGGTCTACAACTTTCATGTTGGTAACTTTCTTTGAATCATCTTGCATCATGGTGGAAATTTGGCTTAAAGTTGAGAAAAAATAAGAAATTTTCTATACTTAGAAAAATATCTAAGTTAAGAAAATTTCAAATTTTAAAACCAAATCTTAAATCTTTGATTTCTTGATGAACAAGTTTCACATTTTGACATGTTTTGATGAATTGTTATCCTTGGCACTTGATTTTGACACAAAAGTCAAAGTTTGACTTTTTAGTGTACAGTTGACTTTTGATCAGTTGACTGCAAATTTCATCTGTCAATCCAATGAAAATGCAATGTTTTGGACCATGTCATTAGGTCAAGATGATACAAATGAACCCTTGAAATCATTCTTCAAACCAATTGGTCATTTGTTAGGTCAAAAATCTGAAATTGCCCTTTCTCAGCCAAAACCCTAATTTTGACCATTTTGCCCCTTTGATGATTTGATCAAATTTCTTGAGGAATTATGGTCCAAACTTGATCAAATGATACATATGAGTATATAATGTTGATGTGGATCAAAAATTATGCATTTTGACTATAAATTGGCCATGGTTGACTTTTTCCCCAATACAGTTGATTTTTAGGTCAACTGTCCAATTGACTGATAAAAAATGTGATTCAAGGCTTGAAACTTGACATGAGTAAACTTAAGGGTCCATGATGATAATTTAAAGTCATATGAAGCATTGATAGTCCAAAAATCCTTGTGCAAACTTAAACCCTAATTTTGGGTTATCATTGCAAGATGAGATGTCTTGAGTTGATCAAACCCTAATCGAGCCTTGATTCAAAGAGATCTTGTGAGAAAATCTTGATAAATGAGAGGGCAAATTTTGGGGTACAACAGCTGCCCCTGTTCAATCTTCTTGTACCTGAAGAGTTAGATTGGCGAGTTTTGCCATTCGTGACTCGAAGGTGAAAGAATGATTGGACACTAGAGTGCCCAGAAATTTGCACTCGACGACACGTGTATGAGGGAATGGGCTTAAATATTCCATTTGGAGATGTGATAGAATCTTGTTAGAGATGGGCTTGTAGATTCCATCCAAGAATGTTTGTTGAATCGTAAGTTGTAAGCTGAAAGAATGAGTTTCAGAATGGCGTCCGTGTCAAGAGTGTATATGTACTGTATCTGTGAGTTGTATCTGAATGAGTATCAGAATGGCATATGTGTTTGGAGTGTATCTGTATTGAGTTTGAATGGGTATCAGAATGGCATCCGTGTCTGGAGCGTATCTGAACTGTATTTGAATTTGAACTCTGAATGAGTATCAGAATGGCATCCGAGTCTGGAGCGTATCTGTACTGTATCTGAAAGCTGTAGTTGCATCTGAATAAGCATTAGAATGGCATCCGTGTCTGGAGCGTATCTGAATTGTATCTGAATGTTGTATCTGAATGTTGTATCTGAATAAGTATCAGAATGGCATCCGTGTATGGAGCGTATCTGAACTGTATCTGTAAGTTGTAATTTGAATGTGTATCAGAATGGCTTCCGTGTCTGGAGCATATCTGAACTGTATCTGTAAGTTGTAATTTGAATGAGTATCAGAATGGAATTCGTGTCTGGAGCGTATCTGAACTATATCTGTAAGTATATTTGTCAATGGTAACTGCTAATCTTATCCTAAAAAGGGTAAAATGTTAGTTAAAATACAAAGTCATGTTGCATGAAATGTATGATGCAATATATTGACTTTATTAATGTTTATGATATATGGATGCAATGTATGCGTATGTGAGCTGATTTGCTGTATTGTTGTCTGCTTGAGGAAGATGAATCCCTGCATGCCGCTGAGGATATGTTGAATTTTTATGTCTTGAAGTTGAAGTACTGATGAACTTTTGTTGAGAGAAATAAGTTATGTTGTGAGGGCAATGCCATGTACTACTTGTAAGATCTGCTCGGGGAATCCTAAGATTTTAGCGGCTTCTACTGGGGATTAATAATTTGAAACTCCGTTCCGCTTGGGGATTTAAATGACGTATTGTATAAGATTTCTTATGGAATAGCCTAGAGGCATTTCGCTACTCTTTCAATCCTATCAGTAATTATCTTTCTTATTTTGTTTATTTGTAAACAGTAATCATGTTCAAATGCATATGTTCATTAATGAATCAATGGACGTTTTTGTAAAAAAAACACAAGTGTAAAGAAAAAGATAAATAGTTTTTTGCACTTTCAAAGGGATATCGTTGTATTGACTTTGAATAAATATTTTGTACAAAGGAGACAAACATTCTAGTAAGAGAATGTCGTCGTAAACAAGAAAAATTTAATACAAAGAAAGATGGCTATGTGTAATAATCCCATGGGGTTCCCATTATGCTATAGCCTTCGTATCCCCGAGTATCTTGTCTATTTGCCTTGTTCGAAGATGATTGAACTGATCAGAAACTCTGAGTTTGTCAGCGGAAGCCAAAGGTTGTCTGTCAAATGATCCAACTGGACATAGTCATACGCTTTTATTCCATAACTTTTTCCTGGACCGCCCTTTCTGGTTTTCAGTCCACCGGGAAACCCTTTTTTGCCTAGGTCGCCCTTTCGGGTTTTCAACTTTCCGGGTGTACAGATTTTTTTCATTTTATCCCTAATTTTTGCCCGAACCTTTTGGTTCGCCGGGATGCCCTTATTTTGCCTAGGTATGTCAACCTAGCGGGTCTCTTATGCGTAGTATCTATTGACTGTGTCCATATTCGCAGGGTGTGGCAGATCGTCGCCATCCATGGTGGTCAAGATCATTGCTCCACCGGAGAATATGTTTTTGATAACAAATGGTCCTTCATAAGTAGGAGTCCATTTGCCCCTGGGATCACTTTGTGGCAAGATGATACGCTTGATCACTAGATCGCCAACTTGATATACTTGACGTCTGACTTTCTTGTTGAAGGCCTTGATCATTCGCATTTGATACATCTGACCATGGCAAACAGCAGTAAGTCTCTTCTCATTAATTAAATTCAGTTGATCAAGTCGAGTCTGGATCCAATCGTCTTCATTCAACCCTGCATCTTTCATAATCCTCATAGAGGGGATCTGAACCTCAATAGGCAAGACAGCCTCCATACCATAAACCAAAGAATAGGGTGTTTCCCCGGTTGATGTGCGAGTCGTGGTACGGTACCCGTGGAGAGCGAATGGCAACATCTCATGTCATTCTTTGTATGTGACTGTCATTTTCTGTATGATCTTCTTAATGTTTTTATTTGCAGCTTCGACAGCACCATTCATCTTTGGCTGATAGGGAGAAGAATTGTGATGCTGGATTTTGAATTTCTTGCACAAGGCGGTATTCATAGTGTTGTTGATATTTGTACCATTGTCAGTGATGATCCTTTCCGGATACCGTACCGGCAAATAAGGTTTTTCTTAATGAAGCAGGCAACAACATTCTTGGTAATGGAGGCGAAAGAAGCTGCTTCGACCCATTTGGTAAAATAGTCAATGGCCACTAGGATGAAGTGGTGTCCATTGGAGGTTGTAGGCTTGATCTCTCCAATCATATCAATTCCCCACATAGCAAAGGGCCAAGGAGCTGTCAAGACATTCAGAGGAACCGGAGGCATGTGCACTTTGTCAGCATAAATTTGACACTTATGGCAGGTCCGAGAGTATCGATAGCAATCAGCCTCCATGGTAGACCAATAATAGCCTGCCCGTAGGATTTTCTTCGCCATCGTATGCCCACTGGAGTGGGTGCCAAAAGTACCTTCATGTAATTCAGCCATGATCTTTTCAGCTTCAACCTTATCCACACACAGAAGCAAAATGGAGTCATGGTTGCGTTTGTACAGGATGTCATTACTAAGGAAGAACTTAGCAGAGAATCTCCTTAAGAACTTCTTATCATTGATTGAAGCTCCTTCCGGATATTCTTGATCCTCGAGATACCTCTTGACTTCGTGAAACCAAGGCTGGTCCACTACTTCTTCAGTATTAATCTCGTGACAGTGTGATGGTTCATCCATTCGTTCGATGGTGATCTGGGGAGCCTCGTTATCCCAATTAAGTTTAAACATAGATGACATTGTGGCTAGAGCATCTGCTAGCTGATTTTCTTCTCGCGGGAAATGTTCGAAGGTAATCTTCTCAAAATGTGGTAGCAATGTCAAAACATGTTCTTTGTATGGGATAAGGTTTGGGTGCTTAGTGTCCCACTCCCCTTTGATCTGACTGATGACCAAAGTTGAATCTCCAAACATATCTAAAGATTTGATTCCCAAGTCTATGGCAGCTCTGATACCAAAGATGCATGCTTCATACTCCGCCATGTTATTCGTACAGTTGAAGCAAAGTCTGGCAGGAAAGGGAGTATGACACCCTTCTGGAGATATGAGTACGGCGCCGATACCATTACCAAGTGCATTGGATTCCCCATCAAAGAACAGGGTCCATCGGGATCCTTGTTCAGGTCCGTCATATGGCCTGATTTCTTCACAGTTGTCTAATGTCATGATGTCTTCATCCGAGAAATCAAACTTCATGGACTGATAGTCTTCCACAGCTTGGTGAGCAAGATGATCAGCCAATAAACTCCCCTTTATAGCTTTTTGGGTAATATATTGTATGTCGTATTCTGTTAGGATCATCTGCCATCTAGCTATTCTCCCAGAAAGAGCAGACTTGTCGAAGATATATTTTATCGGATCCATCTTAGATATCAATAAGGTAGTATGAGTCAGCATATACTATCTTAGCCGGCGAGCAGCCCATGCCAGAGCGCAGCAAGTTTTCTTGAGCAGTGAATATCTGGTTTCACAGTCGGTAAACTTTTTTCTCAGGTAATAAATAGCGTGCTCTTTTCGGCCAGACTCGTCATGCTGCCCCAATACACACCCCATTGAGTTTTCTAAAATAGTCAGATACATGATCAACGGTCTTCCCTCGACTGTTGGTATCAACACAGGAGGCTCTTGTAAGTATTCTTTGATTTTGTCTAAAGCAACTTGGCATTCATCATTCCAGCTGACTACTTGATCTTTCTTCAATAGTTTGAAGATTGGCTCACAAGTAGCTGTTAAGTGAGAAATGAATCTGGCAATATAGTTCAAGCGTCCCAAGAATCCTCTGACTTCCTTCTCAGTACGAGGAGCAGGAATCTCTTATATTGCTTTAACTTTGGCAGGATCGACCTCAATACCTTTGTTACTTACAACAAAACCTAGGAGTTTACCGGACCGTACTCCAAATGTGCACTTGTTTGGATTCAACCTCAGCTTATACTTTTTCAGTCTTTCAAACAGCTTTTGTAAGTGATCAAGGTGTTCTTCTTCTGTTTGCGATCTGGCTATAATATCATCTACGTAGACCTCTATTTCATGATGTATCATATCGTGAAATAAAGCTACCATGGCGCGTTGATAGGTTGCCCCAGCATTCTTCAATCCGAATGGCATCACCTTGTAGCATAATGTACCTCACTGTGTGACAAATGTAGTTTTCTCCATGTCCTCATGTGCCATTTTGATTAGGTTATAACCTGAGAATCCGTCCATGAAGGAAAACACCTTGTGTTGTGCAGTATTGTTAACCAAGATATTAATGTGGGGGAGTGGAAAATCATCTTTAGGGCTCGCCCTATTCAAATCTCTATAATCCATACACATTCTTACTTTGCCATCTTTTTTAGGTACGGTAACAATGTTGGCAACCCATTGAGGATAGGAAGTGACAACCAAGAACCCAGCATTGAATTGCTTCATGACCTCCGCTTTAATCTTTTCTGACATATCATGTCTCATGCGGCGAACCTTTTGTTTTACTGGCGGGCAGTCTTCTCTCATAGGTAGACGATGTACCACGATGTCTGTATCAAGTCCTGGCATGTCTTCATATGACCAGGAAAAGATCTCAACATAGTCATGTAATAGCTGAATCAGGCACTCTTTGACACTGGGTTCCAGATTGGCACCCACCTTGACCTCTTTTTTATCCTCCTCAGTACCCAAGTTGATTGTATCCACAGGTTCTTCGTGAGGCTGAATGGCTCTTTCCTCTTGTTGTAGCAGTCTGGCAAGTTCCCCTGGTACCTCACAATCTTCCTCACCTTCGTCTTCGGCTTGGTAGATTAGTTCCTCAGAGTTACAAAAGGCCATAGCAGTATCGTTACCCATGGGATCCAGAGTGGACGGATACCTGCATTTGTGAGTGTGGGTGTGTGTAAGGGTATAGCCACCTTTAAAAGAAAATAAAATGTAAAAGAAAAAACAATGAGCCAAAAGGTTTGCATGCGAAAAACGTCCATGATTCATTGAATGTCATACGAAGATGAAAATAACAACCCTTACAAATGGACCATTGTGCTTCGGGCAAGACACAAGGTTTTAGGACTGCGAATTATTTGTGACTATTACGGATCCAACAACAAAAAGAAAAGATAAATTACTGAGGGATGAAAGTTATTAGGACAAAATCTCTGGCCTCCCAATTGCGAAGTCCTCCATTGACAGTCGGAAAGGTCCAATCCTCCAAGTTGCAATCCTCTTCACCATCTTCTACCGCGTTTACCTCTCGGTTGCTAATCTTCAAGGGTGGCCCTCCAGCACGGGCACGGCATACAGCCTTTTGAGCACTTGAGGTGAAACCTAAGCCAAACTTATCAGACTTATACGGGATGTCTAGAAGTTGCCCCTAGATGGTGCATCCTCCTTCCTCTACTACTGCTTTGGCGTCCTTCAGAGATGACATCCGGAGTGGAGGTCTTGTAATCTTGGGAATCTGGGACACAGTCTTGGTCACTACAATCTCTTGGGGGACCTCTTCGAAGTGTTAAAAAGGAGTTTCAATGAACTCACCGTCCAATTCCATATACCGAAAGGAATTGAGATGGCTAATCATGTACTCTTCCTCTCTGTGGACAGTTATAATCTTTCCTTGAGCTGGATATTTCAACATCTGGTGCAATGTAGAGGTGACAGCGCCAACATTATGGATCCATGGCCATCCTAGCAGACAGGAGTAAGAGGGGCGGATGTCCATTACATAAAAAGTTGAGTTGAAAGTTTGAGTCCCAACCTTTATGGGGATATCTACCTCCCCGTGTACCATCCTCTTCGAGCCATCAAATGCCCTTACTACTATGTTACTTGGCTTTAACGTTAGTCCTTCGCAGTCAAGTCTGTCAAGAGCTTTCTTCGGCAAAACATTCAAAGATGAGCCAGTATCCACCAAGACATGGGCCAGAGTTGTGCCCCTACATTCCACAAAGACATGTAATGCCTTGTTATGCTCTCTTCCCCTTGGTGTCAAATCAGCATCCGAGAAGCCTAGGTTGTTATCCACTATCAAACTGGCCACACAATCTTGAAATTGGTCAGCAGACGTCTCTTGAGGCACATGTGCTGTTTTAAGGAACATTACCAAGGCTTTCGCATGTGCCTCGGAACATAGTAGTAATTCTAGCATGGAGATTTTTAAGGGAGTTTACCCCAATTGTTCGACTACGTCGTAGTCTCTCCTCTTTATAATTTTTAAGATCTCCTCCATTTCTTTCTTGGAAGCCTCGGGAATAGTCAGCGACTGAGCCTTCGTCCAGACAGGCTCTTCTTGAATACTTTTTCCTTGGGTTTCAGCAGTATGAGTGTTGGTAGGGATGACAATAAGGGTTGTAACAGCCTCATCAATAGGAGCACTTACAGAGATGATTATGTGTACGGAAGTAACCTTCGGAGCAACCACTGGTCCAAAAACTTCCTTTGGGAGGCAATCTCTGGAGAAAGGATTCTACCGCTTCGAGTAATTTTACTGGTTCCGGCAATATTGCTAATGTCAGAATCTTCTTCTTCGGAGTTTATCTCTTCGGCGGCCAGCCCATCTTGTTTGATTCCATGGTAGTAAATGTCCCCACTGTAATTCCACGGCACAGTCTTGTCTGATTCATATGGGATTGGCCCAGGCATTGTGATTATTAGAGGAGTTGCTTTCGAAACCGATGTAATTCTAACGGGTTTTTTGGAAACCTTGGAAGAATTGGCGGATATGGTAATGATTGAAACATCTTCAACAGAAACAGGTGAAACAGGAGTACTTTCAAACAGAATCTCTTTGTTGTCTATCAAGCGTTGAATGCCTATTTTCAACAAAGGGCAATCAGTTGGTGAGGATAAGTAGAGGTGGCAAACTTCATTACAACCCGGGAACACACCGACTTTCAACAAACTTATCTTAATGATTGGAAGTGGAGTCACGAGTTCGTCAACTGTGGTAACAAACAAATCTTCTTCAATAGCATTGGTGTTGTGGCCATGTTTGGGCATGGGAGCATAGATAACATTTGGCTTCTCGGGTGCATTAAACTCAATTTCTTTTGCTTCAATGAGATCTTGTATTTTGTTTTTCAAGGCCCAACAGTTATTGGTATCGTGCCTAGGACTTTCGGAGTGATATGCGCAACGGGCATTGGGGTGATAATGAGGAGATTTCGTGTTGGGATTTTTCGGAGCTTCCTTCAGGGTTACCAAATTGGATCTCAACATATGCGGTTATACTTGAGATGGATTCATGTTGATTCTGGTGAATTGCCGGACTGGCCTCTCCACCCTTGGTTGGTTACTTCTTTGTTTATCAGACATAGGCTTTGGAATCATAACAACCCCTACCATTGGTCGGCGCTCGGTTCTCTCTTGGTTTCTTTATGGATAAACAGCAGATACCTCTTTCTTACCGATAAAAGGCTTCCTCACAGCTGTAGAAGAAGATGAATCCTTATGAATCTTTCCATTTTTTATGCCAGCTTCCACCCTCTCTCTGGTCAGTAT
Source organism: Vicia faba (assembly GCA_948472305.1). Taxonomy (NCBI): domain Eukaryota; kingdom Viridiplantae; phylum Streptophyta; class Magnoliopsida; order Fabales; family Fabaceae; genus Vicia; species Vicia faba. The sequence continues at coordinate 783,674,355 of OX451737.1, read as the reverse complement.
TAACTCAGTAAATCCTGCAGATGAGCTTCCAATTAAATGGTTGAAGAAAGGGCCCGATAAAGTGCCTAAGAACATGTCCACCAATTCCCTTTCAGACAGAGGGGGTTGGACTCTCCCCGCCAGATCTCTCCACTTATGTGTGTAATCCTTGAAACCTTCATTGGAAACCATAGCCATACTCTAAAGTTGAGTATGGCTAGGTTCCAAATCAGCATTATATTGATATTTCTTATAGAAAGTTATGGTGAGATCTTCCTAATTATGGACGTTGGCTCTTTCTAGTTGGTAAAACCAGTCTAGTTGTGTTCCAGATAGACTATCCTAGAAAAAGTGCACCCACAAGTCTCTATCAGCGGAGTGTGGTTAGATTTTTCTCACATATGATCGGAGGTGCATCTTAGGGCATGACACTCCATCATATTTTGCAAACAAAGGTACTTTGAACTTCAGGGGAATCACAATCCCTGATACTAGTCCCAAATCTTCAAAATCTAGGCCCGGTACCCTCTGTATTTCCATTGCGTTCAAACGCTCTTCGAGGTGTCTACTTGTCATCAGCTAGAGGATACTGTTCCTCATAGTAGTCTTTCTCTTCTTCCTCCTCGGATGCTGGGTCGTTGTTCACTTCCTGGGTTTGATTATCCCATTCGCTTGATGATGTCGCAAAGTCCAAAGTTCGTCTAGTTTGTCCTTTAAACCTTCTCCCCATGATTACAACATCGGTTGATTTCTTAACTTTCTTCTTCTCTTTGGCCAACAGAGTCTTCAATTCTTCTTGCCCCTTGGCCAGGGTTGTGAGCAACTGTTGAAACTATGTGTTCTGAGTTTGGAGGTCTTTGACTGTTTGTTCGAGATCCATCTTACTGAAATAAATAGCAGAGAGATGAGGAAACTTGTTGCAAAAGACTTGTTTATGTTATGATGAATGATAAGTGCATATGCAATTTTTTCAAGGATTTTAAAGATTCAAGTTCGTTTTAGACAAAAAGAAACACACGTATATTAATAAGATAAAGTTTGAGTACATCAATGCCCCTTGGGAAAAATAATACAAAAATCTAATATGAAAAAGTAGTGTGCATCCTCTTTGGTGCAATGTAGGCATTTAGAGTCTGCTCCTCATGAAGTAGCCTAGTGAGTTCCAAAACCTTCTTCTCGTTTGCGTAGAATTGGGCTTCGAAAGTATCTCGCTCTCCTTTGATTTGTATCCAATCCCTTTGTAGGTCTTAAAGAGATGTGGGCATGTCAGGATATAGGATAGTGTATGGAACTTCTCCCTCCTTAACAGGCTCAATGATCACCGGGAGGATGGAAGGATAAGGCATCATAAGACTTTGAGCACGGGTTTGTACCCATTTGAGGTAAGTCTCAAGAGGGATGGAATTCTTGTGCCCCAAAGTCTTGCTATCTACCTTGTTTAGCATCCTCCAAGCTCGGATGAATCTCTGGTGAAGACCTTGATCTTCGTTGTCGTAATCGAATACCAAACCTTGAATTAGCATCTCGTGCGGGGCATCCCTTCGGGCATAACCAAATTGTCTTAAAGTTAAGAATGTGTTGTAGGTGATTCCTCCCCTAATACCAAGTAGAGGGACATTAGGGAATTCCATATAACGGTCAATAATGATAACATTCTCTTTGGATCGAGAGCACCAATGAATGTCTGAATGTTTGAGCGTCATTAACCTTTGTGACCACCTTGAACCTTGCTCATTCTTTAAGACTGATTGGGGAAGATGGGAAATAAACCATCTTGCCAGGAGAGGAGTGAAACACATAAGTACACCTCTTTTCCTCATTGTACGAGTGTGAAAAGAGTGTAGGATATCTCCAAGAAATGTAGGCACCGGGTTGCGTGACATAAAGATTTTGACGGTGCTCACATCTATGAGTTGGTCAGGATTGGGGAACAAAACCATCCCATAGATAAGAAAAGCCACAATTTCCTCAAAGGCTTGCAAGTATAAGGAATTCCAACAGCTTTGGGCTTTCTCAAATAGGAACTTTGCTAAGAAGCCTTTGACATCACTCCTAGTTTCCCAATGAGTTGTGACATCAGATGAGTGCAAGTGTAGAGCTTGAGCAATCTCTTCTGGCTTTGGATCTCTCTCCGTACCGTTGAAAGGTAGTTGATTGAGAATGGGAATCCTCAAGAGTTGGGAGAATTCTTCCAAAGTAGGCACAAGTTGATAGTCGGGAAATGTGAAGCAATGGTGCAAAGGATCAAAGAACTGAAAGAGCACCTTCATCATATCCTCATTTGTGTTAGAGGTGACCAAGTTGAGTAGACGACCATGTCTCTCGGTGAACAGAGAGTTCTCAAGGATCCTTGAAGCTAGCTCCTTAAGTTGTGGAGGAATTCTTACAAGGTTGACTTGGATAGTTTTCCTGCGAAGTGAATCCATATCCTACAAAACAAGAACAAAGATGAATCTCCAAAAATCCTTGAAATGGTTAGTGGATGCATGTGATGTTCATGATGTCCATGATGTTATGTACAAGTATGCATGTACAAGCAAAGCAAACAAATTATTAGTTTAGACTTGCATGGGGTTTTATAGGTAAGTACCCTCTTGAAGTTTAGTTGGCTTAAACCTGTCCTAGCAATAGTAATCGGGTTCTAAGGAGCTCAATATCACCGGATTGTTTCCTTGGTCATTGTTTCAGCTCAAGCCTCTTTATTGGCGATCGAAATATCCCAAGAAACCAACCATCAATGAGTGTAGTATCGAGTATCTACTAACTTCAGACTGTACCAAAGTCGGTCATCTCACTACATCCTAAAGGCCAAGTTGGTCAAGTAAAGGGTTCTAGAAGTTCATTAGTGCTTCATGACATCACTCAGCGGCCCCGTATTCTCTTTGATTAACTCAAAGGCTACCGGTACCCACAAATATGTCACACTAACATACCTATTGCTTAGACCATGTCGGTATACCCTGCAAAGTTTCCACAATGTATTGCTATTTACCTATAATGTATCCTAAATCAGGGTAGAGGATTGAAACCCAAACAAAGAACCATAATTTAAAGCAAACAAGTTAAACAATGTAAGAAAATAAATGTGATCTAACCCTAAGGTAACCCCACTTTTATAACAATCCCCAGCAGAGTCACCAGTTCTGTGATACGGTGGGAGAACTGACTTGAGGTTTTGCATTTTATTGCAAATGTTGCGGTTTAGCAAGAGTCGCCACCGACTATTCTTTTATCCAAAAGGAAAGGTGAAAAAGCACAGGAAAGACCTTTGAGATTGTTTCTTGAGTTCGAGGGGTAGATTATTAAAAGGGGAGGTATTAGCACCCTTTTCATCCATGGTTTTCCATGGGCTCTTAGTTACTTGCTAGATCACTTGCTTTTGTTGTTTGAAATTGTGTTTGGTGTGGTTTTGAAATTTTGTAAAAGAGGCCATTTGTTTAGGAAATCTTTGTAATGATTCTCGTTCGTAAGAATGTATACAAAGATGTTTGTCTTTTTGAAAATGTTTTCAATGATTGTAAGATGTTTTGAAATGTGTATGTTTGTTTTGAAAATAGCAAGGATAGTTGTTTTGAAATGGTGCAAGTAACTAGAAGTAATCTACCTACTCAAGTGTCTTTCTTGTTCATTTTCTATTCTTTTGACATTGTTGTCTTACCATTGATTTGGTAAGCAACCCTATCTTTAGATGTTAACGGGACGGGCGTGGGTCATCGTATGACCATGATTAGCAATGTTGCAAAGTATCTTTGCCATTTTTTTTAGGGACCAAGATCATTTTGTAAGGCAACTTTGAATAGCGTCATCGAGGGACTATGATCTTATACTTGTTTGTTTTGCCAAGATACTTCGCATGCATAATATGGCCATTTTTGTATAAGGCAACCAAGTTGAGAAACCCTAAGGGTGCTTGTGTACAAGTGTGTTATTTTAATGCTTTGATTTTGTCTTGGATTTAGGGTTTTCTATTAGATTTGTTTTTATCCTGCCATACAAATCCTAATTACTAGCATGGTATATAAAAGCAGTAAATTGCGTAATTTAAAGATTACTACACTATTACAACATTTTTATGGAAAGGGGGAATAGAAATTATGAATGGGGATTTGCTATAATGTAAATCTAATTAAGCTATTACAACCAAATCGAATTTGTACAAGTAATGGAATAAATAATGTACAAGACAATTTAAATATGCAAGGATACATAAAATGCAAGAAAAGGATTTTTGTTTTGTTCTTTATGTGAAAAGGGTTTTGACTTAAATCTAATAAACTTAAGAAAAAGAAATTAATTCTTGAAAATAAAAGTTAACCCTAATTTCTAATTTAAAAGAAAAATAAAGTTCTATAGGTATTATTTTTATGTATTTTTTGTATTAAAAATAATAAACAATATCTTATGAAAATATTTAGTTTTTATATATCAAAAATAAATATTTTACAAGTATGAAAAAAAAGGAATAAAATAGTTAACCTAATTCTATTATATTTACAAGTTTATTTAAGAAATAAATAATTAATATATAGTTTAATAAAAATATTTTTTGTGTGAAAATAAAATAAAATAAACAAAATGCAAAAATTATCATGTTTTATATTTTTTATGATTTTATGTATTAAGGAAAATATTTAATAAAACAAAAAAGAAAATAAAACAAATAAATAAAAGTGGATGAAAATAGTTGGGCCAGGGGGTATCTTGAGTAATCAGGTGATATCATGTTAGAAAAAAATGCTAGGCCCAAGTATTGAAGCCCTTCCTGCAAACAGCCAAAAAAGATGAAAAAATATGTGGAAATGCAAAAAGGCAGGCACCAAGGCTCGAACCCATGACCTTGGCATTCTCAGTGCGCTGCCTTGCCACTGGGGTGGCTGTACATCTGTTAGTTCAAATGAAATAAGAAAAACATAACACAAACAACTTCCTTTGCCCTGTACTTCGTCTTCTTCCTCTAGCTAGCCAGGCCTCCTGTATCTTTCTCATTTCTCCATGAAAATGAAAACTTCCAACATGAAAATGATAGTACTCATTCCTACGATTTCAAACATGTAACTTATGGAAACTAACAATCAAAGATTGAAACGAATTTTGAAAGCCCTAATTTTAAACCTAATTTTTACAGGAATTTGAATGCTAAAATTCTCTATACATAATGATCATAAATGAAATCTATGCACATGGTTAGCTTCAGCACTACAATATCTACATTTTTCTTTCACAAATCGTAGCCAATGGATGCCTGTATGAGGAGATAGAAGTTGGAATTCTTACCTCTTTCACTCTGAGATCGTGAATGGATTTTGAGTGAGATTTAGGAAGGCCTGAAGATTGCTTGAGCTAGCTTGAACCTCCCTGAGTGTGTTTCAATCCTTGCTTTGCTTTGGAAGTGCCTGGAACTCTCTATCCAAGTCAACCTGCAAGCTTTGAAAACAAAAATGGTAGATGAAGAAGGAGGAGTTACAGTGCAGGTATGATGGTCTGGATCACTTAGATATGAAGTAGGTAAAGTGTTTGGATAATTAAAACTTGAGACGCACGAGCCAATTTGTAGATTGTTATGCTTATGCTCAAACTGCAAGTTTTTGACAGTTTTTGGTGAGAGGGTGTTCTCGAGTGTTTTAGGCCTTTATCAATTGTGTCCTAAGTTGTAATGGGTTTGTGTATTAGTATGGAGAATGTTTCAAGTCAGTTCTACAACAGATCTTTTAGTTGTAGGCTTTTTGCATACTTTCTTGCTTTTGAAGCAAAGTGAAGAGACAAGTCTCCACAGGCTTGTACTGGCCTGCTTGGAGTTGGTATAAGCTCTATACAAATTGCTTTAGGTTTGTAGGACTTGTATATGCATAGAAGACAGGTCCAATGCTCAAGAATTGGAAAGTTGCAAAAGTTAAGCTTTTCTAAAATGGCAATGGCAACTTTGTGCCATTTATGGAATTAAAGCTTGGATAAAGACTTTTGGGCTTGGATTAAAGCTTTGTCAACTGAATAAGAATTAAATTATGAAGTGAGGAACAAGTTTGAGACCTGTAAAGCAAGAATTAGGCAGCATAGGTTCAAATTTAAATTTTGTTCTTCATGAAATGGCTTGAATTCAAAGTGAGAAAATTCCAATTTCATCTCTTCGATTCTCCCTACTCAAAAATGATCTCAAGGATTTCTTGGACATTTTGGAAAGCTTTTAATGTGATTTGTAACTCATATTTGAAATGAATTTCAATATTCCCCTTAGAACTAGGTGAAAAATTGCCATGAAGTTGGGTAAAAAACCTTCTTAAATTAGGGCAAAATTTCACTAAGTTATTTTAGTTCATGGGCATGTATTCATAAAACTATATCTTGAGATACAAGCATCTTTAGGGAAAAATGTGTGAAGAAAAGTTGTAGATTTCATAGAGGTCTACAACTTTCATGTTGGTAACTTTCTTTGAATCATCTTGCATCATGGTGGAAATTTGGCTTAAAGATGAGAAAAAATAAGAAATTTTCTATACTTAGAAAAATTTCTAAGTTAAGAAAATTTCAAATTTTAAAACCAAATCTTCAATATTTGATTCCTTGATGAACAAGTTTCACATTTTGACATTTTTTGATGAATTGTGATCCTTGGCACTTGATTTTGACCAAAAAGTCAAAGTTTGACTTTTCTGTGTACAATTGACTTTTGATTAGTTGACTACAAATTTCATTTGTCAATCCAATGAAAATGCAATGTTTTGGACCATTTCATTAGCTCAGGATGATACAAATGAACCCTTGAAATCATGCTTCAAACCAATTGGTCATTTGTTAGGTCAAAAATCAGAAATTGCCCTTTCTCAGTCAAAACCCTAATTTTGACCATTTTGCCCCTTTGATGATTTGATCAAATTTCTTGAGGAATTATGGTCCAAACTTGACAAAATGATACATATGAGTCTAAAATGTTGATGTGGATCAAAAATTATGAATTTTGACTATAAATTGGCAATGGTTGACTTTTTTCCCAATACAGCCGATTTTTAGGTCAACTGTCCAATTGACTGGTCAAAAATGTGATTCAAGGCTTGAAACCTGACATGAGTAAACTTAAGGGTCCATGATGATAATTGAAAGTCATATGAAGCATTGATAGTCCAAAAATCCTTGTGCAAACTTAAACCCTAATTTTGGGTCATCAGTGCAAGATGGGATGTCTTGAGTTGATCAAACCCTAATCCAGCCTTGAGTCAAAGAGATCTTATGAGAAAATCTTGATAAATGAGAGGGAAAATTTTGGGGTACAACAGTGAGGTTTGAACTTCCCAAACTTTATTGACTAGGGCATTGAAATAAACTCATGAACCCATGGAGCGACTTGCTAAATCTCATTGCCTTTACCTATATTAGTAACAAGCAAGACAAACCAACATTGCATTTTATTAATTAAGAGGAGAAATCAAGACAAAAATATTCATGGTCACAAAAGAACACAACTCAAGGTGCTTGGTGATTCCTCAAAGATCAAAGCTAAAGGTAGAGAGGAGGACCAAAAGCCCTAATGTGATCTTGTTGTGTTTGAATCAATATGGTATGATGAAGGGATCTTAGGGGGAAAAATTAGGGTACAACAGCTGCCCTTATTTAAGTTTCTTCTATCCGAAGATACGAAGGTTAAAAATCTTTATGTCGACGCGATCGAAGATGCTTAAATATAAAATAAACCCTATTTTTGGCCCTAAGATGCCATGCAATGCTTATGAATATTAGTGCACATGGACAACTCCAAAGGGACGCAAAACACCACTGGGGATGTAACAAAATAAAGAAATAAGACAGCAACCCGACCAGGAAAATAAATCATTGGTGGATCAAAAGACCTGAATCAGAGAGGATGGTAAAATGGTCAAAGGATACACCAACACTTGAGGTGAAGCTACCAACATTCACTGAAGATAGAGATAAAAGAAATAACAACACCGGCGTTCACTGACGGTGAGCTACCAACATTCACTGAAGGTAGATAGAAAAGAAATATCATAGCATCGCCTTTCACTGACGATGAACTACCAATGTTCACTGAAGGTAGCAAAAAGATAATAATCACTGACGTTCACTGCTGATGACCTACCAATTTTCATTGAAGGTAGGAAGGGAATATATCATAGCACCGTCGTTCACTAACAATGAACTACCAACATTCACTGAGGGTAGAAAAAAGATAACAATCACCAACTTTCACTGAAGGTGACCTACTAACTTTTACTGAAGGTAGAGAGAGAATATATCATAGCACTGTAATTCACTGACGATGAACTACCAACCTTCACTGAAGGTAGCAAAAAGATAACAAACACCAACTTTCACTGATGGTGATCTACCAACTTTCACTGAAGGTAGAGAGAAAATATATCATAGCATCGTTGTTCACTGACGATGAACTACCAACGTTCACTGAGGGTAGTAAAAAGATAACAAACACCAACTTTCACTGATGGTGATCTACTAACTTTCACTGAAGGTAGAGAGAAAATATATCATAGCATCACTGTTCACTGACGATGAACTACTAACATTCACTGAGGGTAGCAAAAAGATAACAAACACTAACTTTCACTGATGGTGATCTACCAACTTTAACTGAAGGTAGAGAGAAAATATATCATAGCACTGCCGTTCACTGACGATGAACTACCAACGTTCACTGAGGGTAGCAAAAAGATAACAATCATCGACGTTCATTGCTGATGACCTACCAACTTTCACTGAAGGTAGAGAGAACATATATCATAGCACCGCCGTTCACTGAAGATGAACTACCAACATTCACTAAGGGTAGAAAAAATATAACAATCATTGACGTTCACTGTCGATGACCTACCAACTTTCACTGAAGGTAGGAAGAGAAAATATATCATAGCATCGTCGTTCAATGACGATGAACTACCAGCGTTCACTGAAGGTAGCAAAATGATAACAAACACCAACTTTCACTGATGGTGATCTACTAACTTTCACTGAAGGTAGAGAGAAAATATCATTGCATCGCCGTTCACTGATGATGAACTACCAAAATAATTTTATATCATTTATTTGATTTAATTTAGATTTTAAATGATTAAAAATCAAAATAAATCAAATAAATAAGAAAATGATGCATGGAGGGGTTTATGAGTCGTGGACCATGTTAGGAACAAGATGCAAGCATAAAAAGTTGGGCCCTTTTGAAGAAAAATGCATTTTGGGCATGGTTGACTTTGTGCAAATTTCCAAAAATGGCCAACTTTGACAATGCATGTCTTTCTCAATTTTGACCCTAAGAGGGTGTTCTTGGACTTTTTAGAAATCTTAGGATGTCCTCCAAAAAAACCTTTTGGTTTCATCTAAATTGGATCTTCCATGTTCATGTAAGGAGCTATGACCGAAAAGGTGTTTTTGTTGATTTTTTTCAAATGACCTATAATGTCTGAATTCATATCTTTCCATGAGTGAATTTCTTAAACTTGAGGGTTGAAGATGAGTTGTAGGGAATTGGATTCTCTTCAAAATGAGCCTTGGATGAGAAATTTCTGATAAAGTATGAGAAATTTATTCCTGGTTAAAGTTTGATTGACTTTTCCTATAGAAACCCTAATTTAGCAACTTTTGAGTTTTGATGAATTGGGAGCATTCCTTGAGGAATCATGATCAAACTTTTATAAAATGATGTATATCACTTCAAAATGTTGATGTTGACAAAAAATCTTAAAGTTTGACAGTATATGGGTCACAGTTGACTTTTGACCTAGTATAGTTGATTTTCAGGCATTTGAGCAGTTGACTGAGCAAACTTCTTGTGCAAGGCATGAAACTTTACATGGATGATCTTGAGGACATATTAGGGCAATGGAAACCATTTGAGACCCTTGGAACTCAAACATCTTGATGAAAATGGAAACCCTAATTTGAGGCTCAGTCTTAGGAGGATTTTTCTGGTCAGTCTTTAGACATCCCTGGGCAAGTTGAGGACCTCTAGGAGCATGTTTTGAATAAAATGAGAGGGAAAATTTTGGGGTACAACAGGTTAGCTTCAGGGAAGATCAAGGAAGGTGAACTAATGGAAAAATTGGATTGAAAAAGGCTTGAGAATAGATTTCAAAGTTGCTGAATTTTGAGTTATGGAACAAGTTTGGTAGGGTGATTCTGGCTATCCAAGCTTGAGGAAATGAATGGGGGTGACCCTCTATTTATAGGGAATAAAATGTAATGTCCAAGCGTGTGAAATGATGAAGTTTGGAGGGAAATCGTGTGAAGTTGCAAACAAGAAAAATGTGACTTCTAATTTGATTAAAACGCATCCAAAACGCGCGTTTTGCTATGCTAATCACTTCTGGAAGTTCACTAAACATGTTCAGAAGCAAAAACGCGCAGAAACAAAGTGTTTAGAAGCCAAATCAAGGATTTCTAACTTCTGACTTGGTGAAAAATTCAGTTTCAAATTGCTAACTTCTGACCAATGGCATTCTCAGCTCAAGGGGTCTTAGGGCATGATTCTTGATGCTTTAGAAAGATGAGGTTACAAGATTTGCAATGGATAAAGAATGGGATCAAATGGATGCTTGATCTGAAAGTTGCATTGATTCAAAGTTGGAGAAAAAGGGTTAACTTTCTAAACTTAGAAATATTTCAAAGTTTTCTTCAAAAGTGACTTATAATGTCTTGCATCCAAACATGGCCTTCCACTTGGATTTTACTCTTGACCAAAAAATATGGCATGAGATAGACCTCTTAAATTACATTTTGGGACTTGAACCATTAAAAATCTCCAAAAATTGAGAGAGTTATGAATTGTTAAAGTTGGCAAAAGATCATCAAATGACCTATAATATTTTGTATCCTTGAGGAAACTTTCATCCATTTTCTCACTTTGAACATAAAAGAACATAAAGTTCACATCCTCAAGATCATTGTGGAAAAAGAATGGGCTCAAGGTGGTAAAAATTGACCAAGTTATGATCATTTGAAGTCACACATGGAAATTGAGGATTCATCTGGAGGACTTGTAATCTTTCTTCTTCATCAAGTTTCTTCCACATGAAAACTCATTGGAACTTTTGAAGTGATTTTCTGATAACCCTTTGAAGAGAAGTATATCTTTGGAACCACTCAAAAATACCAAAAGATGAGCAAGATATGCTTCTTTGAAGTTTAAAACCCTAGCTCCTAGATCAAGAAAATGCTTTGAGGAACTTTGACAATTTTGAACAAACTTCTTGTACCAACACCCTTGATTTGTAAATAGAAGTTGTTGAGGATGAAAATGAGAACTCATAGCCACAAAAACCACTTCCATATCTTGATAATTGAGAGAAATGTTCACTTGTGACCAATGGGAACAAAGCCTTGTCCAAACATGACAACTTCTCCAATCAATCCCTTGTGCTTTTGAACCAAATTTGATAACCTTGAAATGAGGTGAACCAAAATAACCTTGCCATGCCATTTCTTCCTAATCAAGACCTATGGTGGGGTTTGAACTTCCCAAACTTTATTGACTAGGGTATGGAAATAAACTCATGAACCCATGGAGCGACTTGCTAAATTTCATTGCCTTTACCTATATTAATAACAAGCAAGACAAACCAACATTGCATTTTATTAATTAAGAGGAGAAATCAAGACAAAAATATTAATGATCACAAAAGAACACAAGTCAAGGTGCTTGGTGATTCCTCAAAGATCAAAGCTAAAGGTAGGGAGGAGGACCAAAAGCCCTAATGTGATCTTGTTGTGTTTGAATCAATATGGTATGATGAAGGAATCTTAGGGGCAAAAATTGGGGTACAACACACATCGATGTCAAACATCATACGTTTCGTATACATCCAAACATCTCGATATCATACATTATATGCACATATCATGCAGCAAATAAACAATTTTACTCTAGATTCATTCATCCAAGGGTCCATTAACCAAATACTTCTCCCGCCATCCAACCTGTCACCTAAGTCTCCATGCCATGACGCATTCATCCCATTACCTAAGTCTTCATCACCACGAACAAAAACTCAGTATATTGTCTTTAAGCTGAAATATATTATCCATCTCAAACACATTACCTCTAAGCCGCAATGTATTTGCAAAACTCAAACACATTGCCTCTAAGCCGCAATGTGTTCGCGAAACTCAGTATATTGCCTCTAAGCCGCAATATATCATCCAACTCAAACACATTTCCTATAAGCCGCAATGTATTCGCTAAACTCAGTATATTGCCTTTAAGCCGCAATATATCATCCAACTCAAACACATTGCCCCTAAGCCGCAATGTATTTGTGAAACTCAGTATATTTCCTCTAAGCCGCAATATATTATCCAACTTAAACACATTGCCTCTAAGCCGCAATGTATTTGCAAAACTCAACACATTGCCTCTAAGACGTAATTTATTAACAAACTCAGGACATTGCCTCTAAGCCGCGATGTATCGTCCAGATCAACATATTACCTCTAAGTCGCAATGTATTATCCAAAATCATAATATTGCCTCTAAGCCGCAATGTATTATCCAAACCAGCACATTGCCTATAAGCTGCAATGCGTTCTCTGAACTCAAACACATAGTGTCTGAGTCGTAAGGTATTCACACTCGACAATTGCCTCAGACATCATGCAGCGATTCGCAAACATAACTCATGGCCTCAGTCTTCAAGCAGCCATGCACCATCAAGTATCATTCATTCTCCAAATAGGTGAACAAACCGAGACATGCAAAACTGCATTTTAAAGATTAAAGACTATCTGCTACCTCGTTATCAAACCCGGGTAAGCGATATATCATCAACTTTGCTTATTTCCTTGAGACTCGTAAGTGTATGCTATATCGGTGTAACCTTACGTTTGTCGGACAAATTTTGGGATACTTCAAGCATTCAATAAACCTCCAATCAAAATGCGCAAGACTTGAGTTTTCTCACGCTATTCAATTGAAATATAATTGAATAGGGGTAGCTGTCGTACCCCAAATTTGTCCTACCTCGATGATTTTATTTTTCGAAATTAAGAAAGAAAAATATTTAATTAAAGATGGTACAGTAGTATCTAGTGGCCCATCTCTATCCAAGATGATTAGGGGGTGTATTTTAATGGGGCTTTCTAAATCGGAAAGACTCATAAACCCGTTTGCGAGGCATGTTGGCCAATGGCCCATACAATTCGAAGAAAAAAATCGTCTGAGTAGTTAATAAATTATTAGGTTATTAACACTACTTAGCTTTAATTTGCTATTGATTTAAAGTTAAGTATCTAAGTCCATTTACATTCAAGTGGTTATTAGTAAATGGGAGGTGAAGTTACAAACTACAGGCCCATTAAGAGCATATTAGCCCATTTGTCAGTTTTGTTATTGTTGTGTTTGTTTTATAAAATAAAAATGGTATTAGTAAGTTTTGTATGTTGTTATTACATCTTGGTTATAAATTATGTTATTGTTTATTATCAAAAAGATTTTTTTAATACATTTTTATTAGACCTTTAATAAAGGGCTTTTGAAAGAAAAGATTTGTTGCACAAGGCCTATTATGCCCAATGCATATCCAAAGACAAAAGGGCATTGTTGTTTGCAAAACAAAAAAAAACAAAAGAAACTAGTATTGATCTAGTAACGGATACTGTATATATTTTTAAATCTTGCAAAAAAACATAGAAATCAGTACCAGGCCCAGCTCAAAGGCCAATTTAGTGCAAAGCCCAATTTGATTATTAACAGCTACTGTATTCAATTTGCAAAAAAGATGTGCATGATTTAGTTAACAAGTACTATTCAGATTTAAAATAAATAAAATCAATCTATATTACATACTAAATCTCATAATTGAAATCTAAATAAATATAAAAAATATACAGAATATCCAATCTTCACCAAATCTTTACCAATCCAGAAATAAACTACACAAACTAAGATTTTACAAAATCGTTATTACATAACTAATGCTAAATATACAGATTTTGCAATACAATCAAATGGAAAGGATGAAGTTGTACAAAACGAATATGGAAAATCACAACATACCTGTGATACGGTGGGAGAACTGACTAGGGTTTTGCGCTTGTTTTCGCAAATGTTTCGGTTGAGCAAGAGTCGCCACCGACTTTTTATTTTATCCTAAGGAAAGGTTTAAAAAGCACAGCAAAAACCTTTGAGATTTTTCTTGGGTTCGGGGAGTAGATTATAGAAGGGGAAGGTATTAGCACCCCTTCTATCCATGGTTATCCATGGGCTCTTAGGTACTTGCTTAGATCAACTTGCCTTGGTTTTCAATTGTTTGAAATAGTGCTTGGTGTATGGTTTTGAAAATGTTTTGAAAAGATGCCTTGCGTTAGGCTAACCTTGTAACAATTCTTTACTCGAATGTTTTACAAAAGGTGTTTTATCTTTTAAAAAGATGTTTCAAGGGTTTGAAAAGTTGATTTTGAAAGTGCTTGTGAAGTAGGTTTTGAAATTAGGCAAGTGTTTTCTTTGCAAATTGACAAGTACTTAAGAGTTTATCTACCCTAAAGTTTTCTCAAAGATTTTTGTTATGTTTTAAACCTTTTGACAATTTTGTTCCACCATTGTATTTGGTGGACAATCTTATCTTTAGGAGGTGAAAGGGACGGGTGCGGGTCATCGTTTGGACCATAATTGCAATAGTGTTAAATGTCTTTGGGCAATTTTCTTTAAGGGACTTGATCATTTGTTTTTGTTTGTTTTGAAAAGTTTTATCGAGGGACTATGATCATTCAATTTGTTTGTTTTGCCCAAAGAAGTTCAACATGCAATATGGCCCATTTTTGAAAGGCAACAAGGTGGAATACCCTAGGGGGTGCAAGTGTGAGATGTGTTGTTTATTTTCATGCTCATTTATCTTGTATTAGGTCCAACTATTTTTGTTCGTTTTTATTCGCATACAAAACCCTAATTCTAGCATAGTATGTTAGAAAGCGATAAAAGTGTGAAATTTAGATTCCTACGCTATTACATCACAATAATATAGGGAGGGGGTACAATGTTCAAATGAGGGATATTTAGACAAGAATTTAAATCTAAGCTATTACATCATTTGCTTTGAATATTTACAAGGTAATTTAATTGCATAATTAAATAGAAATGAGATAAATATGCAAAATGCAAAAAGGAAGTTTTTATATGTATGAGAAAAATATTGTTTATGTAAAATAAAATAAGAAAAATAAAAAGGCATTATTTTTGGAGTATTTTCACACTTAGGGCAAAAACCCTAATTTTAATCAAAATGTATATTAATTAATTAATTCACATAATAATTATTATTTACATACAAAAATAAAATAAAATATGGTATATTTGTAAAAAGGCATTTTTTAGTATTAAATATTAAAAAATAAAATATGTACATTATTTGATATTTTATTCTAAGTATATTAATGAATATGTATTTATATTTACATTATTTTAAATATGTATTATGGATGAATAATAATAATATTTAATATTTTTAGAAAATAGTATTTTTTATATAAAATATTTTCAGAGGGTAATATAAAATAAAAATGAAAATGAAAATGTATTTACACTATTTTTTCTATTTAATTCTAAATAATATATATATATATATATATATATATATATATATATATATATATATATATATATATATATATATATATATATATATATATATATATATATATATATATATATATATTATATATATATATATATATATATATATATATATTCATTTATGTATAAATCAAAAGAAAATCAAGTAATTACCAAATAAAATCAAAAAAATGATGAGAAAAATATTTTCAAAATTTTAATATGCTGAGAAAAAATAAATGAATCAAATAAAAAAAGAAAATGTCAAAAATCATTAAAAATAAAGCAAATGGGCTTGGGGGGTATGAACATGGAAATAGGGTGTGAAAAGAAAATAGTTCCAGGCCCAGCCCAGACCACTTCTTCTTCAACCTCTGTACAACAAAACACGCGCCTGCAAGCTTTGTTTGAAATCCTGATTCTTTGATTTTTTGAACAAACTTCCAACACAAAAGATGTTAAGCATGAAACCACGATTCCAAATATGTAAAGAACATCTCCTAACTCTCAAAAATGAGAGAGAATTTTAGTGATCCCAAATCTTAACCTAAGTTTTCTGTCATTTTCAAACTCTAAATTCTCTCTACTCAGGCAAAAGAAATGAAAAGTAAAGACATGGACATGTTCAGTGGCATGAGTATGACATTATTTCTTCACAAACTTAAGACTAATGATGCATAATAAGAGAGATACGAATTCAAACTTTTACCTATTCAGTTGAACTTCTATCAGGAGATGTAGGAACTTTCAGTGCAAGGTGGTGATTGGAAAAGCTTCCTTGAGGTTCAGGGATGCTATTCCAATGCTTACTTTGTCTTGAAAGCTTCTGAATCAAGCTATAGAATTTAACCTGCAAGTCAAAAATGAGAAAATGGTGGAAGTGGTTAGAGCAATTACAGATCGTGCCTTAGCTTCTGGATAGCTTGCATAGGTTGTATGGAAGGTAGAGGAACAAGTTTGGGCCAGAAAGCTTGGAGGGATTGAGAGATGGCACTCAATCTGCAGGGGTTGCTCTGTTTGATCAGTTTGATGGTGTTTCTGAGATGGAGGGTGTTTGAGAAGTGAAAAGGTCGTGTGTTAGCTTGGTTGGGATATGCTGAGTATGTTTGATAAGTTTGTTCTTCTGTCTCTATGCTGATATGAGAGTTGTTTTTGTTATGGGACTTTTCTTCACACTTAAGCAACAAAATGCAACTTGTGATCCTAGGCATGTTAAGGGCCCCTAATGTGCTGCATAATCCCTCATTGATCAGTGTGTTATGTTCATAAACTTGTGCCATTCAGATTTGCAATGTACTTGTTGGATTTCAAAATTGACATAAAGCTACCTTTTACTAAAATGGTTAATTTGCTTTATCTAGTTTGGGATTAAACCTTTATACAATGTTCAAACTCATAGAACAACACCTTAACACAATGAATATGCATTAAATTATTGAGTGCAACTTGGTTTAAGGACCTGTAATCTAGCCTAAAGCATGCTGAGTTCAAATTTGCAAAGTTATGGACATGGAACTTGGTCATGAACAAAGTGGTTTTTTGCTATATTGTGAAATTCGATTCTCTCTAACCATGAGGTTGTTTGAGAAGTTCTTGGACATTTTGGAAAGATTGGAATGTGTACTACAATCCATCTTTGAAATGCAATTTGAAATTCCAAGTGGAAGTGTATGGAAAATGGCCTTGAAGTGGGGTAGAAAACCTTGTCAAAATAGGTTAAAATTTCACTAAGTTAAAAATGGTTTAGTGCCCTTATTCAAAAAATTGTAACTTGAGATACAAGCTTCAAATGAGAAAACCTTGTGAATCAAAGTTGTAGATTATGCAACAAGCTACAACTTTCATGTTTTGACTTTTGTTTGAATCCAAATGGATCTTGGTGAAAAAGTGGGGAAAAGTTGGGAAAAAATTAGGGTTTTTCATAACTTAGAAAAATTCTAAGTTATGAAAAATTCAAATTTCTAACCCTAATTTGCATTTTGTGATTTCTTGGTGAACAAGTTTCATGATTTGGCATGTTTTGATGGAAAATGAATCTTGACTTTTGATTTTGACCAAAAAGTCAAAGTTTGACTTTTCAGTGTACAGTCAAAATTGATCAATTGATTGGGAAATTCAACTGTCAACCTTGTGTACTTGGGATCTTTTGAGCTTGTTGATCATGTCAAGATAATTCCATGGGGTCCTTGAGTCCATATGTGAGCTTGGTTTACCATTGACTAGGTCAAACAGTCAAAAATTGCCTTTGTATAGTCAAAACCCTAAAAATGACCATTTTGCCCTTTTGGTGATCTGATCAATTTTCTTGTGGAATTGTGATCCAAACTTGATCAAATGGTCCATATGAGTTCATAATGTTGATGTGGGTCAAATTTCATGAGGTTTGACTGTCAATTGGCCACAGTTGACTTTTTCCCCCATATAGTTGATTTCTAGGTCAACTGTCCAACTGACTGGGCAAAACTTGGAATCAGGACTTGAAACTTGATGAGGATAAACTTGGGAGTCCAATATGGAGCATGAAAGTCATCTGGGGCACTTTGGGTCAAAACATCATTGTGCAAACACAAACCCTAATTTGAGTCCACAGTGCAAGGAGAGGTCTTGAGCAGATGAAACCCTAACTGGACCTTGAACTTCAAGGGCTTTGTGATGAGAAATTAATGAGAAATGGGAGGGCAAATTTTGGGGTACAACAGTAGCCCCTGTTCAATCTTCTTGAATCCGAAGAGTTAGATTGGCAAGCTTGCCTTTCGTGACTCGAGGGTAAAAGGAGATTGGACACTAGAGTGCCCGGAAATTTGCACTCATCAAAGCACTGGACGCGGGAATGGGCTTAGAGATGCCATTTGGAGATGGGCTTAACGATGCCATCTGGGAGAGTGACAGGAATCTTGTCGGGGATGGGTTTAGAGATGCCATCTAGAAAGGAATATCAGGAAAGTGTCCCAGCTTCGGACCATTCCTGAACTGGGAGTCTGAACAAGCAATAGATTGACATCCGTTGTTGGGAGGAATCTGTAAACTGTTTTCAGAAGTCTTGAGAAGAATCTGAACAAGTGATAGGTTAACATCCGTTTACTTGGAGAACTCGTGAACTGTTTTCAGAAATCTTGAAGTTGAATCAGCAATAGAGCCGCGTCCGTTGTTGGGAAGCGTCCGTAAACTAAATTTAAAAAAAGGCATCTGAACAAGCTGATAGATTAACATACGTTACTTGGGAAGAATCCATAAGCTGTTTTCAGAAGTCTTGAGAAGAGTCTGAACAAGTGATAGGTTAACATCCGTTTACTTGGAGAACCCGTGAACTGTTTTCAGAAATCTTGAAGTTGAATCAGCAATATAGCCGCGTCCGTTGTTGGGAAGCGTCCGTAAACTAGTTTCAAAGGTTGCGTTTGAACAAGTTGATAGATTAACATCCGTTGTTGGGAGGAATCCGTGAACTGTTTTCAGAAGTCTTGAGAAGAATCTGAACAAGTGATAGGTTAACATCCGTTTACTTGGAGAACCCGTGAACTGTTTTCAGAAATCTTGAGATTGAATGATTTTAGTCTGTCGACTGATCTTTCCTGAAAAGGTAAAGAGTTAGTTGCATGCAATGTTATGATGCATGATGCGATATGCGTGACATCAATGTTTTATGACATGAATGTGATGAATGCGCATGTAAGTTGCCGAGCTAACTTGCTGAGGATAAGTGAATCCGAGGTGGCTGAAGAAAAAGCATCTTGACTGCTGCTGGGGAGGAGAATTCCTAATGACCTCTACTGGGGAGTATCAAACTAGTAGACTCATGCTGAGGAGGTAAGACTGGGAACCTTCAATTTAATGGGAAGTAACTCTGGCGATCTCACTGGGGAACTCAAGATTTCTCTTTCTAAGACTCCGGGAGGATAAGGCTCATTAGTCTGGCTCCGTTGGGGGTTGATAATTCGAAATTTTAACTCGGCTGGGGATAACAAAGATAAGCTTCTCCGGGGATCATATTGATAAGTTAGGCTGGGGAATTTTGATGAACTCCGCCGGGGATAGGGAGAATTCTGGC
The DNA here is from genome assembly GCA_948472305.1 of Vicia faba. Classification (NCBI taxonomy): domain Eukaryota; kingdom Viridiplantae; phylum Streptophyta; class Magnoliopsida; order Fabales; family Fabaceae; genus Vicia; species Vicia faba. Next base: position 783,654,769 of record OX451737.1, on the reverse strand, counting down.
GAGTGCGATCTTCTGTGGCTGTTAGCTGAGGATAACCCAGTTATAAGCCCTTGTGAGGAATAACTTTGAATAAAACTCGGGGGAGACGTTCGTGTTCTGCGGGGAAATACCTTCCAGAACCTACTGGGGATGAGCTTCGAGGGTCTGCTGGAGGTATGCCTCAGGGTTTGCTAGGGATGTGGATTTCAAATCTCTTGGAGGATTTCCTTCGAAAGGGTGCCAAGATATCCATCTGTACCTTCATCCTATCAGTAATCCTTTTTCTTAAGTTCACTTAGGAAGTGATTATATTTCAAATGCATATGCCTATTTAACAAAACATTGGACGTTTCTCAAAATAAAACAAATAGTGCAAAAAGAAACGGGAAATGACACAAATTTTTTGGGAAGAGTATTTGTATTGATTTTCTTTGAGTATATTTGTACAAAGGAGACAATCATCCTAGTAAGAGGATTTTGCCGTAAATATTGAAAGATTTTATACAGAATAAAGGATGGCTATGTGAAATAATTCCATGGGATTCCATTCTGCTATAGCTTTCACAACTCTGAATATCTGCCCGTTCAGTGCTTCGTTTGACGATGACTGGATTGATCAGACGTCTAGAACTGGTTGATGAAGAGATTGCCTTTGAGGTGATCCGACGAGACATAGTCATACGCTTTAATTCCCTAACTTTTTCCTGAATCGCCCTTTCGGGTTTTCGATCCACCGGGAAACCCCTTTTTGCCCAAGCCGCCCTTTCGGGTTTTCGACTTGCCGGGTGTACAGATTTTTTGTTTTTATCCCTAATTTTTGCCTGAACCGCCCTTTCGGGTTTTCGGTTCACCGGGATGCCCTTTTTTGCCCAAGCCTCCCTTTCGGGTTTTCGACTTGTCGGGTTATTTTATGCGTAGTATCTTTTGACTATGTCTGCGTTCGCAGGGTGCGGCAAATCGTCGCCGTCCATGGTGGTCAGAATCATTGCACCACCAGAAAATATGCTCTTGATCACAAATGGTCCTTCATATGTAGGAGTCCATTTGCCCCTGGGATCACTTTGCGGCAAGATAATCCGCTTGATTACGAGATCCCCGACTCGATACACTTGACGTCTGACCTTCTTATTGAAGGCCTTGATCATCCGCTTTTGATACGTCTGACCATGGCATATAGCAGCAAGTCGCTTCTCGTCGATCAGATTGAGTTGGTCAAGTCGGGTCTGCATCCAATCATCTTCATTCAAACCCGCATCCTTCATAATCCTCAGAGATGGGATTTGGACTTCCATAGGCAAGACGGCTTCCATGCCATAAACCAAAGAAAATGGGGTTGCCCCAGTTGAAGTACATGTCGTCGTACGGTATCCATGCAGAGCAAACGGTAACATCTCATGCCAGTCTTTGTAAGTGACTGTCATTTTCTGAATGATCTTCTTAATGTTTTTGTTCGCAGCTTCAACAGCACCGTTCATCTTCGGCCGATAGGGAGATGAATTGTGATGATAAATCTTGAACTGTTCGCATAATGCAGTGATCATTGTATTATTCAGATTTGTACCGTTGTCCGTGATGATCCTGTCGGGAACACCATACCGACATATGAGATTTTGCTTGATGAAGCGGGCAACCACATTTTTGGTGACAGAGGCGAAGGAAGCTGCTTCGACCCATTTAGTGAAATAGTCTATGGCGACCAGGATGAAGCGATGTCCGTTGGAAGCCGTGGGCTTGATCTCTCCGATCATATCAATGCCCCACATTGCAAAGGGCCACGGAGCAGTCAGGACGTTGAGGGGAACCGGAGGGATATGAACTTTGTCAGCATAGACTTGACACTTGTGACAAGTACGGGAATGTCGATGGCAGTCAGCCTCCATGGTAGACCAATAATAGCCTGCCCTTAGGATCTTCTTAGCCATTGTATGCCTGCTCAAGTGAGTGCCAAATGTGCCGCTGTGTATATCAGTCATGATCAACCCTGCTTCAACTTTATCCACACATCGGAGTAGCACACAATCATGGCTTCGTTTGTAAAGGATGTCGTTGCTCAGGAAGAACTTAGCAGCGAATTTCCTTAAGAACTTCTTGTCATTTACGGAAGCTCCTTCAGGATAATCCCTAGTCTCGAGATACCTTTTGATTTCATGGAACCAAGGTTGTTCCACTACTTCTTCGGTATTAATCTCGTGGCAATGTGCCGGTTCATCCATTTGCTTGACAGTGATTTGGGGAGCCTCGTTATCCCAGTTGAGTTTAAACATGGAGGACATTGTGGCCAGAGCATCGGCTAGTTGATTCTCTTCTCGCGGGAAATGCTCGAAGGTAATTTGCTCGAAATGAGGCAACAATGTCAGGACATGTTCTTTGTATGGGATAAGATTAGGATGCTTGGTATCCCAGTCTCCTTTGATTTGGCTGATGACCAAAGCCGAATCCCCAAACACGATCAAAGATTTGATTCCCAAGTCTATAGCAGCCTCGAGACCAAAGATGCAAGCTTCATACTCAGCCATGTTGTTTGTGCAGCTGAAGCAAAGTCGGGCCGTGAAAGGTGTGTGACAACCTTCCGGAGAAATGAGTACCACGTCGATGCCGTTTCCAAGTGCATTTGAAGCACCATCAAAGTACAGGGTCCATCGGGATCCCTTTTCGGGTCCGTCATATGGTCCGTTACCTTCAATGTTGTCCAAATTCATGATGTCCTCGTCTGGGAAGTCAAATCTCATGGGTTGATAGTCTTCGATAGCCTGATGGGCCAGATGGTCAGCTAGTACACTCCCTTTTATAGCTTTTTGGGTGGTGTACTGGATGTCATACTCAGTTAAGATCATTTGCCATCTAGCTATCCTTCCAGATAAAGCGGGCTTCTCGAAGATATACTTGATAGGGTCCATCTTGGAAATTAACAAGGTAGTATGGGTCAACATATACTGTCTTAGTCGGCGAGCAGCCCATACCAAAGCGCAGCAAGTTTTCTCGAGCAGTGAGTAGCGAGTCTCACAGTCGGTAAACTTTTTGCTAAGGTAATAAATAGCGTGCTCTTTTCGACCAGACTCGTCATGCTGGCCCAAAACACACCCCATTGAGTTATCCAAGACAGTTAAGTACATGATCAATTGTCTTCCTTCGACGGGTGGCATCAGAATAGGAGGTTCTAGCAAATATTCCTTGATTCTATCAAAAGCGGCTTGGCAATCGTCGTTCCATTCAACTACCTGATCTTTCTTCAAGAGTTTGAAAATTGGCTCACAGGTAGAAGTCAGATGTGAGATGAATCTGGCAATATAGTTTATGCGCCCCAAGAATCCTCTAACCTCCTTTTCAGTACGGGGAGCAGGCATCTCTTGTATTGCTTTTACTTTTGCCGGATCGACTTCAATGCCTTTGTTGCTTACAATGAATCCCATGAGTTTACCAGACCTAACTCCAAAAGTACATTTACTTGGATTCAGCCTTAACTTGTACTCTTTTAACCTGGCGAACAGCTTCTCCAAATGCTCAAGGTGCTCTTCCTCCGTTTGCGACCTAGCTATCATATCGTCTACGTAGACTTCGATCTCATGATGTATCATGTCATGAAATAAAGCTACCATGGCGCGTTGATAAGTTGCCCCTGCGTTCTTCAACCCGAACGGCATCACTTTGTAACAGAAAGTGCCCCATTGCGTGACAAAAGTTGTTTTCTCCATATCCTCGGGAGCCATTTTGATTTGATTATAGCCCGAAAATCCATCCATGAAGGAAAACACCTTATACTGAGCTGTATTGTCGATCAAGATGTCAATATGAGGTAGCGGGAAATCATCTTTAAGGCTTGCCCTATTCAAATCCCGGTAGTCCACACACATTCTGACTTTGCCATCTTTCTTAGGTACTGGTACAATGTTAGCGACCCATTGAGGATAGGACGTAACAGCCAGGAAGCCCGCATCGAATTGCTTCATTACTTCCGCTTTGATTTTTTCGGACATGTCATGCCTCATTCGGCGAACTTTTTGCTTGATAGGTGGACAGTCTTCTCTTGTGGGGAGACGGTGAACCACGATGTCTGTATCCAAACCCGGCATGTCTTCATAGGACCAAGCGAAGATCTCAACATACTCATTCAACAACTGTACTAGGCGCTCCTTGACTTTTGGTTCTAGATTGGCACCTACTTGCACTTCCTTCCGACTCTCCTCGGTTCCCAAGTTAACAGTTTCCAATGGCTCTTCATGCGGTAAGATGGCCCTTTCCTCTTGTTGTAGAAGTCTGGCTAGTTCCCCGGGTACTTCACAACCTTCGTCATCTTCATACTCGGCTAGATTGACCAGATCTTCAGAGTTTTTGAAAGATACAGCAGAATAGTCACCCATGGAATCCGGAGTGGATGGGTACCTGCATTGGTGAGTGTGGGTGTGTGTAAGGAGTAGCCATCCTTAAACAAAAAATGCAAAAGGAAAGAAAATGAACATAAGCAGTTTATCAAATGAAAAACATCCAATGAATCATTAAATATGGCATATGAATATGAAAAATAGTCAAAACCCTTACAAGTGGACCTACATGCCCCGGGCAAGGCAGGAGGTGAAAAGATAGTGTACGGATTGTTTGAAAGTAAAATATTACAGACCAAATAGGGGATGTTTAATAGATAAATTACTGATGAATAAAAGTGATGGGGACAAAGTCTTTAGCCTCCCAATTTCTCAATCCTCCTCTGACAGTTGGATAAATCCACTCTTCAAAGTTGCTTTCCTTGTCTTCATCTTCCAGGGCGTTAATTCTGTAAGGAGAAATTTTGACCGGCGCTCTCTCAATCTTTGACTGGCGCATAGCTTTCTGACCAGCAGCTGTGAACCCTAATCCAAACTTGTCGGTCTTATGTGGAAAGTCGGGTAACTGCCCCCATGCTGAATTCTTCCCCTCTTTAACTGCAGCCCTTGCATCCTCCAGAGATGCCATCCTGGCCATCTGTCTTGGTGTCTCAGCTGCCAACTTCGCCACTGCTATTTCAGGAAGAACTTCTTCGAAATGTTGAAACGGTGTCTCAATGAACTCTCCTTCAACCTCCACATACCGGAAAGAATTTAAATGGCTAATCATGTACTCCTCTTCGCCGTGAACGGTAATGATCTTTCCCTTTACAGGATACTTCAGCATTTGATGCAAGGAGGAGGTGACTGCCCCAGCATGGTATATCCAAGGTCTACCCAGCAGGCAGGAGTATGATGGACGGATGTCCATTACATAGAAAGTGGATTTAAACACCTCAGTACCTATCTTGACAGGAATTTCAACTTCTCCATGGACCATTCTTTTCGACCCATCGAAAGCTCTGACGACAATATCACTAGGCTTCAACTCCAAACCTTCGCAATCTAGCCGGTCCAAGGCCTTCTTAGGCAAAACATTCAGCGACGACCCGGTATCAACCAAAACATGTGCAAGGGTGGTTCCGCAGCATTCGATCGAAATATGCAAAGCATCATTGTGGTTTCGGCCCTTAGGGGTCAGGTCGGCATCAGAAAAGCCTAATCCATTGTCCGCAGTCAGGCTAGCCACGCAATGTTGAAATTGATCTGCAGAGGTTTCCTGGGGCACATGAGCTGCCTTTAGAAACTTAATCAAAGCTTGAGCGTGCGCTTCTGAGCAAAGCAACAGTGCCAGCATGGAGATCTTGGAGGGGGTTTGTTCCAATTGTTCCACCACATCGTAGTCACTTCTCTTGATTATCCTCAAAATCTCGTCCATTTCTTTCTTGGAGGCTTCCGGGATCACCAAGGGTTGAGCCCTCGTCCTGACGGGCTCATCTTGTATTCCCTTTCCTTTATCAGCAATGGTAGGAGAGACAGTACTAGGAATGACAACTTCTTCGATTAAAGGAGTTCTGACAGAGAGCTTTACTGGTGCAGGGGTGACTTCTTTAGCTGATGAGGGTCCAAAGACTGCTCTTGGAGGGGCAATCTCTGAAGAAAATATTCTCCCGCTCCTGGTGATTTTGCTGGTGCCCGCAATGTTACTAATGTTGGCTTCTTCATCATCTGAATTTTCTTCAATTATTTCAACTTGCTTGACACCATGGTAGTAGATGTCACCACCATAGTTCCAAGGTATCGACTTCTCAGAAACATAGGGAACAGGCCCCGGCATTGTTATCTTCAAAGGTATAGACTTTGCAGCTGGTGTAATCTTAACAGGCTTTTTGACGGCCTTGGAAAGATTGGCGTGAATGGTTATGATTGAGATATTTTCAACATGAACTGGAACAGCAGGAACTTTTTCGAACAAAATTTGTCGGCTATCCATAAGGCCTTGGATGCCTTTCTTTAATAGCGGACAATCAAACGGCAGAGAGTGGCAACAGTAGCAGTCTTCTTTACATCTCGGGAAGATCCCGGCCCTTAACAAATTCAACTTAATGGTTAGCAGTGGAGTAGTCAGATCACTAACGTCAGCAACATACAGATCCTCTTCAATGGCATTGACATTCCGACCGTGCTTCGGCATAGGTGCAGATATCACATTGGGTTTTTCTGGAGCGTCAAACTCTACCTCCTTAGCCTCTATCAGGTCCTGGATCTTATGCTTGAGTGCCCAACAATCATTGGTGTCGTGTCCAACACTGTCTGAATGATAGGCGCATTTAGCATTGGCATGATAATGCGGAGAGGACGTATTTACATTCTTTGGCGCCTCCTTGATAGTGGCAAGATTCAATTTCAACAGATGGGGAAGCACCTGCGCTGGAGTCATATTAATACGGGTGAACTGCCGTTGTGGCCTTTCCACCCGTTGCTGATTTGGTCTGGGTTGGTTGTAGCGAGGCTGCTCACTTGGAGTGTTTTGAATCATTACGGCCCCCACAGTTGGCCGACGCTCCATCTTCCCTGCTCTTCTTTGAGAATATACCATAGTTGTCTCCTTCTTAAAAGGCTTCTTCTCAACACTTGCAGCAACACCCTTCTGAATCTTTCCTGACTTGATGCCAGCTTCTATTCTTTCGCCTGTTAAGATCAAATCGGCAAACCTTGCGGAAGAGTTACCAATTAGATGATTGAAAAATGGCCCAGATAGGGTCCCAAGAAACATATCAACGAGCTCACGATCGGTTAAAGGAGGCTGCACCCTGCCAGCCAAATCCCTCCATTTTTGTGCATACTCTTTGAATCCCTCACTTGTTCCTAGTGACATACCCTGAAGTTGGGTACGGGTAGGAGCAAGATCAGAATTATACTGGTATTGTTTATAGAAAGCGGTGGCCAAATCTTCCCAATTTCTGACACTGGTTCCTTCTAACTGATAAAACCAATCCAACTGAGCTCCCGACAGGCTGTCTTGAAAGAAATGAATCCAGAGATTTTTATCTGCTGTATAGGGTTGAATTTTTCTCACGTAGGACCTGAGATGCATTTTGGGACAGGACAGCCCATCATACCTCACAAACACTGGCACTTTGAATTTTGGGGGAATCACAATTCCGCAACCAAGCCCATGTCTTCAAAATCCAAACCTGGTACCCTTTGCAATTCCATGGCAGCCAATCTGTCTTCTAAACCCTTATATTTGTCATCAGTTGGAGGGTATTGCTGGTCAGAATAATCTTCATCCTCTTCAACTTCTTCCTCCTCCGCATCAGACTCGGAAGGCACCGCAACTCGATCTCTTTTACTAGTCCCTTCATCAGAAGTAGGAGGAAATTCAAGCACCCTCCGAGCTTCTCTGTCAAATCTTCTCCCCAAAGTAGCCACTCCGACCCTCTTTTTCTTCTTCACCGGGTCCTTGTTCTCCAGATGAGCCTTGATATCCTCTTGACTCTTGACCAAGGTCATCAAGAGTTGCTGGAACTGTGCATTCTGGGCTTGTAGGTCTTTGACTGTTTGCTCGAGATCCATCCTACTGAAATAAACAGCAGATAGATAAGGAAACCTGGAGTGAGACCTGCTTATGCACATGATGAATGGTATGCTGATGTATGCAATGCATTCAAGGATTTAGGACATTCAAAGTTGTTTCAGACAAAGAGGAACGCACGTCATATTAATAAGAAGAAATTTGTAAGTACATAAATGCCCCATGGGCCAAATGTTACAAAATAAACTCCTCAAGGCAGAAAGACATTGCGCATCCTCTTTGGCGCGATGTAGGTGTTGAGGGCCTCTTGCTCGTGGAGTCGGCGGGTAAGCTCTAGAACCTTCTTTTCACTGGCGTAGTAGCTAGCTTCAAAAGTGTTCTGTTCCTCCTTGAGCTGAATCCAACTTTTCTGCATTTCCTCCCACGATGTAGGCATGTCTGGATGCAGGATGGTGTAGGGAACCTCTCCTTCATTGACGAGCTCTTTACTCACTGGGAGTACATGAGGATAAGGCATCATTAGACTTTGGGCTCGGGCTCGTACCCACTTGAGATAGGGCTCAAGAGGGATGGAGTTCTTGTGTCCCAGAGTCTTGCTATCAACCTTGTTGAGTTTTCCCCAAGCTCGGACGAATCTTTGGCGAAGTCCTTGTGCATCGTTGTTGAAGTCAAAAACTAGGCTAGGAATCAACATATCATGAGGGCCATCTCTCCGAGCATATCCAAATTGCCTCAAAGCTAGGCAAGGGTTGTAGGTGATGCCTCCCCTGATTCCAAGTAAAGGAACATTAGGAAACTCTCCGCAACGATCGACGATGATGACATTTTCTCTGGACCGAGAACACCAATGCACATCAGAATGAGTAAGAGTCATCAATCGTTGGGACCACCGTGTACCTTGGTCATTCTTCAATACAGATTGTGGAAGGTGCGAAATAAACCACCTTGCGAGGATAGGAGTACAGCACATGAGAAGGATGTCCCCAAGCAATGTTGGTATTGGATTTCTGGACAAGAAGATTTTGACGGCGTTGACATCTACCAATTGGTCAGGATTTGGGAACAAGACCAACCCATAGATAAGGAGTGCCACAATCTCTTCAAAGGCTTGTAGGTCCAATGAGTTCCAACATTCTTGTGCCTTCTCGAACAAGAATTTTGCTAAGAATCCTTTGACGCCGCTTCTGGTTTCCCAATGCCCCTTGATTTCAGATGGTTGTAGATGTAGTGCTCGAGCAACATCTTCAGGCTTTGGTTCCTTCTCCGTACCGTTGAAGGGTAGTTGATTAAGGATAGGGATTCTTAGGAGTTGAGAAAACTCCTCCAAAGTGGGAACCAACTGATAATCAGGGAAAGTGAAGCAGTGGTGAAGAGGGTCAAAGAACTGGAATAGCACTTTCATCATGTCTTCTTCAATGTTGGTGCTGACTAGGCTGAGCAGTCTACCATGTCTTTCACTGAAGGATGAATTTTCCGGAATTCTTGAAGTGATCTCCTTGAGTTGAGGAGAGATTCTCACAAGGTTGACTTGAATGGTGTTTCTGCGAGGAATTTCCATGTCCTACAAAACAAGAACAAAGTTGAAGATCCAAAACCCTTGAAATGGTTAGTGAATGCATATGATGTTTTATGATGTTTATGATGTATGCACAAAACATATGTACAAGCAAATCACACCAAACCCTAATTTCAGGCTTGCATGGGGTTTCATAGGTAAGTACCCTCTTGAGTGTAGTTGGCTTAAAAACCTGTCCTATAAATAGTAACCGGGTTCTAAGGAGCTCAATATCACTGGATTGTTTTCAATGTTCATTGTTTTGGTTTAGCCACTTAACTAGCGACCAAAATATTCCAAGAAAACAACCCTACATTGAGTGTAGTATCGAGTATCTACCAACTTCGGACTTCACCAAAGCCGGTCATCTCACTACCCCTAATAAAAGGCCAAGATGGTCAAGTAAGGTTCTAGGTCATTAGTGCTTAGTGACATCACTTAGCGGCCCCGTACTCTCCTTGATTGAACTCAAGGGTTACCGGTACTCACAAATATGTCGCACTAATATAGCTATTGCTTAGACCGTGTCGGTATACCCCGCACAGTTTCCACAACGTATTTCTATCTATGAATGTTTCCAAAAAATCCGGGTGGAAGATTGTAAACCCAAACAATAGAGCCAAAGTATAAAGCAAGTAAATCAAACAATTAGTCATGCAAGAGGGTGATCTAATCCCTAAGGTAACTCCACTTTAAAATATTCCCCAGCAGAGTCGCCAGTTCTGTGATACGGTGGGAGAACTGACTAGGGTTTTGCGATTGTTTTCGCAAATGTTTCGGTTGAGCAAGAGTCGCCACCGACTTTTTATTTTATCCTAAGGAAAGGTTTAAAAAGCACAGCAAAAACCTTTGAGATTTTTCTTGGGTTCGGGGAGTAGATTATAGAAGGGGAAGGTATTAGCACCCCTTCTATCCATGGTTATCCATGGGCTCTTAGGTACTTGCTTAGATCAACTTGCCTTGGTTTTCAATTGTTTGAAATAGTGCTTGGTGTATGGTTTTGAAAATGTTTTGAAAAGATGCCTTGCGTTAGGCTAACCTTGTAACAATTCTTTACTCGAATGTTTTACAAAAGGTGTTTTATCTTTTAAAAAGATGTTTCAAGGGTTTGAAAAGTTGATTTTGAAAGTGCTTGTGAAGTAGGTTTTGAAATTAGGCAAGTGTTTTCTTTGCAAATTGACAAGTACTTAAGAGTTTATCTACCCTAAAGTTTTCTCAAAGATTTTTGTTATGTTTTAAACCTTTTGACAATTTTGTTCCACCATTGTATTTGGTGGACAATCTTATCTTTAGGAGGTGAAAGGGACGGGCGCGGGTCATCGTTTGGACCATAATTGCAATAGTGTTAAATGTCTTTGGGCAATTTTCTTTAAGGGACTTGATCATTTGTTTTTGTTTGTTTTGAAAAGTTTTATCGAGGGACTATGATCATTCAATTTGTTTGTTTTGCCCAAAGAAGTTCAACATGCAATATGGCCCATTTTTGAAAGGCAACAAGGTGGAATACCCTAGGGGGTGCAAGTGTGAGATGTGTTGTTTATTTTCATGCTCATTTATCTTGTATTAGGTCCAACTATTTTTGTTCGTTTTTATTCGCATACAAAACCCTAATTCTAGCATAGTATGTTAGAAAGCGATAAAAGTGCGAAATTTAGATTCCTACGCTATTACATCACAATAATATAGGGAGGGGGGTACAATGTTCAAATGAGGGATATTTAGACAAGAATTTAAATCTAAGCTATTACATCATTTGCTTTGAATATTTACAAGGTAATTTAATTGCATAATTAAATAGAAATGAGATAAATATGCAAAATGCAAAAAGGAAGTTTTTATATGTATGAGAAAAATATTGTTTATGTAAAATAAAATAAGAAAAATAAAAAGGCATTATTTTTGGAGTATTTTCACACTTAGGGCAAAAACCCTAATTTTAATCAAAATGTATATTAATTAATTAATTCACATAATAATTATTATTTACATACAAAAATAAAATAAAATATGGTATATTTGTAAAAAGGCATTTTTTAGTATTAAATATTAAAAAATAAAATATGTACATTATTTGATATTTTATTCTAAGTATATTAATGAATATGTATTTATATTTACATTATTTTAAATATGTATTATGGATGAATAATAATAATATTTAATATTTTTAGAAAATAGTATTTTTTATATAAAATATTTTCAGAGGGTAATATAAAATAAAAATGAAAATGAAAATGTATTTACACTATTTTTTCTATTTAATTCTAAATAATAATAATATATATATATATATATATATATATATATATATATATATATATATATATATATATATATATATATATATATATATATATATATATATATATATATATATATATATATATATATATATATATATATATATATATATATATATATATATATATATATATTCATTTATGTATAAATCAAAAGAAAATCAAGTAATTACCAAATAAAATCAAAAAATGATGAGAAAAATATTTTCAAAATTTTAATATGCTGAGAAAAAATAAATGAATCAAATAAAAAAAGAAAATGTCAAAAATCATTAAAAATAAAGCAAATGGGCTTGGGGGGTATGAACATGGAAATAGGGTGTGAAAAGAAAATAGTTCCAGGCCCAGCCCAGACCACTTCTTCTTCAACCTCTGTACAACAAAACACGCGCCTGCAAGCTTTGTTTGAAATCCTGATTCTTTGATTTTTTGAACAAACTTCCAACACAAAAGATGTTAAGCATGAAACCACGATTCCAAATATGTAAAGAACATCTCCTAACTCTCAAAAATGAGAGAGAATTTTAGTGATCCCAAATCTTAACCTAAGTTTTCTGTCATTTTCAAACTCTAAATTCTCTCTACTCAGGCAAAAGAAATGAAAAGTAAAGACATGGACATGTTCAGTGGCATGAGTATGACATTATTTCTTCACAAACTTAAGACTAATGATGCATAATAAGAGAGATACGAATTCAAACTTTTACCTATTCAGTTGAACTTCTATCAGGAGATGTAGGAACTTTCAGTGCAAGGTGGTGATTGGAAAAGCTTCCTTGAGGTTCAGGGATGCTATTCCAATGCTTACTTTATCTTGAAAGCTTCTGAATCAAGCTATAGAATTTAACCTGCAAGTCAAAAATGAGAAAATGGTGGAAGTGGTTAGAGCAATTACAGATCGTGCCTTAGCTTCTGGATAGCTTGCATAGGTTGTATGGAAGGTAGAGGAACAAGTTTGGGCCAGAAAGCTTGGAGGGATTGAGAGATGGCACTCAATCTGCAGGGGTTGCTCTGTTTGAGCAGTTTGATGGTGTTTCTGAGATGGAGGGTGTTTGAGAAGTGCAAAGGTCGTGTGTTAGCTTGGTTGGGATATGCTGAGTATGTTTGATAAGTTTGTTCTTCTGTCTCTATGCTGATATGAGAGTTGTTTTTGTTATGGGACTTTTCTTCACACTTAAGCAACAAAATGCAACTTGTGATCCTAGGCATGTAGAGGGCCCCTAACGTGATGCATAATCCCTCATTGATCAGTGTGTTATGTTCATAAACTTGTGCCATTCAGATTTGCAATGTACTTGTTGGATTTCAAAATTGACATAAAGCTACCTTTTACCAAAATGGTTAATTTGCTTTATCTAGTTTGGGATTAAACCTTTATACAATGTTCAAACTCATAGAACAACACCTTAACACAATGAATATGCATTAAATTATTGAGTGCAACTTGGTTTAAGGACCTGTAATCTAGCCTAAAGCATGCTGAGTTCAAATTTGCAAAGTTATGGACATGGAACTTGGTCATGAACAAAGTGGTTTTTTGCTATATTGTGAAATTCGATTCTCTCTAACCATGAGGTTGTTTGAGAAGTTCTTGGACATTTTGGAAAGCTTGGAATGTGTACTACAATCCATCTTTGAAATGAAATTTGAAATTCCAAGTGGAAGTGTATGGAAAATGGCCTTGAAGTGGGGTAGAAAACCTTGTCAAAATAGGTTAAAATTTCACTAAGTTAAAAATGGTTTAGTGCCCTTATTCAAAAAATTGTAACTTGAGATACAAGCTTCAAATGAGAAAACTTTGTGTATCAAAGTTGTAGATTATGCAACAAGCTACAACTTTCATGTTTTGACTTTTGTTTGAATCCAAATGGATCTTGGTGAAAAAGTGGGGAAAAGTTGGGGAAAAATTAGGGTTTTTCATAACTTAGAAAAATTCTAAGTTATGAAAAATTCAAATTTCTAACCCTAATTTGCATTTTGTGATTTCTTGGTGAACAAGTTTCATGATTTGGCATGTTTTGATGGAAAATGAATCTTGACTTTTGATTTTGACCAAAAAGTCAAAGTTTGACTTTTCAGTGTACAGTCAAAATTGATCAATTGACTGGGAAATTCAACTGTCAACCTTGTGTACTTGGGATCTTTTGAGCTTGTTGATCATGTCAAGATAATTCCATGGGGTCCTTGAGTCCATGTGTGAGCTTGGTTTACCATTGGCTAGGTCAAACAGTCAAAAATTGCCTTTGTACAGTCAAAACCCTAAAAATGACCATTTTGCCCTTTTGGTGATCTGATCAATTTTCTTGTGGAATTGTGATCCAAACTTGATCAAATGGTCCATATGAGTTCATAATGTTGATGTGGGTCAAATTGCATGAGGTTTGACTGTCAATTGGCCACAGTTGACTTTTTCCCCCATACAGTTGATTTCTAGGGCAACTGTCCAATTGACTGGGCAAAACTTGGAATCAGGACTTGAAACTTGATGAGGATAAACTTGGGAGTCCAATATGGAGCATGAAAGTCATCTGGGGCACTTTGGGTCAAAACATCATTGTGCAAACACAAACCCTAATTTGAGTCCACAGTGCAAGGAGAGGTCTTGAGCAGATGAAACCCTAACTGGACCTTGAACTTCAAGGGCTTTGTGATGAGAAATTAATGAGAAATGGGAGGGCAAATTTTGGGGTACAACAATACCCAAATCTAATCTTCATCAAATCAAATTAACAGAAAATCTTTATTACAAAATCCGCAAATCCAAACGACAGAATCAAATCATTACATGGACAAATCTTTTACTGCAACGATATTACATAATCAAATCCAAAATATACATAATCAATTCAAATCAATTATACAGAAAGGCAAATCCCTAATTTCTCTAAATCCTAAATAAAACCCTAACTAATTGGTAACAGCTATTTAAACCTAGTATTATAAATACTCGAATAGAGAAACGAAGAAGGGGATGAAAAAATTGGAGGAGATTCTGAGACTGAGAGATTGAAAGAGGAAAAATCTGGGAACCAGAAAGAACGATGAACAAACCCCTTTGTCGCTGAAGACCAAAAGAGGACACAATTAGAGTTTCTGAATCAGAAACCCTAATCGTGTGATTGAACCATCGTTGTCCGCCTCAAGCTCCGCCGCTACTGCAACCTGCAAATCGAAAAGAAAACGGCAGATTAGCACCCAAATCGGATCAGAAATTGAAACTCAGAGCACAAAAACCACGAGAAAGGTAAAAACACTTAGCTCACTTTTTTTGTAGTTTGATTTTGGGTTGTTGTTTTTTGTATTAGGGCTTGAGGTTGATACGCGTTGGGGGAGGGGGTGAGTGTTGTTGTGATGTTAGCGGCGCTAGGGTTTTGAAGAAAGAGAGAAAAGGGGTTCTGCACAAGAGAAAGAGAGGAACGGATTAAAATGAAAATGAAAATTGTAAAAACGCAAAAACAAAACTTGTTATTTCTGATGTCATTCAGTATACGCGCTCCCACTATAACTAACATGTGCTTTAAAATCCCATCCACGTGATCATCGGTGGACGGCCGTAATGCTAAGTCCACCATAATCCCATACTCCCTTGTACACACAATCAACCTGGCACTTCAAAAATCTGTAATGGGCTTAAGCCCACTGTTATTAGCACCCCCCGTTCCTCTATTTACTAAACACAACAACAACATACACCCCCCCTGCCTGGACTTGTGATGGGCCTGGCCCAGTGTTCTAATAACACCCCTCCTTTTTACTTGTCAGTAGAAAAACGCACTCCCCTGTAGTTTAACCAAATTAGTTTATTTTTCTTTTTGTAATAATTCATATGTTTTTATTATTTACAATAAAAATTGTTATTAATCTTTTTTTTTACATTTTCTTTATAATTATTATTTTCATATTATTATTATGTTATATTATTATATTTTTAGTTATTATTTTTATTATTAGGTATAATTGTTATTAGTATTATTAATAATTTTTATGTATAATATTATTATTTATTATATGTAAACATTACCTATTATTATAAATAAATTATGTTTATTTAAAAAACTCATGAACATATTTTTATACATATTTGCATTAAATATTTTTATCATGCATTAATCAAGATATTCGCAAATAATACAATTAAAAAACACTCAACAAACAACAAACTATTTTCGCAATAAACTAAACTAATCAATTGTGTTTTTGCAAATGGGTTTCAAACTAGTTTTGACTTACTACGCGCTCAGTCAAAATCTCCACAATCACTACTCTCCACTGAGTGCAAAGTGATTCAAAATATGTTTGCAAACCCCTAAAAAACACCAACCCATACGAACTACGAATTGAGACTATGATTCCTCATAAGAGGATACGTAGGCATACGATCGAAAATCGTGGCGAGTCTTTCTAATTAAAACTTAAAATCCATTTTACCCCAGACCTAAACCTAGAGTCTAATATCCTTGTGAACAAGGTAGATGAAAGGTGCCTAACACCTTCCTTTCGTCTAATTGAGTCCGAAACCTAGAATCTCTGTCTGCGAATTAGGGTTTTTTGTTAGATTTCCTTCCCTAGGATAAAAACTAATAGTGGTGACTCTGATTAAAAATCCAGTTGCTACAGGAACTTGCGTTGAGAATACCATGGAAGTTGTGTTTCTAAATTCACCTCATTTGTGTCCATATTTCCAAAAACGTTAGTATGAAATGTAAAGAGTATGTTAAATCATAAAAACAAGAGAATGTCATGGATCATTAGAATAATACCATGTATTCAGATAGAGAAACTGAATTTGGTGAACACTTAAAGCACTTTGAGATTATTTATGCTGATATTTCTTTATTTGTTAAGTATGTGAGTAAAACATGGTTAACACCTTATAAAGAAAGATTTGTTGCTGGTTGGACTAATAGAGTCACTCATTTAGGGAACATAAGAACAAACAATTACATGGATGTGAGTTTGATGTTATTACATTAATGAACATAATTTAACATATATTTCTATTTATGGTTTTTAGGGTGGATTCTTCTCATTTGAGACTAAAAAACATGTTGACTACAAGCTGAGGAGATTTATGCTGAAGTTGGGATACTGTGAACACCATGTTGAAGTTGCATCTAGGTTCAATCAGAGTTTTGTTTAAAAAAAGTATTATCAATATTGATTTGGGTATAACACTACATTCTATGCCAAATTGAATGATTTTGTTTCAAGACAGTGTATACACCACATTGGAAAGGAGCTAGAAAGGGAAAGATTTGTTGGTTCCATCCAAGATGCATGTGGTTGCTTCATTAGAAAAACACATGGGTTACAGTGTATGTGTCATCTTTCTGGTTTCCAAATATAAGGTAATCATGTTCCTTTAGAATCAATTCATGTATTTGGGGAGAAATTACACATTGAAGAGCATGAGGTCACTTATGAAGATATTGTACAAAGTTGGATTTAGAAGCAGAGTGTGGATAATTTAAGACATATTTCAGTTCTTTGGATATTGTAGGCCATAGGATGTTGAAAAAGGTTCGGGAATTAATACATTCATCCATAACTTCTGTGTCTATCGCAGGTGAAGTACAAACCAAAAAGGGGAGCTAAGAAGAGAAGAAAGGGTCAAGAGAGTGATGTGCATCGTGATTCTTCATTATGGGATTGCGCTAAGGGACCGCATAGGAGTTGGACTACAAAGAGATCATGCATAAAACCAAATGGAAGTCAACTGTCAAGTATGCTAGCTTGAAGTCAAACGTCCATCGAATCTTTGAGACATGTATACTTGTCTCAATTTTCTGATTTCTTACATGCATACATTGATGACATTATTGATATTGGAACATATGGAAATTGTGGTTTCCGTTCTATTGTTGCTCTATTTGGATGGGGCAAAGAGTCATAGTCTTTGGTTCGAACATAATTAGATACTCAAGTTCATCAACACCCTAAATTGGATTCCAAATTGTTCTATGACATAGTCTCTATAGTTTGGAATATGTTGCAAGTAGAAACCTTGGGTGTGTAGTGTATGGATAAGTGGATGATGATTTCTAATATGAGTTACCTTATTGCTTGTAGATACAATGTCGTATTTGTCTCCATGTCCAAGAAACTTAACATCACATTTTTCCTCTTGCCTTAGCTCCACTTATGAATACAAGTATGCATAAAATAATTGATGTTGGTTTTGTCAAAAACAATCATTGGGTTCAAGTAAAGTTTAAACCTGGTTTCTCAATTGCATCCTGTCACGGGCCATTGGAGACAGAATTGTATTGAAGATACAAAAGCATGGGAATCAACATATGTGGGACGAATTAGGTACTAGGAAGACGAATTTAGGAAGTCATCCTAATTTGTTCTGTATTCTTATATGTAACACATTTTCCATTATATGTATATGTTTTATCAGGTGGTTTATTTATCGAGTTACTTATTTTAGAAAATTAATGCAAGAAAAAATTAAAAAATTAACCTCATTGTCTACCAGAAATTTCACATTTCATGAATGTTTTGGTTAATACCAGAAATTAAAAAAAAATCGATATTTTTCATCAGAGTTTCGTGGAAAATTGTAAATTTTTATTAAATTTTTGGTGTAGTTTCCTAATTTCTGGTACATTCTCATATTTTTTGAAAAACTGATAACTTAAGCGAAGGGTGTAACGGTAAAAGAATGCATAACATGGGGGTGCTAGATATAACGCGAGGGGTGGCAGGTTAAATCATCCCAATTTCCTAAGTTTTGGGTAACCCGAGTCCCAAAATAGATAGGTGATTTAGGTTTGGGTAACCCAACTCCAAATTAGAGAGGTAATTCAAAAAGAACGTTATTCATTGAAGGCATTAAGGAAAAGGTTGTTCAATCTTGTTAGGTTGTTGAATAACAAGGACATATGATTTACTAATCATTGTTGTTTAATAAATGTGTTCCTTGAATAAGATTTTAGTTCCTCAAACCATATGGATTTATTATCAAGTACACACAATTCTAACATATTAATCTCACATTTACGTTTCTCACTGACTTGAGTATTAAAATGTTTGCAAGTACCCCCTCTCCGTTCCCAACCCCTGCCAGACTGGAGTAGGAGGCTACCAAGATTTCATTTATTATATAGTTGTAAAAAACCCATGAAGAGGAAGGTTTGATTCTTAATCATTCGTGGGAAACGTCCTTTAACGTTTCCAATATATTATATTTCAATGGAAAATTATGATAGCACGTAGGCAAGGAACTATTATCTAAGAAAGATGTTGACAATTTCTTGAAGGATGTTGAAGAAGCTATCAAGAGACAAACAAAGCAGATGTAGAAACATAATGATTTTATGAGATGGTCAAGGAAAAGGACAATTACTATCATCCTAAAATCCATGTTTTCTGGTGAAATGTTCAGTCGGTGAGATGATTTTCATATTGTAATTTGCATTGTGTGACAACTTTTTACGTCTTAGGAAGATCTATCTATCCCGTACGAAGCACATACTAGATAATCATTATTTATTTCTCGTCTTCTTAGGGGGGGGATGAAACCAAGAAGGCCATATATGCATAAATCCCCTATGTGCATAAATCCACTAAAAATGAAATTTGTGATATTTATAGGGACCAAAAACATATTTAACCCAATAGATTATATAGTTCATCTGAAGGTCATTTTCAAGAAAGTTAAGAGATACAACATGTGCTTAGACCATTAAAAATGCACATTTTGAGTGAAAACTGGAAAGGTCATAGGTCATTGTGTCTCGGAAAAAGAGATAAAGGTTAATCCAGAAAAATTCAATGTCATGATATACATGAAATCCTCCAAGGCCAATAAAGGAGTCCAACTATTAAACATGATGTTGGTTTCCTTATCAAGGTTTATTTCAAAATTGACTCACCACACCCTCCCATTATAAAATTTGTTGAGGAAAGAGGCGAACTTTGAGTGGACACCTAGATGTGAAGGTGTTATTACTAAGCTTAAAGAAGTGTTATTTCATCCTCCCATCTTGGCCAAACCCAAAAGTGGGGAGACCTTATAAGTTCCCAAAAAATGTTAAATATGTAGTCATTTATTAACTTGTTTTACAAAAAATAAAATGAAAAACCCCTCAACATCCTTCTCTAAGTTATTCTTCTTTCTTTCAACATATTATAGGTTGTTAATAGGTCCTCCTTAGCCTTCCTTAGTTTTGTTTCAACTTTTCATGTGACGTGTATATCTTCATCATGCTCTGCGTTTTGAACCCTTAGTTTTTCTTGGACATGATTGAAGGCCTTGAACTTGGATGAACTCATGTTTTGGGAAAACTTAACTTGCTACTTCAATAGGAATTTCCTGGTCCTTAATTTATCCTCTTTTGTGGCAAACTATATGTCAATGGTAAACATGGAGTTATTTAGAGTGAGGAGTCTTGCCACACAGAATTCACTTTACAATGGCATTTTGAAGACCCGTCGATTCCATGTCTCCAAGTCAGAAATCTGGGCCAAGTAAGCTTCAAATACTAGTGCATATATCTCTCGAAGAAAAGTGGGAAATGAATCCTCTACACCAAGAACGGATATCTTAGCTTTGGGGGAGTCCCCTTAAATGTAGAAGGATGTCATTTCCTTTAACCAAGTTTGGTCAGATTAAAAGACTTAAAGGCTAGAGGTCAGATTATCTTAGTAAAAATAACAACCTCAAAAGCATCAGCTACATAAGTGTTGTCCTTCACATGAGGATGAATGATCTTGGAAGCATGAACTGTCATGTTAGATCCATGATTTTATGATTGGTATAAGTTTTGTTAAAACATGGTTCATGGCTAATGTTGAGAAAGATGTCACAACATCTTGACCAACTGTCATGACAGGTTCTGCTGTCATGAATATTAGAAAGATGTTGAGTCAGATGTCTTGACATCTTGGCAACTGTACAGCAGGTGCTCCTATTATTTTTCTTGACAGATTTTATTTGATTTTGTGAGATCCTCTTGGATATATGTCACTAATTTTCGTAGGTCAAGAAGATTTTATTAGGAACAGTGCATATTTTATTTGGTTTGATAAAAAAGATCTTTGATATTTTTTAGGAAACTTTGAAGATTGGTTCCTATTTTTCTAGAAGATCTTGCAGCTGATTTAAAATAAGAAGATTGGATTCGATTGAAGAAGTCTCAACCCATTTTGCAAGAGTCTATATATAAGGACTTGCTAAATCTAAAATAAGCAAGGATTCACATCAAAAAAATTATGGGTCCATAATATAGGGGTTTAGGGTTTTGAGAGTACTTTAGGTACTTTGTTTTGTTTTTGTGTTTCACCCTTGTATATTTTGATACATTGAGATGGATTGATTGTTCATTGTTACTTGCTCATCAATCATGAGCTTTTAAGCTAGGAGTTGATTGTGTGTCAAGTTATTGTCCTTAGTTAAAATCTTTTAAGCAAAATTGAGTATTGTAATTAGAAATGTGTTCTTTTGTTTTTGTTATTTTCACTGAGGTGACAATGGAAAGTGAGAGGGGGATCTCATATCTAGAAGATTTCTAGGTAGAAATAACACAAGGTAGTGATTAGGTGATAAGTTGTAAATTAGAGTTGTTTAGCTTTGAACTAATACTATCATAGTGAATTTCCTTCCTGGCTTGGTTTCTCCTAGAGTGGGTGATGTTCCACTAAACTGGGTTAATAATTGACAATGTTATTTTACCTTATCTACTTAATTCTACATGATTTACTGTTTGGTAAAATTGTTTTTTCAGCAGATGATGCCTTAACATCTATCTTGACATCGTGTTTTGGTGTTTGGAAATCAGTCTTGACATCTATTTTTAAGTGTCAGAATTTCAAGTCAAAATGACATCAAGAATGTGATCTATTGAATTACTATCAATAGGGCCATGAGAGCCTTCATTAGCAACAACAACATCAATAATAGATACCTTAGTCTCATAGGCATATGACCCTATTGTATGCTTTGTGATTCTTTTCTTTGGCATATTAGTTGAAAAATAAAACTAGAAATAATTAGCAAATGAATAAAGGGTGTCAAAGCATCTCCCAGTCAAAGAACGAACCAAGAATGTCATACACTTTTTCATAGTTGGAATTCTTCACCAAGTATTAGGTGTCAATATATTGATCCTTAGTTTTGACTTCCCGTGTCTTCTTGTCAATATAAGGGGCTTTATTGGATCCATGAGAAAACTCTCATATTTGAATCACGCACTCCTTCTTAAGACCATTCAACTCTGCTTCACTAATTAACAAAATATTTATATGTTTCTCAAAGTGGGACTAGCTCCAATGATAAATTTTGGTTCATAAGAAGATGTGGCAACATTAGGAGTAGATTTACAAGTGCTCAAGTACATCGTCTAATTGGCCTCGTTGGTCAAGGGTGATGTTATCACATATCTAAATTTGATATTTTTAAGAGACTCATTAAAAATTCAAAAAATAATTGTTTGAATGATTAAAATAAATCAACCTTTAGTGATTTAATATGTCGACGTACTCCCCTACTAATGAGGGAAAATGGAAGAGCGTGTGAACCGACTCTTGGACCTCTAAGTAGTTTACATGTGGTTTGATAAGCACAAATGAAATTCTAATAGCTAAGGTGAAGTTGGGAAGGAGCCACGTGATCATGTCACATGATCTATTTTTCAAGCTTAGAAAACTAAAGGAAAATCCCATCTCCGTTAAAACTATGTTGTTAATAGGTAATAAAGGGTAATGATATTCACTACATATTTGTAACTCGGATAACCGGTCTTGGTCGAAACTGGCCATTTGTATGCCTGTGAGGACCATATTACTGACTTAATGTGTTGATCCAGTTTCGTGCTCATCCGTAAACATTATGTAATAGCTCGGCTATCATGTTGCTCAAGACTATGCTTGTTCGTACAAACTTGCATCTTAGTTATTAAAATTCTAGGATATACATAAGCCCCCTGATCACAAGGCCTAACAGGATGAAATATTTGGACAAAGATACCTGAAATTCTCTTTGTTATAGAGGTTTTATAGTCCAACTCGGCCTTGGTCCTACTTGATGTCATCTCTCGGCCTGATGACGTGTGATAATGGGTTTTTATGAATAACGAATATGAATGTCTTATCAAATTTCTTATCTCTCTTAGTTATGATGACTTTTTATGGGGAAGCCAGTCTCATTATGACCCCTAGTTCGATGAGATTCACCTAACCGTTTCAAAACCTTGGTTTAATAAACCCCCAATGTTCATATTTCTTTGTTTCACCATTCCCGATCCTTTACCCATCCTTCAAAGCTTTGCGCTTTCTTTTTGTTGATTGCACGTAGTTTTTAGGTATTTTCTCTTCTACTATTTATCTTCCTACTTAGTTATTTTATCATGATTATAATACTTGAATATGATGATTTGGGTAATGTGTCGGTTCCTCGAAATGCCCAAGAGAGGACTGAACTATGGGATTCATGTATGAGAGAATGTAAATACCACTTGGGGCAAGTTAAACTTAACCAAATTATTAAGGAATTTTACAGAGACATTTTTTCATCTTGTAGCGGAACTGATTTAGATCCATCATCAGGTTTTGTGGAAACTGTGATGGAGATGATTGGATCCTTTGATCAAGAGGTTCAAAGCTACAACCACAGCATGATTGACACTGAATATATTTCCAAACTCTTCTCTAATAGGACAATTTTGTGAAATCAAGCTTCTCAAATAAGCTTTTGTTTTGATGAAGACAAACCATGGCTAACAAAGAAGGCAAAGATTTTGGTCAAGCATCTAAGCATCTAAGGATAATATCTTCACTCAAAGCTCTCAAAAACTTTAAAGGTATAATAATATTATCTACTTTGATCTTAAGATATAGATGCTCAAAAATTAAAAAGAAATGTTTAAGAATCATTACTCAAACTTTTCAAAGATTAAATTTCACTTTTCATATGCATGCAATCAATTTACATTTTAGTTCAATCGATTGCACTCTTCAAAAATTCCAAATCTTTTGCTTATGTTTCTTCATGCAATCGATTACATTGTTTGTGCAATCGATTGCACACTTAAAATTTTCAAAACGTTTGGTTCTGACTTTGCATGCAATCGATTACATAGTTGGTGCAATCGATTACACTCAGTTAAATTTTGCTACTGACTTTGCATGCAATCGATTACATTGTTTGTGCAATCGATTGCACACTTAAAATTTTCAAAATGTTTGGTTCTGACTTTGCATGCAATCGATTACATAGTTGGTGCAATCGATTGCACTCAGTTAAATTTTTGCTACTGACTTTGTATGCAATCGATTACATTGTTAATGCAATCGATTGCACTCTTAAAATTTTGAAAATATAGCTGTTGAAAACCTTGTGCAGTCAATTACACTAGAGGTGAAATCGATTACATGCTGCACGAATTTGAAAAATTACAGCTTTGTTCATGCCTTTTGATCATGCCTTTTCATTACATCTTTTCACTCAAACTTGGCATTTGTTCATAATACATTTCCAGATCTTCATGATGTTTCAAAATGGTGTTATGAACATATAAATATTCATTTTCAAATTCATATCTAACACCTTCTTTCATAATATTTTTCTGAACTTTAAAAATACAAACTCAAGCATTCTTCATTTTCATGCATAAGTTTTCTGCATTTATTTTCATACTTTAAATAGAAAACTTTGAGAAAATATATCTTGAGTCTTTGTACAATATTATTATTGAAAGAAGAAGATTATACATTGTCAAAATCACTCTTAATGAACAATATACTCTACTCACTCAAACTCACAAATTGATATTTACTTACTTATTTTCTAGGATTATTGGAATTAAGTTTAAGTGTTTTTGTTGAAATCTTGTCTTTCCAAGTTGTTGGATACAAGTGTAGTTACATTGAGAGGATTGTTCTCATAGGTAACTTAGTGAAAATCCAAGAGGATCGTTCTTGGTCCAAGAGGATTGTTCTTGGTTTGGTTGGTAGTTCTTATGTAAGTTTGTTACAATAAGGAAATCTCTTTCATGTTGAAAGGGGACTGGAGTACTCTCGGACTGTGAGGGGAACCAGGATATATCACCTGCGTCTCTTTATTTTTCTGCATCTTTAATCTTTCTTAAACACACTTATATCTAGAAAAATAAGAACCATCATCACTAAAAACCAGAATTTTTAAAAGTACCTAATTCACCCCCCCACCCCTCTTAGGCGCACTTCGTACTTACAATTGGTATCAGAGCAGGTTATAGGTAACCTGCTCCTAAAAGATCCAGAATGGCTTCCGCAAATCATAATCCCGTTTTCAGAGATGGTGGCAGTAACAACAATCCTCCTCTATTTTGTGTTCAATATTTTTACTTCTGGAAAATACGCATGAAGGCGCATCTAGAAGCACAAGGAGAAGAAATATGGGATGCCATCGAAAATGGTCCATTTATCCCGGTAACGGTAATCAATGGTGTTGGCTCATCAAAGCCTAAAACTGCATGGGACGATGATGATAAGAAGAAAGTTCTCTATGACAAAAAGGAAATAAACCTTCTTTAAGGTGCACATAGCATGGACGAATTCTTTCGTGTCTCGACATGCAAAACAGCAAAGGAAATATGGGATACCTTGGTACAAACTCATGAAGGAACGACTGAAGTAAAAAGATCGAGACTAAATACCCTAATTCAAAAATATGAACTATTTAGAATGCAGCCCAGAGAAACCATTCTTGACTTACAAAATAGATTTGTGCACTTGACAAATCATCTAAGTGCTCTTGGTAAAACTTTGACGAATGATGAATTGAATATGAAAGTACTTAGGTCCTTAACTAGGGAATGGCAACCAAAGGTAACGACAATTTCAGAAAAGAAAAGTATCTCCAACATGACATCCGCAACATTATTTGGAAAACTTCAAGAATACGAAATGGAACTCGGAATACTCGAAAAGCATGAAAATCAAGAGAAGAAATCCAAGAATATTGCTTTGAAGATAGACTCCAAGGAAGTTGAAAAGGAAAATAATCCAGAAGAAGATGAAAACTTCATGCTTCTTGTTAAAAGGCTTGGTAAGTTCTTCGGTAGAAATGACAAACCTTTTTCTCATTCAAAAGGAAAGAAACATTTTCAGAAAAAGGAAGGCTCCACATCAACACAAGAAATCACATGTTATGAATGTGGTAAGCAAAGTCATATCAAGCCGGATTGTCCAAAACTCTCCAAGAAAGGTGGCTTCAAAAGCAAGAAAGGATTCAAGAACAAAAAGACTTATGTCGCATGGGAGGACAATGAAATAAGTTCCTCATCCGATTCCGATAGTGATGAAAGTGAAAATCTAGCATTGATGGCCTCGCACCATTCCGATGATGAAGACAATGAGGTTAGTAATGAATTTACTATTTTTGATAGTGATGCACAAGGTGCTATAGATGAACTATTGAATGAATGCAAAATTCTGTATAAAACCATTTCATCACAAAAGAAAAAAATTGCATCCTTAGAAGAAAAATATGTTTCAATGGAAAAAGATTTTAAAGAAGAAAAACAAAAATCAAGTGATGAACAAAAACAGAATTTTGTATGTAAAAATTGTGATTCACTCTCTTTCCAAATTGTCCAATTAAAAAGAGTCATTGAAAGATATGAAAAATGGAAAATTGGATTGGAAGGTGTTCTTAGCCAACAAAGATACTCCAATGATAAAAGTGGACTTGGATATTCAAAGTTCTCAAAACCAAGTTCTAACAAAAATATCTTTGTTAAGGCAAGTGATCAATCTTCCAAAGAGAAAGTGAACAAACCTAAAATATTTCGTCACTATCCGAAAAAGAAAACATTTCCTAAGAAGAAATCTTATCCTTCTAGATATAGAAGTAAATTTGAACCTACTTGTTTTTATTGTGGTATTAAATGCCATACACCTAATGCTTGCTATGTTAAAAACTTCAGCGTGGCAAGTGGGCATTATGTATGGGTAAAGAAAGGCACTAATTATGAAGGACCCAAAGCAACTTGGGTACCTAACAAAATCTAATTTGTTTTGCAGGTATGCTTGAAGACCACATGCAATATTTGGTATCTTGATAGTGGTTGTTCAAAGAATATGACAGGAGACATAAACCAATTTTCACATCTAGCGCTAAAGGCCAAGGGTTTTGTCACTTATGGAGACAATAATAAGGGAAGAATCCTAGGCAAAGGCAAAGTTGGTGCTCCACCTTTCACATCCATTGAAGATGTTCTTTATGTTGAAGGACTAAAGCACAATCTTCTAAGTATTAGCCAACTTTGTGACAAAGGCTTCAAAATAAAGTTCACCAAGGATGAATGTTTGATAGAAGACGAAGTCACTCATGAGGTTATACTTAAAGGTAAAAGAATCAATAATATATTTATGATTTCCCTTGATGATCCATCTTTGAAGGTTAAATGTCTCATGGCGAACAACGATGATTTGTGGCTTTGGCACAAAAGAATTGCTCATATTCATATGGAACACTTGAATAAATTAATCAAGCATGATCTTGTCATTAGATTGCCTAAGAGAAATTTCATCAAAGATAGACTATGCGATGCTTGTCAAAAAAGGAAACAAACTAGATCAACTTTCAAATCTAAGAATGTGGTGTCCACTACAAGGCCACTACAATTGTTACATATGGATCTATTTGGTCCATCGAGAACAAGGAGTTTAGAAGGTAATGTATATGCTTTGGTTATTATTGACGATTTCTCTAGATATACTTGGACATTCTTTTTAGTGCAGAAAAGTGATGCATTCAAGGCGTTCAAGAAGTATGCTAAACAAATTCAGAATGAGAAGTCTCTAACAATTGCCTCAATAAGAAGTGACCATGGCGGATGTTGTACCCCAAAATTTTCCCTCTCATTTCATCAACATTTCTCATCACAAGACTCTTGAAATTCAAGATCAGGCTAGGGTTTGCTCTGCTCAAGACACCTCATTGCACTGTTGACCCAAATTAGGGTTTGAGTTTGCACAGGGATGTTTTGACCTACAATGTCCAAAGTGGCTTTCATACTTCATATTGGACTCATAAGTCTGTCCATACCAAGTTTCAAGCCTTGATACAAATTTTTGCCCAATCAATTGGACAGTTGACCTAAAAATCAACTGTATTGGGAAAAAAAGTCAACTATGGCCAATTGACAGTCAAACCTCGTGAAATTTGATTTACATCAACATTATGAACTCATATGAACCATTTTATCAAGTTTGGATCACAATTCCACAAGAAATTTGATCAGATCATCAAAAGGGCAAAATGGTCATTTTTAAGGTTTTGACTGTACAAAGGCAATTTTTGACTGTTTGACCTAACCAATGGCAAATCAAGCTCAACCATGGACTCAAGGACTCAATTACATTGTCTTGGCCCATTCAACAAGTTCAAAAGATCCCAAATGCATAGGATTGACAGATGAATTTTTCAGTCAACTAATCAAAATTTAACTATATACTGAAAAGTCAAACTTTGACTTTTTGGTCAAAATCAAGTGCCAAAGGTCATTTTTCATCAAGACATGTAAAATTATGAAACTTGTTCATCAAGAAACCCAAAAATGCAAATTAGGGTTTAAAATGGAAAAATTTCATAACTTAGAAATTTTCTAAGTTATAAAATTTTCTTATTTTTTCCTAACTTTGTCCCATTTTTTCACCAAGATGCAAATGGATTCAAACAAAACTTACAACATGAAAGTTGTAGTCCATCACAAAGTATACAACTTTTATTCACAAAGTTTTCTCAAAAGAAGCTTGGATCTCAAGTTATTATTTTTGGAACAAGGGTACCTAAAACTTTTAACTTAGAGAAATTTTGCCCTAGTTTAGGCAGGATTTTGACCCATCTTCTTGGCCATTTTTCACATAGGTCCACTTAGAGTCTTAAGTTTCATTTCAAAGATGGATTATAGTACATGTTTCAAGCTTTCCAAATTGTCCAAGAACTCCTCAAACACCTTTGTGGTTAGGGAGAATCGAATGCTTGAAGTTGGCAAAAACTGACTTTGAAACCATGGTCAATACATGTTAATACCAAGTTGCAAATCTGACCAAACTAGCTTAGTACATGATTACAGACCTCTAAACCAATTTAAACTCCAAAATTGAATGCAAATACATTGGATATTGGCATTGTTCTGATCAAGAGAGCTTTGTACAATGAACATTGTCATTTTGAGCATAAAGGCCACACTTCCATTTTCATAAAGGGCACTTTATGTCAAATTGCTTCTTCTTGAGCCTTGGACTTTCTTCCTTTGCAGCAAACAAGCTCCACAATCTCAGGCATAGTACAAGAAGTTGGTGCATGCTTAGAGATAGCCTGTACAGGCCTATCTCACTTCACTTCCAACTTTGCTTTCAAAACAAGTCAAAGGGCCAAAAGCTTGTATCTCTCATATCTGAAAAAACCAACAAGAACAAAGTTGTCAAACAAGTTTTGCATATCCTCACAAGTCAGAAGCATGATCCCTTGACCCCTTAAACCTCCTTGTACACAAAATCACCATTTTTCTGCAAAATAGGGCAAGCCCTGCAGAACCACCTCCATCTCCACTTTCCCTCGTGTGTTTTGCCTCAAACTTGTTCCAATATCTTCCATCCAACTCACCTTAACTATTCCAGACCTCCATTGCCAGCTGTAACACCATTAACACACATTGCCTTTTTTTTTGGAAGCTTTGCAGGTTAAGTTCTGTAGCATGATTCAGGCTACTTCAAAATAAGCCAAGCATTGGGAAAGCTTCATTGAACATCAGGCAAGCTCAAAAGAACCTCAAGCACCTTGGAAGTTGTTGCATTGTCCAGCTCGAAGTCAACTGAAACAGGTATTTCATGAACTTCTATCTCTCTATTTAGGAATAGTTAGACTTAGGTTTGTGAATAAAAGATGTTGTATTCATAGCCCTGAAACCATACATGTGCTTAGTTTTCATTTATATTAATCATGCTAGGAGAATTTCGTTCATGAACTTTCTGAAAAAACTAGGTTAAGAATTAGGGCCAGAGAAATTCTCTCTGGTCTTTGAGAGTTAGTTTAAGTTTTTTATATGGTTAGATTCGTTGTTTGATGCTCTACAAGTTTCATGTTATGAGTTTTGTCAAAAAAGCAAGGAATCGGGAGATAGCATTTGATACACAGAACGCGCGTTTTTGTTTGAACTGAGGAAGAAGATGAAGTTGCTTGGGCAGGGCCTGATTGTTTTTGCTTCTCACACATGCATTTCAGTTCACACCCCCCTGACCCATTTCTTTGTATATTTGTCATTTTTGCATTTTTATTTTTCATTCTGAATTTATTATTTTATGTCCAAATATAAAAAATGCCAAAAATTATTTTTATATTATTTTTACATTTATTTGGTATCTATTCTTATTTTTACTAGTATAAAAGCGTTTAAATACTTTATATTCTTTTTATTAAAACTTAAAAATAATGTAAAAAAATATGTTTATTTTCATTTATTATTTTATACACATTTGAAAACATTTTCTTGAAATATATACCTTTTTGTAAATAATTAATTTTTACTTTTATACATTTAATATGTTTAATATGTATATATATACCTATATATTTTATTTTATTAAATAATAAGAACAAAAAACACAAAAATAATACATTTTTATTTTTATTAATATTTTATACTAAAAATACCCTTTTTCAATATCCTTTTATTTTTTGTACAAATTGATATATTATTGTATATAAATAATAAATAATATTATTTATTTAAGAAATTAGGGTTTTTGCCCTAAAGAACAAAAATAATTAAAATTGACTTTTTTTATTTATTTACACTTCACATTTAAAAATACTTTTTACATACATAAAAATCTCTTTTTGCATAACACATTTTATCTAACATTTATTTATTGTATTTTATTTAATTATTGTACATTTAAATATTGTATCTTATACATTCGATTTGGTTGTAATAGTTTAGGATTTAATTTCTTGCAAAATAATTCCCAATTCAAATTTGTACCCCCCTCCCTATATCATGTTGTAATAGTGTAGAATTTAAATTCTCGCACCTTTAAATGCTTTCAATTATGCCATGATTAGACTTAGGGTTTGTATGCAAAATCAAATTAACAAATAGCTTGACTTAATCAAAAGATAAAAATGCATGAAAAACAAACACAATGCACACTTGCACCCCTAGGGTTACAATCCACTTGTTGCCTTCAAAAATGGGCCATGGTATGCATGTCAAGTATTTTGGCAAAACAAAAACAAACAAAAGATCATAGTCCCTCGATGACGCTATATGAGTTGCCTAAACAAAATGATCAAGTCCCTCAAGAAAATTGCCAAAAATACTTGACACCATTGCTATCATGGTCTATATGATGACCCGCGCCTGTCCCGTTTAACATCCTAACACAAGGTTGTTCACCAAATACAATGGTAAAACAACACTGTTAAAAGGGTTAAAAACATAAGAAAGATCTTTGAGTAAAATAGGGTAGACAACTCTTAGTTACTTGATCAAATCTTGTAAAAACATCCTTGCTATCTTCAAAACACTCTTCACAACACAATTTCAAAACCCTACTTTCAAACATTGAAAACTTTTCAAAAGACAAAAACACCTTTGTATACATTCAAACAAGAATCATTACAAAGGTTGCCACAACGATGGCCTCTTTTCAAAACATCTTTCAAAATCACACACAAAGCACCATTTCAAACAATTGAAGAGCATCATTTCAAACAATTGAAAAGCAAAGCAAGTGATCTAAGCAAGTAACTAAGAGCCCATGGATAACCATGGATAGAAAGGGTGCTAATACCTTCCATTTCTATAATCTACTCCCCGAACTCAAGAAAACATCTCAAAGGTCTTTCCTGTTCTTTTTGACCTTTCCTTAGGATAAAATAAAAAGTTGGTGGCGACTCTTGCTAAACCGAAACATTTGCAAACACAAACGCAAAATCCCAAGTCAGTTCTCCCACCGTATCACAGAACTGGCGACTCTGCTGGGGAAAACTTTAAAAGTGGAGTAACCTTAGGGATTAGATCACCCTTTGCATGATTATATTGTTTGCCTTGATTGCTTTACATTTGGTTCTCTTGTTTGGGCTTGAAATCCTCTACCCGAATTTGGGAAACATTCATAGGTAAATAGCAATACGTTATGGAAACTGTGCGGAGTATACCGACATGGTTGAAGCAATAGCTATATTAGTGCGACATATTTGTGAGTACCGGTAGCCTTTGAGTCAATCAAAGAGAATACGGGGCCGCTGAGTGATGTCATGAAGCACTAATGAACTCTTAGAACCTTACTTGACCATCTTGGCCTTTTTTAAGGGTAGTGAGATGACCGGCTTTGGTGCAGTCCGAAGTTGGTAGATACTCGATACTACACTCATTGAGGGTTGTTTTCTTGGAATAATTTGGTCGCTAGTTAAGTGGCTAAACCAAAACAATGAACATAGAAAACAATCCAGTGATATTGAGCTCCTTAGAACCCGGTTACTATTTATAGGACAGGTTTGAGCAAACTAAACTCAAGAGGGTACTTACCTATGAAACCTCATGCAAGCCTGAAACTAGGGTTTTGTGTGACTTGCTTGTACATGTGTGTGTGCATACATCATAAACATCATAAAGCATCATATGCATCCACTAACCATTTCAAGGGTTTGGATCTTCATCTTTGTTCTTGTTTTGTAGGTCATGGAATCTCTTCGCAGGAAAACAATGCAAGTCAACCTTATGAGAATTCCTCCTCAACTCAAGGAGCTTACATCCAGGATTCCAGAGAATTCTCTCCAGTGAAAGACATGGTAGACTCCTCAACTTGGTCAACACCAACATTGAAGAAGACATGGTGAAAGTCCTCTTCCAGTTCTTTGACCCCCTACACCACTATTTTACATTCCCTGATTACCAGTTAGTACCCACTTTGGAGGAATTTTCTCAACTCTTGAGAATTCCTATTCTTAATCAAATACCCTACAACGGTACAGAAAAAGAACCAAAGCCTGAAGATGTTGCTCAAGCATTACACTTGCAACCATCTGACATCAAGGGACATTGGGAAACCAGAAGTGGTGTCAAGGGTTTCTTGGAAAAGTTTCTGTTTGAGAAGGCACAAGACTGCTGGAATTCTCTTGATCTGCAAGCCTTTGAAGAGATTGTGGCACTCCTTATCTATGGGTTGGTCTTGTTCCCAAACCCTGACTAACTTATAGATGTGAATGTTGTCAAGATTTTCATATCCA
The DNA here is from genome assembly GCA_948472305.1 of Vicia faba. Classification (NCBI taxonomy): domain Eukaryota; kingdom Viridiplantae; phylum Streptophyta; class Magnoliopsida; order Fabales; family Fabaceae; genus Vicia; species Vicia faba. Next base: position 783,621,873 of record OX451737.1, on the reverse strand, counting down.
AGAATCATATACCTACATTGCTTGGGGACATCCTACACTCATTTTACACACGAACAATGAGGAAAAGAGGTGTTCTCATGTGTTGTACTCCTCTCCTAACAAGGTGGTTTATTTCTCACCTTCCACAATCAGTTCTGAAGAATGAGCAGGGTTTAAGGTAGTCACAACGGTTGATGATCCTCACACATTCCGATGTACATTGGTGTTCTCGATCTAGAGAAAATGTCATCATCATTGATCGTTGTGGGGAATTCCCTAATGTCTCACTACTTAGCATTAGGGAAGGCATTACCTACAACCCCTGTTTAGCTCTAAGACAGTTTAGATATGCTCAGAGGGATGGCCCTCATGACATGCTGATTCCTGACCTAGTTTTTGACTTCGACAATGATGCGCAAGGACTTCGACAAAGGTTCATCAGAGCTTGGAGGATGCCCAACAAGGTGGATAGTAAGACACTGGGGCACAAAAATTCCATCCCCCTTGAGCCTTATCTCAAGTGGGTACGAACGCGCGCCCAGAATCTTATGATGCCATATCCTCACATTCTCCCCGTGATCAAAGATCCTGTTATGGAAGGAGAGGTTCCATACACCATCCTACATCCTGACATGCCAACATCATGGGAAGAAATGCAAAAGAGTTGGATCCAACTCAAAGAAGAACGGAATACTTTTGAAGCCAACTTCTACGCCAGTGAGAAGAAGGTTTTAGAGCTTACCCGCTGACTTCATGAGGAGGAAACTCTCAACACTTACATCGCACCAAAGAGGATGTGCAATGTTTTTTTACATTAAGAATTTTGTAATATTTTTTCCCATGGGGTACTTATGTACTAACAATTTCTTTTTAATATGACGTGTGTTCCTTTTTGTTTGAAACAAATTTGAATTTCTGAATCCTTGAATGCATTACATGAATAACATACCATTCATCATATGCATAAATAGGCTTCACACCAGGTTTCCTTATCTTTCTGTTGTTTATTTTAGCAAGATGTATTTGGAGCAAACGGTCAAAGATATGCAGGCACAAAATTCACAATTCCAGCAACTCCTCATGACCTTGGCAAAGGGTCAGTAGGACCTCAAAGCTTTATTGGGGAAGAATAAAGAGAAAAAGAAAAAGAGACCTGGAGTAGCCACTTTTGGAAGAAGGTTTGAGAGCAATTCTAGGAAGGTTCTTGAGTTCCCCTCAATGTCTGACGAAGGGGACGGTAAAGGGAAAGGGGTTGTTGTACCTTCTGAATCTGAGGTTGAAGAGGAGGAAGAGGAAGAAGACGAAGACTACTCTGAACAACAGTGTCCTCCAGCGGATGATAAATATAAGAATCTTGAAGATAGACTAGCATCCATGGAGTTGCAGAGGGTCCCTAGTTTGGATTTTGAAGAACTAGGGCTGGTAGTTGGGATTGTTATCCCTCCCAAGTTCAAGGTGCCAACATTCACCAAGTACGATGGTCTGTCTTGCCCAAAGATGCACCTAAGATCGTATGTCAGAAAAATCCAACCCCACTCATCTGATAAAGACCTCTGGGTACACTTTTTCCAAGATAGTTTATCTGGCACACAGTTGGATTGGTTCTATCAGCTCGAGAGATTAGAGGTTCATAATTGGGAAGACTTAGCAGCTGTTTTTTATCGTTAATATCAATATAATGCTGATTTAGCGCCCACTCGTACTCAGCTACAAAGTATGGGGATGGCTTCTAATGAAGGATTTAAAGAGTACGCCCAGAAATGGCGTGATCTGGATGGAAGGGTGCAGCCACCGTTGTCAGATAGGGAGTTAGTTGACATGTTTCTGGGGACCCTGTCTGGCCCCTTCTTCAACCATCTAATTGGGAGTTCTTCCGCGGGATTTACTGAACTAATTTTGAATGGAGAAAGGGTCGAGGTCGGTATTAAGAGTGGAAAGATTCAAAAGGATGCTTCCGCATCCACAGCTGTTAAGAAACCCTTCCTAGCTAAGAAGGAAGCATCTGCTGTGTATTCTCAGAAGGGTCAGGGGAGAACCAAGCGCTGGCTAACTGTAGGGGCTATGATGATTCAAAACTCGTCAAATGATTAACCTCGTAACAATCAGTCGAGACCTAATCAACAACGGGTAGAAAGGCCACAACGGCATTTCACCCGAATCAACATGACGCCAGCTCAGGTACTCCCCCATTTGTTGAAGCTGAATCTTACCAGTTTGAAGGAAGCGCCAAAGAACCCTAACACCTCCTCTCCATACTACCACTCCAATGCCAAATGTGATAACCCCTCTGACAGTGTTGGGCACGATACCAATAATTGATGGGCGCTTAAGAACAAAATTCAGGACCTGATTGATGCTAAAGAAGTATAATTTGATGCTCCTGAGAAGCCCAATGTAATATCTGCTTTGATGCCCAAGCACGGCCACAATGTTCATGTTGTTATAGAAGACCTCCATGTTACTGATGTTGCTGATCTGTTGACTCTATTGTTAGTGATTAAAGAGAAGTTGTTGAGAGCCGGGATATTCCCGGGCTGTGGGAAGGACTGTTACTTTTGTTTGAACATACGAGCTGATTGCCCAATGTTGAAATCAGGTGTCCAACGCCTGATGGATACCCAAGAGATACTTTTCCAGAAAACCCCTGTTGATACCTTCAATCCTGCTACTCCTGTTACTTTCACTACTTCAACCAACGATATTGCAATCATAACCATTTCCGACAATCCTCCCAAGGCTTGCAAAAGGCCTGTCAGGATTACACCCAAATCCAAATGTGTACCTTTAAAGATCACCATGTTGGGACCTGTCCCGTACCAATCCAGCAAAACGATACCATGGAGATATGGAGGAGAAATCTTCTACCATGGTATCAAACAAATTGAGGCAGTCCAAGAAAATTCTGAAGAATAAAACCCTGATATAGGGAACATTGCGGGTACAAGCAAGATAACCCGCAGTGGCTGGATCTTTTCTCCGAAGATTGCTCCCCCTCGAGCAGTTTTCGGACCCTTGAAAGCTTCTGTACCTGTTGGACCATCTGTGCAAGGCCCGGTGATTGAAGAATTGGATACTCCTAAAGTAAGACCATCTGTTGATACTACCAATAAGGGTAAGGGGATACTAGAAGTTCCTTTCAGGATGAAGGCTCATGCTGTGGTTATCCCCGAAACCACTCAGAAAGAAATGGATGAAATCGAAAATAATCAGAAAAGTTACTACGACGTTGTGGAACACTAGGGCAGACCCCTTCTAAAATTTCAATGTTGGCTCTTCTGCTCTGCTCTGAGGCCCATGCTAAGGCCCTGATCAAATTTTTGAAGGCGGCACATGTACCCCAAGAGACTTCGGCTGACCAGTTTCAGGAATGTGTGGCCAGTCTTACTGCTGATAATGGCCTTGGCTTTTTAGATGCTGACTTGACTCCCAAAGGAAGGAAACACAACGACGCGCTACATGTCTCAGTTGAATGCCGAGGAACCACCCTTGCCCATGTCTTAGTTGATATTGGTTCTTCCTTGAACGTGCTGCCGAAGAAAGCCTTAGACCATTTGGACTGCGAAGGATTGACTCTCAAACCTAGTAACATTGTTGTTAGGGCTTTTGATGGTTCCAAAAGAATGGTTCATGGAGAGGTTGATATTCCTATCAAAGTAGGCACAGAAGTTTTCAATTTCAGCTTTTATGTGATGGACATCCGTCCGTCATATTCATGTTTTCTAGGGAGACCGTGGATCCATTATGTCGGGGCAGTTACATACTCTTTGCACCAGATGCTGAAATATCCTATTAAGGGTAAGATTATAACAGTGCACGGCGAGGAAGAGTACATGATAAGTCATCTCAATTCCTTCCCCTATGTGGATTTGGATGGAGAGTTCATCGAAACGCCTTTCCAACATTTTGAGGAAGTTTCCCTTGAGGTAGCAGTTGCGAAGATAATGGTTGAGGTGTCTGTCGTTCCCAAGCATGTATCTAGGATGGCATCTCTCAAGGACGCAGAGGATGTAATTAAAGAATGGAAGAGCACAGTATGGGGACAATTTCCTGACTTTCCCCATAAGATGGACAAGTTTGGGTTAGGGTTTACTGCTGCAGAACAAAAGGCTATGCGTCGCTCCAAGGTTGGAAGACCACCCGTCAAGATCTCTCACCATGGAATCAATGCTGTAGAAGATGAAGATGAAGAGAGCCACTTTCAAGATTGGATCTTTCCAACTGTCAAAGGGGGTTTAAGCAACTGGGAAGCAAAGGATTTTATTCCCATCACCTTTATCAACCAGTAATTTTATCTTTGAACAATTTCCCATTTATGGTATGTAATAACTAAAACAATTTGCACACTATTTTCACCTTATGCCTTGCCCGGGGCATGTAGGTCCATTTGTAAGGGCTTGATTTTCTTCATAATCATATGCCATGTTTTAATGAATCATTGGACGTTTTTCATCTATAAATTGTTGTGTTCATTTTCTTTCCTTTTGAATTTTTGTTTGTTTAAGGATGGATATCCCTTACACACACCCACACTCACAAATGCAGGTACCCATCCACTCCGGATTCCATGGGTGACTATTCTGCTTTAACCTTCGATAACTCTGAAGATTTGGTCAATCATGCTGAGTACGAAGTTGACGAAGATTGTGAAGTGCCGGGAGAGTTAGCCAGACTTCTACAACAAGAAGAGAGGGATATTCTGCCTCATGAAGAGTTGTTAGAAACCATCAACTTGGGGACAGAGGAAGACAGGAAAGAAGTAAAAGTGGGTGCCAACCTGGAACCAAGTGTCAATGAGTCGGCAATATTCTCCCCAAGCAGAATTTATCTGTCATCAGCACTAGACAATTATCCCCAGCGCAGTCTGGAAAATCTTCCCCAATGAAGTTTGGAGGATCATCCCAAGTAGACTCTGGAAAATTTTCCCCAGTAGAGTCTAAAAGGTTATCCCCGTTAAAGTCGTAACTGAAAGATCATCCCTAGTGGAGTTCATTCCTTTCATAAACGGAAACTCAATCCCAATAGGATTCAGTATCGCTAGCAAATGGTAATTCATCCCCAGCTGAATTTATCCGCGGAATCCTCAGCAGAGCATCTCTTCCCCACAGAGTAATCTCCTCATCAGTTTATTCCCCGGCGAAGTTATCCTCTCCTGCAGGTTTATTCTCACAATCATCTTCATTCACTATCCCCAGCGGAAGCGAAGAATTCAACTTTTTTTCTCCAGCAGTAATCTGGGATTTATTTTCCCCAGCTACAAAACATCACATTTTCATACATCATGACACATGCATATACGCATCATACAATCACAATCTCATTTATTTTGATAACATCATTGCTTGATACATATCATGCATTACATACAGCTAACCTTTATCTTTCAGGAAAGATACAATCAGATTCTCACAAAATTCAAGCTATGAAGCTTTTACCTCAGTTGAATTATGGACAAGTTCCTAAATCTCAGCAGACATGTTTCCTCAGTTGAATTACGGATGAGTTCCTAAATCTCAGCAGAGATGCTTCCTCAGTTGAATTACGGACGAGTTCCTAAATCTCAGCAGAGATGTTTCCTCAGTTAAATTACGGACGAGTTCCTAAATCTCAGCAGAGATGTTTCCTCAGTTGAATTACGATTGAGTTCCTAAATCTCGACAAAGATGTTCCTCAGTTGAATTACGGACGAGTTGCTAAATCTCAGCAGAGATGTTTCCTCAGTTGAATTACGGACGAGTTCCTAAATCTCAGTAGAGATGTTTCCTTAGTTGAATTACAGACGAGCTCCTAAATCTCAACAAAGATGTTTCCTCAGTTGAATTACGAACGAGTTCCTAAATCTTGACAGAGATGTTTCCTCAGTTGAATTACGAACAAGTTCCTAAATCTTGACAGAGATGTTTCCTTAGTTTAATTACGGACGAGTTCCTAAATCTCAGCAGAGATGTTTCCTCAGTTGAATTATGGACGAGTTCCTAAATCTCAGTAGATATGTTTCCTCAGTTGAATTATAGACGAGTTCCTAAATCTCAGGAGAGATGTTTCCTCAGTTGAATTACGGACGAGTTCCTAAATCTCAGCAGAGATGTTTCCTCAGTTGAATTACGGCCGAGTTCCTAAATCTCAACAAAGATGTTTCCTCGGTTGAATTACGGACGAGTTCCTAAATCTAGACGAAGATGTTTCCTCAGTTGAATTAGGGACGAGTTCCTAAATCTCAACAGAGATGTTTCCTCAGTTGAATTACGGACGAGTTCCTAAATCTAAGCAAAAATATTTCCTCAGTTGAGTACGGACGATTGAAGTTCCTAAATATCAGCAGAGATGATTCCTCTGTTGATTACGGACGATCAAAGTTCCTAAATATCAACATAGACGACTAACCAACAGAATAACGGACAACGAAGCTCCTAAAATTCTATTTCTCTCAACAAAGATCAAACTTCCCCAGCGGAATCTTCTTAAACGACAGGTATACAAGCTCTCGCTAAGGAATCTCTTATGCGATCGACACTCCTTCAGATGGCATCTTTAAGCCCATCCCCTCGTCAGCAATTTCCAAATGGCCTCTGTAAGCCCATTCCCGACATCACAAGACAATTACCACTTCATGCGAGTGCTAATTTCTGGGCACTCTAGTGTTCAATCAACTTCCACCTTCGGATTACGAAAGGAATGAAAGCCAATCTACATCCTCAGTGTTGTACCCCAAAATTTGCCCTCTCTTTCTTCAGGAAATCATCTTGGATTTTCAGAGTCCCTCTGAGACAAATCCAAATCCTGAATTGTCATTTTTGCCCAAGAAAACCACTTACAAGAGCAAGATGATCACACAAGCTCTAAAGACAACGCTTTTAGCTTGAGAAAAATTAAATTGTAAGTACTTGGAATTTTTCTCTAAAAAATGAGTGTTTAAGAAAAAATCAGCGCTTCAGAACTTCTGGACCAATTCCAGATAGAAACGGTCAGAAGTTGCAAGCTTGGCTCAGCGCAGTCAGAAGTTGGCTCTTCAGCAGCTACATCAGCTCAATCAGAAGTTGTAAGCGTGGTTCAATACGTAAGCCTCAGACAGAACATGACTCTTTCAGCAGTTACGCAAGCTCAGCCAGAATTTGCTAAAGGAATGCAAAAGAAGCAAGGAAGTCTGAAGGCTCTTTCAGAACATGCTGAAATCAGAAGATGAAAAGGTCAGAAGAGTGGGTGTTACACTGATACAGAATCTCTAAGCCCAGGAGGTCCAGAAGCAAATCCAAGGAATGTGTCAGAAAATCAGGAGAATCCCCAGAACTTGCTAAGACAACAGGAAGCCAAGGCCAGAGCATGGTTTACGTTGTTCTTGTTAAAACAGAACTGTTGGTTCAAAGTTTGGTTTCCATTACCAGAATATTGATGTTGATAAGTCTTATCACCATTTAATGCTCATTAATGCTTCCAACCACTCGTGAACATTCATCCAAGTAACCCCTTCACGTGTGGCTTGGTAAATGCCTTTATGCAGATTCTGGCATGGGTCTACACGCCACCGCCCACCTAAGAGGTCACTTCTCCCCAATCCACGCCTGCTGTTCCAGCCTAGGCTGAAAGGCTATCTGTTATCACAACTTCCCAGGAATTTCTGTCAAAGAACAATTCAAACTCTGTTGGCGCCTTTAATGACCAAGAAATCCACAAGAGTTTTTGCCTATAAATAGAGAACCATTGTCCACTGAAATAGGGCGTTCAAGAAACAGAAAAATTGCTAAGAGAGAAACAGAAATCTTTAGCAAGAAAGTGTTGTGAAACTCTGCCAAAATCTCCAGTGTTTCATAACTTTGAAGTTCTTACCTTCAAACATCATCAAAATACCCAGTTTTTCTGTGTGAACTAAAAACACCCTTTTCAAACTTCTGACCCTATATACGCATACACCTTCACCCATCCTTTTCAAAAAGAATCTGTCCAGAATACCATCAGAGCCAAAAGCTAGCTTTCATCCACAAACTTTTCCAACAGCCAGGTAAGCACCTGCTGACCTTCATCACGCTGCTAAGCATCATCAATTGTGCATGCTCAAATAAACATAATGTAAATATCATGTTGTTGTTGTTTGTGTTCTGAGGATTTTCATACTTCAGAACGTTCTGAGCCAGTGTAGAACCTGCCTGTGACCCTGTTGATTCTGCCCTCTGAAATACTTTGACATTTGCTGGAGTTGTTCCAAATATGTTCCCTGTTTTGTGGAATAATAACGAAATTGCAGATGTTCTGATTAGTACAGGGAAAAGCCAAGTGCTGATTTTGACGTTAGCACATCTGAAGCCTGTTTTGCTGTCAATAATATCAGAGCCTCTGAGATTTATTGTCTTTCCAGCAGGATCAGAACTTCTGAGTTCTCCACTAACAAACTTCTGTCTTGCAGCGCAGGGGAGTCAGAACTTCTGATTTCCCCACTAACAGGTTTCTGTTTTGCAGGTGCCAGAGTCAGAAGTTCTGACTCATACAGTTTAACCAAAAGGTTGATCATCTGGCAGCGGGTCCGAGTCAGAACTTCTGATGACCTCTCAGCAGCGCGCTGGCTCCCTCTCTCTTTCTCTCTATCTTCTTTTTGGCTATTTTCTTTTTTGTCTATTTTTCTCGTTGAACCCCCATGTACAAATGTGTACCCCCACTCCCTAATTGTTGTAATAGCGTAGGATTTTATATTTCCGCTTCTTATTTCTAGTAATTAGGATGTGTATGGCAAGATAAAATCAATGAAATAGAAAATCCTAATTCAAAGATAAAACTCTTGTATGCAATAAAATGCACTTGCACACTAACACCCCTAGGATTACATCCACTTGTTGCTTTTCAAAAATGGGCCATGTTACGCGTGCAAAGTATCTTAGTAAAACAAACAAAATCAAAAGATCATAGTCTCTCTATGACGCTTTCGAAAGTTGCCTTACAAAAACGATCTTAGTCCCTCAAGAGAAAAACTAAGATGCTTTGCAACATTGCTATCATGGTCTAAACGATGACCCGCGCCTGTCCCGTTCACATCCTAACACAAGATTATCCACCAAATACAATGGTGGAATAAAATTGTTAAAAGGGTTAAAAACATAGAAAAAATCTTTGAGTAAATTTAGGGTAGATAGCTCTTGGTTATTTGCCAACTTGCAAACAAAAACACTTGCCTACTTTTCAAAACACACATCACAACACACTTTCAAAACAACTTTCAAAAACATTGAAAACTTTTTCAAAAGACATACACCTTTGTATACATCCCAACATGGATCATTACAAAGGTTGCCACCACATTGGCCTCTTTTCAAAACATTTTCAAACCCACACATAAAACACCATTTCAAACAATTGAAAATCAAGGCAAGTTGATCTAAGCAAGTAACTAAGAGCCCATGGATAACCATGGAAAGAAAGGGTGCTAATACCTTCCCTTTCTATAATCTACTCCCCGAACCCAAGAAAACATCTCAAAGGTTTTTTGCTGTGCTTTTTAACCTTTCCTTAGGATAAAATAAAAAGTCGGTGGCGACTCTTGCTAAACCGAAACATTTGCAAACACAAACGCAAAACCTCAAGTCAGTTCTCCCACCGTATCACACTCAGGTTTAAGAAGATTGAACAGGGGCAGCTGTTGTACCCTGAAATTTGCCCTCCCATATTTCTCAAAACATTGCAAGAAAGATCCTCAAGTTGCTCAAGGTAGTACTAGGGTTGGCCAGACAAGCTCCCTCTTAAGGCAGTTTACCCCAAATTAGGGTTTCATGTTGCATCAAGATACTTGAGTCCAAGTGATACCAAGTTCTCACCAATGTCCTAATATGTTTTCAAGATCATCCATGTCAAGTTTCAAGCCTTGCAGAGAAAGTTTGCTCAGTCAATTGCTCAAAGGTCCAAAAATCGATTGTGTTAGGGCAAAAGTCAACGGTGACCCACATACAGTCAAACTTCAAGATTTTTGGTCAACATTCTCATTTTGAAGGATATTTCATCATTTCATCAAGGGTTGATCATGATTCATCAAGGGTTGATCATGATTCATCAAGGATTGCTCATAATTCATCAAGATTCAAAAATTGCTAAATTAGGGTTTTGTAGGAAAAGTCAACTCAACTTTGACCAAGCATAACATTCTCATACTTTATGAGAAATGACCCATCCAAAGATCATTTTTAAGAGGATGAAATTAACTACAATCCATATTCATCTCCCAAGTTCAAAATATGCACTCACAAGAAGTTATGAATTTGGACATTATAGGTCATTTTGAAAAGTCAACAAAAACACCTTTTTTTTCAAAGCTTCATACATGAGCATGGAATATCAAAATGATATGAGACAAAAAGGGTTGATTATAGGACAACTCAATCTTTCTAAAAAGTCCAAGAACACCTCTAAAGAGTCAAAATTGAGGAAGTTATGCATTGTTGAAGTTGACCCTTTTTACAAAATTGCCAAAAGTCAACTATGCCCAAAAATTCAAAAATCGATGTGTGACGCTCATCGTAAAGGTCGTAATGCGCTTAAATAGAGCATTACGCTCGTCAATGATGTGTGACGAGCGTTCTTTCTAGTTGGGGAGGCGTTACGGTCGTCACAGGGCGTGACGGTCGTCACCGTTACAAAATCTGTAAACTTTGCAGATTTGGTTCCTTCTCTTTTGTTTCTTGTTTAGATTCCTTCATGTGGTCCTTTTTTCATTGATTTGAGTTGAAAAATGTTGTACCTGTGAAAATACACAAAAACTCAGAATAATCGGGAGTTAGACGACTTAATGTATTATAAAAACGGTAAAAAAACGTAGTAATTGTATGATACGATTTCTCGTTATCAAATTCCCCCATACTTAAACCTTTGCTTGTCCTCAAGCAAATAGTCATTCGAAAGGTCGGACAAGTTTTGTCAAGCGCATATGCATGACATACCTTGGATTTTTAAAGCAATTTCGGGAAATCCTCATCGGTTTGGCTAATACTTGAGTGAAACACTAAAGATACGCTAATGACACGAGCAATAAGCTTAGTCGTAGGCTTCCATTTCAAACGAGCTATCCAATATTTCTGTTATAATTCTACCCAGAGTTCCTCATATCTATTTCACCCGGTTTCATTCTGGCGCAATCACATCAAGCCCTTTGTCTTAGCACGCACGTAGTGGAGTAACCGGTTAGTGACTTTGATCCTTTTAGCACCGGGTCTGGTACACGAATGTGGCAACCCTACATATTTATCCAAATTGGAGGTTGTGGGGGATCGAGCCGTAGCACGCCCTACCAAGTCCAGAACCAGATACCTCTGAACCAACCAACAGTGGATTCCTTCATTATTTTCTCAGCTCTTATATGTGACCGTATATTTTGGTGCACAAATTTTTTTCTTTTAGCAGCGAGATAAGAAGGATATTTTAATGATCAGGCATCAAACACTTATATTCATCGATTCTCCACGTGATTTGTGTCAAGACGGTGTTGATTGCTGGTATAAACTACTAGGGGTTACTTTAGAACTAAAACTCCAGATATCGATATAATGGTTATTGAAACGGATCGTGTAAGTAGGAAGTCTACGGTGTCATAACCGTATCGATCTTGTTATGTCGTTTTCAGCTTCCTCAACTGGGATTTTGTTAAAATAGGTATGTCGGGCTAATGCGAAGATAAAAAAATTTCGGTATGGCTAAGTAAAGGGAAGAATTTAAATCGAGACATATCATAAAAATTTACTAGTTAATAAAAGATGGAAAGCTACCTCTCCCACACTAAATCTGACATTGTCCTCAATGTTGTGGTATATAGGCGGGGAAGTACAATTACAAAAAAAAACGGAAAGGAAATGAAACAGAAAAAATAAACTACACAGAAAATAAAGAAAACTACTGGTGACCACGTCCTCTACTCCTGGTGCGAGAGCGTCTGGTAGGAGTGGCTTTTGTGTCAGTATCCTGGTAACCAAGGGTGTTGACGTCCAGTCTTAAGGCGTTGAGCTCTGACAGGGCCTCATCCAACCTCTCATTCATGCTCCGCTGTCCAGTCAAGATTTGAGTGTTTTGAGCGCACAGATACTCATATTGCTCATGTTGTCTTCTTTCAAGCGTTGCGCTCATTTGATTTTGCATATGAATGGCGCGGAGGACCTCTTCAAGAGTAATAGGAGGTGGTGCAGATGAAGGTCCTGGAATGTCGTGGACGGGAGGAGCATTGTCCAGCTCTTCTTGCATTTCTTCCGCGAGGGCATTAGGCTGGTCTTCATGAGTAGGAGCACGCCCCGCGGGAGCTGCAGGATCGAACAACCAGTTAGCTCGGTTTCATGGATCGATTCAGTCCCTGCAAGGCAAAGTGATGTTCTGATAAACAGTGTTTCTGATCACAGGGTGGAATCTTCCATCCTCCCGCTCATAAATGAGATGTGCGGCCTTGCAGTGATCCAAAGTCAGCAAAGCCGGTTCTATAGAAGGCATATCCGCGAGAGCAGCACCATAGTTCAGAGCTATGGCAAGTGAAGTGACCAGCCCTCCGAAATAAAAGGGTTTTCCGCCTCTAGCACAAATAGAGTGGATATGAGCTAGTAAGAACGGGGCAGCATTGATATTTTTCCCGGTGAATGCGCAATGCATAAAGAATAGCTCCTTGGAGTTGAGCTTGTGGTTGCTATCAAGGGTGAAGATTGTGTTGCTGAGGATGCGATAGAAATAGAGGATGGCCGGATTATGAATGTGGGTGGCATTGAGGTGGTCGTAGGATCCGGCACGGATATTTGTCATACTGTGCCATATGTTGAAAGCTTCCTCACCAAAATTATCCGGCACCCGGAGATGGACACCTTCGTCAGAACAGAAGCCTAAAAGTCGTGCAATGTCGGATTGGGGCAGCTCGTGCTCTATGCCAAACATACGAAACCTGGCCAGGCCTGACAGTTGGTTCGTGGCATCGGGGGGGGGGGGGGGGGGTGATGTATACAAAGGAACTCAAAAACTCAAGGGTTAGAATTTCATAAACCGGTCGCGGTTCGCGGCACAGGTTCCATAAATCCACACATTGCAACAATTGTCGGACACTGTCAAGTAGTCCTAAACTCCTCAAATAGTCAAGATCAACATACCGTGTAGGTTGGAGACCGCGGCGTTGAAACTTCTGGAATTTGACCCGTTGGGTTTCTCCTTGTTCGCCGGATCTGAAAGTGAGAGCGGGAGCTTGTTGATTGTTGGCCATGGTGTTTGTAAAACAGATTGAAAAAGGGTTGGAATGAGAATGGGGTAGTGGGTAGATGGTATTTTTAGTGTTAGAATTTTGGAAGTTTGAAAAAAAATGGAGTGGGCATGTTACCGTTATGTTGCAGCAATGGAGGTTTGTAGGTTTTGAAGACAAAGATGGAACGGCTTCTGTAATAGCAGGTTCTGATATAATGTGCATGTGACAGTCGTCACGAGGGTGTGACGGGCGTAACACGGTGAAACGCGTGTTACGCTCGTCATGGGGGTGTTACGAGCGTCACGCGTTCAATTCCATTAATGAGAAGACCGTTACATTGGTGTTCTCGGTCCGGAGAAAATGTCGTCATTGTCGATCGTTGTGGAGAGTTCCCTAATGTTCCATTATTTGGAATTAGAGGAGGCATTACCTACAACCCTTGTCTAGCCTTGAGACAATTTGGATATGCACGAAGAGATGGCCCTCACGACATGTTGATTCCTAACTTAGTTTTTGACTTCGACAACGATGCGCAAGGACTTCGCCAAAGATTCATCAGAGCTTGGAGGATGCCTAACAAGGTTGACAGCAAGACACTAGGGCACAAGAACTCCATCCCTCTTGAGCCTTACCTCAGATGGGTACAAGCCCGAGCCCAGAGTCTGATGATGCCTTATCCTCATGTTCTCCCTGTGATTAAAGAGCCCGTTACGGAAGGAGAGGTTCCCTACACCATCCTATATCCTGACATGCCTACATCGTGGGAGAAGATGCAGAAGAGTTGGATCCAGCTTAAGGAGGAACGGAACACTTTTGAAGCCAGCTTCTACGCCAGTGAGAAGAAGGTTCTAGAGCTTACCCGCCGACTCCATGAGGAACAGGCCCTCAACACCTACATCGCACCAAAGAGCATGCGCAACGTCTTTTTACCTTGAGAAGTTTTTTGTAATATTTGGCCCATGGGGCATTTATGTACTGACAAATTTCTTCTTATTAATATGACGTGCGTTCTTTTTTGTTTGCAACAATTTTGAATTTGCTAAATCCTTGAATGCATTGCATACATAAGCATACTGTTGTACCCCAAAATTTGCCCTCCCATTTCCTCAACATTTTCTCATCACAAGACCCTTGGAGCTCAAGATCCAGTTAGGGTTTCCTCTGCTCAAGACTTCTCCTTGCACTGTTGACCCAAATTAGGGTTTGTGTTTGCACAAAGATATTTTGATCTAAAATGCCTAAGATGACTTTCATGCTTCATGTTGGACTCCCAAGTTTATCCATACCAAGTTTTAAGTCTTGATTCCAAATTTTGCCCAGTCAATTGGACAGTTGACCTAGAAATCAAATGTATTGGGGAAAAAGTCAACTGTGGTCAATTGACAGTCAAACCTCATGAAAATTGACCCACATCAACATTAGGAACTCACATGGACCATTTGATCAAGTTTGGATCACAATTCCACAAGAAATTTGATCAGATCACCAAAAGGGCAAAATGGTCATTTTTAGGGTTTTGACTGCACAAAGGCAATTTTTGACTGTTTGACCTAGCCAATGGCAAACCAAGCTCACATATGGACTCAAGGACCCCATGGAATTGTCTTGACATACTCAACAAGTTCAAAAGATCCCAAATACACAAGATTGACAGTAGAATTTCCTAGTCAATTGATCAATTTTGACTGTATACTGAAAAGTCAAACTTTGACTTTTTGGTCAAAATCAAGTGTCAAGATTCATTTTTCATCAAAACATGCCAAATCATGAAACTTGTTCATCAAGAAATCAAGAATTGCAAATTAGGGTTTGAAATGAAGATTTTTCATAACTTAGAATTTTTCTAAGTTATGAAAAACCCTAATTTTTTCCTAACTTTGTCCCACTTTCTCACCAAGATGCATTTGGATTCAAGGAAAAGTCAAAACATGAAGGTTGTAGTCCATTGAAAAATATACAACTTTGATTCACAAAGTTTCCTCAAAATAAGCTTGTAGCTCAAGTTACAATTTTTGGAACAAGGGTACCAAACCATTCTTAACTTAGAGAAATTTGACCTATTTTAGGCAAGGTTTTTACCTAACTTCAAGACCATTTTTCACATACTTCCACTTGGAATTTCAATTTTAATTTCAAATATGAATTGTATTACACATTCCAAGCTTTCCAAAATGTCCAAGAACTCATCAAACAACCTCATGGTTAGGGAGAATCGAATTTGGCAAGTTGGGAAAAACTCACTTTGTTCTTGGCCAATTAGCATGTTCATAACTTGGGTAACTTTTCAAATCAGCATGCATAAGCTAGTTACAGGCCTCTAATCCCATTTGCACTCAATAATTAAATGCCAATCCATTGTGTGTTAGCATTATTTTGTGCATTTGGACATTACATGTTAGATTAAGCCTTAATTAGATAAAGCATTTTTGCCATTTTTCAAAAGTAGAACTTTATGTCAATTAGCAATCCAAGCAAGTACAGTGCAAATCCTTTTGGCACAAGTTTATGAACAAAACACACTGATCAATGGGAAGGTTGCAGCATAGATTGGAGGCATGTACAAGCTAGAAACACCAACTTGTCATCTCTTGCTTAAGTGTGAAGAAACATTGCATAACATACACAACTCTCATTTTCTGCCAAGACCAACTTAAGCAAACTTGTAAAACACATTCTAAACATCCATCCTGACCTGAGACACGAGCCTATCACCTCCAATACCTCCCCATTCACAGAATCACCATTGAACTGCACAAAAACAGGGCATCCCTGCAGTTTGAGTGGCATAGTTCATTTTCATCGTGCATCTTGGCCAAAACCAGTTCAAACACTTTCCCTACCATCCATACAAACTGTCCAAAGCATTAGGAGTAGACTGTAACACCTCTAATCAGTTTTGCCATTTCCATTTCTTCCTCTTGCAGGTTGACTTCTGCAGCTTGATATAGAAGGTTTCAAAGCATACCAAGTATTGGAATAGCATCCCTGGACATCAAGGAAGTTGTACCAATCATCACCTTGCATTGAAAACACCTCCATCACCAGATACGATTCCAACTGAACAGGTAAGTTCATGAATTCTTATCTCTCTATCCAGGCATTGTTAGGTTTAGATTTGTGAAGAGATTATGTCACATTCATAGCCCTGAACATGCCCATATAATTAGTTTTTATTTATGTTATGTGTGCTATGAGAATTTGATGTCTGAACTTGGAACAAAAACTAGGTCAGGAATTGGGGGAGAAGAAATTCTCTCTCATTTTTTAGAGTTAAATCATGTTCTTTATATGTATGAACTCGTGAGAAGATGCTTGACATTTTTTGTGTTGTGAGTTTTCATTAAAAGTTCAGGAATCAGGATGTTTGAATCCATGTACAAAGCACGCGTTTTTTGAACAAGGTTTGCTGGAGGTTGAAGAAGATAGGTTCTGGGCTGGGCCTGGAATGTTTTTTCTTTTCACACCATGTTTTTACTTTTGAACCCCCCTGGCCCATTTTGATTTTTACTTATCATTTTCCATTTTTTCCTTTTGATTTTATTTCTATATTTTTATTTAAGTATGAAAAAATATAAAAATCATTTTTTCCACATTTTTTGCATTTATTTTGATATTTATTAGTCTTTATTTAGTTTTGTACATAAATAATATATAAATACTATTATTTAAAATAACTAAAAAAATTATGCAAACACATTTATTTTCTAATTTTTATTTTATTTTATCTTCTGAAAATATTTTATATAAAATATACTTTTTTTATAAATATTAAATATTATTATTTTGTATATATTTAATATATTTAGTAAATAATACAAATACATATATATTTATTAGTATATTTAGGTTTAAAAATACAAAATATTCCATTTTTATTTTTATTAATATTTAATATTAAAAATACCCTTTTTACAAATATACTTCATTTTTATTTTATTTTTGTATATAATTAATAAACATTGTACATATTAAATAATTAATACCTTTTATTTAATAAATTAGGGTTTTGCCCTAAATACATAAAAACTCCAAAAAATTAATACTTTTTATTTTGTTTATTTGACATATAAAAAACACTTTTTTTCATACATATAAAAAACATTTTTTTGCATCTTGCATATTTATTCTATTTTATTTAATTATTGCATATTAAATAATTTGTATAAATCCAATTTGATGTAATAGTCTAGGTTTAAATTCCTTGTCAAAATACCCCCATTTGAACATTTGTACCCCCCTTCCCATATATTGTGTTGTAATAACTTAGGAACTTTATTTTTCGCACTTTAAAGTTTTCTAAATATGCCATGATAGAATTAGGGTTTGTATGCCAATCAATTAACCAAAATAGTTTGACATAACTTCAAGATAAACAAGCATGACAATGGACAACACTAATCACACTTGCACCCCTAGGGTATTCCACTTGTTGCCTTCAATAATGGGCCATATTGCATGTTAGGTCTCTTTGGGCAAAACAAAACAATCAAATGATCATAGTCCCTCGATGACGCTTTCGAAAGTTGCCTAAAAATGATCAAGTCCCTTTCAAGGAAAGATTGCCCAAAGATACTTGGCACCATTGCAATTATGGTCTAAACGATGACCCGCGCCCGTCCCTTTCACATCCTAACACAAGATTGTCCACCAAATGCAATGGTGGAACAAAATTGTTAAAAGGGTTAAAAACATAGGATAAATCTTTGAGAAATTTAGGAGTAGACAAACTCTTAGTTACTTGAATCAAACTTGCAAAACAAAACACTTGCCTATTTTTCAAACCACACATCACTACACTTTCAAAACAACTTTCAAAAACATTGAAAAACTTTTTCAAAAGACATACACCTTTGTATACATCCCAACATAGATCATTACAAAGGTAGCCACCATATTGGCCTCTTTTCAAAAACATTTTCAAACCCACACACACAAAAGCACCATTTCAAACAATTGAAAATCAAGGCAAGTTGATCTAAGCAAGTAACTAAGAGCCCATGGATAACCATGGATAGAAAGGGTGATAATACCTTACCTTTCTATAATCTACCCCCCGAACCCAAGAAAACATCTCAAAGGTTTTTGCTGTGCTTTTTAACCTTTCCTTAGGATAAAATAAAAAGTCGGTGGCGACTCTTGCTCAACCGAAACATTTGCGAATACAAACGCAAAACCTCAAGTCAGTTCTCCCACTGTATCACAGAACTGGCGACTCTGCTGGGGAGAAACTTAAAAGTGGAGTAACCTTAGGGCTTAGATCACCCTCTTGCATGACTAATTGTTTGATTTGGTTGCTTTATATTTTGGCTCTCTTGTTTGGGTTTGTAATCCTACACCCGGATTTTTGGAAACATTCATAGATAGCAATACGTTGTGGAAACTGTGCGGGGTATACCGACACGGTCGAAGCAATAGATATATTAGTGCGACATATTTGTGAGTACCGGTAACCCTTGAGTTCAATCAAGGAGAGTATGGGGCCGCTGAGTGATGTCACTAAGCACTAATGACCTAGAACCTTACTTGACCATCTTGGCCTTTTATTAGGGGTAGTGAGATGACCGGCTTTGGTGCAGTCCGAAGTTGGTAGATACTCGATACTACACTCATTGAGGGTTGTTTTCTTGGAATATTTTGGTCGCTAGTTAAGTGGCTAAACCAAAACAATGAACAATGAAAACAATCCAATGATATTGAGCTCCTTAGAACCCGGTTACTATTTATAGGACAG
Organism: Vicia faba; assembly: GCA_948472305.1. Classification (NCBI taxonomy): domain Eukaryota; kingdom Viridiplantae; phylum Streptophyta; class Magnoliopsida; order Fabales; family Fabaceae; genus Vicia; species Vicia faba. The sequence continues at coordinate 783,602,992 of OX451737.1, read as the reverse complement.
GTTTTTAAGCCAACTACACTCAAGAGGGTACTTACCTATGAAACCCCATGCAAGCCTGAAACTAGGGTTTGGTGTGATTTGCTTGTACATATGTTTGTGCATACATCATGAACATCATAAAGCATCATATGCATTTACTAACCACTTCAAGGGTTTAGATCTTCATCTTTGTTCTTGTTTTGTAGGTCATGGAAATTCCTCGCAGAAAAACCATCCAAGTCAACCTTGTGAGAATCTCTCCTCAACTCAAGGAGCTCACCTCAAAAATTCCGGAAAGCTCATCCTTCAGTGAAAGACATGGTAGACTGCTCAGCTTAGTCAACACCAACATTGAAGAAGACATGATGAAAGTGCTATTCCAGTTCTTTGACCCTCTTCACCACTGTTTCACTTTCCCTGACTATCAGTTGGTACCCACTTTGGAGGAATTTTCTCAACTCCTGAGAATTCCTATCCTCAATCAACTACCCTTCAACGGTACGGAAAAGGAACCAAAGCTTGAAGATAATGCTCGAGCATTACATCTACAGCCTTCTGACATCAAGGGGCATTGGGAAATTAGAAGCGGCGTCAAAGGCTTCTTAGCAAAATTCTTGTTTGAGAAGGCACAAGAATGTTGGAATTCATTGGACCTACAAGCCTTTGAAGAAATTGTGGCACTCCTTATCTATGGGTTGGTCTTGTTCCCAAATCCTGACCAGCTTGTAGAGGTCAACACCGTCAAAATCTTCTTGTCCAGAAATCCAATACCAACATTGCTTGGGGACATCCTTCACTCATTTTACACACGAACAATGAGAAAGAGGGGTGTTCTCATGTGCTGTACTCCTCTCCTTGCAAGGTGGTTTATTTCGCACCTTCCACAATCTGTCTTGAAGAATTACCAAGGCTCAAGGTGGTCCCAACGGTTGATGACTCTTACTCACTCTGATGTACATTGGTGTTCTCGGTCCATAGAAAATGCCATCATCGTCGATCGTTGCGGAGAGTTTCCTAATGTTCCTTTACTTGGAATCAGAGGAGGTATTACCTACAACCCTTGCCTAGCTTTGAGGCAATTTGGATACGCACGAAGAGATGGTCCTCACGACATGTTGATTCCTGACCTAGTTTTTGACTTCGACAACGATGCACAAGGACTTCGCCAAAGATTCATCAGAGCTTGGAGGATGCCCAACAAGGTTGATAGCAAGACACTGGGACATAAGAACTCCATCCCTCTTGAGCCTTATCTCAAGTGGGTACGAGCCCGAGCCCAGAGTCTAATGATGCCCTATCCTCATGTTCTCCCTGTGATTAAAGAGCCCGTCAAGGAAGGAGAGGTTCCCTACACCATCCTACATCCTGAGATGCCTACATCGTGGGAGGAGATGCAGAAGAGTTGGATCCAACTCAAGGAGGAACGGAACACTTTTGAAGCCAGCTTCTACGCCAGCGAGAAGAAGGTTTTAGAGCTCACCCGCCGACTCCATGAGCAAGAGGCCCTCAACACCTACATTGCGCCAAAGAGGATGCGCAACGTCTTTTTACCTTTAGAAGTTGTTTTTGTAATATTTGGCCCATGGGGCATTTATGTACTAACAAATTGCTTCTTATTAATATGACGTGCGTTCCTTTTGTCTGCAACAATTGTGAATTTCTAAAATCCTTGAATGCATTGCATAGATAGCATCTCATGCATCATGTGCATAACAGGTACCCCTTTTTTCTACAGGTTGCTTAATCTTCTTCGCTGTTTATTTTGAACAGTCATCATGAATCCAGAATCATCCAGTGAGCAAGCAATCAAGGCCCTCCAGGCCCAGAATGCCCAGTTTCAAGAGATGGTCATGAGTTTGGCCCAAGGTCAGCAAGAGTTGAAGGCTCTGCTCATAAAGAAGAAGAAGAAGAAGAAGAAGAAGAAGAAGAAGAAGAGGACTGCGTTATTCAACACTAGACGCAGGTTTGGGAACACACTCCATAATGAGGCTGATCCAACTACTTCCTCTGCAGAGAAAGACAGTCCCTAAGGGGGAGGAGCTCCTAGTCCTGCAGTCTCTGACAACGAGACGGATTACAATGACGAACAATACCCTCCCGCTGCTGACAGATACAAGCAATTAGAAGACCGCTTGAGTGCCATGGAGATTCAAAATGTGTCGGGGCTGGATTTCGGAGATTTAGGGTTATCTTCTGGGGTGGTAATCCCACACAAGTTTAAGGCGCCTGCCTTTGCCAAATATGATGGGGCTTCCTGTCCAAAGCTGCATCTCAGGTCGTACGTAAGGAAGATCCAACCTTACACGGCAGATAAGAACCTTTGGATCCACTTCTTCCAAGATAGCCTTTCGGGGTCACAGCTTGAGTGGTTCTATCAGCTAGATGGAACCAGTATCTGACATTGGGAAGATTTGGCCACCGCATTCTATAGACAATATCAATACAATTCTGACCTTGCTCCTACGCGTACCCAACTTCAGGGTATGTCTCTAGGAACGGGCGAAGGGTTCAAAGAATATGCAGAAAAATGGAGAGATTTGGCTGGCAGGGTGCAGCCTCCATTGACTGATCGTGAACTGGTTGACATGTTTCTAGGGACCTTGTCTGGTCCATTCTTCAATCATTTGGTTGGTAATTCCTCCGCTGGGTTTACGGATTTGATCCTGATGGGTGAAAGGATAGAAGCTGGCATCAGGTCAGGAAAGATACAGAAAGGAGTCGCCGCAAGTACCGAGAAGAGGCCTTTCAAGAAGGAAGCTAGTGTCGTCTATGGTCCTAGAAGACAAGTCAAGCCAGAAAGCCGCCAAGCCGTCAATGCCTTGGTAATTTCAAAACCTGTTGCTGCTCCTCAGCAGTACAATCAACAAAGGGGTGAGAGGCCCAAGAGGCAATACACTCGGCTGAGTATGACCTTGTCACAAATCTTACCGCAACTGTTATCAACCAACTTGGTGACCATCAAAGAGGCTCCGAAGGTCGTGAATACTGCATCTCCTAAGTATAACCCAAATGCCCGTTGTGCTTATCATTCTGATAGCCCCGGGCATACTACTGATGATTGCTGGGCCCTGAGAAATAAGGTTCAAGACCTTATTGATGCGAAGGAAATTCAGTTTGAAGCGCCTGAGAGGCCAAATGTTGTAACTGCTCATATGCCCCAGCATAGAGTAAATGCCGTTGAGGAAGATTTGTATGCTGTTTCGGTGAATGATGTTGCTACCCCTCTATTGACTGTTAAGAGGAACCTACTGCTAGCCGGTTTATTTCCGGGTTGTAGCAAGGGTTGCCTCATGTGTGTTGTTATCCCTACCGGTTGTCCGCTGCTGAAATCAGGCATCCAAAGCCTGATGGATAGCAAAGAAATTATGTTCAAGAAAACTGTTGTTTCGTTTGTTTCCGTTGAAGAAGTATCTGTCGTCACAATTTTAAACAATCCTACCAAGGCTCCCCCGAGGAAGCCAGTCCAAATTATGTCTGTTGCACCCATTACCATTACTGTTCCGGGGCCCCTCCCCTATGAGTCTGACAAGGCTGTCCCATGGCACTATGGGGCAGACGTGTATGTGCTTGGAGTGAAGCAGGAGTTCAACACCGGTACCAGTATCAGTAACATCACTGGTCCCGCCAAGATTACTCGCAGTGGCAGGCTCTTCTCGCCTGACATTGCACCAGCAGTTATCCGAAAACCTCTTATCATCACACCCGCAAGTGTGCATGTTCCAAATCAAGTTCCTGCGTCTACTACTGCCGTCGAGTCCTCTGATTCTCGGGGCAAAGAAGTTGCTACCGATTTGCCTGCCCGGACAGAGGCACCAAAAAAGACTGCTGTTGAAGCCTCCCAACAAGAGATGGAGGAAATCCTTAAAATCATTAAAAAGAGTGACTTCAATGTTGTTGAACAGCTGGGGCATACCCCCTCCAAAATCTCTATGCTATCATTGCTGCTGTGCTCAGAGGCCCACGCCAAGGCCCTGATTTCATTCCTGAAAACGGCCCATGTGCCACAAGAGACCTCTGCAGATCAGTTCACTGACTGTGTGGCCAATTTGACAGCTGACAATGGCTTGGGTTTCTCAGATGCAGACCTTATCGCCAAAGGAAAAAACCACAATGATGCACTGCATGTTTCCATAGAATGCAGGGGCACTACTCTCGCACACGTATTGGTGGACACCGGTTCTTCCCTGAATGTATTGCCCAAGAAGGCCTTAGATCGGTTGGATTATGAGGGCCTGGAATTGAAACCTAGTAACATCATTGTTAGAGCCTTCGACGGTTCTAAGAGGATGGTGCACGGTGAAGTAGACATTCCTATTCGTGTGGGTTCCCAAGTCTTTGACTCAACGTTCTACGTGATGGATATTCGTCCATCTTATTCCTGTTTGCTGGGGCGACCCTGGATTCACAAGGCTGGGGCGGTAACATCCACTCTACACCAAAAGCTCAAATACCCTGTCAAAGGGAAGATTGTTACTGTGCAGGGTGAGGAGGAATACATGGTTAGTCACTTGAATTCATTCCGATATATCGAGATGGACGGGGAGTTTATTGAAACCCCCTTTCAGCATTTTGAGGAGGTACCTCCAACGTTGGAATCAACTGAGACAGTGGTTGAAGAAGACTTTCCTTTGAAGATGGCTTCCTTGAAGGATGCCCGGGCTGTAATCGAGAAAGGCAAGTGCGCAAACTGGGGTCAACTTCCTGACTTCACTCAAAAGACCAACAAGTTTGGGCTGGGCTTCACTGCAGAGGCTCAGAGGGCTGTTCGCAAAGAAAGGATCAGAAAAGCTCTGGTGTTCATCACCAACCCAAGGGTGAATGCTATCGAGGAGGACGTAGAGGAAGCATAATTTGACAGTTGGATCTATCCAACAACCAGCAACGGACCAAGCAACTGGACGGCAAAGGATTTTACACCTATTACATTTGTCACACAGTAATGAACTCTTTTGATTTTCAATTTGTAAAAAACAATATGTTGAAACTTTTATTGGCTCGGTGTCCTACCCGGGGCACCGTGGCTCCATTTGTGAGGGCTTTTTTGTATGACATTTCCATATATCATTAATCAAAACATTGGACGTTTGTTGCATTTCAAATCTTGTGCTCTTTTTTCTTTCTGTGTTATATATTGCAAAACAGCTATATTTACACACACTCACTTATACAGGTTTCAATCCACTCTGGATCTCACTGGTAACAGCTCTGCTACTGCCAGTTATGACTTCGAAAATCCGATCAACTTAGTCGAAGACGAAGGTGAAGATGATTGCGAAGTTCCTGGTGAACTCGCAAGACTGCTACTCCAGGAAGAGAGGGCCATTCAGCCGCATGAAGAGCCGGTGGAAATAGTGAACCTGGGTACTGAGACAGATAGAAAAGAAGTCAAGATTGGTGCCAATCTAGAGCTCAGCGTGAAGCAACGATTGATCCAGATGCTACATGATTACATGGAGATCTTTGCTTGGTCTTACGAAGACATGCCTGGTTTGGATGCCGACATTGTAGTTCATCACCTGCCTACCAAGGAAGACTGCCCTCCGGTAAAGCAAAAGGTCCTCCGTATGCGTCCAGAGATGTCCGAAAAGATCAAAGCTGAGGTTATGAAGCAATTCGATGCCGGGTTTCTAGCAGTAACTTCTTACCCTCAGTGGGTTTCCAACGTGGTGCCAGTGCCGAAGAAGGACGGTAAGGTCAGAATGTGTGTCGATTACAGGGATCTAAACAGGGCAAGCCCCAAGGATGACTTCCCCCTACCTCACATCGACGTTCTTGTTGACAATACTCCTCAACACAAGGTGTTCTCCTTCATGGATGGTTTTTCAGGGTATAATCAGATCAAGATGGCTCCTGAAGATATGGAAAAGACTACCTTTGTGACTCAGTGGGGCACCTTCTGCTACAAGGTCATGCCATTCGGGTTGAAAAATGCTGGGGCAACCTACCAACGTGCCATGGTTGCTTTATTTCATGACATGATCCACCATGAGATTGAAGTGTATGTCGATGATATGATTGCAAGGTCCCAAACTGAGGAGGAACACCTTGACCATTTGCGGAAGCTGTTTGACCGACTGAAGTTGTACAAGCTGAGGTTGAACCCAAACAAATGCACCTTTGGGGTGAGATCTGGAAAATTACTAGGTTTCATTGTAAGCGACAAAGGTATCCAAGTGGACCCTACCAAGGTGAAAGCCATACAAGAGATGCCGACTCCCAAGACAGAGAAAGAAGTCAGAGGCTTTCTGGGACGACTGAATTACATTGCCCGATTCATCTCACATCTAACTGCTACCTGTGAGCCAATCTTCAAATTGCTGAAGAAAGATCAAGTAGTACGTTGGAACGATGAATGCCAGGCCGCTTTCGAAAAGATAAAAGAGTATCTCCAAGAACCACCCATTCTTATGCCTCCGGTTGAAGAGAGACCTCTAATACTATACTTGACAGTGCTTGATAATTCAATGGGGTGTGTGCTGGGGCAGCACGACGAGTCTGGCCGAAAAGGGCATGCTATTTATTACCTGAGCAAAAAGTTTACCGACTGTGAGTCTCGGTACTCACTGCTCAAGAAAACTTGATGCGCTCTGGTATGGGCTGCTCGCCGGCTGAGACAGTATATGTTGACTCACACTACTCTGTTGATTTCAAAGATGGATCCCATCAAGTACATATTCGAAAAGCCTGCTCTGTCTGGAAGAATAGCAAGATGGCAAATGATCTTGACAGAATATGATATCCAATACACCACTCAAAAAGCAATCAAGGGAAGTGTATTGGCAGACCATTTGGCACACCAACCTGTGGATGATTACCAATCATTGAACTTTGAATTTCCAGACGAAGATATCATGGTAGTAACTGATTGTGAAGTACCTGGACCGGATGAAGGACCTGAGGAAGGATCTCGATGGTTTATGCATTTCGACGGAGCCTCAAACGCTTTGGGTAACGGCATCGGCGCTGTGATCATATCCCCTAAAGGTACTCATACTCCACTCACCACCCGGCTGTCTTTCAACTGCACCAACAACATGGCAGAATATGAGGCATGTATCATGGGTCTTCAAGCTGCAATCGACTTAAGGATCAAGTTTCTGAGTGTCTTCGGAGATTCCGCTCTCGTGATCAATCAGATCAAAGGCGAGTGGGATATGAAACACCCAAATCTTATTCCTTACAAGGAGTATGTGTTGACTTTGCTTCCCCACTTTGAAGAGATAACTTTTGAGCACTTCCCAAGAGAGGAGAATCAGTTAGCGGACGCACTAGCTACGATGTCTTCAATGTTCAAAGTCAAATGGGACAATGAGGCTCCCCGGATCATTATCTGGAAGTTGGACGAACCTGCATACTGCTGCGATCTTGAGGCCGAAAAGGTGACTAAAAAACCCTGGTATCATGAGGTGAAGAGATACTTGGAAGCTCAGGAATACCCTGAAGGTGCATCTGTCAACGACAAGAAGTTCATGAGAAGGTTTGCGGCAAAATTCTTCCTCAGCAACGACATTCTCTACAAACGAAATCATGATTCAACTCTACTGCGTTGTGTGGATAAAATTGAAGCAGAGAAGATCATGATAGAACTACATGAAGGTACATTCGGAACACATTCCAGTGGACACACCATGACAAAGAAAATCCTTCGGGCAGGATATTTCTGGTCCACAATGGAAGCCGACTATTACCAACATTCCCAAACTTGTCATAAATGCCAGATCTATGCTGATAAGGTGCACATCCCTCCAGTTCCTCTGAACGTCCTGACGGCACCTTGGCCTTTTGCAATGTGGGGCATTGATATGATCGGCGAGATCCGACCGACGGCATCCAACGGGCATCGCTTCATCTTGGTAGCGATTGATTACTTCATGAAGTGGGTTGAGGCAGCTTCCTACGCCACCATAACCAAGAGCGTCGTTGCACGTTTCATTCGGCATAACCTGATTTGTCGGTAAGGCGTCCCAGAAAGAATCATTACGGACAATGGTACCAATCTTAATAACAAGATGATCACTGAGCTCTGCGAGCAATTCAAGATACAGCACCACAACTCTTCTCCTTACCGACCGAAGATGAATAGGGCTGTAGAAGCAGCTAATAAAAATATCAAAAAGATTGTGCAGAAGATGACAGTGACCTATAAAGATTGGCACGAAATGTTACCATTTTCTCTTCATGGGTACCGTACCTCAGCAAGGACGTCAACCGGGGCAACACCCTTTTCCTTGGTCTATAGCATGGAGGCAGTCTTGCCGATTGAAGTCCAGATACCCTCTCTCCGGATAATAAAGGATGCAGACTTAAGTGAAGATGACTGGATCCAGACTCGACTTGATCAATTAAACCTAATTGACGAAAAGAGACTCATTGCTATCTGTCATGGTCAGACGTATCAAAAACGAATGATCAGGGCATTTAACAAGAAAGTCAGACCATAAGAGTATCAAGTTGGGGACCTGGTAATCAAACGCATCATCCTTCCTCAAAGTGATCCCCGGGGAAAATGGACCCCTACATACGAAGGGCCATTTGTGGTTAAACATGTGTTCTTAGGAGGAGCCATGATTCTAACCACCATGGATGGTGACGACCTTCCTCACCCCGCCAATGCAGACATGGTAAAAAGTTACTACGCATGAATCAAAGACCCGCTAGGTTGACATACCTAGGCAAAAATAAGGGCTTCCCGGCGAACCAAAAGGGTTCGGGCAAAAATAAGGGATGAAATGAAAAAAATCTGTATACCCGGCAAGTCGAAAACCTGAAAAGGCGGCTTGGGCAAAAATGGGTATCCCGGTGGACTGAAAACCCGAAAGGGCGGTCCAGGAAAAAGTTAGGGATAAAGCGTAACACTATGTCTCATTGGATCACCTTGCATCCAGAATTCGACACCAACTATCTGGCTCAGACTTTGGCATCGATCAATCAGCTCCATCTTCAACTAAGCAGCAAAGTGATGAGACGCTTGAAGACATAAAGGCGATAGCAGAGTTGGAACCCAGTGGGAATATTGTGCACATAGCTGTTTTGTTTCCTTTTCAAAATTGTATAAACTTTATGATATTCGGCGGCGTTCTCTTACTAGGACGTCGGCCTCTTGTACAAAAAACGCCTATTTACAGGAAAATTTCAAAATCAATACAAGTTCACTTTTCCAAACAAATTGCCAATTGTTTTTCCTTTTTCTGTTTTGTCTTGCGAAGAACGTCCAATGTTCATTTTTGATATATGCATTTGACATTAAATTGCTAATTCATAAATACTTGCATATGAAACAAAAGACTAATTACAGGTGACATCAGAAGTAGAGGCAATGTAGAATTGTCCAGGCAGTCTAGTTGCTTTGTCCGCCAGGGTACCAAGGTAGATTCAACTGAAGAATGTGACCAAGTTACCTCGACTCCCCACAGAGTAAGACAGGATTCAGCAATACAATCCCCAGGAAGAGTTAGTCTATCATTAAGCCCTACAATAGGCACCCTGTTCCCCTAGCAGGTCAGCAATACTCTCCTCCAGCAGAGTTAGTCTACGGTCAGCCTAAAGGAAGTTGGGTATCCCCAGAAGATATCAACATTCCCCAACAGATTATAGGCATTCATTAGCAAGTATCCCCAGCAGGTCTTGAATCTTATCCCCAGTAGATTCTGGAAGCTTGCCCCCTGTAAAGTACGGACGTCTCTCCCGGGCTTTATTCAAAGTTATTCCTCACAAAGGCTTATAACTAGGTTATCCTCAGCTAATTACCACGGAAGATCGTCCTCGGCAAAGTTCTTCCTATCCCCAGCGGAGTTTATCATTGTTATCCCCAGCGGAGTCCATCATTGAAATCCTCAGTGAAGCTCTCGTCAAAACTTCAGCGAAGTATCTCTTCCCACAGAGCAATTCCCCTCAGAGTAATCTCTCCAACAAGTTTATTCTCCAACAGAGTTAACTTCTCCTACCAGTGTGCTCCCGCAACCATTATCCCCAGCGGAAGCGAAGAACTCTACTCTTCAATGTCAGCCCAGGATTTAATTCCCCAGCCAATCGTCAAGGATTTATTTCCCTAGAAGAAAATACATTCATAAACATTTCACATTTCATACATCTTGCTTACATGCATGATAAAGTGCATACGACACTATCTCATTTTGAACATCATGACATCATGCATTTCATACATCATGACATTGCATACAACTGACGTTTTGCCTTTTCAGGGAAAAAGACAACCCAAAAGACAACTACCTTCAACTGTCACAGTTTATAGATTCGATTCCTGTATCTAGCCAGGGCACATCTGTGAGTGATCAGTTTCCGGATTCGATTCCTGTATCTAGCCAGGGCACATCTGAAGAGTTCGAAGATTCGATTCCTGTATCCAGCCAGGGCATATCTGTTGACGACTATTTCCAGACTCGATTCCTGTATCTAGCCAGGGCACGTCTGAAGAGTTTGAAGATTCGATTCCTGTATCCAGCCAGGGCATATCTATCAACTATCACAATTCCGGATTCGATTCCTATATCTAGCCAGGGCACATCTGAAGAGTTCGAAGATTTGATTCCTGTATCCAGCCATGGCATATATGTTGACGACTATTTCCAGACTCGATTCCTGTATCTAGCCAGGGCACGTCTGAAGAGTTTGAAGATTTGATTCCTATATCCAGCCAGGGCATATCTATCAACTATCACAATTCCGGATTCGATTCCTGTATCTAGCCAGGGCACATCTGAAGAGTTCGAAGATTCGATTCCTGTATCCAGCCAGGGCATATCTGTGAGCAACCGGTTGTAGATTCGACACCTGTATCTAGCCAGGGCATATCTGCATAAAGAGATTGAAGATCAACACCTGTCTTTCTCAAAATACACAAGTTCTCGCTAAGGAATCTCTTATGCGATCAACACTTCCAAATGGCATCTATAAGCTCATTCCCGACAAGATTCTATCACGCCTTCAGATGGCATCTATAAGCCCATCTCTCTATCCACCATCTCTCCAAATGGCATCTATAAGCCCATTCCCGACATCACATTGCTGATACTCCAACATGCGAGTGCAAATTTTCGGGCACTCTAGTGTCCAATCTCCTTTTACCCTCGAGTCACGAAAGGCAAACTTGCCAATCTAACTCTTCAGGTTCAAGAAGATTGAACACGGGCAACTGTTGTACCCCAAAATTTTCCCTCCCATTTCCTCAACATTTTCTCATCACAAGACCCTTGGAGCTCAAGATCCAGTTAGGGTTTCCTCTGCTCAAGACTTCTCCTTGCACTGTTGACCCAAATTAGGGTTTGTGTTTGCACAAAGATATTTTGACCTAAAATGCCTAAGATGACTTTCATGCTTCATATTGGACTCCCAAGTTTATCCATACCAAGTTTTAAGTCTTGATTCCAAATTTTGCCCAGTCAATTGGACAGTTGACCTAGAAATCAACTGTATTGGGGAAAAAGTCAACTATGGTCAATTGACAGTCAAACCTCATGAAAATTGACCCACATCAACATTATGAACTCACATGGACCATTTGATCAAGTTTGGATCACAATTCCACAAGAAATTTGATCAGATCACCAAAAGGGCAAAATGGTCATTTTAGGGTTTTGACTGCACAAAGGCAATTTTTGATTGTTTGACCTAGCCAATGGCAAACCAAGCTCACATATGGACTCAAGGACCACATGGAATTTTCTTGACATACTCAACAAGTTCAAAAGATCCCAAATACACAAGATTGACAGTTGAATTTCCCAGTCAATTGATCAATTTTGACTGTATACTGAAAAGTCAAACTTTGACTTTTTGGTCAAAATCAAGTGTCAAGATTCATTTTTCATCAAAACATGCCAAATCATGAAACTTGTTCATCAAGAAATCAAGAATTGCAAATTAGGGTTTGAAATGAAGATTTTTCATAACTTAGAATTTTTCTAAGTTATGAAAAACCCTAATTTTTTCCAAACTTTGTCCCACTTTCTCACCAAGATGCATTTGGATTCAAGGAAAAGTCAAAACATGAAAGTTGTAGTCCATTGCAAAATCTACAACTTTGATTCACAAAGTTTCCTCAAAAGAAGCTTGTAGCTCAAGTTACAATTTTTGGAACAAGGGTACCAAACCATTCTTAACTTAGAGAAATTTGACCTATTTTAGGCAAGGTTTTTACCTAACTTCAAGACCATTTTTCACATACTTCCACTTGGAATTTCAATTTTCATTTCAAATATGAATTGTAGTACACATTCCAAGTTTTCCAAAATGTCCAAGAACTCATCAAACAACCTCATGGTTAGGGAGAATCGACTTTGGCAAGTTGGGAAAAACTCACTTTGTTCTTGGCCAATTAGCATGTTCATAACTTGGGTAACTTTTCAAATCAGCATGCATAAGCTAGTTACAGGCCTCTAATCCCATTTGCACTCAATAATTAAATGCCAATCCATTGTGTGTTAGCATTATTTTGTGCATTTGGACATTACATGTTAGATTACGCCTTAATTAGATAAAGCATTTTTGCCATTTTTGAAAAGTAGAACTTTATGTCAATTAGCAATCCAAGCAAGTACAGTGCAAATCCTTTTGGCACAAGTTTATGAACAAAACACACTGATCAAGGGGAAGGTTGCAGCATAGATTGGGGGCATGTACAAGCTAAAAACACCAACTTGCCATCTCTTGCTTAAGTGTGAAGAAACATTGCATAACATACACAACTCTCATTTTCTGCCAAGACCAACTTAAGCAAACTTGTAAAACACATTCTAAACATCCATCCTGACCTGAGACACGAGCCTATCACCTCCAATACCTCCCCATTCACAGAATCACCATTGAACTGCACAAAAACAGGGCATCCCTGCAGTTTGAGTGGCATAGTTCATTTCCATCGTGCATCTTGGCCAAAACCAGTTCAAACACTTTCCCTACCATCCATACAAACTGTCCAAAGCATTAGGAGTAGACTGTAACACCTCTAATCAGTTTTGCCATTTCCATTTCTTCCTCTTGCAGGTTGACTTCTGCAGCTTGATATAGAAGGTTTCAAAGTATACCAAGTATCGGAATAGCATCCCTGGACATCAAGGAAGCTGTACCAATCATCACCTTGCATTGAAAACACCTCCATCACCAGATACGATTCCAACTGAACAGGTAAGTTCATGAATTCTTATCTCTCTATCCAGGCATTGTTAGGTTTAGATTTGTGAAGAGATTATGTCACATTCATAGCCCTGAACATGCCCATATAATTAGTTTTCATTTATGTTATGTGTGTTATGAGAATTTGATGTCTGAACTTGGAACAAAAACTAGGTCAGGAATTGGGGGAGAAGAAATTCTCTCTCATTTTTTAGAGTTAAATCATGTTCTTTATATGTATGAACTCGTGAGAAGATGCTTGACATTTTTTGTGTTGTGAGTTTTCATTAAAAGTTCAGGAATCAGGATGTTTGAATCCATGTACAAAGCGCGCGTTTTTTGAACAAGGTTTGCTGGAGGTTGAAGAAGATAGGTTCTGGGCTGGGCCTGGAATGTTTTTTCTTTTCACACCATGTTTTTACTTTTGAACCCCCTGGCCCATTTTGATTTTTACTTATCATTTTCCATTTTTTCCTTTTGATTTTATTTCTATATTTTTATTTAAGTATGAAAAAATATAAAAATCATTTTTTCCACATTTTTTGCATTTATTTTGATATTTATTAGTCTTTATTTAGTTTTGTACATAAATAATATATAAATACTATTATTTAAAATAACTAAAAAAATAATGCAAACACATTTATTTTCTAATTTTTATTTTATTTTATCATCTGAAAATATTTTATATAAAATATACTTTTTTTATAAATATTAAATATTATTATTTTGTATATATTTAATATATTTAGTAAATAATACAAATACATATATATTTATTAGTATATTTAGGTTAAAAAATATAAAATATTCCATTTTTATTTTTATTAATATTTAATATTAAAAATACCCTTTTTACAAATATACTTCATTTTTATTTTATTTTTGTATATAATTAATAAACATTGTACATATTAAATAATTAATACCTTTTATTTAATAAATTAGGGTTTTGCCCTAAATACATAAAAACTCCAAAAAATTAATACTTTTTATTTTGTTTATTTGACATATAAAAACACTTTTTTTCATACATATAAAAAACATTTTTTTTCATCTTGCATATTTATTCCATTTTATTTAATTATTGTATATTAAATAATTTGTATAAATCCAATTTGATGTAATAGTCTGGGTTTAAATTCCTTGTCAAAATACCCCCATTTGAACATTTGTACCCCCCTTCCCATATATTGTGTTGTAATAACTTAGGAACTTTATTTTTCGCACTTTAAAGTTTTCTAAATATGCCATGATAGAATTAGGGTTTGTATGCCAATCAATTAACCAAAATAGTTTGACCTAACTTCAAGATAAACAAGCATGACAATGGACAACACTAATCACACTTGCACCCCTAGGGTATTCCACTTGTTGCCTTCAATAATGGGCCATATTGCATGTTAGGTCTCTTTGGGCAAAACAAAACAATCAAATGATCATAGTCCCTCGATGACGCTTTTGAAAGTTGCCTAAAAATGATCAAGTCCTTTCAAGGAAAGATTGCCCAAAGATACTTGGCACCATTACAATTATGGTCTAAACGATGACCCGCGCCCGTCCCTTTCACATCCTAACACAAGATTGTCCACCAAATGCAATGGTGGAACAAAATTGTTAAAAGGGTTAAAAACATAGGAGAAATCTTTGAGAAATTTAGGAGTAGACAAACTCTTAGTTACTTGAATCAAACTTGCAAAACAAAACACTTGCCTATTTTTCAAACCACACATCACTACACTTTCAAAACAACTTTCAAAAACATTGAAAAACTTTTTCAAAAGACATACACCTTTGTATACATCCCAACATGGATCATTACAAAGGTAGCCACCATATTGGCCTCTTTTCAAAAACATTTTCAAACCCACACACACAAAAGCACCATTTCAAACAATTGAAAATCAAGGCAAGTTGATCTAAGCAAGTAACTAAGAGCCCATGGATAACCATGGATAGAAAGGGTGTTAATACCTTCCCTTTCTATAATCTACCCCCCGAACCCAAGAAAACATCTCAAAGGTTTTTGCTGTGCTTTTTAACCTTTCCTTAGGATAAAATAAAAAGTCGGTGGCGACTCTTGCTCAACCGAAACATTTGCGAATACAAACGCAAAACCTCAAGTCAGTTCTCCCACCGTATCACACATACCATTCATCATGTGCATAAGCAGGTCTCCACACCAGGTTTCCTTATCTTTCTGCTATTTATTTCAGTAAGATGGATCTTGAACAGACGGTCAAGGACTTGCAGTCTCAGAACGCACAGTTTCAACAACTCCTGATGACCTTGGCTAAGGGTCAGGAAGATCTGAAAGCCCTGCTGGCGAACAAAGACCAAGTGAAAAATAAGAAGAAGAGAATCGGGGTGGCTACCCTAGGAAGAAGGTTTGAGGGTGAAGCCAGAAGAGTGCTTGAATTTCCCCCTACTTCTGAGGAGGGAACCAGTAAAGGGAATACGGTTGCGGTACCTTCCGAATCTGAGGTTGAGGAAGAGGAAGCTGAAGAGGATGAAGACTAATCTGATCAACAATACCCGCCCGCTGATGATAAGTACAAGGGTTTGGAAGACAGGTTGGCAGCTATGGAGCTGCAGAGAGTTTCGGGCTTAGATTTCGAAGACTTGGGATTAGTTGCTGGAATTATGATCCCCCTGAAGTTCAAAGTACCAGCTTTTGCGAGATATGACGGGCTATCCTGTCCGAAAATGCATCTCAGATCATATGTAAGGAAGATCCAACCTTACACTGCAGACAAGAACCTTTGGATCCATTTCTTTCAGGATAGCCTTTCTGGGGCTCAACTCGAGTGGTTCTATCAGCTGGATGGAGCCAGTATCCGAAACTGGGAAGACTTGGCCACCGCGTTTTATAAACAATATCAATACAATTCCGACCTTGCTCCTACGCGTACCCAACTTCAGGGTATGTCACTAGGAACGGGCGAAGGATTCAAAGAATATGCGCAAAAGTGGAGAGATCTGGCTGGCAGGGTGCAGCCACCTTTGAATGACCGTGAACTTGTTGACATGTTCTTAGGGACCTTGTCTAGTCCATTCTTTAACCATCTGATTGGTAATTCTTCCGCTGGGTTTACAGATTTGATTTTGACTGGTGAGAGGATAGAAGCTAGTATCAAGTCAGGGAAGATACAGAAGGGTGCCGTTGCGAGTACTGAGAAGAAGCCTTTCAAAAAGGAAGTTAGTGCTGTTTATGGTCCTAGGAGACAAGTTAAGCCGGAAAGCCGCCAAGCTGTCAATGCATTGGTAATTTCAAAGCCTGTTGCTGTTCCTCAGCAGTATAATCAACAAAGGGGCGAGAGACCCAAAAGACAGTACACTTGGCTCAGTATGACCCTGTCTCAGATTTTGCCGCAACTACTATCAACCAATTTGGTAACTGTCAAAGAAGCTCCGAAGGTAGTGAACACAGCTTCTCCGAAGTACAACCCCAACGCCCATTGCACTTATCACTCTGATAGCCTCGGGCATACTACGGACGATTACTGGGCTTTGAGGAATAAGGTTCAAGACCTTATTGATGCTAAGGAAATACAGTTTGAGGCGCCTGAAAGGCCCAATGTTGTGACTGCTCCCATGCCCCAGCATGGAGTGAACGCTGTGGAAGAAGACCGATATATAGCCTCCGTGGAAGAGATTGTTACTCCATTATCAACTGTTAAAAGGAATCTGTTTCTAGCCGGTTTATTTCCGGGATGTGGTGAAGATTGCCTTCTATGTGTTGTTTCCCCTGCTGTTTGTCCTTTGCTAAAACCAGGTATCCAAGACCTGATGGATAGCAAAGAAATCTTATTCGAGAAAATCGTCGTTCCTTCTGTCCCTGCCGAAGAAGTTTCTATCGTCACTATTTTCAACAAACCTCCCAACGCTCCTTCAAAGAAGCCTGTCCAAATTATGTCTACTCAGAAGTTGGCTCCCATCATCATTACAGTTATGGGGCCTCTCCCTTATACATCCGACAAAGCTGTCCCATGGCACTATGGGGCAGATGTTTATGTGCTTGGAGTAAAGCAAAAGTTTGATACAAGTACCGGTGTTAGTAATATCACCGGGCCTGCCAAGATTACTCGCAGTGGTAGGATGTTTTCACCAGATATTTCGCCACCAGTTATTCAGAAACCTCTTATCATCACACCCGCAAGTGTGCATGTTTCCCTTCCAAATCAAGTTCCTGTTTCTACCCCTGCCGCCGAGTCCTCTAATGCTCGGGGCAAAGGGGTTGCTGCTGATTTTCCTGCCCTGACGGAGGCGCCAAAGACAACCGCTGTTGAAGCCTCCCAACAAGAGATGGAGGAGATTCTCAAGATTATCAAGAAAAGTGATTTCAATGTTGTTGAGCAGTTGGGGCACACCCCATCAAAAATTTCTATGCTATCACTGCTGTTATGTTCAGAGGCCCATGCAAAGGCCCTGATCTCCTTCTTGAAAACGACCCATGTTCCACAAGAAACGTATGCTGATCAATTTACTGATTGTGTGGCCAACTTGACTGCTGATAACGGACTGGGCTTTTCTGACGCTGATCTAACTGTAAAAGGAAAGAACCACAATGACGCCCTGCATGTCTCTATTGAATGCAGGGGCACTACTCTTGCCCATGTGTTGGTGGACATCGGTTCTTCATTGAATGTATTGCCCAAGAAAGCCTTAGACAGGCTAGATTGTGAGGGTTTGGAGCTCAAGCCTAGTAACATTGTTGTCCGGGCCTTTGACGGGTCCAAGAGGATGGTACATGGTGAGGTTGACATTCCAATCAGGGTTGGTTCCCAAGTCTTTGATTCAACTTTCTATGTGATGGACATCCGTCCATCCTACTCTTGTTTGCTGGGCCGTCCGTGGATCCACAAGGCTGGAGCTGTGACCTCCACACTGCATCAAAAGCTTAAGTACCCAGTCAGAGGAAAGATTGTTACAGTTCAAGGGGAAGAGGAGTATATGGTCAGCCACTTAAACTCATTCCGATGCATAGAAATGGACGGGGAATTCATTGAGACCCCCTTTCAACACTTTGAAGAGGTGCCTCAGACGCTGGCGTCAGCTGAAACTGTAATTGAAGACCCTCCTTTGAAGATGGCTTCCTTAAAGGATGCCCGGGCTGTGATTGAGAAGAATGAATGTGCAAATTGGGGCCGACTTCCTGACTTTACTCCAAAGACCGACAAGTTTGGTTTGGGCTTCACTGCAGAGGCTCAGAGGGCTGTTCGCAAAGCAAGGATTGGAGGACCTCCTGTGTTCATCACCAATCCGAGAGTGAATGCTATTGAAGACGGCATGGAAGAATCAGAATTTGACAGCTGGATCTACCCAACAACCAACGGTGGACCAAGAAACTGGACTGCCAAAGACTTCACCCCTATTACTTTTGTCACTCAGTAATGAACTCTTTTGTTTTCAATTTGTAACAAACAATATGTTGAAACTTTTATGGCTCGGTGTCCTACCCGGGGTACCGTGGCTCCATTTGTGAGGGCTTTTTGTATGACATTTTCATATATCATTAATCAAAACATTGGACGTTTGTTGCATTTCAAATCTTGTGCTCCTTTTCGTTCTTTATCATATATTGCAAAATAGCTATACTTACACACACTCACTTATACAGGTTCCAATCCACTCTGGATCTCACTGGTAACGACTCTGCTACTGCCAGTTATGACTTTGAAAATCCGATCAACTTAGCCGAAGACGAAGGTGAAGATGATTGCGAAGTGCCTGGTGAACTTGCAAGACTGCTACTCCAGGAAGAGAAGGCCATTCAGCCACATGAAGAGCCAGTGGAAACGGAAAATCTGGGTACTGAGACAGACAGAAAGGAAGTCAAGATTGGTGCCAATCTAGAGTTCAGTGTGAAACAACGGTTGATTCAGATGCTGCGTGACTACATGGAAATCTTTGCTTGGTCTTTCGAAGACATGCCTGGTTTGGATGCCGACATTGTGGTTCATCACCTGCCTACCAAGGAAGACTGCCCTCCGGTAAAACAAAAGGTCCGCCGTATGCGTCCAGAAATGTCCGAGAAAATCAAAGCTGAGGTTATGAAACAGTTTGATGTCGGGTTTCTATCAGTAACTTCTTACCCTCAGTGGGTTGCCAACGTGGTTCCAGTACCGAAGAAAGATGGCAAGGTACGAATGTGTGTTGATTACAGGGAGTATGTGCTGACATTGCTTCCCCACTTCGAAGAGATAACTTTTGAACACTTCCCAAGAGAGGAAAATCAGTTGGCGGATGCGCTTGCTACGATGTCTTCTATGTTCAAATTCAAATGGGACAACGAGGCTCCCCAGGTCATTATCTGGAAACTGGATGAACCTGCATATTGCTGTGATCTCGAGGCTGAAGAGGTAACTGAAAAACCTTGGTATCATGAAGTGAAGAGGTACTTGGAAGCTCAGGAATACCCCGAAGGTGCATCTGTTAATGACAAAAAGCTTCTGAGAAGGTTCGCGGCAAAGTTCTTCCTCAGCAACGGCATTCTCTATAAACGAAACCATGATTCGACCTTACTGCATTGTGTGGACAAGACTGAAGCAGAAAGGATCATGGCAGAGCTTCATGAAGGTACATTCAGAATGCATTCCAGTGGATATACCATGGCAAGGAAAATCCTTCGGGCAGGATATTTCTGGTCCATAATGGAAGCCGACTGTTACCAACACTCGCGAACTTGTCATAAATGCCAGATCTATGCTGATAAGGTGCATATTCCTCCGGTTCCTCTGAATGTCCTGACGGCGCCTTGGCCTTTTGCAATGTGGGGCATTGATATGATCGGCGAGATCCGACCTACAGCATCCAAACGGGCATCGCTTCATCCTAGTAGCAATTGATTATTTCACAAAGTGGGTTGAAGCAGCTTCCTACGCTACCGTAACCAAGAGCGTCGTGGCACGTTTCATTCGGCACAACCTGATCTGTCGATACGGGATACCTGAAAGGATCATTACAGACAATGGTACCAATCTTAACAACAAGATGATCACTGAGCTCTGCAAGCAATTCAAGATACAGCACCATAATTCTTCTCCCTACCGGCCGAAGATGAATGGGGCTGTAGAAGCAGCGAATAAGAACATCAAGAAGATTGTGCAGAAGATGACAGTGACCTACAAAGATTGGCACGAAATGTTACCGTTTGCTCTTCATGGTTACCGCACCTCAGCACGGACG
This sequence comes from Vicia faba, assembly GCA_948472305.1. Classification (NCBI taxonomy): domain Eukaryota; kingdom Viridiplantae; phylum Streptophyta; class Magnoliopsida; order Fabales; family Fabaceae; genus Vicia; species Vicia faba. Next base: position 783,582,694 of record OX451737.1, on the reverse strand, counting down.
TCGACAGGGGCAACTCCCTTTTCCTTGGTCTATGGCATGGAGGCAGTCTTGCCTATTGAAGTCCAGATACCCTCTCTCCGGATAATGAAGGATGCAGACTTGAGCGAAGATGACTGGATCCAGACTCGGCTTGATCAGTTAAACCTAATTGACGAAAAGAGACTCACTGCTATCTGTCGTGGTCAGACGTACCAAAAGCGGATGATCAGGGCATTTAACAAGAAAGTCAGACGACAAGAGTATCAAGTCGGAGACCTGGTAATCAAGCGTATCATTCTTCCTCAAAGTGATCCCCGGGGAAAATGGACCCCTACGTACGAAGGGCCATCTGTGGTTAAACATATCTTCTCAGGAGGAGCCATGATTCTAACCACCATGGATGGTGACGACCTTCCTCACCCCGCCAATGCAGACATAGTAAAAAGATACTACGCATGAATTAAGGACCCGCTAGGTTGACACACCTAGGCAAAAATAAGGGCTTCCCGGCGAACCAAAAGGGTTCGGGCAAAAATAAGGGATGAAATGAAAAAAATCTATACACCCGGCAAGTCGAAAACCTGAAAATGCGGCTTGGGCAAAAATGGGTATCCCGGTGGACTGAAAACCCGAAAGGGCGGTCCAGGCAAAAGTTAGGGATAAAGCGTAATACTATGTCTCATCGGATCACCTGGCATCCAGAATTCGGAATCGACTATCGGGCTCAGACTTCGGCATCGATCAATCAGCTTCATCTTCAACTAAGCAGCAAATTGATGAGACGCTTGAAGACATAAAGGCGATAGCAGAGTTGGAACCCAGTGGGATTATTTTTCACATGGCTTGTTTTGTTTCCTTTTCAAAATTGTATAAATTCTATGTTGCTCGGAGGCGTTCTCTTACTAGGACGTTGTTGTACCCCAAAATTTGCCCTCCCATATTCTTCAAGATCTGCAAAGATCATGCTTCAAAATCTCCCAAGAGTTGCACAGTCCAATTGCCTCCTAACAGTCAAAAATTAGGGTTTTGGTTCTGGCAAAGAAGTTGAAGTTTCCAAGGGTCCAAACAAGTCCCACATGCCTACAAACATGGTCAAGCATCCACATGCCAAGTTTCAAGACTTACAGCACAAAATTGCACATTCAAAAACCCTAATTGCTCAACAGTCAACTGTAGGGGTAAAATGGTCATTTGACAGTCAAAAGTCAAAAAATTTGGTCAACATCTTATTTTGAAGCCACAAACATCATTTGATCAATTCTTGATCATGATTCTCAAGGCATGGCTCAAAAAGGCTCAAGATGTAAAAGTTTCTATTTTTGGACAGTTGAAAAAGTCAACTATAAATTGACCAAGGCATAACTTCCACATGGTTTATCAGAAAAATTCCATCCAAAGCTCATTTTGAATATAATGACATTTCCTACAACTCATATTCACACTTCAAGTCCAAGAAATGCTCTCACAAAAAGTTATCAATCTCAACATTATAGGTCATTTTCAAAAGTCAACAAAAAGGCACTTTAAGTCAAAGACCATAACTTGAGATTGATAAATCAAAATGACATGGGACCAAAGGCATTAGTTAGAGGACTTCAATACCTTTCCAAAATGTCCAAGAACATGATCAAAGCTTAAAAATTGAGCAAGATATGCCTTGTGGAAGTTGGGAAATTTTTGGGAATTTTGAAAAGTCAACTTTGCTTCAAATGCCTCAAAATTGCTAATGGGCCTCAATTTCTTCCAAGAATCATCACCCAAAAGCTATGCACGACCCATTGGCATCCAAGGGAGTTATTTCATCATTTTTTATTAATTATTTGAATTTTTAAATGTTATTAATTCACTTAATTAAAATTAAATATGAAAAAATACTAAAGCATGTATTTTAAATCTTTTTATGCAGCTAATAGGTCCATTAAAAGCTCAAGATTTCGTGCATATCAAAAAAGGCAAGATTTCTCATGATTGGCAATGGTTTCATGGCAAAGAGATTTGGAAAAAGATCATTGAAAACCAAATATTTGAATCATGAATGCAAAGGTTTGGGCTAGGTTTTTCTTAACCTAAATCGTTTCAGATACATATACAAACCTAAACCTAATCACAAGAACGAAAAAAGCTGCGCCTCAAACCAGAAAACAAACTTGCACTTTTTCTTAAAAAACTTCAAAACTGATTTCATAGCTAGAGTTTGTTTCAAAGCCTAAAAACTGTTCCATAAGCTTGCCAAGACTGCCAGGAATCTTTTCCAATACTTTTCAAGTCTCCATACTCGAAGAAGTGGTAGAATACAGTTGCCCTGTTCATACATTTTTGCATAATCGTACTTTGAATTTCATGCCATATCAATGCATTTTAATGTTTGATTTGTACTAACGTGGACTCACTGAAGCTTTTGGTGTCTTTTAATTGAACTAATCTTACCTGTAGCGAAATATACCATTGAAATGTTCTAGGGTTTCAGAAGCTTCCATTTGGGGCTTTGAGTATATGGAAAAATTAGGCCATGAAACTAGGACCATTGAATTCGTGACATTCCAATGAATCCAAAACACTCATCGCGCCTTTTTTATGATTGCTCAATTTCTATTCGCTATTTTTTGTTGTTTCAGATTGTGGGGGTTTAAAACCCCCGCTATCTAGCTTGTATTTTCAGGTAAAACAAAGAATCCAGGAGGAAGACACTGAGCTGTATGCCTATGATTGGTATATTTGAAAGTTAGCGCGTTTTTTATTTGGTTCCAGGATAATTGCACGTTTCACATATATTATTCATATCCCATTATATTAACAAAGAACGTAAGCAGCACAACTGGCAAGGCACTAACCTGGTAAACGTTGGGACCTGGGTTCGATTCCCAGGTCCCCCCACTTTATCCAATATTTTTCTTTCTAACATGATTCTGTGTAGCACACTTCCAAAGGCCTACCATGCAGCTTCATATCTTTGCTTGCCACGCGCCCAACAAGACCAATCCAATGGTCAGAATGTGCAGATCACCATGCACACTCAGTCAACCACCAATACACAATCCCAGAAAAGTCAAACAGGCCTTGATTGAAGTGGGCCAAATTGCTTCTCACATACCTCCTAATTGGGTCAGAAAACCCCCCATGTTTGTATTTCTTTCTCTCATTTTTTATTTCTATTATTTATTTATGTGTTTTAATTTAATTATTTTCTTTTAATTCCTCAAATTAATTTTTATAACACAAAAATACAAAAAATTAGAAAGTCAAAAAATAAAATATGTTTATTATTTAATCCACTAATATTTATTTTGTAAATAAATTTAATAATCAATTTAGTTTTAATTTTAGGTTTTTAACTTTAATGCTTTTTCTTAGACAATTAAAAAAATATAAAAACAAGTCTTTTAGCATTTTTTATTCTTTTTCTTAATAAATAATCTTTTTTCTTATCACCATTCATTATTAATTATTTTTGTAAATAACTTATAATTAAATAATTAGTAAATTAGGTCAAACGTAAATATTTTTCTTTAATAAATTAAAAACAATTAGAACTAGGGTTTTATTTAACTTTTAATTCCAATTAACTCTCTTTAATTTCATAAATCCAAAAAACATAAAAAATAAGTTCTTTTTCTCATTTAATAATTAAATCAATTTTCAATTCCAATTTAATTTCTTTAAAGGGTCCAACGCCCTCGCACTCGATTCGTAATTCTTTTCGCGCATTTATTTTTTATTTCTTTTATAAATGTAATGTATTTGTCCCAAAGCCTTGTAATAGATAATTAGGATATTTACTTTCAGTACTTTTGTTCAAATCGGGTCTTGGTTTAATTTGGCGATGTAAACCCGCGCCTTGTAATAGCGTAGGACCTTTATTTTCCGCATTTTAAATTCCGCACCTTTAAATTGCTAACTATCACATGAAAGAATGTATGCCCAAATAAAAATAATGCGTAGAACACTCAATGCATGATCAAGACAAAAATAACTGAAAATGACACACGAATCACACACCACTCCTAGGGTACGCCTCACTGTTGTCTTGCCCCTCGAAACGTGGTCGTCGAGTAGAGGACGTTTTAGTAAGTCCTCATGTCCATGAACATGGCATGGGGGTAGCTTCTAAGGTGTCCTCCTATTACTCTGATAACCACACTGTCCCTAATCCTCGAATTGACCCGAACACCTCCAACGGTGGTGCTACCTACCTCTCAATGGTGGGATAGTACTATCTAAAGGACATTAACACAGCCTAATTCCTTAGGGTAGGTAGATGACTCGTAGATACTTGTTCTAATTCAAAACAAAACTTCTTTTCACATCGACACTTTGCAAAAAGCTTTCAAAAACAACTTTTCAAACACTCTTGAGGACTGATACAAGAGTCGATCTGAAACTTTCAAAGAAACTTTTTCAAACCTACTCACCTTGAAAAGCAAACAAACATTTTGAAAACACAAATGAGCAAGTATCTAAGAGCCCATGGATAACCATGGATAGAAAGGGTGCTAACACCTTCCCTTTCTATAAATCTACCTCCCGAACCGAGAAACTATCTCATAAGGAATTTTGCTGTGCTTTTGTCCTTTCCATGTTGGAGAACATAAAAGACGGTGGCGACTCTTGCTTACCGCGACATTTCGCGAACCAGCGTTAAACAGTCAGTTCCAGATCCACCGATCACAGAACTGGCGACTCTGCTGGGGATACACTTATAAAGTGAGGTGTACCTTAGGATAGTTCATAACTGTGTTTTCAATTGTTTTGACTTGTTTGCTTTAAATTGTAGGTTGCATCGGAGTTACATAGATCCTAACCCGGATCTGGGGATACCCTGTTTAGGTAGCATAAGCTGTGAGGGACCTGTCCGGCGTAGACCGACATGGGTGAAGCAGTGGCTATGTTGGTGTGGCACCTTAGTCTGTACCGATATCCCTTGTGTTGCAACGAGGAGAATATGGGTCTTCTGAGGAGTCATTAAGCACCAACAGACCTTAGAACCTTAAATGACACAACTTGGCCAATAGAACAGTAGCAGTATGCTACGCCCATTGAGGCTAAACTCTCGTGATGGTTCTGGCCGCAAGAAAATATTGTGATGCTGGAGTTATGACCGATTGAGGGTAGTCAATGATATTGGGATCCTCTAAGAACCCGGTTACTTTTGATATGACAGGTATGAACCAACAAACTGAATGAGGGTAATACCTAGACCTCATGATGGCCTAAACTTTAAGGGCTTGTCTTGTGTGACTTGTGTGCCTTATCATGTTTGCCTTTGTAAATATTTGTGGTGTGCTTTATCATAACATCATAACATCATGAGCATCGCATGCATCCTGCATAAGGACTGACCATTTCAAAGACAAGAGGGTTTCACCTTTGCTCTGTTTTGTAGGATATCATGATGCCTATGCGAAGGAATACTATCCGGTTCAACTTTGTTCACCCACCTGAGTTACTTGAAGAATTGGTTAGCAGAATTCCAAACACCACTTCCTTCATCCAGAGGCATGGTTCTCTTCTCAGTTTAGTCACTGCAAAGCGGGATCAACAGTTGATGAGTGTCCTGACCCAGTTCTATGACCCTCTGTACCAGTGCTTCACCTTTCAAGACTTCCAGTTGGTCCCTACCCTGGAAGAGTTCTCTGATTTGCTTGGTATCCCTATCTTGGATCAGACTCCCTACACTGGTTGGGAAAAGACCCTCAGGCTTGAGGAGGTTGCTGTAGCTCTCCCCTTGACCCATCAAGAAGTAATGGACAACTGGGTGACTAGAAGCGGAGTTAAGGGTTTCTTGGCCAAGTTTCTGATTGGTAAAGCTAACAGTTTCTGGAATAACCTGGACTTTAGGGCATATGAAGACATCTTGGCTCTCTTAATCTATGGGCTAGTCTTGTTTCTTAATCCTGACAACTTCATCAATGTCACTGCCATAAGGGTCTTCATGTCTCAGAATCCTGTGCCCACTCTCTTGGGTGACATCCTGCAACAACTTTATGCTCGTACTGCCCGAATACGAGGAACTCTGTGGTGTTGTATCCCTTTGTTGGTGAGGTGGTTTATTTCTCACCTCCCTAAGTTCGTACTGAAGAACCAAGAAGGAAGAGGTTGGGCTCATAGATTAATTTCTCTCACTGATAAAGACATCATTTGGACTTTCAGGGGTTTGGATGAGATAGCTATTATTGATCGTTGTGGAGAATACCCTAATGTTCCTTTGATTGGTACTCAAGGAGGAATCTCTTACAATCCATGTCTAGCGCTCCGTCAGTTTGGAAGAGCCAGAAGAGCAGGGCCTCATGAGATGTTGGTGCCTCACATCAGTTTTGAGTTTCAGGTGGATAGTGACGAGCTGCGTCGTAGGTTCATCAAGGCTTGGGACAGAGTTCATAAAGCTGACCCACAAGAGTTGGGGCCAAAGACTTCTCTACCTATGGAAGCCTACTACAAATGGGTTCGCATCCGTGCTCAGAAGTTAGGAATGCCATACGAAGCTGTCAGACCCATTATTCTTGAGTATCCTGGCAAAGATGGGGCTCCTCCAACTGTCCTCCCTCCTCAAATACCTACTGATTATGAGACATTAAAGAGGTATTGGTCGCAACTGCGAGAAGAACGAGATTCTTATCAGGAAAAGTTCAACGAGCAGGAATTAAAGATCCAGAAGCTGACAAAGCAGTTGGAGAATGAGCGGGATCTGAATGACTACATCCGTACTGAGAAGAGGAGACCATGGGATCAATGATGAGCTTTGGATGTCCTTTTACTGTTTTATTTCCCTTTTCAGTATTTCCATTTTTTATGTAACGCCTAAGGGCAACCTGTTGAACAATTTAAAAGTTGAATCTAATGAACTGTGTTCCTTTTTGTTTACAAAGTTGATTCCCGATTGTCTTTGAAAACATAAATCATACGCATTCCATTCATCATGTGCATAGCAGGTACTCTTCTTTTCAGGTTGCTTACTGTTCTTCGCTATTTATTTCAGCATCATGAACCCTAAATCATCAACCGAGATGTCTATCAAGGCCCTTCAGGCGCAGAACAAACAATTTCAAGAGCTGGTCATGGGTTTGGCTCAAGGCCAAGAAGAGCTGAAGGCTTTGCTCCTGAAGAAGGAGAAGAAGAAGAAGAGAACTGTTCTTTTCAACTCGGGCCGGAGGTTTGGTAATACTCTGCAGAATGAGGAAGCTGGTTCTTCTGTAGGCAAAGACAGTCCCCAGGGGGGAAAGGCTCCAAGTCCGGTAGTCTCTGACAACGAGACTGACTTTAATGAGGAACAGTATCCTCCTGCTGAAGACCGGTACAAGCAGTTGGAAGACAGACTGAACGCCATGGAGATCCAACAAGTGCCTGGGCTGGATTTCGGAGACTTGGGCTTATCTACTGGTGTGATCATTCCTCACAAGTTTAAGGCACCATCTTTCACCAAGTATGACGGGGCGTCTTGCCCCAAGCTACACCTCAGATCTTATGTGCGGAAGATTCAACCGTACACAGTGGATAAGAACTTGTGGATCCACTTCTTCCAGAAGAGTCTTTTAGGGACTCATCTCGAATGGTTCTATCAGCTGGATGGGACCAAGGTTCGTAACAAGGAGGAGTTGGCTACTGCTTTTTACAAGCAGTATCAATATAATGCCGACCTTGCTCCTACACGTACCCAACTCCAGGGTATGTCGCTAGGATCAAGCGAAGGTTTTAAAGAGTATGCACAGAAGTGGAGGGACCTGGCTGGCAGGGTGCAGCCTCCGTTAACTGACTGTGAGCTGGTGGATATGTTCTTGGGGACCCTCTCCGGGCCATTCTTCAATCATCTTATCGGAAATTCATCTGCAGGGTTCACTGACCTTATTCTGACTGGGGAGAGGATAGAGGCTGGAATGAAGTCCGGTAAAATTCAGAAAGGTGCGTCTTCGAGTTCTGAGAAGAAACCTTTTAGGAAGGAGGCCAGTGCTGTGTATGGGCCTAGAAGGCAAGATAAACCAGAGCGTCGCCAGTCTGTCAACGCGGTGGTGATTGCTAAGCCTGATGCCGCTCCTCAGAAAACCAACCAACAAAGGGCTGAAAGACCCAGAAGAGAGTTTACCCGGCTAAGTATGACCTTGTCACAAATCTTGCCGCAGTTGCTATCCACCAATTTGGTGACTGTCAGGGAGGCCCCAAAGGTTGTGAATATTGTCTCTCCCAAGTATAATCCAAATGCCCGCTGTGCTTATCACTCCAATAGCCCGGGGCATTCTACTGATGACTGCTGGGCCCTTAGGAATAAAGTGCAGGACCTTCTTGATGCGAAGGAGATACAATTTGAGGCGCCTGAGAGGCCAAATGTGGTGACTGCTCCTATGCCCCAGCATGGAGTGAATGCCGTTGATGAAGATGTATATCCCGTTTCTGTGAATGATGTAGTTACCCCTTTGATGACTGTTAAGAGGAACCTACTGCTGGCCGGTTTAATTCCGGGTTGTAGCGAAGGTTGCCTTTTGTGTGTTGTTTCCCTTTCTGGTTGTCCTTTGCTGAAGTTAGGCATCCAAAGCCTGATGGACAGCAAAGAGATTCTGTTCAAGAAGACCGTTGTTCCGTTTGTTCCTGTGGAAGATGTATCTGTTGTTACAATTTTAAATAATCCAATCAAGGCTCCCCTGAGGAAGCCATTTAAAATCATGACCGTCGCACCCGTTGTTATTACTGTTCCGGGGCCCCTCCCCTATGAATCTGATAAGGCTGTCCCATGGCACTATGGGGCAGATGTATATGTACATGGTATAAAGCAAGAGTTCAACACTGGCACCAGCATCAGCAATATCACTGGTCCAGCCAAAGTTACCCGCAGTGGCAGGCTCTTCTCGCCTGACATTGCACCACCAGCTATTCGAAGACCTCTCGTTATAACACCTGCAAGTGCACCTGTTCCCACTTCCGATCAAGTTGTTTCCCCTTGCTGCCGAGTCATCTAATGCTCGGGGCAAAGGGATTGATGATGAGCCTGCCCGGATGGAGGCGCCAAAGTCTGTGAATGTTGAAGCCTCCCAGCAAGAGATGGAGGAAATTCTTAAAATAATCAAAAAGAGTGACTTTAATGTTGTTGAACAGCTGGGGCATACCCCCTCCAAGATCTCTATGCTCTCCTTGCTGCTATGCTCAGAGGCCCATGCTAAGGCCCTGATTTCATTTCTGAAGACGGCCCATGTGCCACAGGAGACATCTGCAGACCAGTTTACTGATTGCGTAGCCAATCTGACAGCTGACAATGGTTTGGGTTTCTCGGATGCTGACCTTACTGCTAAGGGAAAGAACCACAATGATGCCCTACATGTCTCTATTGAATGCAGGGGCACTACTCTTGCGCACGTGCTGGTGGACACCGGTTCTTCCCTGAATGTGCTACCCAAAAAGGCCTTGGACCGGTTGGATTGTGAGGGCCTGGAGCTGAAACCTAGAAACATCATTGTCAGAGCCTTTGACGGTTCTAAGAGGATGGTTCATGGAGAGGTAGACATTCCTATTCGTGTGGGTTCTCAAGTATTCGACTCAACTTTCTATGTGATGGATATCCGTCCATCTTATTCCTGTTTACTGGGTCGACCTTGGATTCATAAAGCTGGGGCAGTAACCTCTACCCTACACCAAAAGCTCAAGTACCCCGTCAGAGGGAAGATTGTCACTGTGCAGGGAGAGGAAGAATATATGGTGAGCCATTTGAATTCCTTCCGGTATATTGAGATGGACGGGGAGTTTATTGAAACCCCCTTTCAGCATTTTGAAGAGGTACCTCCAACTTTGGCAGCAGCAGAAACAGTGGTTGAAGAGGACTTTCCTTTGAAGATGGCTTCCTTGAAGGACGCCCGGGCTGTAATCAAGAAAGGTGAATGTGCTAACTGGGGCAGGCTCCCTAATTTTACACCAAAAACTAACAAGTTTGGACTGGGTTTTACTGCAGAGGCTCAGAGGGCTGTGCGCAAAGCTAGAACCGGAAGACCTCATGTGCTCATCACCAATCCAGGAGTGAATGCTGTTGGGGATGAAGATGAAGTGGAAGAGTCAGAGTTTGATAGCTGGATCTACCCGACGACTGATGGTGGATTGACCAATTGGACTGCTAAAGATCATACTCCTGTAACTTTTGTTACGCAGTAATGAATTCCTTTGTTTTTGTTATTTGTAATAAATAATGAATTGAAACTCTATGGCCCGGTGTCTTACCCGGGGCACCGTGGCTTCATTTGTGAGGGCATATTAATTGTCATTTCATATATCATGAATAAAGACCTTGGACGTTTTCTCGCATTTCAAATCTTATGCTCTTTTTCTTTCTTTCCTTTCTTTATATATTGCAAAACAGTTGTATTTACACACACTCACTCATACAGGTTTCAATCTACTCTGGATCTCACTAGTAACGACTCTGCTACTGCCAGTTATGACTTCGAAAATCCGATCAACTTAGCCGAAGACGAAGGTGAAGATGATTGTGAAGTGCCTGGCGAACTTGCAAGATTGTTACTCCAGGAAGAGAGGGCAATTCAACCACATGAAGAGCCGGTGGAAACGATAAATCTGGGGACTGATAGAGATAAAAATGAGGTCAAGATTGGTGCCAACCTAGAGCTCAGCGTGAAGCAACGGTTGACTCAGATGTTACATAATTATGTGGAGATCTTTGCTTGGTCCTACGAAGACATGCCTGGGTTAGATACCGACATTGTGGTCCATCATTTGCCTACCAAGGAAGACTGCCCTCTGGTTAAGCCAAAGGTCCGCCGTATGCGTCCAGAGATGTCTGAGAAGATCAAAGCTGAGGTTATGAAGCAGTTTGATGCCGGATTTCTTACAGTGACTTCTTACCCTCAGTTGGTTGCTAATGTGGTGCCGGTACCGAAGAAGGATGGTAAGGTCAGAATGTGTGTCGACTACAGGGATCTGAACAGGGCCAGCCCCAAGGATGACTTCCCTCTACCTCACATTGATGTCCTTGTTGACAATACTGCTCAGCATAAGGTGTTTTCCTTCATGGATGGTTTTTCAGGGTATAATCAGATCAAGATGGCTCCTGAAGACATGGAAAAGACTACCTTTGTTACTCAGTGGGGCACCTTCTGCTACAAGGTCATGCCATTCGGGTTGAAGAATGCTGGGGAAACCTACCAACGTGCCATGGTTGATTTATTTCATGACATGATCCATCATGAGATAGAAGTGTATGTCGACGACATGATTGCAAGGTTCCAAACTGAAGAAGAACACCTTGATCATCTGCAGAAATTGTTTGACCGCCTGAAGTTGTACAAGCTGAGGTTGAACCCGAACAAGTGCACCTTCGGGGTAAGATCTGGGAAATTGCTAGGCTTCGTTGTAAGTGACAAGGGTATTCAAGTGGACCCTGCCAAGGTCAAAGCCATTCAAGAGATGCCAGTTCCTAAGACAGAGAAAGAGGTCAGAGGTTTTCTAGGACGTCTGAATTACATTGCTCGATTCATCTCGCACCTAACTGCTACTTGTGAACCAATCTTCAAGCTGCTGAAGAAAGATCAGGTAGTACGTTGGAATGATGAATGTCAGGCTACTTTTGACAGAATCAAAGAATATCTCCAAGAGCCACCCATTCTTATGCCACCGGTTGAAGGGAGACCTCTGATACTATACCTGACAGTACTTGATAACTCAATGGGGTGTGTGCTGGGGCAGCATGACGAGTCTGGCCGAAAAGAGCATGCCATTTATTACCTTAGCAAAAAGTTTACCGACTGTGAGACCCGATACTCACTGCTTGAGAAAACTTGCTGCGCTTTGGTATGGGCTGCTCGCCGGTTGAGACAGTATATGCTGACTCACACTACCTTGTTGATTTCTAAGATGGATTCGATAAAGTACATATTTGAAAAGCCTGCTTTGTCCGGGAGAATAGCAAGATGGCAAATGATCTTGACGGAATACGACATACAGTACACGACCCAGAAAGCCATCAAAGGAAGTGTATTGGCAGACCACTTGGCACATCAGGCGGTAGACGACTATCAGTCAATGAACTTTGAATTTCCTGACGAGAGTATCATGATAGTGACTGATTGTGAAGTACCTGGACCGGATGAAGGACCTGAGGAAGGATCCCGATGGTCTATGCACTTTGATGGAGCCTCCAATGCTTTGGGTAATGGTATCGGCGCTATGATCATATCCCCTCAAGGCACTCATACTCCACTCACTGCCCGGCTATGTTTCAACTGCACCAACAACATGGCGGAGTATGAGGCATGCATCATGGGTCTCCAAGCTGCAATTGACTTAAGGATCAAGTTTCTGAGTGTCTTCGGAGATTCCGCTCTCGTGATCAATCAGATCAAAGGGGAGTGGGATACGAAACATCTGAATCTTATTCCTTACAGAGAATGTGTGTTGACAATGATCCCCCATTTCACAGAGATAACCTTTGAACATTTCCCAAGAGAGGAGAATCAGTTGGCGGACGCGTTAGCTACGATGTCTTCTATGTTCAAAGTCAAATGGGACAATGAGGATCCCTGGGTCATCATCTGGAAACTGGACGAACCGGCATACTGTTGTGATCTTGAGGCTGAAGAAGTGACTGAAAAACCTTGGTACCATGAGGTGAAGAGGTATTTGGAAGCTCAAGAGTATCCGGAAGGTGCATCTGTCAATGACAAGAAGTTTCTGAGAAGGTTCGCAGCGAAGTTCTTCCTTAGCAACGGCATCCTGTACAAGCGAAACCATGATTCGACCTTACTGCGTTGTGTGGATAAGACTGAAGCAGAAAGGATCATGGCAGAGCTACATGAAGGTGCATTCGGAACGCATTCCAGTGGACATACCATGGCAAAGAAGATCCTTCGGGCAGGGTATTTCTGGTCCACAATGGAAGCTGACTGCTACTAACATTCTAGGACATGTCACAAATGTCAGATTTACGCAGACAAGGTGCACGTTCCTCCAGTTCCTCTGAATGTCCTGACTGCACCTTGGCCGTTTGCAATGTGGGGCATAGATATGATCGGCGAGATTAAACCTATAGCGTCCAGTGGGCATCGCTTCATCCTAGTAGCGATTGATTACTTTACAAAGTGGGTTGAAGCGGCTTCCTACGCCACAGTAACCAAGAACGTCGTGCACGGTTCATTCGGCATAACTTGATTTGTCGATACGACGTCCCGGAAAGGATCATTACGGACAATGGTACCAATCTCAATAATAAGATGATCACTGAGCTCTGCGAGCAATTCAAGATACAGCACCACAACTCTTCTCCTTACCGGCCGAAGATGAATGGGGCTGTAGAAGCAGTGAATAAGAATATCAAAAAGATCGTGCAGAAGATGACAGTGACCTATAAAGATTGGCACGAGATGTTACCGTTCGCTCTACATGGGTGCCGTAGTTCAGCAAGGACGTCAACCGGGGCAACTCCCTTCTCCTTGGTTTACGGCATGGAGGCAGTCTTACCGATTGAAGTGCAAATACCCTCTCTCCGGATAATGAAGGATGCAGATCTGAGTGAAGATGATTGGATCCAGACACGACTTGATCAACTAAATCTAATTGACGAAAAGAGACTCAATGCTATTTGTCATGGTCAGACGTACCAAAAACGGATGATCAGGGCATTTAACAAAAAGGTCAGACCACAAGAGTATCAAGTTGGGGATCTGGTAATCAAGCGTATCATACTTCCTCAGAGTGATCCAAGGGGCAAATGGACCCCTACGTATGAAGGGCCATTTGTGGTTAAACATGTGTTCTCAGGAGGAGCCATGATTCTAACTACCATTGATGGTGACGACCTTCCTCACCCTGCCAATGCCGACATAGTAAAAAGATACTACGCATAATAAAGACCCGCTAGGTTGACATACCTAGGCAAAAATTAGGGCTTCCCGGCGAACCAAAAGGGTTCGGGCAAAATGAAGAGATGAAATGAAAAAAAATCTGTACACCCGGCAAGTCGAAAACCTGAAAAGGCGGCTTGGGCAAAAATGGGTATCCCGGTGGACTGAAAACCCGAAAGGGCGGTCCAGGCAAAAGTTAGGGATAAAGCGTAATACTATGTCTCATCGGATCACCCTGCATCCAGAATTCGGTATCAACATCAAGTTCAGATGGCATTGATCAATCAGTTGCATCTTCAACTAGGTCATCAAGTGATGAGACGCTCGAGGACATAAAGGCAATAGTAGAGTTGGGACCCAGTGGGATTACTCTTTTCACATAGCTGTTTTGTTTTCCCTTTTGTACAAATTGTATAAACTCTTTTGTTCGGCGGCGTTCTCTTATTAGGACGTCAGCCTCTTGTACATAAACGCCTATTTTACAGGCAAATTCAAAAATCAATACAAATACACTTTTCAGTTAAAATTTCCAATTGTTTTCCTTTTCTGTTTTGTTTTGCGAAGAACGTCCAAGATTCAATTTGTGATATGTGCATTTGACACTAATTGCTAACTCATAAATATTTGCATACAAAACAAAGGATTAATTACAAGTGACATTAGAAACAGGGGCAATAATGAGTTGTCTAAAGCGATCTAATTGCTATATCCACCAAGGTACCAAGGTAAGTTCAGATGAAGAACAGAACCAAGATATCTTAATTCCCCAGAGACTGAGCCAGCAAGTCAATACACTCTCCCCAAGCAGAGTTAGCCTACTCTATCAAACCTTAAGGAAGTTGGGTATCCCCATCAGATCTCAACATTCCTCAGCGCGACATATAAACATTCTTAACAAGCATCCCCGGCAGTCTTAGTCTAAGATTGTTCCCCGGCGGTATACTAGACATTCAATGGAGCTACTTCCCCGGTATATCTCAAGAACTTCCCCAAGAGAGTCCAGTCCAGAAGTTTCCCCAGGAAAGTTCAATCCATCTCCCCAGCAGGAAGCTTATCCCCAGTAGATTCTGGAAGCTTCCCCCTGCAGAGCACGAACGCGTCCCCCGGCTTTATCCAAAGGTTATTTCCCTACCAGGATATAACTGGGTTATCCTCAGCCAAAAGCCAGGGAAAGATCGTCCCCGACGAAGTCTTCCTATCCCCAGCGGAGTCTATTAACACTTCCAACATATTAATGGTATCCCTAGCAAAGTTACCATTAACATCCCAGCAAAGTACCTCTCTCCCCACAGAGTATTGTTCCCTAGCAAGATCTCTAGAGTAGTTATTCCCTGCAGAGTAATCTCTTCATCAAGTTTATCCCCCAACGGAGTCATCTTCTCCTACCGGTATTCTTGCAACTAGCATCCCCATCGGAAACAACAAAGCATTATTCTCCAACATCAGCCCAGGATGTGACGTCCCGGTACCCGTCAAGGATTTACTTTCCTAGACAAAAACATACACTCATAAACATCGCATTTCTATACATCATAGCATGCATATATGCATCATGAACATACGATCTTATTTATGTTGAGAACATCATGGCTTGATCCATATGATGCATTGCATGTGACTGACCTTTACCTTTCAGGAAGGATCCGGTCAAGTTCTCAGCTTTATTCTAAGACTTTAGTCTGGTTCAGTTAAATCGATTCCTAAAGATTTTTCTGATTCTTATCCAATCAAAGTTAATCCAAGACCTTCTTTGGTTCAGTCAGATCGACCCTAAGATCTCCCTGATTCTTATCCAGTTGAAGATTCCAAGACCTTGCCTGGTTCAGTTAAATCGATTCCTAAAGATTTTTCTGATTTTTATCCAGTCAAAGTTAATCCAAGACCTTCTCTGGTTCAGTCAGATCGACCCTAAGATCTCCCTGATTCTTATCCAGTTGAAGATTCCAAGACCTTGCCTGGTTCAGTTAAATCGATTCCTAAAGATTTTTTCTGATTCTTATCCAGTCAAAGGCCTTCTCTGGTTCAGTCAGATCGACCCTAAGATCTCCTGATTCTTATCCAGTTGAAGATTCCAAGACCTTGTCCGGTTCAGTTAAATCGATTCCTAAAGATTTTTCTGATTCTTATCCAGTTGAAGATTCCAAGACCTTGTCCGGTTCAGTTAAATCGATTCCTAAAGATTTTTCTGATTCTTATCCAGTCAAAGGCCTTCTCCGGTTCAGTCAGATCGACCCTAAGATCTCCCTAATTCTTATCCAGTTGAAGATTCCAAGACCTTGTCTGGTTCAGTTAAATCGATTCCTAAAGATTTTTCTGATTCTTATCCAGTCAAAGGCCTTCTCTGGTTCAGTCAGATCAACCCTAAGATCTCCTTGATTCTTATCCAGTTGAAGATTCCAAGACCTTGCCCAGTTCAGTTAAATCGACTCCTAAAGATTTTCCTGATTCTTATCCAGTCAAAGGCCTTCTCTAGTCCAGTTAAATCGATTCCTAAAGATTTTCCTAGTAAAGACTCAGTAGAAGACATCCCAGATTCTCTCATCGTTACTGTTGAGGTAGTAATCGCCTCAGATTCTCTCATTGTTACTGTTGAGGTAGTAATCGCCCCAAGGTTCTCTCATCGTTACTGTTGAGATAGTAATCATCCAAGGTTCTCTCATCGTCCCGTTGAGGTAGTAACAATCCCTGACTCATTCATCACCTTTTGAAGCTCCGGACTCGATTCCTGTATCTCGCCAGGGCACGTCTGAAGAGGTTTAAAGATTCAATTCCTGTAACCAGTCAGGACACATCTACATAAAGAGTCTGAAGGTCAACTCCTGTAACAGGCCAGGTAATTATCTTTCTCTTTTTCAAGTACGCAAGTTCTCGCTAAGGAACTCTTACGCGATCGACACCCAGATGGCATCTATAAGGCCATCCACTTATCCATCACCTCTCAACATGGCATCTATAAGCCCATCTTCCTATCCACTAATCTCCAAATGGCATCTGTAAGCCCATTCCCACCATCACACTACTATGTGAGCGCAAATTTCTGGGCACTCTAGTGTTCAATCATCTTTCACCTTCGGATTACGAAAGGCACGTCAGCCAATCTACATCCTCAGGTCTAAGAAGATTGAACAGGGGCAACTGTTGTACCCCAAAATTTTCCCTCCCATATTCTTCAAGATCTGCAAAGATCATGCTTCAAAATCTCCCAAGAGTTGCACAGTCCAATTGCCTCCTAATAGTCAAAAATTAGGGTTTTGGTTCTGGCAAAGAAGTTGAAGTTTCCAAGGGTCCAAACAAGTCCCACATGCCTACAAACATGGTCAAGCATCCACATTCCACGTTTCAAGACTTACAGCACAAAATTGCACAGTCAAAAACCCTAATTGCTCAACAGTCAACTGTAGGGGTAAAATGGTCATTTGACAGTCAAAAGTCAAAAAATTTGGTCAACATCTTATTTTGAAGCCACAAACATCATTTGATCAATTCTTGATCATGATTCTCAAGGCATGGCTCAAAAAGGCTCAAGATGCAAAAGTTTCTATTTTTGGACAGTTGAAAAAGTCAACTGTAAATTGACCAAGGCATAACTTCCACATGGTTTATCAGAAAAATTCCATCCAAAGCTCATTTTGAAGATAATGACATTTCCTACAACTCATCTTCACACTTCAAGTCCAAGAAATGCTCTCACAAAAAGTTATCAATCTCAACATTATAGGTCATTTTCAAAAGTCAACAAAGAGGCACTTTAGGTCAAAGAGCATAACTTGAGATTGGTAAATCCAAATGACATGGGACCAAAGGCATTGGTTAGAGGACTTCAATACCGTTCCAAAATGTCCAAGAACATGATCAAAGCTTAAAAATTGAGCAAGATATGCCTTGTGGAAGTTGGGAAATTTTTGGGAATTTTGAAAAGTCAACTTTGCTTCAAATGCCTCAAAATTGCTAATGGGCCTCAATTTCTTCCAAGAATCATCACCCAAAAGCTATGCACGACCCATTGGCATCCAAGGGAGTTATTTCATCATTTTTTATTAATTATTTGAATTTTTAAATGTTATTAATTCACTTAATTAAAATTAAATATGAAAAAATACTAAAGCATGTATTTTAAATCTTTTTATGCAGCTAATAGGTCCATTAAAAGCTCAAGATTTCGTGCATATCAAAAAAGGAAAGATTTCTCATGATTGGCAATGGTTTCATGGCAAAGAGATTTGGAAAAAGATCATTGAAAACCAAATATTTGAATCATGAATGCAAAGGTTTGGGCTTGGTTTTTCTTAACCTAAATCGTTTCAGATACATATACAAACCTAAACCTAATCACAAGAACGAAAAAAGCTGCGCCTCAAACCAGAAAACAAACTTGCACTTTTTCTTAAAAAACTTCAAAACTGATTTCATAGCTAGAGTGTGTTTCAAAGCCTAAAAACTGTTCCATAAGCTTGCCAAGACTGCCAGGAATCTTTTCCAATACTTTTCAAGTCTCCATACTCGAAGAAGTGGTAGAATACAGTTGCCCTGTTCATACATTTTTGCATAATCGTACTTTGAATTTCATGCCATATCAATGCATTTTAATGTTTGATTTGTACTAACGTGGACTCACTGAAGCTTTTGGTGTCTTTTAATTGAACTAATCTTGCCTGTAGCGAAATATACCATTGAAATGTTCTAGGGTTTCAGAAGCTTCCATTTGGGGCTTTGAGTATATGGAAAAATTAGGCCATGAAACTAGGACCATTGAATTCGTGACATTCCAATGAATCCAAAACACTCATCGCGCCTTTTTTATGATTGCTCAATTTCTATTCGCTATTTTTTGTTGTTTCAGATTGTGGGGGTTTAAAACCCCCGCTATCTAGCTTGTATTTTCAGGTAAAACAAAGAATCCAGGAGGAAGACGCTGAGCTGTATGCCTATGATTGGTATATTTGAAAGTTAGCGTGTTTTTTATTTGGTTCCAGGATAATTGCACGTTTCACATATATTATTCATATCCCATTATATTAACAAAGAACGCAAGCAGCACAACTGGCAAGGCACTAACCTGGTAAACGTTGGGACCTGGGTTCGATTCCCAGGTCCCCCCACTTTATTCAATATTTTTCTTTCTAACATGATTTTGTGTAGCACACTTCCAAAGGCCTACCATGCAGCTTCATATCTTTGCTTGCCACGCGCCCAACAAGACCAATCCAATGGTCAGAATGTGCAGATCACCATGCACACTCAGTCAACCACCAATACACAATCCCAGAAAAGTCAAACAGGCCTTGATTGAAGTGGGTCAAAATGCTTCTCACATACCTCCTAATTGGGTCAGAAAACCCCCCATGTTTGTATTTCTTTCTCTCATTTTTTTATTTCTATTATTTATTTATGTATTTTAATTTAATTATTTTCTTTTAATTCCTCAAATTAATTTTTATAACACAAAAATACAAAAAATTAGAAAGTCAAAAAATAAAATATGTTTATTATTTAATCCACTAATATTTATTTTGTAAATAAATTTAATAATCAATTTAGTTTTAATTTTAGGTTTTTAACTTTAATGCTTTTTCTTAGACAATTAAAAAAATATAAAAACAAGTCTTTTAGCATTTTTTATTCTTTTTCTTAATAAATAATCTTTTTTCTTATCACCATTAATTATTAATTATTTTTGTAAATAACTTATAATTAAATAATTAGTAAATTAGGTCAAACGTGAATATTTTTCTTTAATAAATTAAAAACAATTAGAACTAGGGTTTTATTTAACTTTTAATTCCAATTAACTCTCTTTAATTTCATAAATCCAAAAAACATAAAAAATAAGTTCTTTTTCTCATTTAATAATTAAATCAATTTTCAATTCCAATTTAATTTCTTTAAAGGGTCCAACGCCCTCGCACTCGATTCGTAATTCTTTTCGCGCATTTATTTTTTATTTCTTTTATAAATGTAATGTATTTGCCCCAAAGCCTTGTAATAGATAATTAGGATATTTACTTTCCGTACTTTTGTTCAAATCGGGTCTTGGTTTAATTTGGCGATGTAGACCCGCGCCTTGTAATAGCGTAGGACCTTTATTTTCCGCATTTTAAATTCCGCACCTTTAAATTGCTAACTATCACATGAAAGAATGTATGCCCAAATAAAAACAATGCGTAGAACACTCAATGCATGATCAAGACAAAAATAACTGAAAATGACACACGAATCACACACCACTCCTAGGGTACGCCTCACTGTTGTCTTGCCCCTCGAAACGTGGTCGTCGAGTAGAGGACGTTTTAGTAAGTCCTCATGTCCATGAACATGGCATGGGGGTAGCTTCTAAGGTGTCCTCCTATTACTCTGATGACCACACTGTCCCTAATCCTCGAATTGACCCGAACACCTCCAACGGTGGTGCTACCTACCTCTCAATGGTGGGATAGTACTATCTAAAGGACATTAACACAGCCTAATTCCTTAGGGTAGGTAGATGACTCGTAGATACTTGTTCTAATTCAAAACAAAACTTCTTTTCACACCGACACTTTGCAAAAAGCTTTCAAAAACAACTTTTTAAACACTCTTGAGGACTGATACAAGAGTCGATCTGAAACTTTCAAAGAAACTTTTTCAAACCCACTCACCTTGAAAAGCAAACAAACATTTTGAAAACACAAATAAGCAAGTATCTAAGAGCCCATGGATAACCATGGATAGAAAGGGTGCTAACACCTTCCCTTTCTATAAATCTACCTCCCGAACCGAGAAACTATCTCATAAGGAATTTTGTTGTGCTTTTGTCCTTTCCATGTTGGAGAACATAAAAGATGGTGGCGACTCTTGCTTACCGCGACATTTCGCGAACCAGCGTTAAACAGTCAGTTCCAGATCCACCGATCACAGACGTCATCCCCTTGTACAAAAACGCCTATTTACAGGCAAATTTCAAAATCAATACAAGTTCAATTTTTCAGACAAATTATCCATCGTTTTTCCTTTTTGTTTTGCAAAGAACGTCCAATGTACATTTTCGATATATGCATTTGACATTAATTGCTAATCACGAATAGTTGCATGCGAAACAAAGGGTTAATTACAGAGGACATCAGAAACAGGGGAAATTTAGATTTGTCTAAACGATCTAGTTGCTTTGTCCACCAAAGTACTAAGGTAAGGTCAGCTGAAGAACGTAACCAAGTCACCTGAACTCTCCACCGAGTAAGACAAGACTCAGCATTACTTTCCCCAAGTAGAGTTGGTTTCCTATCAGCCCTGGAAAGGCATAATATTCCCCTAGCAAGTCAGCAATATTCTCCTCAAGCAGAGTTGGTCTACGACCAGCCCAAAGGAAGTTGGGTATCCCCAAAAGACCCCAACATTCCCCAGCGGAGTACAAACATTCCTCAACAAGCATCCCCGGCAGTCTTAATCTAAGATTGTTCCCCGGCGGAATACCAATACCCCAGTACAGTCTGAAAGGTTTCCCCAGGAGAGTTGAATCATTATCCCCAGTAGGTCTTGAAGCTTATCCCCAGTAGATTCTGGAAGCTTATCACCTGCAGAGTACGTACGTCTCTCCCAGACCTTATTCAGAGGTTATTTTCCTCACCAGGGTATAACTGGGTTATCCTCAGCTAATTACCACGGAAAGTCCGTCCTCGGCGAAATTCTTCCTATCCCCAGCGGAGTTCATCAAAAGTTCCCCAATATAACTTATCAACGGAATCCCCAGCGGAGTTTATCGGTGAAATCCCCGGCGGAATCTATCGTTGAAAATCCCCGGCGGAGTCTATCGTTGAAAATCCCCAGCGGAGCTCTCGTCAAAACTTCAGCGAAGTATCTCTTCCCACAGAGTAATTCCCCTCAGAGTAATCTCTCCAACAAAGTTGTTCCCCAACAGAGTCATCTTCTCCTGCCGGTTTATTCTCGCAACCATCATCCCCAGTGGAAGCGAAGAACTCTACTCTTCGACATCAGCCCAGGATTTGATTCCCCGGCCAGTCGTCAAGGATTTATTTTCCTAGACGAAAATACACTCATAAACATTTCGCATTTCATACATCTTGCTTGCATACATGATAAAGTGCATACAACACTGTCTCATTTTGAGCATCATGACATCATGACATTTCATACAACTAATGTTTTGCCCTTTCAGGAAAAGTCAATCCAAGGATGATTACTATCAACTATCACAATTCCAGATTCGATACTTGTATCTAGCCAGGGCATATCTGTGAGTGATTGATTGTAGATTCAATACCTGTATCTAGCTAGGGCATATCTACATGAAGAGTTTGAAAATCAAACACCTGTAACAGGCCAGGAAATTATCTTTCATTCTCAGGTCAGAGGTCTACGCCTGTATCCAACTAGGAAAGCTATCTCTACCAACCTTTTACATTTTACAGATTCGATTCCTGTATCCAGCCAGGGCATATCTGTAGACAACATTTTCCAGATTCGATTCCTATATCCAGCCAGGGCATATCTGTAGACAACATTTTCCAGATTCGATTCCTGTATCCAGCCAGGGCATATCTGTAGACAACATTTTCCAGATTCAATTCCTGTATCCAGCCAGGGCATATCTGTAGACAACATTTCCAGATTCGATACCTGTATCTAGCCAGGGCACATCTGTGAGCAACCAATTGTAGATTCGATACCTGTATCTAGCCAGGGCATATCTGCATGAAGAGACTGAAGATCAACACTTGTAACAGGCTAGGAAACCATCTTCCTTTCTCAAAATACACAAGTTCTCGCTAAGGAATCTCTTACGTGATCAACACTTCCAAATGGCATCTATAAGCCCATTCCCGACAAGGTTCTGTCACGTCTCCAGATGGCATCCATAAGCCCATCTCCCTATCCACCATCTCTTCAAATGGCATCTATAAGCCCATTCCCGCCATCGCATTGCTGATACTCTACTATGCGAGTGCAAATTTCCGGGCACTCTAGTGTCCAATCTCCTTTTACCTTCGAGTCGCGAAAGGCAAACTTGCCAATCTAACTCTTCAGGTTCAAGAAGATTGAACAGGGGTAACTGTTGTACCCCAAAATTTTCCCTCTCTTTCTTCAGGAAATCATCTTGGATTTTCAGAGTCCCTCTGAGACAAATCCAAATCCTGAATTGTCATTTTTGCCCAAGCAAACCACTTACAAGAGCAAGATGATCACACAAGCTCTAAAGAAAACGCTTTTAGCTTGAGAAAAATTAAATTCTAAGTACTTGGAATTTTTCTCTAAAAAATGAGTGTTTAAGAAAAAATCAGCGCTTCAGAACTTCTGGACCAATTCCAGATAGAAACGGTCAGAAGTTGCAAGCTTGGCTCAACGCAGTCAGAAGTTGGCTCTTCAGCAGCTACATCAGCTCAATCAGAAGTTGTAAGCGTGGTTCAATATGTAAGCCTCAGACAGAACATGACTCTTTCAGCAGTTACGCAAGCTCAGCCAGAATTTGCTAAAGGAATGCAAAAGAAGCAAGGAAGTCTGAAGGCTCTTTCAGAACATGCTGAAATCAGAAGATGAAAAGGTCAGAAGAGTGGGTGTTACACTGATACAGAATCTCTAAGCCCAAGAGGTCCAGAAGCAAATCCAAGGAACGTGTCAGAAAATCAGGAGAATCCCCAGAACTTGCTAAGACAACAGGAAGCCAAGGCCAGAGCATAGTTTACATTGTTCTTGTTGAAACAGAACTGCTGGTTCAAAGTTTGGTTTCCATTACCAGAATATTGATGTTGATAAGTCTTATCAACATTTAATGCTCATTAATGCTTCCAACCACTCCTGAACATTCATCCAAGTAACCTCTTCACGTGTGGCTTGGTAAATGCCTTTATGCAGATTCTGGCATGGGTCTACACGCCACCGCCCACCTAAGAGGTCACTTCTCCCCAATCCACGCCTGTTGTTCCAGCCTAGGCTGAAAGGCTATCTGTTATCACAACTTCCCAGGAATTTCTGTCAAAGAACAATTCAAACTCTGTTGGCGCCTTTAATGACCAAGAAATCCACAAGAGTTTTTGCCTATAAATAGAGAACCATTGTCCACTGAAAGAGGGCGTTCAAGAAACAGAAAAATTGCTAAGAGAGAAACAGAAATCTTTAGCAAGAAAGTGTTGTGAAACTCTGCCAAAATCTCCAGTGTTTCATAACTTTGAAGTTCTTACCTTCAAACTTCATCAAAATACCCAGTTTTTCTGTGTGAACTAAAAACACCCTTTTCAAACTTCTGACCCTATATACGAATACACCTTCACCCATCCTTTTCAAAAAGAATCTGTCCAGAATACCATCAGAGCCAAAAGCTAGCTTTCATCCATAAACTTTTCCAACAGCAAGGTAAGCACCTACTGACCTTCATCACGCTGCTAAGCATCATCAGCTGTGCATGCTCAAATAAACATAATGTAAATATCATGTTGTTTTTGTTTGTGTTCTGAGGATTTTCATACCTCAGAACGTTCTGAGCCAGTGTAGAACCTGCCTGTGACCCTGTTGATTCTGCCCTCTGAAATACTTTGACATTTGCTGGAGTTGTTCCAAATATGTTCCCTGTTTTGTGGAATAATAACGAAATTGCAGATGTTCTGATTAGTACAGGGAAAAGCCAAGTGCTGATTTTGACGTTAGCACATCTGAAGCTTGTTTTGCTGTCAATAATATCAGAGCCTTTGAGATTTATTGTCTTTCCAGCAGGATCAGAACTTCTGAGTTCTCCACTAACAAACATCTATCTTGCAGCGCAGGGGAGTCAGAACTTCTGATTTCCCCACTAACAGGTTTCTGTTTTGCAGGTGCCAGAGTCAGAAGTTCTGACTCATACAGTTTAACCAAAAGGTTGATCATCTGGCAGCGGGTCCGAGTCAGAACTTCTGATGACCTCTCAGCAGTGGGCTGGCTCCCTCTCTCTTTCTCTCTATCTTGTTTTTGGCTATTTTCTTTTTTGTCTATTTTTCTCGTTGAACCCCCATGTACATATGTGTACCCCCACTCCCTAATTGTTGTAATAGCGTAGGATTTTATATTTCCGCTTCTTATTGCTAGTAATTAGGATGTGTATGGCAAGATAAAATCAATGAAATAGAAAATCCTAATTCAAAGATAAAACTCTTGTATGCAATAAAACGCACTTGCACACTAACACCCCTAGGATTACATCCACTTGTTGCCTTTCAAAAATGGACCATGTTACGCATGCAAAGTATCTTAGTAAAACAAACAAAATCAAAAGATCATAGTCCCTCGATGACGCTTTCGAAAGTTGTCTTACAAAAATGATCTTAGTCCCTCAAGAGAAAAACTAAGATGCTTTGCAACATTGCGATCATGGTCTAAACGATAACCCGCGCCCGTCCCGTTCACATCCTAACACAAGATTATCCACCAAATACAATGGTGGAATAAAATTGTTAAAAGGGTTAAAAACATAGAAAAAATCTTTGAGTAAATTTAGGGTAGATAGCTCTTGGTTATTTTCCAACTTGCAAACAAAAACACTTGCCTACTTTTCAAAACACACATCACAACACACTTTCAAAACAACTTTCAAAAACATTGAAAACTTTTTCAAAAGACATACACCTTTGTATACATCCTAACATGGATCATTACAAAGGTTGCCACCACATTGGCCTCTTTTTAAAACATTTTCAAACCCACACATAAAACACCATTTCAAACAATTGAAAATCAAGGCAAGTTGATCTAAGCAAGTAACTAAGAGCCCATGGATAACCATGGAAAGAAAGGGTGCTAATACCTTCCCTTTCTATAATCTACTCCCCGAACCCAAGAAAACATCTCAAAGATTTTTTGCTGTGCTTTTTAACCTTTCCTTAGGATAAAATAAAAAGTCGGTGGCGACTCTTGCTAAACCGAAACATTTGCAAACACAAACGCAAAACCTCAAGTCAGTTCTCCCACCGTATCACACTCAGGTTTAAGAAGATTGAACAGGGGCAGTTGTTGTACCCTGAAATTTGCCCTCCCATATTTCTCAAAACATTGCAAGAAAGATCCTCAAGTTGCTCAAGGTAGTACTAGGGTTGGCCAGACAAGCTCCCTCCTAAGGCAGTCTACCCCAAATTAGGGTTTCATGTTGCATCAAGATACTTGAGTCCAAGTGATACCAAGTGCTCACCAATCTCCTAATATGTTCTCAAGATCATCCATGTCAAGTTTCAAGCCTTGCAGAGAAAGTTTGCTCAGTCAATTGCTCAAAGGTCCAAAAATCGATTGTGTTAGGGCAAAAGTCAACGGTGACCCATATACAGTCAAACTTCAAGATTTTTGGTCAACATTCTCATTTTGAAGTATATTTCATCATTTTATCAAGGTTTGATCATGATTCATCAAGGATTGCTCATAATTCATCAAGATTCAAAAATTGCTAAATTAGGATTTTGTAGGAAAAGTCAACTCAACTTTGACCAAGCATAACATTCTCATACTTTATGAGAAATGACCCATCCAAAGATCATTTTTAAGAGGATGAAATTAACTACAATCCATATTCATCTCCCAAGTTCAAAATATGCACTCACAAGAAGTTATGAATTTGGACATTATAGGTCATTTTGAAAAGTCAACAAAAACACCTTTTTTGTCAAAGCTTCATACATGAGCATGGAATATCAAAATGATATGATACAAAAAGGGTTGATTATAGGACAACTCAAGCTTTCTAAAAAGTCCAAGAACACCTCTAAAGAGTCAAAATTGAGGAAGTTATGCATTGTTGAAGTTGACCTTTTTTACAAAATTGCCAAAAGTCAACTATGCCCAAAACTTCAAAAATCGATGTGTGACGCTCGTCGTAAAGGTCGTAATGCGCATAAATAGCGCATTACGCTCGTCAATGATGTGTGACGAGCGTTCTTTCTAGTTGGGGAGGCGTTACGGTCATCACAGGGCGTGACGGTCGTCACCGTTACAAAATATGCAAACTTTGCAGATTTGGTTCCTTCTCTTTTGTTTCTTGTTTAGATTCCTTCATGTTGTCCTTTTTTCATTGATTTGAGTTGACAAATGTTGTACCTGTGAAAAGACACAAAAACTCGGAATAATCGGGAGTTAGACGACTTAATGTATTATAAAAATGGTAAAAAACATAGTAATTATATGATACGATTTCTCGTTATCAAATTCCCCCATACTTAAACCTTTGCTTGTCCTCAAGCAAATAGTCATTCGAAAGGTCGGACAAGTTTTGTCAAACGCATATGCATGACATACCTTGGATTTTTAAAGCAATTTTGGGAAATCCTCGTCGGTTTGGCTAATACTTGAGTGAAACACTAAAGATACGCTAATGACACGAGCAATAAGCTTAGTTGTAGGCTTCCATTTCAAACGAGCTATCCAACAGTTCTGTTATAATTCTACCCAGAGTTCCTCGTATCTATTTCACCCGGTTTCGTTCTGGCGCAATCACATTAAGCCCTTTGTCTTAGCACGCACGTAGTGGAGTAACCGGTTAGTGACTTTGATCCTTTTAGCACCGGGTCTGGTACACGAATGTGGCAACCCTACATATTTATCCAAATTGGAGGTTGTGGGGGATCGAGCCGTAGCACGCCCTACCAAGTCCATAACCAGATACCTCTGAACCAACCAACAGTGGATTCCTTCATTATTTGCTCAACTCTTATATGTGACTGTATATTTTGGTGCACAAATTTTTTTCTTTTAGCAGCGAGATAAGAAGGATATTTTAATGATCAGGCATCAAACACTTATATTCATCGATTCTCCACGTGGTTTGTGTAAAGACGGTGTTGATTGCTAGTATAAACTACTAGGGGTTACTTTAGAACTAAAACTCCAGATATCGATATAACGGTTATTGAAACGGATCGTGTAAGTAGGAAGTCTACGGTGTCATAACCGTATCAATCTTGTTATGTCGTTTTCAGCTTCCTCAACTGGGATTTCGTTAAAAAAGGTATGTCGGGCTAATGCGAAGATAAAAAAATTTCGGTATGGCTAAATAAAGCGAAGAATTTAAATTGAGACATATCATAAAAATTTACTAGTTAATAAAAGATGGAAAGCTACCTCTCCCACACTAAATCCGACATTGTCCTCAATGTTGCGGTATATAGGCGGGGAAGTACAATTACAAAAAAAACGGAAAGGAAATGAAACAGAAAAAATAAACTACATAGAAAATAAAGAAAACTACTGGTGACCACGTCCTCTACTCCTGGTGCGAGAGCGTCTGGTAGGAGTGGCTTTTGTGTCAGTATCCTGGTAACCAAGGGTGTTGACGTCCAGTCTTAAGGCATTGAGCTCTGACAGGGCCTCATCCAACCTCTCATTCATGCTCCGCTGCCCAGTCAAGATCTGAGTGTTTTGAGCGCACAGATACTCATATTGCTCATGTTGTCTTCTTTCAAGCGTTGCGCTCATTTGATTTTGCATATGAATGGCGCGGAGGACCTCTTCAAGAGTAATAGGAGGTGGTGCAGATGAAGGTCCTGGAATGTCATGGACGGGAGGAGCACTGTCCAGCTCTTCTTGCATTTCATCCGCGAGGGCATTAGGCTGGTCTTCATGAGTAGGAGCACGCCCCGCGGGAGCTGTAGGATCGAATAACCAGTTAGCTCGGTTTCATGGATCGATTCGGTCCCTGCAAGGCAAAGTGATGTTCTGATAAACAGTGTTTCTGATCACAGGGTGGAATCTGCCATCCTCCCGCTCATAAATGAGATGTGCGGCCTTGCAGTGATCCAAAGTCAGCAAAGTCGGTTCCATAGAAGGCATATCCGCGAGAGCAGCACCATAGTTCAGAGCTATGGCAAGTGAAGTGACCAGTCCTTCGAAATAAAAGGGTTTTTCGCCTCTAGCACAAATAGAGTGGATATGAGCTAGTAAGAACGGGGCAGCGTTGATCTTTTTCCCGGTGAATGTGCAATGCATAAAGAATAGCTCCTTGGAGTTGAGCTTGTGGTTGCTATCACGGGTGAAGATTGTGTTGCTGAGGATGCGATAGAAATAGAGGATGGCCGGATTATGAATGTGGGTGGCATTGAGGTGGTCGTAGGATCCGGCACGGATATTTGTCATACTGTGCCATATGTTGAAAGCTTCCTCACCAAAATTATCCGGCACCCGGAGATGGACACCTTCATCAGAACAGAAGCCTAAAAGCCGTGCGATGTCGGATTGGGGCAGCTCGTGCTCTATGCCAAACATACGAAACCTGGCCAGGCCTGACAGTTGGTTCGTGGCATCGGGGGGGGGGGGGAGGGGTGATGTATACAAAGGAACTCAAAAACTCAAGGGTTAGAATTTCATAAACCGGTCGCGGTTCGCGGCACAGGTTCCATAAATCCACACATTGCAACAATTGTCGGACACTGTCAAGTAGTCCCAAACTCCTCAAATAGTCAAGATCAACATACCGTGTAGGTTGGAGACCGCGGCGTTGAAACTTCTGGAATTTGACCCGTTGGGTTTCGCCTTGTTCACCTGATCTGAAAGTGAGAGCGGGAGCTTGTTGATTGTTGGCCATGGTGTTTGTAAAACAGATTGAAAAAGGGTTGGAATGAGAATGGGGTAGTGGGTAGATGGTATTTTTAGTGTTAGAATTTTGGAAGTTTGAAAAAAAATGGAGTGGACATGTTACCGTTATGTTGCAGCAATGGAGGTTTGTAGGTTTTGAAGACAAAGATGGAACGGCTTCTGTAATAGCAGGTTCTGATATAATGTGTATGTGACAGTCGTCACGAGGGTGTGACGGGCGTAACACGGTGAAACGCGTGTTACGCTCGTCATGGGGGTGTTACGAGCGTCACGCGTTCAATTCCATTAATGAGAAGACCGTTACAAGACTGTTACATATATATATATATATATATATATATATATATATATATATATATATATATATATATATATATATATATATATATATATATATATATATATATATATATTATTTTTTTATTATTTTCTAATATAATTTAAAATATTCTAATATTATAATGTAAAATAATATTTACCAACACACTAATGAAATAATATTTGCAGAAAATATAAACAGTAAATCAAAGAAAATAAAAAAAATATACTGAAAATGAAATACATGAATGAAAATAAAATAATGGCAGTAGGGCAATAAAACTTGAAACTTGATAAATAATTGCATTAATCCATAAAAATTGTTTGGAAATAAAAATAACTTAAATAAAAATGATAAAATACTAGAACAAACTAGATTCCTCCCTCACACTAAAACTAAACAGTGGCCTCACTGTATGTACAAATGCAAGAGAAGAACAAATCAAGATAACAACGACAATCTCTAGCCACGGGGAGTAGGGAACATATGTTGGTGCATGAAATCCAGCTGGTCTGTCACCAAATCCATGAAAGCGATGAAATCCACTCGTAGAGATGTAAGCTCGCCCCGCATTTCAGTAATTTCTTCATGCAAAGAGTGTAGGGTAATAGTAGGTGGAGGCGGTGGTGGTATCTCTGGAGCCTGGGTGGTGGTCTCAGTAGAAGCTACTTGTTGCTCCCATGGATCGGGAAACTGGTGGTATCCCGGTGGTGTTGCAGGGTCTTCAGCATCGTGAGAGGTGTTGGGCACTTCATAGATGTCAATAGTGGAAGGAGACGAAGGCAGTGTAGGAGGATGGTGGAGGTCAAAAAGCCAGTTTGCTCTATTGTGGACACGTTATAGGGTTCGGGAGCATAAACTGGTGGACAGTCTCATGATTAATTAACAGCTCGAATTCATCTGGCCTAAGATTTCCTATAAAACTAGTGTTGAAGCAAAATTCAATGTTCATCGGCTTTATTCCATAATGCGGGGCTGATCCTAGCATAGACCTTCAGAGTCCAATGGCATTAGAGATCATAGTGACCAAACCACCCAACAGGATTGGTGCATTTGGAGTTTGTATAATACGTTCCATGTTAGCTAGCATATAAGTGGCACCGTTTACTGGACGGCTCTGAGAAGCACAGTACATAATGAAGAGATCATCATGTGACACTGATGTAACATTTTGCTCTTTACCAAAAAGGGTATGGGCGATGATCTTATGAAAATACCTGATAGCCGGGTTGTGGATGGACTCAGAATAAAGGTCAGATGGCTATGGATGGTTATTGCCAGCAATGCTGCCCCAGAAAAAATCAAGGTCAGAATCAAGCAATAGGTCCTCCTGGGTCATAGTAATAACATCAGGGCTATAAGGGAATCCTAATAGGTTGGCAAACTCCCTATGGTTATAGTGGTAGTCCATGTCAAACAGCATGAAGGTGATCAACCCACGGTTGAACCCTAACCCATGATTTGGAAGGTAGCTCAGTGTGCTTAGGAATTCAAGGGTCAGCTTCCTGTAGGTACAATATCGTCTCCGAATAGGAGCAGTGTCCCAGCCTATTTGGTGTAGCAGATACATGACACTCTCACGAATGCCCAAAGCAGTCATCGCGTGGTCATCAGCATAAATTGTAGGACACATCTCACGCTCAGCCAGATCCTCAAAGCGTCTTCTTTGGTGCCTGCTTCTCAAGGTGATATTCATGTAGTTTACTCGTGCCATGGAGCTAAATATGGAAGCTAAAAGATTACCCCTGAAAATATTTAATAAATGTTTGAAAAACTAAGTTAGTATTTTCAGGTTAAAAATGCCGAAGTTAAATCAAAATGAAAAAGAAAGTTTAAAGGAAAAAAAATAAAAATAGAAGAAAAAGAAAATAAAAAGGAGTAAGAGATGCAACATGAAAGTTTTGAAGATTAAGAAAAAGAAAAGAAAAATAAAAACATATTAAAATAATAAAAATAATTAAAAGAAAACATGGGTTGCCTCCCATGAAGCGCCTTTGTTTTATGTCGATGGCTCGACAGATAGTACCTATTCAGTTAGGTATCGGGGTAGGTGGCTCACTTAACTGAAGATAAGCCGAATAGTTTAGATTTCCGACGTTAAAGTAGTGCTTTAAGCGCTGGCCATTGACTATGAATGGTTCAATAGAATTTCCTTTAATTTCTATCGCACCACTTGGGAAAACTTTATTAATTTCGAATGGTCCTGACCATCTGGAACGTAATTTTCCTGGGAAAAGTTTCATTCTAGAGTTGAATAGGAGTACGATGTCTCCTTCCTTAAATTCTTTCCGCGAGATACGCTTATCGTGCCATTTTTTTGTTCTTTCCTTATAAATTCTAGCATTTTCATAAGCGTCTAAACGCAATTCTTCTAATTCATGGATATCTAATATTCGTTTCTCGCCAGCAATCTTGTAATTTAAGTTAAGGGTTTTAATTGCCCAGTAAGCTTTATGCTCTAATTCTACTGGAAAATGATAAGATTTTCCATAAACTAATTTAAACAGCGTTGTTCTGATAGGGGTTTTAAAAGCTGTCCTATATGCCCAAAGAGCATCATTTAGCTTGGAGGACCAATCTTTTCTGGATGTGGCTATGGTTTTCTCAAGGATTTGTTTTATCTCCCTATTTGACACTTCCACTTGTCCACTCATTTGAGGATGGTATGGTGTGGCTATGCGATGTTTAACACCATATTTTGAAAGTAGTTTTTCGAAAATTCTAGAGATAAAATGGGAACCGCCATCACTGATTACTAGTCTTGGTACACCGAATCGTGGGAAGATAATATGCTTGAATAGTTTAAGTACCACTCGTGTATCGTTTGTGGGTGCAGCGATGGCTTCAATCCATTTTGATACGTATTCAACACCTACCAATATATACTTATTTCCAAAAGATGCAGGGAACGGTCCCATGAAATTAATACCCCACACATCGAAAATTTCTACTTCGAGAATCGCTTTTTGCGGCATTTCGTCATGCCTAGATATATTTCCTGTGCGCTGACATCTATCGCAGTTCATAATTGCTATGTGGACGTCTTTCCATAAAGTAGGCCAAAATAAGCCAGCTTGAAGTATTTTTGCACAAGTTTTCGATGTACTGGCGTGTCCACCATAAGGGGCGGAATGGCAATGGGCAATGACGTCGTGTATTTCATCGTTAGGAACACAGCGACGGTAGAGACCATCGGCGCCTCTTTTAAAGAGTAATGGTTCATCCCAAAAGTAGTGTTTAAGATCATGGAAGAATTTCTTCCGTTGTTGGTACGTTAAATCGGGGGGTAAAACATTGGCGGCTAGATAGTTAACGAAATCAGCGTACCATGGTAATATGGTGTTGGTACAAATGGCTTTTACTACCGCAGTTGTTAAAGGTTCATTGTGTTGATCTAAACTGTCGGTATGAGCTATCTCTAGTTTAGCAATAAGGCGTTCATAAGGGAAATCTTCGTTTATGGGAACACTCTCGGTTTAGATTCCATCTAATCTTGATAAATGGTCTGCTACCACGTTTTCAGTCCCTCTTTTGTCTTTTATTTCCAAGTCAAACTCTTGTAGGAGTAAGATCCATCTGAGTAGTCGCGGTTTGGCGTCTTTCTTACTTAGCAAGTATCGGATCGCAGCATGATCCGTGTAAATAATGATTTTGGCGCCCACTAAGTAGGAACGAAATTTATCCAATACGAATACAACAGCTAAGAGTTCCTTCTCCATAGTGGCGTAATTCATTTGTGCGGGATCGAGTGTTCTGCTTGCGTAGTAGATAGCTTGAAGCTTTTTATCTTTGCGTTGTCCTAGGACTGTGCCTATAGCAAAATCGCTCGCATCGCACATTATTTCAAATGGTAGGTTCCAATCAGGAGGTTGCATAATAGGTGTTGAAACTAAAGCTTCCTTAAGCGTCTCAAATGCGTTTAAGCATTTATCGACGAAAATAAACTCGGCTTCTTTCATCAATAATTCAGTTAGCGACTTAGTGATTTTAGAGAAATCTTTTATAAAACGTCGGTAAAAAACAGCGTGTCCTAGAAAACTTCTTATTTCTCTAACTGTTTTGGGTGGTTGAAGGTTTTTGATAATCTCGATTTTTTCTTTATCGACTTCAATCCCTCTGTTTGATACAATGTGACCCAACACAATTCCTTGTCTCACCATGAAGTGACATTTTTCCCAATTGAGCATTAGGTTGACATTGACACAACATTTCAGTACTAGTTCAAGGTTTGATAAACATCCGTCAAAACTTTCTCCACAGACAGAAAAATCGTCCATGAATACTTCCATAATTTCGTCTAAAAAGTCTGCGAAAATCGCCATCATGCATCGTTGGAAAGTTGCAAGTGCGTTACATAGTCCAAATGGTATTCTTCGGTATACAAAGGTACCATAGGGGCATGTGAACGTGGTTTTCTCTTGATCATCAGGATGAATGGGAATTTGGAAGAATCCTGAGTATCCGTCAAGATAGCAGAAATGGGAATCTTTGGCTAAACGCTCGAGCATTTGATCAATGAATGGTAATGGGAAATGGTCCTTGCACGTAGCTTTGTTTAGTTTTATGTAATTGATACACATTCTCCATCCTGTTTGGGTACGTTGTGCTACCGATTCGCCTTTTGTGTTTGTTATAACTGTAACACCTCCTTTCTTAGGTACTACATGAACTGGACTGACCCAGTTGCTATCTGATATTGGGTATATGATGCCTGCCTCTAGTAGTTTCTGCACTTCTTTCTTAACGACTTCACTTAGGATAGGATTTATTCGTCTTTGATGTTCTCTAGAAGTCTTGTAGTCCTCCTCCAACATAATGCGGTGCATACAGAGAGAAGGGCTTATTCCTTTTAGATCTGATATATTATAGCCTAACGCGGTTGGATACTTCCTTAACACACTAAGAAATTTTTCGGTTTCGATCTTCCCTAAATTGGCATTGACTATAACTGGCCGTTGGAGTTCTTTATCTAAAAATTCATACCTAAGATCTTCAGGTAACGTTTTAAGTTCTATACCAGTTTTCTTATCAGTTGGGGTAGGATCGGGTGTTAAGGCGAAACATTCGCTTAGGTTGGCATCTAGATGTTCTTGTTTCCAGTCATCGTCCTTGAGGATAGTTGGTTTCGGAATTTTCAACATCCCAGAATAGGTGTCTTCTTGGCTTTCTAGTTCTTTGACACATTCATCAATAATATCCAGGAGACAGCATGAGTCATCTATAGCAGGGGCTTTGAAGAATTGAGAAAGAATGAATTCTACTTTTTCTTCTCCTACTTTGAAGGTAAGCTTTCCTTTCTTAACGTCAATGATGGCTCCTGCAGTAGCTAAAAATGGTCTTCCTAATATGATGGGAATGTTTGAATCTTCCTTGATGTCCATTATTATAAAGTCAGTCGGTATGTAAAATTGTCCTATTCGGACAGGGATGTTTTCTAGCATACCAACAGGGAATTTGACTGATCTGTCGGCTAGTTGTAGGGACATCTTGGTAGGTCTCATGTCACCTAGTTTGAGCTTCTCGCAAATAGATAAGGGCATTAGACTAACACTTGCTCCTAAATCACATAGAGCTTTGTCTATGACAGATTTTCCAATTACACATGGTATGGAGAAACTACCAGGATCTTTTAGCTTTGGAGGCATGTTATTTTGAATTATGGCGCTACATTCGGCGGTTAGCATAACGGTTTCGTTTTCAACAATTTTTTTCTTATTAGACAATATCTCTTTTGGGAATTTAGCATATGACGACATTTGGGTTATAGCTTCTGTAAATGGAATAGTAACGTTTAATTGTTTCAGAAGTTCTACAAATTTCTTGAATTGCCCCTCGTTCTTGGATTTTGCAAGTCTTTGAGGGTATGGAATTGGTGGTTTATATGGCGGTGGAGGCACGTAAGGTTTTTCTGAAACCTCTTTGTTCTTATTCTCGTCTTCCTCTACATTCTCAGATTGATCTTTCGACTTCTCTACTTCCTTTTCAGGTTTCTGATACATGGTCGGATTTTGGAGTCTGGGATCTACTGGTCCATCAAGGGTTGTCCCACTTCGTAATGTGATAGCATTTGCATGTCGTTTAGGATTGGGTTGTGGTTGTCCATGAAATGTACCAGCAGGTGCGGCAGAACTAGCTTGGTGTTGTGCTACTTGGGAGATTTGGGTTTCTAACATTTTATTGTGAGTTGCTAGGGCATCTACCTTATTTGCTAATAGCTTCAATTGTTCACCAGTGTGAACATTTTGATTGAGGAATTCTTTATTTTGTTGAGCTTGATTAGCAATAAAATTTTCCATTAGGATTTCAAGGTTAGATTTCTTAGGAATGTTAGGAACATTAACAGGGGGTTTTTGATAACCTGGAGGTACAGCAGGTGCTTGGCCAGGTGCATATAAAGCGTTATTGCTCTTGTATGAGAAGTTAGGATGGTTCTTCCAACCAGGATTATAGGTATTGGCATAAGGATTACCTTGAGCGTAATTTACCTGATCAACTGATATTCCTGCTAAGATTTGACATTCGGTTCCAACATGACCAGGAACTCCATAAACTTCGCAGTTTGGGGTAAGTGCAGCCACGGTGGCCGCAGGAGGTAAGGTCAAGCTTTCTATCTTTTTGGTAAGAGCATCTACCTTAGCATTAACTTTATCTAGGCTACTAATCTCGTACATCCCACCTTTGGTTTGAGTTTTCTCCACATATGTTCTTTCTCATCCCCACTGATAGTGGTTTTGAGCCATATTTTCAATGAGTTGGTTAGCTTCGTCATAAGGCTTGTCCATTAGTGTATCGCATGCGGCGGCATCTATAGAGAGTCTTGTGTTGTACAAGAGTCCATTATAAAACGTGTGGATGATCAGCCATTTTTCTAGTCCGTGATGTGGGCACATTCACATCATATCTTTGTAGCGTTCCCATGCATCGAATAGCGATTCAATATCCTTCTGCCTAAATCCGTTGATTTGGGCTCTTAGTGCAGCAGTCTTGCTTGGGGGAAAGTATCATGCTAAAAATACAATCTTAAGTCCATCCCACGTAGTGACGGAATTTGATGGCAAGGATTGCAACCAAGCCCAAGCTCTATCTCTTAGCGAGAAAGGGAAAAGACGTAATCTTATAGCATCTTTACTGACACCATTTGCTATAACTGTGTCGGCAAATTGAACGAATTTTGTAAGATGTTCATTTGGATCCTCGATAGGATCTCCAGAGAATTGTCATTGTTGGATAGTTGATATCAATGACAGTTTCAACTTAAAATCGTTTTGATTTATCGCTGGAGCAGCAATGTTGTTGTGGGGTCCTTGTTGTGATGGAGCTGCGTACTCCTTCAGTGGATGGGTCCTTTGTTCTTCGGCCATGTCTACTTCTGGATTAGTTTCGGTTTCAGAGGAAGAATTAGAATCTGTTTCAGAATCAATCTTGATTTCGGGTTTGGGTAAAGGAATAGCGTGATTTAAACAGTAATCCCTGACTGCACGTCTTACGGAAAGGATGCGTTCAGGTTCGTCCGTCAATTTGTCAAGTGGTTCTCCTTGTGAGCGAGTCCTTGGCATACAAATCGAAAAAGGGTTTATGTTGCCTAGTCTAA
This sequence comes from Vicia faba, assembly GCA_948472305.1. NCBI lineage: Eukaryota > Viridiplantae > Streptophyta > Magnoliopsida > Fabales > Fabaceae > Vicia > Vicia faba. The sequence continues at coordinate 783,545,454 of OX451737.1, read as the reverse complement.
ACGCGCAACAGAAGAATCGTACTTAATTGACTAATCAGTCCCCGACAACGGCGCCAAAAACTTGATCGGGACTTTATGAGTCTATTGGGATACTAACTGCAAGTATACAGTTTAGTCGTTCTAGTTTTAAATGATTATCGAACCCACAGAGACTGAGGATCAATCACATACGATCTAATGCTACAGTTGTTTAACTAAGTGATGAATATTTGGTTTTAGGGGGGAAATAGTTTAATTAAAAATAATAATAATAACTATACCGGTATGTGATAGTCGGACTTCAGGAATTCGGTGAATCGCTTGGCCTATAAAGTATTTCGGTAAAAACGAATTATTTAAAAACCTGAGACATACACTCTCATGTTCATGAAATAAGTGATGCTACTAAACCTAGTGGATGCACTTTAAATTTAATAACACTTTTTGAAAACAATTTGAGTTTAATTAATTTATTAAAACACTCTCATGTATTTAAAAATTAATGTTTCGTTACCACTATCTGGGTTGAACCCCAGCTCTCGCATGCAGGTTCTTGCCTTAATTAATTTCTCACTCTCGTGGCAAAATCGTGTTAATTATCCTCTCACTCTCGTGACAAGGGTAGTTAAATTAAACATGGAAATTAGAAACCAGAAATTGTTTTATAAATATTTTTAGCCAAGGTATCACTGAATTCTTTCGGTACTTAGGAGTCACATACCGGTACAATTAATTTAGTCGGACATAATATATTTAATAACTATGCAATTTAAAATATAATCCATAAAAATAAATGACATATCACAAGAATGAATAAATATTAATTGCAATAAAAACCTGGAAATAATGTTGCTATGGTAATCTTGGATGTTACAAATTCCTTGCAGCTCAATCGAAATCAATAATTGTGTTAATTCTTAGATGAAGAATTAACACTCTAAAACTAATGGTGGAAATAGAAATTACAGTACGTGTAGAAAAAGCTCAAAAGCAGGAAAATAGAAATTTGGTTATGGGAAAATTTCTTCGACCCTCATCCCTTGAACTACCATATATATATATATATATATATATATATATATATATATATATATATATATATATATATATATATATATATATATATATATATATATATATATATATATATATATATATATATATATATAGAAGAAAATATTGCAGTTGAGAAAATCTTGGAAAAGGCTTGAGTGGAGTAAAACCAGGATGCATGGTTACTGAGTGGAGGAAATATAGGAGAAGAGTTCAGCCCTCATGTTGCCCACGTCTCCACTAATTCATAACGTTGCCCATTACACGCGTGACGGTCGTCACAAGGGGGTGACGGTCATAATGCGCTTAAATAGCGCATTACGCTCGTCAATGATGTGTGACGAGCGTTCTTTCTAGTTGGGGAGGCGTTACGGTTGTCACAGGGCGTGACGGTCGTCACCGTTACAAAATCTGCAAACTTTGCATATTTGGTTCCTTCTCTTCTGTTTCTTGTTTAGATTCCTTCATGTGGTCCTTTTTTCATTGATTTGAGTTGACAAATGTTGTACCTGTGAAAAGACACAAAAACTCGGAATAATCGGGAGTTAGACGACTCAATGTATTATAAAAACGGTAAAAAGCGTAGTAATTATATGATACGATTTCTCGTTATCAAAGATTATGAACCAACCGACTCAACTTATCATCAACCATAACATCACCAAAGCACCCAACATCCTCAATACCGAACACCCCAAGATCCATTTCCTTTCTACCCCCGGTACTCAGACGATCAGTGCTACAGACCAACCATGGAACCCCACCCACCACCAACACGACCAAAATTTGAGGGTATGAGTAACCGATTGTACCAAAATGGATCTTCTAGATATGGAGATCTGACTGATTTCATGGATCCAGAACGCATTGACTTCGCTGGGCCATCGACCCTGCCACAGCAAGAAACGCGACGAAACCCAGCACGGGAAAGGAGAGGACGGGGATGCGGAACCGGGGGTCATTACCGGGTTCTGGGGGACCAGTGATTAATCTGTATTTTTTTATGTAATCGTTATGTGTGTAATCATATTTTGTAAATAAAAAGTCAATTTTGTTGATCTTATATCGAATACGTAACGCACCACATTTAAAATAAAAAATGCTAAAATTTGCCTCCCAATTGCACTAAGGCGCCATCTCACTTGGCTTTGGGCAAGCCTTTAACACCTAGGTGCCAAGTGAGATGGCGCATCCCCTTAAAAATAAGGTGTAGGCGTCAAGTGGGATGGCTCCTCCCTTGGAGAGTTTTCTGAAACATGGTTATTTGCGTAATTTTCTCCGAAACATGGTTATTTGCAAAAAAAAATTTAATACATGGTTATTCCAAAAAAAAATTCGTAATATGATGTAATATATTTAGTTTAGCAATTATTCCACATATAAATGAGAGTTAAATATCTTAAATTTATGAAAATAAATTTTAGTATATAAATAAGGGGATTTTTTTCCACGTCTAATATCCTTCTTCAAGACTTGTTGTAAAAATTTTAAAATATCCTTAAAATTCACGAGTACATATGCAAATGCATCATCAACGTAATTTCATAGATTTACTTCGTGTGTATACATGCGAAGTCACATGTTAGGTTTTTTCAGATGTCTGGGCAGATCAATTAACATTATTCAACATAATTCATAATATTCATTCAACAAATAATTGTAAAACTAAATATAGATAATATGTTATATATGCATTGAAACGTATAGATTTTACAATATATTCTATAATACATTCAATAAATGTCACGAATACTGACTTTTTCCTCACAAACTCTATCTCGAAACATATTGGTTATCATCCAAACATTTCAATAAATATTGCATTTCGGATCTCGGACCTCTTTGTGAAATTCGTTGTTTGTAACGGTGATTGTAAACCGATTTGATATTTGAAACACAATCTGGTTTATTTTGTTTCGAACGATAAGTATGTTTCTTGGTGCAACTTTGACCAACGACAATTCAGAAATGAAATCCTTCTCTACCGTCTTAAGTCGACATACAATTGGATGACCGTGTAGCTTGGTGTCCAACGCATGATTAGGCATATCGGACATGACATTATACTGCCATAAACCATCCACCCTACAATAACCGCGCAATTTAAACGGACACTCATATTTCCTTGATTTCGTGTCATCGTGTTTTATTTTGCGAATTTTTGGAACATATTTTCCACTTCTCTCGCATGTCATCACAACAAATGGTTGCCGATTACGAGTCACATTGTCGGACCTTTCAATCACAACGTCAAACTCAAGTTTGCTAGCTTCCATTCAAACCCATTCAAACATATGTTGACGAGTGGTGAAAGTTTTATCATTTGGAAATTTTTGTCCATGATCAATCACAACATCGATCATTTTATCAACGTCCTTCACCTCATTCGGCTTATCGTCTTCATTGACCTTGTCCAGAACCTTTACGATAGCTTTGACAATATTGTCGGGATGCACCATACCTAACATGTTCAAAAGACATGAATTCTGTTAAAACAGAATTATGGTTCTGTAACTGACATTTATTTGGATGTGCACTTGCGAATTTTGGCAAGTGGCCTTCGCAGGTGCATATGCGAAGTGACGTTGTTTTCTTCTTCAACAAAACAGCTTCAATGCAGCTAATGTATGATGAAGAGTTGAAAGCTTACCTCAATACAGCTTTCAATGCTCACTTTGCTAAACTCAAACACTTGAAACTTGATTTGGAGACGGAAAAATCATTGAGAATAATTGAAGTTTGTTGAGGGTTTTTGTTAGAGGAAAAGAAAATGAATGAAATAGTTAAAATAAGTGACCATGGACATTCTAATATGGAAAGGGAAGTTTCGCATGTGCACATCTGAAATCACCTTTCAGGATGTTTCGCATGTGCACATGCGAAACCCCCTCAATATTTTAAAATCCAACGTTTAAATATTAAAACGTGCAAAAAAAAGGTGTCTTCGCCTATACACTTTCGAAACATCTTAATATGGGAATTCATAAATGCACATACGAAAGATATTTTTGAATTTTCAATACCACTATTAAATATAAATAAAAATTTCCTATAAACAAATGTTACATAAGTAAATAAAAATTTAAAACGAATCTGAATTAAACACATACTTTGAATTAAAATAAATAAAAATATTAATAATAAATAAAGAAGCTCTAAATTTCTGTTGTGCCAATTCTTATCTTTGCAAGACTATATTTTTAAAATCAATCTCAAAGTAGCAATTAGACAAAACATATTTATAAAAAAATAATACTAAAAAAATATTTTTATTCAGAATCAAGATCTTCATTCTCTGAAGAGTCATACTCATTTATAGAAGATTCATATTTGTATTCATTTGTATTGTAGCCATTTGCATTATTTGGCCTTGTGTACTATGAAACTAATTACCATTGAATAAGGTGTTCGATGACACCATGAAGAAGTGATGGAATTGACCCAATTTTTGTTGAGAATCAAGTGTGAGGAAGAAGTCTCACATTGATTATAAAAGGTAAGATTGAGCACTTATATATGAGAGAATCCACTCATCTATCATCTTAAGGTTTTAGATGGACAAGTGGTGTGTCTCTCATAAAGGTGTGTCCCAAGTAAAATGCTCTCTCCTCGGAATTGCCCCTACAGTGGTATCATGAGCCTTTGGTTTCGAGATAGGGACCGGCTTACTTGTATCGAACGATGGTACAAGTGTATGTGGAAGAGAGTCATTAAGTCCTACATTGATTATAAAAGAGAATATGATAGAACCCACTCATCTATCACCTTAAGGTTTTAGATGGATAAGTGGTGTGTCTCTCATAAAGGTGTGTCCCAAGTAAAATGCTCTCTCCTCGGAATTGCCCCTACAATTTTTCCTATATGCAAAACAGAAGAAATAAAGCATAAATTTTTATTATTCTTATTATTTAGAGTCATTGTTTTTTGTAATATGTGATTAGAAAAACCAAATCTCAACACACCCAATACTGAATATGTGGAGATAGTTCCAAAATGCCTCATAAAATATGGCCAAACGAATCTAGGACACACTTTAATACCATCTTGTAAGGACAGTGGTGTCACCCAATTTATAAATATATTTTCATGTCAAATCTAATCTAAAGTAAAAGTCTCGACCATTACCAATTTCATCTGGTTACATTCCATAAAAGAAAAAAAGGAAAGAAGAAAAAATAGACGTTAAGCACAACTTGCTGCAGTTGATGTTGTTGCTGCAATTAATCTTGTTGCTGAGATAATGATTATTGGGGCGAAGTCATCTTCATCTGTATGGCACCAATTGAAGATTAAAAAACTCAATATTTCATAATTGACCTCCAAGATCATAAACATTTATCATCTTAGAACTAATGTATATGGCTTACTTATCGCATACAAATAATGCTGATAATTAAACATGCAGAACCCAGATGATAGCAAAAGTTAGAAGGATGAAAACCTGCTTCCGATCAGTATTCTCCATAGCATCATCTCTATTCTTGATTCTTTTCTAAACTGGGTCAAAATTTCTGCTCCTTAGCATCACCAACTGCATCAAAATTTATGCTCCTTAGTATTGTCAACTGCATCAAAATTTCGGCTCCAATCAGTATCCAAAGTGATTCTAAACATATAAAAGAAACACAAACCAAATAATTATATCATGCAACCCTAAAATTCATAATTAAAACAAGCATTAAATAAGTTTTTGGTCCCTTTAAATATCTCAAATTTTATTTTTAGTCTCTCTAACATTTTCCTTTAAAGAATGGTCATCCCTGAAAAATTAAATTTTAACTTCTGGTCTCTCCTGCAATTTAGCGACAGTTTTTACAACTTAGCGACGGTTTTAGCGGTAATTTTTATTTAGCGACGGAATTAAAGATCATTTTAATTACGATTTTGTCGGGAGGAACCAAAAGTTAAAATTTAATTTTTTTAGGAAGACCATTCTTTGAAAGAAAAATTTAGAGGAATTAAAAGTAAAATTTGAGATATTTAGAGGGACCAAAAACTTATTTTACATAATTTGTTAACTGTCTTGAATAGCTGCTTCACCCACTTCTTCTTCCAGAAGCCGATTTCTTAGTTGAAATTGTTACGTTGTCCATCTAAGCCATAAATTTACGGTTGGAAATTCGAGGAAACATATCTTTCACTGCTTGCAAAACTTCCATCCACACCACACGATCTTCTCGTGACTATGCTCTCAAGTGGAGTCTCTTCATTCCCGTGAACATTGAAAATTGTTTATCATTAGATTTACTCTTGTGAATCGTTGAAACGTAACACATAAAAAATCACAATCAAAATTAAATTCCATTTCTAAATCTAAATAACTTTAAATACTGATTCAACCAAAATAGATTAATTAATCAACTAACCTTAAGGTGGATTTCGCCAAAGGCCTTTTGACGATTCTGATAGGGATGAGAAATGCAATTGCGATTGATCATGCAAATAGATTCTTTACCGATAACCTTCGAACCCTTCTTAGTCTCTTGGTTAAAGATGATTTTATCGTGACTGAATTTTATAGTAGTAGAGAACGCCATCTTGAAGAGATTGTGTTGTTGTTGCTTACTATTTATTTTAAAATCTTGAAATGTAGAGTTAGACTTTGAGAACACGAAAATATGATTTCTTTACTCCATATCACAAGTTTCTATGTTAAATGATATTTAATCGTTAAAAGATTCCAATAATTTAAATAACATTGAATTAAGGATTTAAATTACCATTAATAACTGAATTAACCTTAATTCTAAGAATACAATTAGTTTTAAAATGGTTAATTTTGTAAAAATTGTGGGTATCAATTTTTATATATTGATAATAAATGACTAAATTCGGAGATGTATTTCCGAAAACAAAAAATGATCCAATTCAGAGATACATCTCCAAAAAAACTTCTTGTTTTGCTTCAATGACAGAAGCAGTTCCTAATATTGCCCTAACAACCTAAAATACATCAAAATTATAGTGCATGATTGTAACATTACTTATTTCAAATTCTAATACTACTTAATGCATTAAAAGTAAATTATTTTACATAATACATTGATCAAAAATCAAATAAGTTAAATGAAAAACTTACTCAAATAAGTGTTGATAAGGATAAATAATGTTCAATGTAGTATGTGGAGTGAGTTAAGATTAATAAGATTGAAGTAGAGGTTCTTTTATTGCTTGAAAAATTGACTAGTACAGTGTAGCTTACGAACTCCAACAAAAAAAGAAAAATATTCAGAAAATGAAGAAGGAGAAGAGGGAGGGTCTCATGTGTGCTATATATACATTAAAAGCTTTCGGAGTTGCATCTCCGAAATTTTCTCTTAGTTTGAAAATAATGATTAATTCAAAGATGCAACTGCGAACAAATCTTAAAACGCATTAAGAGATACATCTTTGAATTTATAAAACATTTTTTACTTTTTGTCAGAGATTTAGGATAACATGCGGTCAAGAAACAAATTCAGGAAAACTACAAACCATTAGTATTACACTAGATTCAAAACTGTAAAAAAGGAAGGAGAAATAACAATTTTACCATGTAAAATTAACAAGAACAACAATGTCACCAATTTACCGATAAAAATTAACAAGAACAACATGAATAAACTTTTCAAACCAAATAATGTATTTTTTCATTTCAAAATGATTGTCGTTTTAACAAATAAAATTTATTTTAAAATAAATATCACTTTCACGTTTTAATATAGCAATTGATTATTATTTTCAATTATATCATTTAATTATTACTCTGTACATTATTTTTAATAAATTAATAAAATTAATTTAATAAAAATATAATGATTTATAATAACATTATTACATTCGTGTGAAAAAACATTAAACAACCATTATTTTATAAGAGAGGAAGTAGTTTTTAATTTTAACTAAATAATTAAATTCTAATAGTTAATAAACTATTGTTAAATTCAAAACTAACTTGTAAAGTATTGGTTTTGGATTTTAAAATATTTGCCACCGAAGAAATTATCAGGTTGAGTCGCGGACTAGGTCGCTCTCTTTAAGACGTTTCGCGGCACTGCTCAAAATTATGCAAAGCAGTCAAACTACCGCGCCGTCTCCAGGATAAAACAACCCAGTTCTATACTGTACGATTACTACTTGCATGATAGATAATCGGTCTAGAAATACACCCTCTGATGGTACAAGACCATTCAAATATGGTATCAACACCACTCATAGTATCTGGTACATAGACCAGTCATAATAATTTCTCAAACAAAAAGAAACTCAAATAATTCTCTAAAGAGAATATAATAATGGTCATTTGACCACTCATAATAATTTCTCTAACAAAGAGAAATTCAAATAATTCTCCAAAGAGAACCCAAAATATTAAACTTGAAAATTTCTCAACTCAAATAAGGAGAAATTAACATAATTATCTAAAGAGAATTCAAGAAAATACTCGGAAAATTCAACGAGTAGGAAGAAAGGGAAAGAAGATGGCGCTTCGACAATTCGAGAGACGCGGAGTTATGAGAGTGAGGAAGGAAAAACTAATAGAATAATTTTTGGTGTGATTTGGAATGAAACATATGCACTCCTTATATAGTGAAGTAGAATAATTAATATTTCTCACATGAGCAATGTGGAACTAAATAGTTTTTTCAACCAAAAAATATTCTAACAATGTGGGACTTGAGAAATTTTTAAATTCAACATATTGAAACATGGACATGTTCCAACAATCCCCCACTTGAATTTAAAAAATTGATTTTAGAAGTAACGTCAAACGTTTCTAAGATTGTGCATAAACAAAGGTGTCTACAACTTGAACCTTTGCATAGCAAGTAGGATTCCAATTCAACAAGAGTGACACAAATGTCTTGAACTCTATCTCAGACATCAAACCCGCACACAACCTTTTCTTAAGGTGTATTCTAATAGCTCGTGCTTTAATGGCCCTGCACGTGTATCCCAGTTTAATGAAGGCTCTAGGAATCCTGCCTCGAAATTCCATAGAAACCGGCCTAAGTTCCACAATCACATAGGTGAGTCTATCAAGAGTACTCCTGTAGCCTAGGTACTCCCTCATACAGAGTATAGATCTCATTAAGATTTTCTATTATCTCATCCTCTTATTACTTCAGGATTCATGCTTTACTTGCATGATCATCTCATATTACTCATAACTTGTTATTACCCATTGAACCTATTTCTTGGGATCTCCAGTCATTTAGGTCGGGTTACCATCATGAGCAACTCATTTTCCTATAGACATTAGTATTATCTTATATGATGTATTATAGACTTTCTCTCTAGCTAATCTTTTCGTCAAAGGATCTGCTAAATTTTCATCAGTGTGTACATGATCCACTCTTACAGCTCCTTTAGAGATACAATCTCTAACAATGTTGTGCTTTCTTCTTATTTGACGTCTTTTACCATTATAATAACGGTTCTCAATTTTTGCAATAGTCGCGATACTATCACAATGGATCAACACAACTGACATATGTTTTTCCCATAAGGGAATCTCAATTAGCAAGCATCTTAACCAACTTGCTTCTTTACTAGCAGTCGCTAATGCTATATTCTCAGGATAGTATATTTCTTTGATTTCCAAGATACAACTCATCTAGCTATGTTAAATACATAGCCATTAGTTTCTTTGGAATCATATGATAAGGTATTCCAATCTGCACCATTATATCCTTCAGGTATAATAGGAAATCTATGATAATGTAAACCGAGATTCATGGTCCTTTTAAGGTACCGTATGACTTGCTCACTAGCTTGTCAATATTCATTGCTCGGTCTACTAGTAAACCCGCATAACAATCCCACGACATATGCAATGTCAGGTTTAGTACAATCAATGGAATACCTAAGACTTCCAATAATGCTCACATGTTCTGTTTGTCTAACACTTTCACCAGTGTTCTTAAACAGCTTCACGATTGGATCATTTAGTGTGCTCACAAGTTTTCTATCAAAGTAATTATATTTCTTTAAGATCTTTTTCACATATTGTGATTGATCCAAAGAAATTCCTTGCTCGGATTTTGTGATCTTGATACCAAGAATCACACTCACTTCTCCGAGGTCTTTCATATCAAAGTTGTTGCACAACAACGATGTCATATCATTAATGGCCTGGATGTTTGATCTAAATATGAGTAGATCGTCTACGTATAGACATATGATAGTGCAAATACAATTCTCAATTTTGTAATAAATGTATTTGTCACTTTCATTCAGTTTGTACACATTCGATATCATTAAGTTATCAAACTTTACATGTCATTTCTTTGGAGCTTGTTTTAGCCCACACAAAGACTTATCTAACTTACAGACCTTGTTTTCTTATCCATAGATCACAAACACTTCCGGTTGTTTCATATAGATTTCTTCTTCTAAGTCACCATTTAAAAAAGTTGTTTTAACATCCATTTGGTGTACTATTAAGTTATAAATAGCAACTATTGAAATAAGTACCCTAATAGATGTAAGTCTAGTGACAGGAGAAAAGGTGTCGAAGAAATCTATATTTTCTCTTTGTCTAAAACCCTTGGCAACAAGGCAACCCTTGTATTTATCAATAGTTTCATCAGGTTTTAGTTTCTTTTTCAAAACCCATTTACAACCGATTGGTTTGCAACCAGGAGGCAAGTCTACTAAGTGTCAAGTCTTGTTAGATTCTAGAGATTATATCTCATCATTGATAGCTTCTTGCCATAACTAAACATCCAGAGATGACAAGGCTTATTGAAGATTCATTGGATCTTCTTCTACATTATAAGCCGCATAATCAGGCCTATAGTCTTTAGCAACTCTTACTCGTTTACTTCGTTGAAGTTTTGTTTCTACATTGTCGTTGCTTTCTGTGCTTCTTATCACATGAATGTGACTCAATTGTGTGCCCCCACTATTTCTCAATTTGAAAGGAAATTTGTATTCATAGAATTCAACATCAGTTGATTCTATGATCACTTTTGCCTTTAGGTCATAAAACCTATATGCTTTACTGTTTGCTGCATACCGAATGAAAACACATTCATATGCTCTACTAGTGAGTTTAACTCGTTTCGGATCCGAAATTCTGACATAAGTCAGACAACCCCAAGTTATCAAATAAGACAAGTTTGATTGTCTTTTCTTTAATATCTCATCAGGAGAGATCTTACATTTTGACTTGGGGACTCTATTCAGGACATAGCAAACAGTCAATAAAATTTCCCCCCACTAGTGAGGTGCAGCACCAGAATTTATCATAATTGCAACAGCATGTTCAGTAAGAGTTTTATTCTTTCTTTTTATTTTACCATTCATTGCAAGATAGTATGGTGCAGTCGTTTCATGTACAATTCCATGTCTAAAATTCATTAATAAACTAAAATCATACAGTTTCTCTATCACTGTAAATTCTTATTATATCATTTTCAAATCCTTTACAAAAATTTTAAACATATAAACTTCATTCTTCGTAATGGCGTACAAATCTACCCCAATAGACTGACTAAACCATGTCTTATTTAAAAGAAAACCAGAAACAATATTCTTTCTAATCTTAGGAACATGAATAACGTTCCTTAAGATTAAAGTCTTTTTGAAGGTGAAATTTAGCTCCATATCTACAATTCCAACAATATATGTGGTCTGACTATCTCCTAACAACACTTTCTTATCTTTAGTATTCATGTATGTTTAAACATAACACGATCGTAACAGACACAACGAGAGACACAAGTGTTTATTCACCAACCAATATATTTATCAACCATGTTGATTTCAATGACCATAGCAATAAATTTCTCATTAGTCAGGTTGACCTGTGCATTAGGGACAATACGAAGTTCAACCTTACTTCTACATTTCTTAGTCATATGACTTAATTTTCCATAGTTAAAACAAAGAGAAACCAACGTCATTTCTTTTAGGTGGTGGTTGTTGCCTAGTTGGAGCTATTGGGATCATAGAAGGATTCCCATTCTTAATTCGGTTCACAATATTGTGGTTCTGATTCTTTAATCATTTGCCAAATGGCTTTAGAACTACACCAAATTTCTTTTTGTTGTTTGAAACAACCAAGACTTTTTCTTTTTGATATTGTCTCTAAGATTCCTTTTTTGTGTTTTTTAAACATTCAAAATGTGGGGGTAGTTTATCAATAATAAAACCAATTTGAAATTGTTCATTTAAACACATATCTTTTGTAATGATCTTTTAAGCAATCTTTTGAAGTTCGTAACATTGAGCCTCCATCGACCTTGCATCTTTGCATTTGATACTTGAAGTAGCGGCTAACAACGTACTTCTTTGCTCTAGCTTCTATGTCATACTTCTTTTTCTAAGTCTCTTAATCTTGTTTTGCAGTATCACATCAACTGTAATTATCATACAGATCATCTGCGAGTCTATTCAAAATATGATTTTGTAGAGATTTTTCATTCTCTTTCTATAAGGTGATTTCTTTACTATGCTGTAAATCATTCGCTTTAATCTGTGCAGTAGATTCAACTTCAACACTATTAAGTGTTCCTTCTAAATCTCCAGATTTACTACCGTTAGTTTGTTCGATTGATCCAGAAGGAGCAACAGAATGTCATCGATCAAAACGTTAACAACTTTTTTCAACATTAAGAACTTCATCTTTTGTTGTCAACGTTTGAAGTGACTTCTCTCAAACATGAACGATTTCTCAACGACAATATCCGCAAAAGAACCAATAATTTCTTCGGTACCATGGCAGTTTGAAACGTCTTAAAATTATTGGTTTTGGATTTTAAAATATTTGTCACCGAAGAAATTACCAGGTTGAGTCGCGGACTAGGTCGCTCTCTTTAAGACGTTTCACGGTACTGCTCAAAATTATGCAAAGCAGTCAAACTACCGCGCCGCCTCCAGGATAAAACAACAACCTAGTTTTATACTGTACGATTACTACTTTTCTATACTGTACGATTACTACTTGCATGATAGATAATCGGTCCATTCAAATATGGTATCAACACCACTCATAATATCTGGTACAGAGACCAATCATAATAATTTCTCAAATAAAAAGAAACTCATATAATTCTCTAAAGAGAATATAATTTCTCTAACAAAGAGAAATTCAAATAATTCTCCAAAGAGAACCCAAAATATTAAACTTGAAACTTGAAAATTTCTCAACTCAAATGAGGAGAAATTAACATAATTCTCTAAAGAGAATTCAAGAAAATACTCAGAAAATTCAACGAGTAGGAAGAAAGGAGAAGAAGATGGCGCTTCGACAATTCGAGAGACGCATAGTTATGAGAGTGAGGAAGGAAAAACTAATAGAATAGTTTTTGGTGTGATTTAGAATGAAACATATGCACTCTTTATATAGTAAAATAGAATAGTTAATATTTCTCACATGAGCAATGTGGGACTAAATGGTTTTTTCAACCAAAAAAATATTCTAACAATGTGAGACTTGAAAATTTTTTAAATTCAACATATTGAAACATGGACATGTTCCAACATAAAGTTTTATTTACCTCCCTACTAAAATGTGTAATAAAACACCCCAAAAAGGAGTTTTATATGATGCGTACAAGTACTTTTTAGTGGGACAAAAAGTAGAGAGAGGTTTGAAAACCTAAATGCCATCCACATGAATCCAAGCCATCTCATAACCTCACAATCTCCAACAATATCCACACTTCACAATTTCATACCAAACAAATTAAAAACCACCACAACACTAGAAGCTTATCCACAACAAGTACTGAAAACCCTCACTTCATTTTCCACAAACTACTCAGTTACACACACACACACAAAAAAAGGTAACAACATGGCCCTTGAGAGTTGTTTAAGAGTTTCCACACCAAGACCTCATTGTCTTCCTCCACTGTTTTCATCTTCAAGAGGAAAGCTTGTTTTCTCAACTCAAAAGGTAGGATTCAAGAAATCTGTGCTGAACTCAACAGTTTCACTTCCATCTGGTGTTGCTTATAGAAAATCTCGTTTTGTTTGCAATGCTCGTGAAGCTGTAAATGAAGGTACACTTTTCTGCACCTTGTTAACATTGTTTTCTGGTTTTAACTTTTCATTATGAATAGTTTAGTATCAAAAAATTCATCAGAATATTGTGGCTAGATAGACATAAACATTATCTTTGCATTATTTGTACTGCTATAATCTCTGAATTTGACATATGTGTGCTCAGAGTGTTTAGTTTTTGGAGACGCTGTGTAAGTTAGCCACAATTCAAGCGTGGAATAGGTGTGGTCAGAGCCCTTTTAAGTTTTAGCCACAGTTCAAACTAGGAAAAATTTAGATGCGGTTTAATTGTGACAAATATTTTTATGATACCCTATTTATCTATGGTTTTACTGTGACAAATTTTGGATCCTGTGACAGTTCACATTGCACACTTTCAACGACGGTCATGTGTGTGGTGTAAGTGTATATGTGTGAAGTAACTCATGTACTTGCTCAAATTTGGCAGTTCAAGTAGTAAATGACTCAAGCTGGGATGAACTTGTGATTGGAAGTGAAACGCCTGTGCTTGTAGATTTTTGGGCACCATGGTGTGGTCCATGCAGAATGATAGCGCCTATAATCGATGAATTAGCCAAAGAATATGCTGGAAAAATTAAGTGTTACAAGCTCAACACAGATGAATCTCCAAACACTGCAACAAAGTATGGCATCAGAAGCATACCAACTGTTCTGTTTTTCAAGAATGGAGAGAAAAAAGACAGTGTAATCGGTGCAGTTCCTAAGGCTACTCTGTCTGAAAAAGTTGCGAAGTATATTGATGCATGAACTGAGAATAAAAAATGATACTCTTATGACATGCATTATAATATCAGAAATGGATGGAATGGGATGGAAGAAATGAAAAATGTGACATTGCTGATTTTCATTTTATCACATTCTTTTTTCCATGTCTTACAAGGCAAAAGGTAGTTTGTATCTTTATCATCACTATATGTAAGGGTTATGTTTCAATCTATGGATTCAACACATTGAATAATCCTTGTATATTTCTTTTATTTTTCATCATTTTGTAAAGTTTACATTGGATAAACAGACTTCTTTCAATGTTTGAATGCTGTTTACTTTCAAATTGATGATTGCTTGGGATGATATCTAATTACTCTCAAGAACACAACAGGTTCATTTTGTAGGACAAAACTTGTTACCTTTCTCGATTATGTGTTTATCAATGGCGAGTCTGTAAAAAAAAGCCATGACAGTGCAGAAATTAAAGTACAAAGTTACACTTGAGTTCACAAGAAAAAATCAGCCCCATAAGCCACACAACCAGCCATCAAACTTTCATTTCTAAATTCTTTTATATAAAATCCTATATTGGCCCCTATCACTACTCAATTGCATTCTGCTGAAACCTTCTGCAGAATGCAATTCTATGATTGCTAATAATGTAGAACAAGCAGATGTCGAAAACCACACCATGGAAAGAGAAGATTTTCAATCAAATTGAAGATTATTATAACCATTCACTGCTCCTAGACCACTAAGCAACTGGTTTGACAGATCCTGTTGATGATTCATAGCTTGATCCCGCGCAATGGATGCCATTCCTCCCCTTCCGTTCGTGATTGAATTATTTACCATAGCAGCTCGCATTCCATTAGGCATAGTGGATTGACCGAACCCCATCATTCCATAACTACCAGCACCTGGATCATTGTTCAGTGTGCCATTACCATTATTGAGCCCTGCATTCACACTCATTGGCAGATTATTGCTTGCATTCTTTGAGTCATTTCCTAGAGAACCAACACCTGCCATTCCTCCAGTACCATTCATCTGCGAGGACATCATCATCTCCTGTATGATTTTCTGGACTGAGCTTTGAGCATCACTTGGGTCAGCATCACCAGAAAGAGCTGATTGATATTGATGTTGTTGGAGCGAAACATTAGCTGTTGAATTTGTTGTATTCATTTGATTGGGAGGCGTTAAAGTAGAACGAGGTGTTTGTGAAGGGTTATTAGATGAGGATGGTGTCGGTGGTGAGTGAAAAGGGGATGAATTTGGCTGGGCCTGTGGCACAGTACTGGAGGAACCTGGAGATGGAATCTGAACAGAACAACCTCCATATGGACTGCCTGCATTGTTCATTGTATTTTGTCTAGAATTTACAGAGTTTTGGTGGAGAAGTCCAACAATAGTGCTTGTGGTTGTTGATGCAGACGCTGAGTTGACAGAACTATTTACACTAACCATACCGTTGCTGGATGCAATTTGCATGGCAGCAGCTTGCACTGGATTTTGATCTCCATTTGAGTTATGCATCATCATTTGTTGTTGCTGCTGCTGTAGTTTTAACTGATCTTCATGCTGTTGAGCTTGATTACGAACTCCGCATGAATTAACTGTTCTCCGAGGGAACTTGGCCAAGCTCTCTGAAAGAAGGTAAAAAATAAAGCAGAAAAATTAAATCAGTCCCTATCAGAACGATCAAACAGCTGGCAGCAATTATTAATATAACAATAAAACACACACACACGCTCACACAGGTCTGGTCAAACACAGTGGAACACTCTTTAAATAAAACATTGTTTAATTGTGGCGTTCATATCTATATAAGCAGTAGAAATCAGCCACTTAAATTATTAACTTACCCATAGGTCCCGTCACTGTTTCTCTACTGTAATCCATCAAGTCTTTCAGGCTATTTACCACTTCTGATATCTGCATCATAAAGTGTATACAACGAAATTTGTCATGTTTCCACAGTAGAGTTCATTGGGAAAAAAACAACCTCTAGGTTAGCTCCTAAGGAAAAAACAATTGCTGCAGCATGAGGCAAGAAAACAATAAAAAGAAAAGAGGGATTTGTCGTTCTCTTTTTGTACAAATGGCAAGAATTCCTGATGTGTATTCCATGACAGTCACTCACCACAAAAAAAATACAAAAAGACAAGTCATCTCTTGAGAGAAGACCCTATTAAGAGATTGATTCAGGAAAATATAGTACGCAGAATTTAGAGACTGTTATATATTTTGCAGTCATATTATGCCATAGAAACCCAAACAAGGATTCCCTATTCAAAACAAGCAAGGTCGAGTGGGGTGATTTGTTCGCAAATATCCCAAATAAGCATTTCAAATAAGGTTGGTGATGGCGCAACAAAAGATACAGTAGTTCCACACAAACCAAATGTCACTTTAAACATTAAAAAGGAAAGCGATGCATATTTTCTCGTTAATGTGTAGACTTAAGATCAAAACAATACTATAAGCAATGTCATATGAATGAAACATACCTGTAGGCAGCGCACATATGTCTTTGAATATCCTAAATCATTAACTAATGGAACTTCTAGGGTTTTAGCCAATTGACGAGCTGACGCAACAAACCTGGAAAAGAAGGATATAGCGTTATTAAAAGAAAAACAGAAACATACAACAAAAAGCAACCCTAATTAAGTTAGACCAAATAGAGATCAAGAGAGAGGAGTCTTGCAAGCTAAACTGTAGCATTAATGAGAAATGAAATAAATACCAGCAAATAGGTCTATATACACAGTGGTAAACCACCAAAAAGGGCCGCAACATAAAAAGAGAGTAGAAAAAATGGCAGAAGAACATATTTTACTAGAAGAGGTGAGCATTGAGAAACATTCACATTAAATCCTTAATCAAAAGGAAATAAGCCATGGCTCATAACATGGTCGCGGAACAAGGAAGTTACATTATAGTTAATAATTATAAGTAATTATTAGGAACATATTCTAGTTATAATTTTGACATGTTTGGCTAAAGGGACTTACATATTGCAATTATTTTGTAACTCTGGAGCAGAAATATTGGGCGTTGCATTTTGAGTTAAAGCCTGGTATTTCTGGGCAACCGCTCCAATCTGACTAATCTGTGGATAATAAAAATGAAGTAATAATAAGAATGAATAATCAGAGTGTACATGTTAATATATAGCCAAACTCTGCGCCATTAAAATATCTACGATATAACACCGGCATTACACAAAGTACTCCTCGCAAAATAATAACTAATTAACTATCAACAAAACCAAGGATTATTAAATCTATGGCAAATATCTTATAAAATAAAAATCTCAAAACTTTCATTTATGATGCAACAACTTAATCAGCAACCTGGGGTATTAACAGTCTTCTGGGGATGAGCTCTTCATGGCGCCGAGCACAAAACTCCCAAGAGCAGATCTGCAAAAGAAATGATAAACAAAAGAATGTCGATTAAACTTTTTTTCATATAGAGGATGCCAACAATGATAATACCATGTAATCATTTTCAACATAATTTGAATGTTTTAATTTTCTGTACGCTACCTTCAGGTCTGGAGAGAAAACTATACGAAGTTGACCATCACGAACAACACGAAGCTGCTCAAAGACACTTTCTTGTATTGCTTTTGCATAGTCTAGAACAATCTGGCCAGAGGAATTATGATATTCGCGGGGCATGTCAACATAAAGTAGCTCTTCCAGAGTGCCACTGTCATACTTTACTTTGAAAAGCCTGGGAAGAACCTCAACAGTTGCTTCTGAAAACCCAGAAAAAACATATAGTCAGAAGGAGGATAGTGCAACAGAATGACATTTGTAACAAATAAATAACAGATATGTTTAATAGAAAAAGTGAAGAGGCCAACATTCATACGGTGAAGAATAGAAATGGACTGAATAATGAAATGCAGAAAAAGAACCTCGAGAAAATAAAACTTACCAAACCCACGGCCAGGTTTGTGATTACATATTTCGCAGTGCCATACATCCTGAAAATATTCAAAGAATCCATATTTAGCTAAAACTAATGCTTAGCATCAATGAGACCACTATAGTTGGCTTCTTGAATACTATAGAATATTCATGGCAACATTTAAGACAATACTGTAGGTATTAGTTACTTGGTCCTGAGACATATCAATTTGGCAATCACAAAAATAGAGTCAAGATACCAACACTAGAGCATAGTACAGTTAAGCATGCCATTCAATAATTAAGTTACGAACTTAGACAAGGTTATCCAGATATTAGAACTGGATTGTAAGGCTTTCTTTGGTAACGGACCTGGGGGAAAACTCCAGTTGTTTGTCTGCTACATCCATACATAGAGACACACCACTTCTTCTTAGCATTAGGAGCAAAATACTCAGCAACAAACTTCCTCCAAAACTCAATGTTGTTATCCTATATAAAACCCAAGTGCAAAAGTTATTGTTAATAGAGTATATGATAGACACAGAACGAAGCCAATATATAGATAAAGTATTACCTCTGGTCTATGTTTTTGCTGATACATATAGTGTGTCAGCCGCCTTGCACACATCCCCGGTTCATATGCTGGTTTCACAGGAGACCTCGCAGGCATATTCTGCTGTTGAAATTGTTGTGGTAATTGAGACCGTTGTTGAGGCATTGACTTTAAAAGTTGTTGTTGCTGGTGTTGTTGAAACTGCAAAAGCCTGTGATGGTTCAAAAGATTAATCTGAGCAGCAGCAGCTTGAGAAGATTGTCGCGACATGTGGAGGAATTGTTGTTGCTGTTGTTGCTGTTGTTGTTGCAAATATAACGGTTGATCACAATGCTGGGGCTCCATTTTAACTGGTGCCAGAGTTCTCATTGTTTGAATTTGTTGTTGTTCCAATTTGACTGGAGGAAGATTCCTCATTGATTGCAGCTGTTGCTGTCCAAGTTGGTCGTTGTTTACCTGGGGCTCTAACTTCACTGGTCCCATTCCACTTCCACCTATTCCTCCTCGCATTGATTGATAATGCTGTTGCTGCTGATTATTCAGAGAAGAGAACTGTTGCATTGACTGCTGGCTGTGTTGAAAATTTTGAGGATCAAGATGTTGAGAATGCTGATGATCTGGCAACAGTTGGTTGCTAGAAGGGTTGGAAAATGGTTGACCCTGAACTTGACCAGAGGAACTGGCATTGGCCATATTCGCTTGTACATATGAGGATGGAGAAGTAGTGAAGCTCGATCCATTGCCAACACTAGAAAGTTGGCCTGCTTCAGCTCCACTTTCAATCCCTCCACGTTGGCTACTTCCTTGACCCGTGAGCCCGTGATTCGGAACTCCATTTGAGAAAGATTGATTCAGCATAGAAGTCATATTAGACATATTCCCTAGAATGTTCATGTTGCCGAACTGAGTACGAGGAGACACAAGCGAAGGGAAAGACGACGGCAAAGACATGGGTGCCCCTTGAGCCCCCAACATTCCTGAATTTGTTCTCATTAGTGAAGGTGAGAGAGACTGAGGACCACCCCCAATGGGAGGTGATGGGCCTGGACCCGGAGGTACCATGTTTCAAAATTTGGTCTTCCAACAATCACCTAAGCAGAACAATGAATGTTTTTCAACATAATAACATGATTTCAACAAGAACAAACTAGCATGACATGGCGAGTCGTCAGAAAATGGGCATACCAAAACTCAACCCAGACAATGTTCAACCAAAAGTCCAAGGCCAAAAAACTTCAAATTCTTTACAGTGATTCAATTCAACGGAAACATTGGGTATTAAACTTTACCAAACACAAACCATAGAACAAAGAAAACCAAGAAACAACGTTTGATTCATTATTCATAATATTACAATTACACTACTTCGGTAAATGAGAAACCTTCAAACGTTTCACTTGAATCTCTGTACAAAAAATGACTTCTTGGATCCAACCCATCAACCAGCACAAAACACAAACAATATCCCAACAAACAGATAAACAAAATCATCAAAATTTCAATCAACAATGGTAACAATAATTCAATATCACATTAACAACCGATTAAAAAATTATTAAAAAAAAAACAACGAATCAACTTCAATCAAATTAAGGCGCTATCATCAGAACAAAACCACCATTTCTCCCACACAAAAAAAGAAAACTGAACCTCAATTGAAAGAAAACAAAACAATTCCGAGAAGTCAAAAAGACACACATAATAAAAGCATAAATTGAGAATCAGTATAACTCACAGAGACACGAAAATTGAGAAATTGAAGAGCTAGAGAATATGAGAAGTGATCAATGAATTGAGAGGGAGCAAAAAGTTTCGAACTTTCGAGTTGGGTATTGAATTGGCATCCATTACTTATCTAGGGTTTTATGAGAGTAGTAGTAGTAGGAGAATTGGGAGTTATTTATCAGCATCTTCAATCTCAGTGAAACGCCTTGTTCTGTTATGTTGTAGCTGCTTCTGCTACTAAGTGGTTAGTGTGTGTTTTTAGAGAGAGAAACAAGAGCGAGAAAAAGTCATTGCGGACGTCAAGATTGTATTCGATCTGATTGAATTCTCTTCACTCTTTCTTTTTGCTTATATTCATTCTCTCTCTTGCCTTGAAAAAATATGAAGTCAAATCCTTTTTTTCTCAAAGGAAAAATCCACATGCATTCAATATTTAACCGGAGAATTGCTCTGAGCTAGGTTTTCATTCACTCGTATTAAATATCTCTGGAACGCTTGTGATAAATCTTTCAATATTGTTCGATCGAATTTGTGTTTTGTCTCGATATATTAAATATCTTTGCATTGATCGTTCGAATTCGTGTTGTTTTGGAATATCAGTTGAATCTATATCACTAGTATTAGATGTCTCTGTATCATTCGTTTGAACTCGCATTTGTTTTGATGTACCAGATGTTTTTACATCGTTGCTGGCTTGAACTCGAGTTCTGTCTTTGTAAAAATGTTTTTACATCACTGTTGGCTTGAACTCGAGTTTTGTCTTTGTAAAAATATCTGTACATTACGCATTTAAACTTGTGTTTTGTCTGAGTACATCAAATGTATCTACATCACTCGTATCAAATGACTTTACATCGCTCGCTTGAACTCACATTTATCTCGATGTATAAAATGTCTTTACAGTGTTGGCTTTAAACTCGAGTTTTGTCTTTGTAGATTAAATATCTCTATATTGCACATCATTTAAACTCGTATTTTATCTCTGTATATTAAATATGTATACATTGTTCAGTTGAACTCGAGTTTTGTTTCAATATATCTCTATAATTTTTTATCATTTCAATTCAATTGTAGGAAAAAAAATCTCTTTCTACCCATGTGTATTTGACAACATAGGAAAGTTGTTTATATTATATGAAGTGAGCAATAAAAAATTTATTTTATATTTAAGCGGAGAAATCTACATATATTGGATATTTAAGTGGAGAATTGCTCATTTGGATTAGGTTTTCATTTGCTCATACCAAATGTCTCTGCATCGCTCATATCAAATATTATAACGTCTCGTTTGAATCTGCATTGTTTCAATTTGAATCTGTGTTTTGTCTGGGTATATCAAATATCTCTATATTGTTGATTTGAACTCACGTTTTTCTCGATATATCAAATGTATCTACATCACTTGTATCAAATGTATCTACATCACTTATACCAAATGTCTCTACTTCGCTTGTTTGAATTCACATTTGTCTCAATATATAAATGTCTTTACAACACCAGTTTGAACTCGAGTTTTGTCTTTATATTTAAATATCTTTACATTGTTCATTTAAACTCATATATTAAATATTATACATTATTGAATGCAATTCGTGTTTTGTTTCGATTTATCTCTACAATTCTTTATCATTTGAATTTAGTTATAGAAAAAATCTCAATTCTACCCATGTGTATTTGGCAATATAGTAAATTTATTTAAATTATATTAAGTGAGTAATAAAAAAGTTATTTTATATTTAAGTGGAGAAATCTACATACATTGAATATTTAAGCGGAAAATAATTCCTTTGAACTAAATTTCCATTCGCTCTTATCAAATGTCTTTACATCACACGTATCAAATATCTCAACGTCTCATTTGAATCCGCATTTTGTCTCTGTTTAAATATGTGTTTTGTTTTGGTATATCAAATATCTCTACATTATTAATTTAAACTCATATTTTGTCTCGATATATCAAATATATCTGCATCATTAGTATCAAATGTCTTAACATCACTTGTTTGAACTCGCATTTATCTCCGTGTATAAAATATCTTTACAACATTGATTTAAACTCGAGTTTTATCTCTTATATTTAAATATCTTCACATTGCTCATTTGAACTCGCATTTTATGTAAAGATATTAAATATTTATACAATATTCAATTCAATCCCTGTTTTGTTTTGATATATATCTCAATAATTATTTGAATTTTTTTTTTTGAATAATCATGTATTAAATTTTTTTTTTGCAAATAACCATGTTTCAGATGACTTCCCAAAGGAGGAGCCATCTCACTTGGCGCCTACACCCATTATTTAAGGAGAGGCGCCATCTCACTTGGCGCCTAGGTGCTTAGGACTTGCCCTAAGCCAAGTGAGATGGCGCCTTAGTGCATTTCTAAGGTAATTTTCGCGTTTTTTTTTCAATCTGGTGCATTGCGTATTCGATACAGGATCAACAAAATTGACTTTTTATTTAAAAAAATGATTACACCCATAAGTATTACATAAAAAAACAGATAAATCAGTGGTCCCCTGGAACCCGGTAATGACCCCCGGTTCCGCATCCCCGTCCTCGCCTTTCCCGTGCTGGATGTCGTCGTGTTTCCTGATGTGGTAGGGTCGATGGCCCAGCGAAGTCAATGCGTTCCGGATCCATGAAATCAGTCAGATCTCCATATCTAGAAGATCTGCTTTGGTACAATCGGTTACCCATACCCTCAAAGTTTGGTCGTGTTGGGGGTGGGTGGGGTTCTATGGTGGGTCTGTAGCATTAATCGTCCGAGTACGAGGGGTAGAAAGGAAATGGATCTTGGGGTGTTTGGTATTGAGGATGTTGGGTGGTTTGGTGATACTATGGTTGATGGTAAGTTAGGTCGTTTAGTTCATAATCTTCCGACATTCCTAGATCAGGGCTAAGGCTGGATGTTGAGGGGCCCATATTGGAATATACAGAAGACTGAAATTGTGTGTGGGGTATGCGGGTGTGTTGGTATTGTGATTGGAATTGCGGTTGGGTGTGAGGCATATGGGGGTATTGGTACTGAGGTGGTGATTGTGGTTGGTTGTGGGGCATTTGGGTGTAATTGTGTTGTGGTGGGGACTGTGGTTAGGTGTTTGTGGTTCTGTTTCGTCTGGGGGGATGGTGGGAGGTTGATGTGTGTTGGGTTTGTTGTTGGGGAAATGAGGGTTGTGCCCATTATGTTCGTGGGTCAACCAAATATCTTGGATGAGACACGTGCATTTCAGGGTTACTAACCGACATGTACCAAGATAAATATTGATCTGTGTGTCGCATATTATCATGATTGAGGAAAACCGGGAATTGCAAGACATGTCGGTGATGCCTCTGCCACATCTTACACCATTCTGGAGCAAAGTCTTTCCAGTTGGTAAGACCCCACTGGGCGTCGACCCTTTTAAGATGCCACGGGGACAAACAAGCTGAATCACTTGGTATCTCTTGATGCATTTCGAACTGCATCTTCACGCGGTCGCTGTGGTGCATCTCGACAACATTGAACCGTATGATTGCAGTCTTGGCGCTCCAAATTGCTGCATCCTCGGGGTTTAGTTCATGGCCCAAACCCAAATATGGTCTCCAGACAAACTGCACAAAAAATTAAATCAGGTTAATGAAAATGTAATATATAAATAATTTAAATGAAGAAAAGTTGAAAGGTACGACGTACATCATTCGGGCCTAAGTGATCCAACAGATTACGGTATAGTGCGACATTGAATCTTGGATTCTTGCCGTAATCCATACCCCTCACGCAATACCTAAAGGAAATGAAAATCATTTTATTTTTAGCATATATTTGGTGAAGAGATAAATAGTAATAAATGATATAACTTGATGACTTACTTTGTTGCGTACGGAAAAACGAATGTGTTGTTATTGACGGGGTTTAAGGACTCCATCCTCCACCAACCCCAGGATTGAAGTAAAAAAGCGCAGCCATAAAATGTATATTTTTTCCTGACTGCATTTTTGCACAAGGAACTGTATAGGTGGGCTAAAACTGCAGAACCCCAACTATACTTTCTTGTTTTTTCAAAATCTCTAAGTAAATGTAAATACATAAAATTTACACTATTTCCCGTACTTTCGGGAAATAAAAAGGTTCCAAATAGTATCATTAGATAAGTTCTAGCTTTTATTGCCCTGTCTTGCTCGAAGGAATTTTTGTTTAATTCCAAACTTGCATAATGATTTTTAAGCTCAGTGAGTAGTATACCCTGACCTCTCGCACCACCATCTTCAACCATATCCCTGCCCAACAATTCTTCACACAGAATTGAGTTGTTGAACCGACCCGTTAACGGCCTTACCATCGACAGGGAGACCCAGTAACATGTACACATCCTCTAGCGTGACGGTACATTCACCTATTGGTAGGTGAAATGTATGGGTCTTTGGTCTCCACCTTTCCAACATTGCAAGAATGAACTTTGAATCAATTGTGCAGTTGGAGATCTTTATAACATGTTCGAAACCTGCATATTCTAGATATGGTAGGATAAATGGGTCGGGAGTCATGTAGTTGTGAGACCGGATTCTGAATCTTTTGGTATCCTGGGTTAATAATGTAAAAGGTGTAAGATTAAGTAAGATGAACAAAGCATTACCTGAAGTATAAAAAAATGTATAACTAAAGTAGAAACTTACAAATGCGGCAATGTTGTCCCTTGTGCCTCTGTGAGAATCGCCCATTGTGAGAAGAGCCATTGTTAAAAATGCCTGAGATTATGAAATACTTAGAAAGTGTAAGAGATTATGAAAGACTTTGTATCAGAGAGTGAGACGATTGTGGGTGTGAGAGAAGTATGTTATGCTCTGTATTTATAGGCAAAAAAAATTCATAGAGTAAGTGAGGTGGTAGTTGGTGCATGCATGCATGATAAGTGTCACTCTTGCAGAGTAGGCACAACTAGGTGGCAGCCTTGGAGAAGGCATCTCTACATGTATGTAACACGATTGGACATTAAGGGAGGCGCCATTGGACTTGGTGAAAGAGTTCAAAAATTAAAGTTGTCGCCATCCCCATTGGCGAATAAGAGGTGTAATAGATTGCAGAGTAGGCATAGGCTAGGTGACAGCCTTGGGGATGCCATGCCTGAATGCATGTAACACTATTGGAGGTGATGGGAGGAGACTTACAAGTAACAGTGTAGGTGCAGAGTAGGCACAGCTAGGTGGCAGCTTTGGAGAAGGCATCTCTGCATACATGTAACACGATTGGACATTAAGGGAGGCGCCATTGGACTTGGCGAAAGAGTCCAAAAATTAAAGGTGTCGCCATCCCCATTGGTGAATAAGAGGTGTCATGGGTTGCAGAGTAGGCGCAGGCTAGGTGACAGCCTTGGGGATGCCATGCCTGAATGCATGTAACACTATTGGAGGTGATGAGAGTAGACTTACAAGTAACAGTGTAGGTGCAGAGTAGGCGCATGCTAGGTGGCAGCCTTGGAGGTTACAACCTTAGTTAATTCAAATTCAGTATGACCTATTTAGTCTTACATTTATCAAAATTCCGATTCACTTAATTTGTCAAACCTTGCAACCTTCAAACCTTCAAACAATCAAACCTTCAAACCTTCAAACAATCAAACATATAAACCTTCGAATAAGTCATAAACTTCAAACCTTCCAACCTTCAAACCTTCACACAACCATACGCAATGGCCTCTGCACCCCAATATGTCATCAATGCACATTTCAACAATGAGACATACATTTGTCCCACCTCTAGGTTTTTGTTTAGAGACATGGACAACATCTGATTTCTTTTAAATAAGAAAGCCAATTTCTCGTACTTCAAAAAACGATTGGAGGCCAAACTTGGACGAGGCCCGGTGACACAAATATTTTATCAGAATCCAGTTTTTTTTGGAAACAACCAAATAATATTTTATAAGGTTGAGGTTCAAGATGACGAGGATCTTCAGAATATGTTTTCCAGCCATGTGTATTCTGGGTACGACTCTATTGAGTTGTACATTATGTTGCGAGAGCCTCAGGTGACACAAGTGGTTGATCCTTTGGAGACCGAACAAGCAGAGGTAGATGCAGTTGATGAAGAAGAAGAAGATGACGAGTTAGAGTTTGATGAAATGGTGAATGATGATTCCGACGATGATGGCATACCTAGTATTCCTGTAAACGAGATCTACACACCACCTCCGCACATGACAAACTTCAACATGGGCGAAGATGAACCGTCTACTGATTTATTTTTCAATCTGTATATGCAGTTGGATGAAAACTTAAAAGAGAAGGACAAGTTTCGTAACAGAGAGGAATGCATCAGAGCCATAAAAAAATTCCACATGCTCAACTCGGTCGATTTCAAGGTGGACCGTGTCAACCCAGAAAGGTACAAGATCAAGTGTGTCCACCCTGACTGTATGTTCAAACTCACTGCATCATACAGATTAAGAGGTGATTGATGGGTCATAGGTTCCATGACTACCCACACTTGTGTAAGTTCTACCCAATCACAGGACCATCGAAAACTTAATTACGATCTCATTTGTCAAGAAATCCTACCACTGGTCAGCAACGACCCATCTTTGAAGGTGAAAACCATCATCTCCCACATCACCATGATTTTTAACTATACTCCGTCTTACCGTAAGGCGTGGTTAGCAAAGATCAAGGAGATTGAAAAGGTGTACGGAAACTGGGAGGAGTCATACCAAAAACTTACTCGCTACCTGAATGCACTCAAGACTTATTCTCTGGGTACTGTTTACATTCTGGAAACAGTGCCAGCATATGCCCAAGATGGTAGTCAACTAAACGGAAACGGAATATTCAGTCGAGTGTTTTGGGCATTTCAACCTTGCATCACAGGGTTTGCATCATGCAAACCAATTATATAAATTGATGGGACTTGGATGTATGGGAAATACAAAGGCACGCTACTGATGGAAGTTGCACAAGATGGCAACAACAACATTTTCCCAATTGCCTTTGCCTTAGTCGAGGGGGAGACCGGTGGTGCTTGGAGCTTTTTTCTGAAAAACCTGCGAACACACGTGGCTCCTCAACCAGGTCTCTATTTGATCTCGAACATACATGCCTCCATTGAAAGTGCCTACAATAATCCTGCAAACGGTTGGCATGATCCTCCTTCTACGCATGTCTATTGCGTTAGGCATATCATCCAAAATTTCACGAGGGAGATCAAGGACAGAACACTAAGGAAAGCGGTTATGAATGCGGGATATGCATTGACACAACCCACGTTCAAACATTACCACAACGAGATCCATTTGTCAAATCCGGAAGCCGGTAGATGGGTCGACAATATTCTGGGGGAAAATTGACTAGGTCATACGACAATGGCCAAAGATGGGGCATATGACAACGAATCTTATTGAATTGATGAATAGGGTATTCAAAGGCATATGAAACCTCCTGATCACTGCTTTGGTAAAATCTACGTATTTTAGGATGACTTCGTTGTTTGCCAAAAGAGGTGAAATATGGAATGCGGTGTTGTAATCTGGACAACTATGGAGTGAAAGCTGCATGAAGTACATTAAGGCAAAAAGTGCCAAAGTCAACACTCATATGGTTATACGGTTTGACCGACACGACCACAACTTCATTGAGAAAGAGACAATCGACCACAACGAAGGCCTGCCAAGACAAGAATATAGGGTTATACTACTTTCTCGTTGGTGCGATTGTGGCAAGTTTCAAGCCTTTCGTATGCCTTGCGCTCATGTCATTGCCGCTTATGCTTATACCCATCAAGACGCGCTATAACTTTTGTCACACATTTACAAATCTGAAATGTTGCTCAACATTTACAACAACAACTTTCCTTTGGTAGCAAAACCAGATTATTGGCCTGTGTGACACCCCAAATTAATTCATGTGTTAAATAATTAGGAATTTAATTATTAAATTAATTAAAGGCTTAATTAATAATATTTTGGATTAAATAGATGAATTAATTATGAAATTAAAAAGGAAGACCGGGGGGTGTAAGGTTGAACTAGAGGTGTGTGAAGTAAAAAGCTCTACTAAATAATAACTAATTTATTACTATTATTTGGAAAATAATAAAAGGAAAAGAAAAAAAAGGTTATTGGAGAAAGTCATTGTACGTGAAATTAGAGAAGAGAAGAGAAGAGAGGAAAAAGCTAAACGCCGTGAATTCGAAGGATCATCGCGAGGTAAGGGGTGATTTCAATTATTTTAATATGCCTTATAGATTTTGGGATCAATAGAATTGATTAAGCATGTTAGGAATCTCAATTTAGGATTTTCTAGGTTTGTAGAGTTTGTCCCTAATGTTGTCAAATTGCGTGGAATTGAACCAATTGCATGATATAGGATTGTTAGGAATGGTTGAATTGTGTTATTTGACATTATGTTGATGTTACTTGGGTGATTCTGGTGTTAATTGATGTGGGCATTCGTATGGGAATGAAAGGAATGGATTGAGATACAAAATGCTGTCAAATAGCAGTTTTTGGATCTGCGGGTCGCAGGAACCGGTTCCCAGTGGGGAGGAACCGGGTTCCACTGTGTAAACTTACAAAAACTGGCAAAAACGCACGCAGGAACCGGTTCCTGTATAGGTATGAACCGGGTTCCCAGTGTAAAATTTGTGAAGAAACTGACTTTTTATGTAGGAACCGGTTCCTGTATAGGTAGGAACCGGGTTCCCATACAATTTCCAGAAAGGTGAATTTTGAACTTCGCAGGAACCGGTTCCTGTATATGTAGGAATCGGGTTCTGCTGTAACATTTTGAAAATATTAAACTTTGAAAATTCATAACTTTCAAACCGTAAGTCCGTTTTGAGTGCCGTTTTCGGCAGTATTTCTTAAATTAAAAATACTATCTTATAAAATAAGAAAAATATTATTTCATAAAAATTATTTTAAAAAGAGTCGAATTCCCGATTTTTGTAAACTTTGGTATTTTGAGAATGATGTAGAATTGTTTGTAAATTGTTCTGATTTGGTGAATGAGAACTGATACTTATGTGTTGTGCCTGCTATCCATTATGATTGATATGTGATCATGTGATATATTGGTTTTGGCATTATTTGGAATTATGTTGTGATCATATTCCGTTGATTTGATGTTGCATGCTGGTGATGTGCATGCATATGCATTGTTTTGGTGAAGTTAATTCCCATTGTGTGGAATTTGACTTGTATTGCCGTTAACCGATACCCGAGTGATGATGGGTGGTTAGGCTGGATTCGTGTCCGAGTGTTTATGGACGAATCGATGGTTGCTGTATCCGGTTGATGATGGATCAGTGTTGCTGTATCCGGTTGATGATGGATCAGTGTTGGGTGACTTGGTCACGTGTTGGTACCACATGCATTGTGTCTGCATTTGTGTTTGCATGGAATTGTAACATGTTAGGATATCTTCCAGTGTTACAATTCTTTGGTTGATTATTGATTTGTGCATAATGACTAGTATGATTGGAACCGTGTGTTGAACCTGAAATTATGCTAAAATGGGTGAATTAATATGCTTGTGATATAATGTTGATTAAGAAGCTTATAATGCATGTTAATTATGAGAAATCTCACCCTTACTTTAATGATTTCAGATTAAAGTTAGCAGCTCAGGAGTTGGTGAAGATGGCTCTAGAGTTATGTTACTTTAAGTCCGCGTGTCAGTGTCGTGCTCTGATAGGTTGTAACACTGGGGGAAACATTTGAATGATGAGTTTTATTTTATACTCTATTGTTTAATTTATGTTGGGAATACTTATGAAGTGAATTTATTCCGGTTTTGAGACATTTCCGCTGCGTAGAACATGATATTGATTTGAATATTTATCTTAATAATTCCTTCAGTAAAGCATGACAACTGCAGATTTGAGGTTTTTATATTTAACCTGGATTGTGACATCCCTGTTTTCCATGTTACTCTGATTTAATTAATATATTCGCGGGTTATTTAGAAGGGGTGTTTCAATTATTTTAATATGCCTTATAGATTTTGGGATCAATAGAATTGATTAAGCATGTTAGGAATCTCAATTTAGGATTTTCTAGGTTTGTAGAGTTTGTCCCTAATGTTGTCAAATTGCGTGGAATTGAAACAATTGCATGATATAGGATTGTTAGGAATTGTTGAATTGTGTTATTTGACATTATGTTGATGTTACTTGGGTGATTCTGGTGTTAATTGATGTGGTCATTCGTATGGGAATGAAAGGAATGGATTGAGATACAAAATGCTGTCAAATAGCAGTTTTTGGCTCTGTAGGTCGCAGGAACCGGTTCCCAGTGGGGAGGAATTGGGTTCCACTGTGTAAACTTACAAAAACTGGCAAAAACGCACGCATGAACCGGTTCCTGTATAGGTAGTGTTGTACCCCAAAATTTGCCCTCCTCTTTTTCCACAAATCATCGTTTCAGGCTTTTCCTGATTTTTCAGACTGGCTCAAGAATCGGTCAAACAGACTTTTCTCGTCAGTCAGACAAAATTTAGGGTTTTCATTGATTTTAAGACGGTTCAAACAGATTGCTTAGGGTTTGGTTGAAATGGCTCAAAGTTTGATCAGGCAGGCGTTTCTCCAGTGTTAAGTCAAAAACCAGGGTTTTGCGCGTATATTTCTCAGAAAGAGTTAGTTCTATCAATGATGTTCAGATTACTCTAAGATAAGGACTGAGGCTGCTGATTGTTAATTTGCAGTTGTTTGGATTAAATCAGTGAAAAGAAGACATGTGAATGTTTGTTTGATTTGACTGTGCACTGTTATGTTTAATTCGGAACGCCGGACGTTTATTAATTATTTCTTTTTTCTAAAGCCAGAATAATTGGATTTATTTCCAATTGTTTTAATTTAAGAAATTTAAATAATTAAGTTAAACAATTGAAAGGAAATAAAAAGAATTAATTAGTCAAAAGGAATTTTTATTCATCTTTAATTATTTGTTACAATTGTTATTTAAATACAATATTTATTTACAAAGTATTTATAATAATAATGGTTACAATAATTAAAATTGAAATAAACTATGTCCTAAATTTCCTAATCTTCATTCTTCTATCCAATGCTCCCTTGTTGCTCATTTATTTTTCATCTGCAAAACAAGAAACAAAAGAAAAGTCAAAGCAGATAAAATAATTAAAGATAGACAGTTAAAAAGATTTATCATTAAAAACAAATGGCCGAAATCAGTTTTGCCCTCTCTGCAAATCACGAGATTTCTCCCGGTTCACAAAGAGGGATGAAAGTTGCTTACAAAAGAAAAAGACATGAATGCACAAAGTTATGATTTTTTAACAAATTCAAATTCTTAAGCATACTGCATAAATCAAAAGAATTGTCAACCAAGTTTCCAAACAGCATGTACAAATAAAGGCAAACTGAATTACATTTTCAAACTAAGCCAAAAGCTGTCCAAGGATATCAAAATATCAACAACTCCAAAAGCTGTCAAGAGAAAGTACATAAAGTGTGCAAGAAACATGGAAATATGCAGTGGAAAAGGGACAAGTGCAAACAACATTCAGAATGCATCATCTTCCTAGGCCATTTGTTTTTTCAGAAAAGACAAAAATTAAGCAATAAAAGTGCTTTTCTTTAATCTGGAGAGAGAAAGAGAGAGGAAAATAGCTTACAGTACAGCAGGCTAGAGGCTAAGCAAAAGATATAAACAGCATATCAGAATACATAGAGAAAAAGAGGCAGAACATATGCAGCAGGATATCACAAAGAGGGAAAACCTCAAGCCTTACAAACCTGTTCACAGATTTGACCAAGAAAATATAGCGCCTCTTGCCCTTAAAAGACAAGAGGGCAAAGACCCTGAAGGAATATACAAAAAGCCAACAACCTGCAGAATATATCTCAGAAGCCAAAAAGCCTAAGAATACACAAGTCCATCAAACCTTAAGCATTTAAACATACACGCCCAAAGCCTTAAACCTCTAAGCCTAAACAAACATGAAGCAAGAAACTACAAGCCTTCAATCTGCATAAGCCTTTGCCTCTAAAGACCATAAGCCTTAAACCATTTTTAACCCAACCTGTCAAACTGATATACCAAAACAAACAGAACATCAAACTGTCAAGCCTGTAAAAGCCTAAAAACCTGCATTCAACTTGCTTCAGGCAGACTTGAAGCATCAAGCTTCAAGCCCACGCCAAAATCACCAAAACCTTACCTCAAACCATACAAACTGTCAAGCACACTAAGCCTAACCAACAGGCCGCTCTCAAAACATCAATGGTTTATCACTGAGCAAATCAACCACTCGTCCAAAACCAAAAATCATCAAGGCAAATCAACCACTCGTCCAAAACCAAAAATCATCAAGGCAACTCAACAACTCAGGAGCAACATTCAACAGAATATCGAAGGCAACCAAACATATCAAACATTCAGGGCAATTCAGAAGGCAACAGAAACGAGGCAAAGAGAAGAGGAGGGAAAGGCAACTCAAGCATACTCAGCAAGCCAAAAGAGAGAAGAGGAAAAGAAATCAAAGCAACATATTCAGAATCATACTAATATCTCAATATTCACAGCTCAGCCAATACTCAGAGGCAACAGAAAGAGAAGAAGATAAAGAAGCTAGGTTTTCAAGTATCATCATCAAACCCTAAAGAAGGTAAAGACACAAACTAGGGAAACTTCCAAAGCTCGCGCATCATCAAGCCTCCGTCCAGCCATCCTGAGTGCCTCCCAAATCCGCCTCCTTCTCTTCCGTACCCAAGGGTCAAGGTAGCATTTCTCTTCTTTTCTTTCCTTGCCACAACTTCAATAACAAACAATAATAACCACATAAAATCAGAAACAAAATCAGAACTCGAACTAAGCATGCAAAAGAGGAATTAGTGAAAACTCTAACGCGTTAGAGACAAAGATCAAACCTTGTAGCCATCACTGAACGACCATGGAGGGAAGAGGACGAACGGCGGCGCCGGTCGGCCTTGGACGGAGAAACTCAGAGGCTATGGCGTGAGAAGACGAAGGAAGACGAAGGAAGATGAGCGTCGTTCGTAACTCACAAACCCTAAGTCCCTTTCTAAACAAAAATTTGAGAACCCTAAAAACATTTGTGTCAAGCATTGGGCCTGACTCTGCCAAGCGCGCCTAAGCCCATTCGTTTCTTTCCAAGAGCACCCCCCCCCCCCTTTTTTGCTTCTGTTTCCTTTGTTCCAGCTTGGGCCAGCGTCCACCCTTAAGCCCATTCCCTTTTTACATAAAACTGACCATTTTTTTATCATTATATTTTTCTTTTATAAATTTAAGTTAACATAATTTTGTTTGTGAATAAAAGTAATGTAATAATCATTTTATACACCATTTAAAAATAATATTTTGTTAAATAAAATAACACCTTTTTTTATAAGATATTATTAATTGTTACATTTTAGAAAATATACAAACATTAATCTCTTTTTTAAATTTGAAACATTTTTCTTTTCTTTTTATACATAAAAATACCAATAAAAATACATATAAAATAAGATTTCTCAAAACATCTTTCTTTCTTTTCTTTTATTAATTAAAATTCTTGTATTAAAATACATTAATTTGTAAATACATAAGATATACTTTTCTTTAATATAAGACATCAATATATAGAATTTGAACCTTTTCTTTTCTTAAAATATTTTCTTTGTACATACTTAACCAAAATACAAAACAAGAATACATGCTTAATAATACATTAATATTTCTCAACTTGTAAATAAATAATCATACACTTACACAAATACATTTACTTTACAATGACACATTTACATTATTCTATTCTTATACATTGCTATACACTACACATTACATTTGCGCAATTCGAGTTGGTTGTAATTATTTAGACACTACTCTCCTAAAGTCTCATCCCCATTTGTAAATTTGTACCCCCACTCCCGGATACTTATTTGTAATAGCATAGACTTTAAATTCCCGCAATTTACCGCTTTCAAATATACCATGGTTAGACCTAGGGTTTGCATGTACATAAAATCAAATGCTAGATAACCTAATACAAGACAAATACATGAAATCAATACACAATCACACTTGCACCCTTAGGGTAATCCCGCTTGTTGCCTTCCAAAATGGGCCATGCTTGCACGTCGAGTTTCTTTGGCAAAACAAAACAATTCAAATGATCATAGTCCCTCGATGACGCTTTCGAAAGTTTCCTAATAAAAAATGATCATAGTCCCTTTAAACAAAATTTCCAAAGACACTTGGCATCATTGCATTCATGGTCCATACGATGACCCGCGCATGTCCCGTTAAATATCCTAAACGCAAGATTGTCCACCAAATACAATGGTGGAACAAAATTGTTAAAAAAGGGGTTAAAACATGAGAAAAACCTTTGAGTATAATAGGGGTGGACAAAACTCTTAGTTACTTGAATCAACTTGCAAAAAAACACTTGCCTAATTTTCAAAACCACACTCCACAAACACTTTCAAAACAAACTTTCAAAAAACATTTGAAACATCTTTTCGAAAAGATACACACCTTTGTATATACTCAAACACGAGTCATTACAACGGTTTCCGAAACAAAGGCGTCTATTTTAAAACATTTTCAAAACACAAATACACACACCATTTCAAGCAATCAAAAATCAAGGCAAGTGATCTAAAACCAAGTAACTAAGAGCCCATAGATAACCATGGATGAAAAGGGTGCTAATACCTTCCCTTTTCATAATCTACCCCCCGAACCCACGAAACATCTCAAAAGGTTTTTCCTGTGCTTTTTTAACCTTTCCTTTAGGATAAAATAAAAATTCGGTGGCGACTCTTGCTAAACCGAACAAGTGCGAATACAAACGCAAAACTCAAGTCAGTTCTCCCACCGTATCATAGAACTGGCGACTCTGCTGGGGAGGGACTTAAAAGTGGTGTTACCTTAGGGTTTTAGATCACCCTCTTGCATGATTAATTGTTTGATTTACCTTTGTGGTTCTCTTGTTTGGGCTTGAAATCCTACACCCGGATTTGGGAAACATTCATAGATAGCAATACGTTATGGAAGCTGTGTGGGGTATACCGACACAGTTGAAGCAATAGCTATATTGGTGCGACATATTTGTGAGTACCGGTAACCCTTGAGTTCAATCAAGGAGAGTACGGGGCCGCTGAGTGATGTCACTAAGCACTAATGACCTAGAACCTTACTTGACCATCTTGGCCTTTTATTAGGGGTAGTGAGATGACCGGCTTTGGTGCAGTCCGAAGTTGGTAGATACTCGATACTACACTCATTGAGGGTTGTTTTCTTGGAATATTTTGGTCGTTAGTTAAGTGGCTAAACCAAAACAATGAACATGGAAGACAATCCAATGATATTGAGCTCCTTAGAACCCGGTTACTATTTATAGGACAGGTTTTTAAGCCAACTACACTCAAGAGGGTACTTACCTATGAAACCCCATGCAAGCCTGAAACTAGGGTTTTGTGTGATTTGCTTGTACATGTGTTTTTGCATGCATCATAAAACATCATAAAGCATCATATGCATCCGCTAACCATTTCAAGGGTTTGGATCTTCACCTTTGTTCTTGTTTTGTAGGTCATGGAAATTCCTCGCAGGAAAACTATCCAAGTCAACCTTGTGAGAATCCCTCCTCAACTCAAGGAGCTCACATCCATAATTCCCGAAAGCTCTCCCTTCAGTGAAAGACATGGTAGACTGCTCAGCCTAGTCAACACCAGCATTGAAGAGGACATGATGAAGGTTTTGTTCCAGTTCTTTGACCCCATTCACCACTGTTTCACTTTCCCCCATTACCAATTGGTGCCCACTTTGGAGGAATTTTCTCAACTCCTGAGAATTCCTATCCTTAATCAACTACCTTTCAACGGTACGGAAAAGGAGCCAAAGCCTGAAGATGTTGCCCAAGCACTACACTTGCAACCATCCGACATCAAGGGGCATTGGGAAACTAGAAGCTGTATCAAAGGCTTCTTGGCAAAATTCTTGTTTGAGAAGGCACAAGAGTGTTGGAATTCCTTGGATCTACAAGCCTTTAAAGAAATAGTGGCACTCCTCATTTATGGGTTGGTCTTGTTCCCAAATCCTGACCAGCTTGTAGATGTCAACGCTGTCAAGATCTTCTTATCCAGGAATCCGATACCAACGTTGCTTGGGGACATCCTCCACTCATTTTACACACGAACAATGAGAAAGAGAGGTGTTCTCATGTGCTGTACTCCTCTCCTTGCAAGGTGGTTTATTTCGCACCTTCCACAATCTATTTTGAAGAATGACCAAGGCCTAAGGTGGTCACAACAGTTGATGACCTTCACTCACTCTGATGTACATTGGTGCTCTCGGTCCAGAGAAAATGTCATCATCATCGACCATTGTGGAGAGTTCCCCAATGTTCTATTACTTGGCATTAGGGGAGGCATTACCTACAACCCCTGTCTAGCTTTGAGACAATTTGGATATGCACGGATGGATGGCCCTCACGACATGCTGATTTCTGACATAGTTTGTGACTTCGATAACGATGCGCAAGGACTTCGTCATAGATTCATCAGAGCTGGGAGGATGCCTAACAAGGTAGACAGCAAGACACTGGGGCACAAGAATTCCATCCCTCTTGAGCCTTATCTCAAGTGGGTCCGAACCCGAGCCCAGAGTCTAATGATGCCTTACCCTCATGTTCTCCCTGTGATTAAGGAGCTCGTTAAGGAAGGAGAGGTTGCCTACACCATCTTATATCCTGACATGCCAACGACATGGGAGGATATGCAGAAGAGTTGGATCCAACTCAGGGAAGAAAGGGATACTTTTGAAGCCAGCTTCTACGCCAGCGAGAAGAAGGTTTTGGAGCTTACCCGCCGACTCCATGAGGAAGAGACCCTCAACACCTACATCGCGCCAAAGAGGACGCGCAACGTCTTTTTACCATGAGAAGTTTTTGTAATATTTGGCCCATGGGGCATTTATGTACTAACAAAATATCTTCTTATTAATATGACGTGTGTTCTTTTTGTCTGCAACGATTGTGAATTTCTAAATCCTTGAATGCATTGCATAAATAAACATATCATGCATCATGTGCATAAGCAGGTCTCCACACCAGGTTTCCTTATCTTTCTGCTGTTTATTTCAGTAAGATGGATCTCGAACAGACGGTCAAAGACCTACAGTCTCAGAACTCGCAGTTTCAACATCTCCTGATGACCTTGGCAAAGGGTCAGGAGGATCTAAAAGCCCTGCTCGGGAACAAGGAGCAAGTGAAAAAGAAGAAGAAGAGAGTCGAGGTGGCTACCCTGGGAAGAAGGTTTGAGGGTGAAGCCAGAAGGGTTCTTGAATTTCCCCCTACATCTGAAGAGGGAACCAGTAAAGGAAAAGGGGCCGCGGTACCGTCTGAATCCGAAGTTGAAGAGGAAGAAGCTGAAGAAGACGAAGACTACTCAGAACAACAATACCCGCCGGCTGATGACAAGTACAAGAGTTTGGAGGACAGGTTAGCAGTTATGGAGCTGCAGAGAGTTCCAGGCTTAGATTTCGAAGATTTGGGATTAATTGCTGGAATTGTGATCCCCTCGAAGTTTAAAGTGCTAGTTTTTGCAAGATATGATGGGCTGTCTTGCCCGAAGATGCATCTAAGGTCGTATGTCCGAAGAATCCAACCTCACACATCTGACAGAAACCTTTGGGTACATTTCTTTTAGGATAGCCTGTCTGGCACACAGCTGGATTGGTTCTACAATCTCGAGAGATCAGAGGTACATAGTTGGGAGGATCTGGAAGCTACTTTTTATCATCAATATCAGTATAACTCTGACCTGGCACCAACTCGTACTCAGCTACGGAGTATGGGGATGGCCTCAGGTGAAGGTTTCAAGGAATATGCCCAGAAGGGGCGCGATCTAGCCGGGAGAGTACAACCACCTCTTTCTGATAGAGAGCTTGTTGATATGTTCCTGGGAACCCTGTCTGGCCCGTTCTTTAACCATCTGATCGGTAGCTCTTCCGCAGGGTTTACCGAATTAATTCTGACTGGCGAGCGGGTAGAAGCCGGTATCAAGAATGGGAAGATTCAGAAGGATGCCTCTGCATCTACAAC
This sequence comes from Vicia faba, assembly GCA_948472305.1. Classification (NCBI taxonomy): domain Eukaryota; kingdom Viridiplantae; phylum Streptophyta; class Magnoliopsida; order Fabales; family Fabaceae; genus Vicia; species Vicia faba. Next base: position 783,506,446 of record OX451737.1, on the reverse strand, counting down.
TGTTAAGAAATCATTCCCGGCGAAGAAGGAAACGGCTGTTGTGTATTCTCAGAGAGGAGCAGGAAGAAATGAGCGTCAGTCAACTGTGAGGGCCGTGATGATCCAGAATCCATCAAACGATCAGCATCGCAATAATCAGTCCAGACCTAAACCGCAATGGGGAGAATGGCCACCACGGCAGTTTACTCGCATCAATATGACACCTGCGCAGGTTCTTCCACATCTGTTGAATTTGAATCTCACCAAGATTAGGGAAGCACCGAAGACTGTGAATACTGCTTCACCATACTATCATCCCAATGCCAAATGCGCCTACCATTCCGATAGCGTCGGACATGACACAAACGATTGTTGGGCGCTAAAGAATAAAATCCAAGACTTGATAGATGCAAAAGAGGTGGAGTTCGATGCTCCAGAGAAGCCAAATGTGATATTTGCTCCGATGCCGAAACATGGTCGAAATGTCCATGCTATTGAGGAAGATTTGTATGTTTCTGATGTCAGTGACCTGAGGACTCCGCTGTTAACCATCAAGTTAAACTTGCTAAGAGCCGGGATTTTCCCGGGATGCAAAGAAGACTGCTACTGTTGTTACTCTCTGCCATTTGACTGCCCATCACTGAAGAAAGGCATCCAAGGCCTGATGGACAGTCAACAAATTCTGTTTGAGAAGGTTCCTACTATTCCAATCCCTACTGAAGATGTTTCAATTATCACCATTCACGCCAATCTTTCCAAGGCCGTCAGAAAGCCTGTTAAGATTACATCAGCTACAAAGATTGTTCCCTTGAAAATAATTATGCCTGGGCCTGTCCCCTACAGTTCTGACAAGTTAATACCATGGAATTACGGTGGAGAAATCTACTATCATGGTGTTAAACAAGTTGAAGTAACCGAAGAAAGCTCTGATGAAGAAGAGGCCAGCATTGGAAACATTGCTGGTACAAGCAAGATCACCCGAAGTGGGAGAATATTTTCTCCAGAGATTGCTCCCCCAAAGGAAATCTTTGGACCCTCAGCTGCTGCCAAAGTTAATCCTGCACCAATAAGACTTTCCGCCGAAACTCCGTTGATTGAAGAAACTGTTATTCCCGTTGTTGTCCCCCCTACTTCTGCTGATAAAGGTAAAGGGACCCAAGATGAGCTCGTCAGGACGAGGGCTCAACCTTTGGTCATCCCGGAGACCTCTAAGAAAGAGATGGAGGAGATCCTGAAGATAATTAAAAGGAGTGATTATGACATGGTAGAGCAACTGGGGCAAACCCCTCGAAGATCTCCATGTTAGCATTACTGCTTTGTTCTGAGGCGCACGCCAAAGCATTGATCAAATTCCTGAAGACAGCCCATGTACCCCAGGAAACCTCTGCCGACCAATTCCAATACTGTGTAGCCAGTCTTACAGCAGACAACAGTTTAGGTTTCTCTGATGCTGACCTGACCTCAAAAGGAAGAAAACACAACGACGCATTACACGTGTCAGTAGAATGCCAAGGAACTACTCTGGCCCATGTTCTGGTCGACATTGGTTCTTCTCTGAACGTGCTGCCTAAGAAGGCTCTCGACCGTTTAGATTGTGAAGGCTTAGAGTTGAGGCCAAGTAACATCATTGTAAGGGCATTTGACGGGTCGAAGAGAATGGTACACGGAGAGGTAGACATTCCCATTAAGGTTGGCACAGAAGTGTTCCCCTCAACTTTCTATGTGATGGACATCCGTCCGTCATACTCATGCTTATTGGGAAGGACATGGGTACATAACGGTGGGGCGGTTACCTCCTCCTTACATCAAATGTTGAAGTACCCTGTCAAAGGAAAGATCATAGCCGTGCACGGTGAAGAGGAATATATGATCAGCCACTTGAACTCATTTCGGTATGTAGAGGTGGAAGGAGAATTCATTGAGACACCATTCCAGCACTTCGAGGAAGTCTCTCCTGAAGTGGCAGTAGCAAAAGTGGTAGCTGAGGTGCCAAAGCAGATGGCCAGGATGGCATCTCTAAAAGACGTGAAAGCTGCATTGAAGGAAGGAAAGAGCTCAACATGGGGTCAGTTGCCGGATATTCCTCACAAAACAGACAAGTTTGGATTAGGTTTCACTGCTGTGGGACAGAAAGCTATGTGCCGCTCAAAGGTTGAAAGGACACCCATCAAGATCTCTCATGGAATCAATGCTCTGGAAGGTGAAGACGAAGAGGCCAACATTAAAGATTGGATCTACCCAACCATCGAAGGAGGACTACGCAACTGGGAGGCAAAGGACTTTGTCCATATTACTTTTATTAATCAGTAATTATCTGTCGAACATTTCCTGTTGGTTTGTAATATTTACTCTTGAACAATCCGTACACTACTTTTTCACCTCATGCCTTGCCCGGGGCATGTCGGTCCATTTGTAAGGGTTTTGATTATCTTCATATCCATATGCCATGTTTAATGATTCATTGGACGTTTTTCATTGATAAACTGCTGTGTTCATTTTCTTTCCTTTTTGCATTTTGTTTGTTTAAGGATGGCTATCCCTTACACACACCCACACTCACAAATGCAGGTACCCGTCCACTCTGGATTCTATGGGTGACTATTATGCTACGTCCTTCAATAACTCTGAAGATCTGGTCAATCAGGCTGAGTATGAAGATGACGAAGATTGTGAAGTACCGGGAGAGCTAGCCATACTTCTACAACAAGAAGAAAGGGCCATCTTGCCTCACGAAGAGTTGTTGGAAACTGTCAACTTAGGAACAGAGGAAGATCGGAAGGAAGTACGAGTGGGTGCCAATCTGGAGCCAAGCGTCAAGGAACGCTTGATATAGCTGTTAAATGAATACGTTGAAATCTTCGCTTGGTCTTATGAAGACATGTCGGGTTTAGACACAGACATCGTGGTTCACCGTCTCCCTACAAGAGAAGATTGTCCACCGATCAAACAAAAAGTCCGCCGGATGAGGCCCGACATGTCTGAGAAGATCAAAGCAGAAGTGATGAAGCAATTCAACGCTGGCTTTCTGGCTGTTACATCCTATCCACAATGGGTTGCTAACATCGTGCCAGTACCTAAAAAAGACGGCAAGGTCAGAATGTGTGTGGACTACCGGGATTTGAATAGGGCTAGCCCTAAAGATGATTTTCCGCTACCCCATATTGACATTTTAATTGACAACACAGCTCAGCACAAAGTGTTTTCCTTCATGGATGGCTTCTCAGGCTACAACCAAATTAAAATGGCCCCGAGGACATGGAGAAAACAACCTTTGTTACACAATGGGGTACCTTCTGCTACAAGGTGACGCCGTTCGGATTGAAGAACGCAGGGGCAACTTATCAACGCGCCATGGTAGCTTTGTTTCATGATATGATACATCATGAGATCGAAGTCTACGTAGACGACATGATAGCTCGATCACAAACAGAGGAGGAGCACCTTGAACATCTAGAAAAGCTGTTTGCCAGGTTGAAAGAATACAAACTCAGGCTGAATCCAAGTAAATGCACTTTTGGAGTTAGGTCTGGTAAACTTCTAGGGTTTATTGTCAGCAACAAAGGCATTGAAGTCGATCCAGCAAAAGTGAAAGCAATACAAGAGATGCCTGCTCCCCGTACTGAAAAGGAGGTTAGAGGATTCTTGGGGCGCTTGAACTATATTGCCAGATTCATCTCTCATCTGACTGCTACCTGTGAGCCAATCTTCAAACTATTAAAGAAAGATCAGGTAGTCGAATGGAACGACGATTGCTAAGATGCTTTTGATAAGATCAAGGAGTATTTGCTAGAACCTCCTATTCTAATGCCACCCGTCGAGGGAAGACCGTTGATCATGTATCTGACCGTCTTGGATAACTCAATGGGGTGTGTTTTGGGCCAGCATGACGAGTCTGGTCGAAAAGAGCATGCTATTTATTACCTTAGCAAAAAGTTTACTGACTGTGAGACTCGCTACTCACTGCTCGAGAAAACTTCCTGCGCTTTGGTATGGGCTGCTCGCCGACTAAGACAGTATATGTTGACTCATACCACTCTGTTGATTTCCAAAATGGATCCTATCAAGTATATCTTCGAAAAGCCTGCTTTATCTGGAAGAATCGCTAGATGGCAAATGATCCTAACTGAGTATGACATCCAGTACACCACCCAAAAAGCTATAAAAGGGAGTGTACTAGCTGACCATCTAGCTCATCAAGCTATCGAAGATTATCAATCCATGAGATTTGACTTCCCAGACGAGGACATCATGAATTTGGACAACATTGAAGGTAACGGACCGTATGACGGACCTGAAAAGGGATCCCGATGGACCCTGTACTTTGATGGTGCTTAAAATGCACTTGGAAACGGTATCGGTGCGGTACTCATTTCCCCGGAAGGTTGCCACACGCCTTTCACGGCCCGACTTTGCTTCAGTTGTACCAACAACATGGCTGAATATGAAGCTTGCATTTTTGGTCTCAAGGCTGCTATAGACTTGGGGATCAAATCTTTGATCGTGTTTGGGGACTCGGCTTTGGTTATCAGTCAAATCAAAGGAGAGTGGGATACCAAACATCCTAATCTCATCCCATACAAAGAACATGTCTTGACATTGTTGCCTCATTTCGAGCAAATCACCTTCGAGCATTTCCCGCGAGAAGAGAATCAGCTAGCAGATGCTCTGGCTACAATGTCTTCCATGTTTAAACTCAATTGGGATAACGAGGCTCCCCAAATCACTATCGAGCGAATGGATGAACCTGCACATTGTCACGAGATTAATACCGAAGAAGCAGTGGAACAACCCTGGTTTCATGAAATCAAAAGGTATCTCCAGACTAAGGAATATCCCGAAGGAGCTTCAGTAAATGACAAGAAGTTCCTAAGGAAGTTTGCTGCCAAGTTCTTCCTGAGCAATGGCATCCTCTATAAACGCATCCATGATTGTGTTTTACTCCGATGTGTGGACAAAGCTGAGGCAGAGTTGATCATGACTGAGATGCACAGCGGTACGTTCGGCACCTACTTGAGCGGACACACGATGGCTAAGAAGATTCTAAGGGCAGGCTATTACTGGTCTACCATGGAAGCTGATTGCCATCAACACTCCCGTACCTGCCATAAATGCCAAATCTACGCCGATAAGGTGCACATTCCTCCGGTTCCTCTCAACGTGCTGACAGCTCCGTGGCCATTTGCAATGTGGGGCATTGACATGATTGGAGAGATCAAGCCCACGACATCCAATGGACATCGCTTCATCCTGGTTGCCATTGACTATTTCACCAAATGGGTCGAAGCGGCTTCCTTCGCCTCCGTTACAAAAAATGTGGTTGCCCACTTCATCAAGCAAAACCTCATATGCCGGTACGGTATTCCCGACAGGATCATCACAGACAACAGAACCAATCTGAATAATACTATGATCACCGCTCTATGCGAACAATTCAAGATTTATCATCACAATTCATCTCCCTATCGACCGAAGATGAACGGTGTTGTTGAAGCTGCGAACAAAAACATTAAGAAGATCATTCAAAAAATGACAGTCACTTACAAGGACTGGCATGAGATGTTACCGTTTGCTCTGCATGGATACCGTACCACAGCACGTACTTCAATCGGGGCAACCCCATTCTCTTTGGTATACGGCATGGAAGCTGTCCTGCCCATGGAAGTTCAGATTCCTTCCTTAAGGATTATGAAAGACGCAGGTTTGAATGAAGATGATTGGATTCAGACACGACTTGATCAACTCAATTTGATCAACGAGAAGCGACTCGCTGCTGTTTGCCATGGTCAGACGTACCAAAAACGGATGATCAAGGCTTTCAACAAGAAAGTCAGACGTCAAGTATATCAAGTTGGAGATCTCGTGATCAAGCGGATTATCTTACCACAAAGTGACCCCAGGGGCAAATGGACTCCTACTTACGAAGGACCATTTGTGATCAAGAACATATTTTCGGGTGGTGCGATGATTCTGACCACCATGGACGGTGATGACTTGCCGCACCCCGCGAATGCAGACATAGTCAAAAGATACTACGCATAAAATAACCCGACAAGTCGAAAACCCGAAAGGGCGACTTGGGCAAGAATGGGCATCCCGGTGAGCCGAAAACCCGAAAGGGCGGTTCGGGCAAAAATTAGGGATAAGACAAAAAAATCTGTACACCCGGCAAGTCGAAAACCCGAAAGGGCAGCTTGGGCAAAAAGGGGTTTCCCGGTGGATCGAAAACCCGAAAGGGTGATTCAGGCAAAAGTTAGGGAATTAAAGCGTATGACTATGTCTCGTCGGATCACTTTAAGGACAATCTCTTCATCAACCAGCTCCAAGCTTCTGGCCAATTCAGTCACCGGCAGGAAAAGCATTGAATGGACAAATATTCAGAGTTGTGAAGGCTATAGCAGGATGGAATCCCATGGAGTTATTTCACATAGCCATCTTGCTTTTGTATAAAACTTTCAATTTTTACGGCGACATCCTCTTACAAGGATGCATGTCTCCTTTGTACAAAGATGCTCATAGAAAGTTAATACAAATACTTTTCCAAATACACAAATTTGCTTTGTCTTCCTTTTTCTCTTTCACACTTATGTTTACTTGAGAAACGTCCAATGTTTTGTTAAGTAGGCATATGCATTTGAACATAGTCGTTTCCTTACAAATCAGGAAAAGATGATTACTGATAGGTTGAAGGTACAGATAGACATCTCGATGCCCTTTCAGAAGGATTCCCCAAACAGAGTTAAACTCCAGGATCCTCAGCAGAGCAAGAGCTTTCTCAAAGCTGATCTCCCCAGCCAGAGATCCTTCCAGAACTTAGTCCCCCTAAGAGATAAGTTTCAGCACCCCCAGTGGAGCCCTAAAATCTGAAAATCCTATCCCCAGCGGAGCTAAAACTTCCAACTATCAATCCCCATTGGAACCAGACCAGTGAACATTCTCCCCACAGAGATACTTCCCACCAGACTGAAGATTCCCAGTTATACCTCTCCAGCATAAGTCTACCAGGTTCTAAACTCCCCAGCAGAGATCATCATAATTCTCTCACCCCGCAAGTCACCAAGGAGTTCCAATCCCCAGAAGTGGTCCTAAGATCCCTCGACATGTGAAGATCTTGTTCCCCAAGCAGTTGGCAGACAACAAGGATTCCTCATCCTCAGTAACCCCAGAGTTCTTCTATCCCCAACTTTGGTTATGTGTTTATTTCCCCAACATTTGTCCAGGATTTATTCTCCATAACAAATTACATTTCAGATTGACCGGTCGTTCAAAAGCTCTTTCATCATCTGTTAGAGGCTACAGTCGTCGAAGATCAAATTCTCACAAGATTCAAGTTACAAAGCCCGGATGCGACCGGATAGTATCTTAATCCCTACAGTGTATTGTGAAGCCCATAGTACGACCGGATAACAATGCCAGACAACCACCAAGCCTGGATTATGACCAGATAGTGATGTCCCCTCAGAGCAAGCTATGAAGTCCGGACTCGACCGGATAATAGTTTAATTCCTAACAAAGCTACTATGAAGCCTGGATTACGACCAGTTAACAATACAAATTTCTGTGAAGCCTGGATTACGACCAGACAGCAGTCAAGAATACTACGAAGCCTGGAGTCGACCAGATAGTGGTATATCTTTAGCACAAGCCGTGAAGCCTAGATTTGACCGGATAGCAGCTTAGCAAGCTACTGTGAAGCCTGGATTACAAACAATTGATAATACAAATTTCTGTGAAGCCTGGATTACGACCAGACAACAGTCAAGAATACTACGAAGCCTGGAGTCCACCAGATAGTGGTATATCTTTAGCACAAGCCATGAAGCCCGGATTTGACCGGATAACAGCTTAGCAAGCTATTGTGAAGCCTGGATTGCGACCAGTTAACAATACAAATTTCTACGAAGCTTGGATTACGACCAGACAGCAGTCAAGAATACTACGAAGCCTGGAGTCGACCAGATAGTGGTATATCTTTAACATAAGCCATGAAGCCCGGATTCGACCGAATAGCAGTTTAGCAAGCTATTGTAAAGCCTGGATTATGACCAGATGACAATATAAGCCTCTGTGAAAGCCTGGAGATCGACCAGATAATAGTTCAGCATTAGCAGAATGAAGGCTCATTCTCAGTTCCTCACAGAATATTCGAATATTCTCCAGTGAAGATCTCCTCAAGACAGGAACCCCCAGTAGATTGGCGTACAATCCAAACTCCTGGTTCCCCAAAAGTGGTCCCAGGACTTCTCATCTTCAACGATCAAAAGATTCTTGCCCTACCCAGCAGCAGTCAAGGAATTATTTTCCCCGGCAGCAGTCAAGATTCTTCTATTCTCAGCCGTCCAAGATTCATCTATCCCCAACAGGACAGCTCATCAGCATACAGGATAAGAATTAGTAAGCTTCAAATCCAAGACTTCTGAAAACAGTTTACAAGTTCTCCAGTAACGGATGTCAACCTATCACTTATTCAGATTCTTCTCAACTTTTGAAAACAGTTTACGGACGCTTCCTCATCGACGGATGTTGCTCTATTGCTTGTTCAACTTCAAGACTTCTGAAAACAGTTTACGGATTCTCCAAACACGAATTTCAATCTACTGCTTGTTCAGACCCCCAATTCAAAGATTTTCAGAAACATGGATACCTTTCTGATACTCGTCCACTCACCAATGACATACAGTTCAACGTTTCCAGATGGCATTTATAAGCCCATTCCCGACAAGATTCTGTCTCGTTTCCAGATGGCATCTATAAGCCCATCACCAAATGGCATCTTTAAGCCCATCACTAAATGGCATCTTCAAGCCCATTCCCTCTACCAACATATCACCGAGTGCAAATTTTTTGGGCACTCTAGTGTCCAATCTCCTTTTACCCTCGAGTCGCAAAAGGCAAACTTGCCAATCTAACTCTTCAGGTTCAAGAAGATTGAACAGGGGCAACTATGGAGTGAAAGCTGCATGAAGTACATTAAGGCAGAAAGTGCCAAAGTCAACACTCATATGGTTATACGGTTTGACCGACACGACCACAACTTCATTAAGAAAGAGACAATCGACCACAATGAAGGCCTGCCAAGACAAGAATATAGGGTTATACTACTTTCTCGTTGGTGCGATTGTGGCAAGTTTCAAGTCTTTCGTATGCCTTGCGCTCATGTCATTGCCGCTTGTGCTTATACCCATCAAGACGCGCTACAACTTTCGTCACACATTTACAAATCTGAAATGTTGCTCAACGTTTACAACAAAAACTTTCCTTTGGTAGCAAAACAAGATTATTGGCCTGTGTGACACCCCAAATTAATTCATGTGTTAAATAATTAGGAATTTAATTATCAAATTAATTAAAGGCTTAATTAATAATATTTTGGATTAAATAGATGAATTAATTATGAAATTAAAAAGGAAGACCGGGGGGTGTAAGGTTGAACTAGAGGTGTGTGAAGTAAAAAACTCTACTAAATAATAACTAATTTATTACTATTATTTGGAAAATAATAAAAGGAAAAGAAAAAAAGGTTATTGGAGAAAGTCATTGTACGTGAAATTAGAGAAGAGAAGAGAAGAGAGGAAAAAGCCAAACGCCGTGAATTCGAAGGATCATCGCGAGGTAAGGGGAGATTTCAATTATTTTAATATGTCTTATAGATTTTGGGATCAATAGAATTGATTAAGCATGTTAGGAATCTCAATTTAGGATTTTCTAGGTTTGTAGAGTTTGTCCCTAATGTTGTCAAATTGCATGGAATTGAACCAATTACATGATATAGGATTGTTAGGAATGGTTGAATTGTGTTATTTGACATTATGTTGATGTTACTTTGGTGATTCTGGTGTTAATTGATGTGGTCATTCGTATGGGAATGAAAGGAATGGATTGAGATACAAAATGCTGTCAAATAGCAGTTTTTGGCTCTGCAGGTCGCAGGAACCGGTTCCCAGTGGGGAGGAACCGGGTTCCACTGTGTAAACTTACAAAAACTGGCAAAAACGCACGCAGGAACCGGTTCCTGTATAGGTAGGAACCGGGTTCCCAGTGTAAAATTTGTGAAGAAACTGACTTTTTATGTAGGAACCGGTTCCTGTATAGGTAGGAACCGGGTTCCCATACAATTTCCAGAAAGGTGAATTTTGAACTTCGCAGGAACCGGTTCCTGTATATGTAGGAACCGGGTTCTGCTGTAACTTTTTGAAAATATTAAACTTTGAAAATTCATAACTTTCAAACCGTAAGTCCGTTTCGAGTGCCGTTTTCGGAAGTATTTCTTAAATTAAAAATACTATCTTATAAAATAAGAAAAATATTATTTCATAAAAATTATTTTAAAAAGAGTCGAATTCCCGATTTTTGTAAACTTTGGTATTTTGAGAATGATGTAGAATTGTTTGTAAATTGTTCTGATTTGGTGAATGAGAACTGATACTTATGTGTTGTGCCTGATATCCATTATGATAGAGATGTGATCATGTGATATATTGGTTTTGGCATTATTTGGAATTATGTTGTGATTATATTCCGTTGATTTGATGTTGCATGCTGGTGATGTGCATGCATATGCATTGTTTTGGTGAAGTTAATTCCCATTGTGTGGAATTTGACTTGTATTACCGTTAACCGATACCCGGGTGATGATGGGTGGTTAGGCTGGATTCGTGTCCGAGTGTTTATGGACGAATCGATGGTTACTGTATCCGGTTGATGATGGATCAGTGTTGTTGTATCCGGTTGATGATGGATCAGTGTTGGGTGACTTGGTCACGTGTTGGTACCACATGCATTGTGTCTGCATTTGTGTTTGCATGGAATTGTAACATGTTAGGATGTCTTCCAGTGTTACAATTCTTTGGTTGATTATTGATTTGTGCATAATGACTAGTATGATTGGAACCGTGTGTTGAACCTGAAATTATGCTAAAATGGGTGAATTAATATGCTTGTGATATAATGTTGATTGAGAAGCTTATAATGCATGTTAATTATGAGAAATCTCACCCTTACTTTAATGATTTTAGATTAAAGTTAGCAGCTCAGGAGTTGGTGAAGATGGCTCTAGAGCTATGTTACTTTAAGTCCGCGTGTCAGTGTCGTGCTCTGATAGGTTGTAACACTGGGGGAAACGTTTGAATGATGAGTTTTATTTTATACTCTATTGTTTAATTTATGTTGGGAATACTTATGAAGTGAAGTTATTCCGGTTTTGAGACATTTCCGCTGTGTAGAACATGATATTGATTTGAATATTTATCTTAATAATTCCTTCAGTAAAGCATGACAACTGCAGATTTGAGGTTTTTATATTTAACCTGGATTGTGACATCCCTGTTTTCCATGTTACTCTGATTTAATTAATATATTCGCGGGTTATTTAGAAGGGGTGTTTCAATTATTTTAATATGCCTTATAGATTTTGGGATCAATAGAATTGATTAAGCATGTTAGGAATCTCAATTTAGGATTTTCTAGGTTTGTAGAGTTTGTCCCTAATGTTGTTAAATTGCGTGGAATTGAACCAATTGCATGATATAGGATTGTTAGGAATGGTTGAATTGTGTTATTTGACATTATGTTGATGTTACTTGGGTGATTTTGGTGTTAATTGATGTGGTCATTCGTATGGAAATGAAAGGAATGGATTGAGATACAAAATGCTGTCAAATAGCAGTTTTTGGCTCTGCAGGTCGCAGGAACCGGTTCCCAGTGGGGAGGAACCGGGTTCCACTGTGTAAACTTACAAAAATTGGCAAAAACGCACGCAGGAACCGATTCCTGTATAGGTAGGAACCGGGTTCCCAGTGTAAAATTTGTGAAGAAACTGACTTTTTATGTAGGAACCGGTTCCTGTATAGGTAGGAACCGGGCTCTCATACAATTTCCAGAAAGGTGAATTTTGAACTTCGCAGGAACCGGTTCCTGTATATGTAGGAACCGAGTTCTGCTGTAACTTTTTGAAAATATTAAACTTTGAAAATTCATAACTTTCAAACCGTAAGTCCGTTTTGAGTGCCGTTTTCGACAGTATTTCTTAAATTAAAAATACTATCTTATAAAATAAGAAAAATATTATTTCATAAAAATTATTTTAAAAAGAGTCGAATTCCCGATTTTTGTAAACTTTGGTATTTTGAGAATGATGTAGAATTGTTTGTAAATTGTTCTGATTTGGTGAATGAGAACCGATACTTATGTGTTGTGCCTGCTATCCATTATGATTGAGATGTGATCATGTGATATATTGGTTTTGGCATTATTTAGAATTATGTTGTGATCATATTCCGTTGATTTGATGTTGCATGCTAGTGATGTGCATGCATATGCATTGTTTTGGTGAAGTTAATTCCCATTGTGTGGAATTTGACTTGTATTGCCGTTAACCGATACCCGGGTGATGATGGGTGGTTAGGCTGGATTCGTGTCCGAGTGTTTATGGACGAATCGATGGTTGCTGTATCCGGTTGATGATGGATCAATGTTGCTGTATCCGGTTGATGATGGATCAGTGTTGGGTGACTTGGTCATGTGTTGGTACCACATGCATTGTGTCTGCATTTGTGTTTGCATGGAATTGTAACATGTTAGGATGTCTTCCAGTGTTACAATTATTTGGTTGATTATTGATTTGTGCATAATGACTAGTATGATTGGAACCGTGTGTTGAACCTGAAATTATGCTAAAATGGGTGAATTAATATGCTTGTGATATAATGTTGATTGAGAAGCTTATAATGCATGTTAATTATGAGAAATCTCACCCTTACTTTAATGATTTCAGATTAAAGTTAGCAGCTCAGGAGTTGGTGAGGATGGCTCTAGAGCTATGTTACTTTAAGTCTGTGTGTCAGTGTCGTGCTCTGATAGGTTGTAACATTGGGGGAAACGTTTGAATGATGAGTTTTATTTTATACTCTATTGTTTAATTTATGTTGGGAATACTTATGAAGTGAAGTTATTTCGGTTTTGAGACATTTCCGCTGTGTAGAACATGATATTGATTTGAATATTTATCTTAATAATTCCTTCAGTAAAGCATGACAACTGCAGATTTGAGGTTTTTATATTTATCTTGAATTGTGACATCCCTGTTTTCCATGTTACTCTGATTTAATTAATATATTCGCGGGTTATTTAGAAGGGATGTTACAATAGTGGTATCAGAGCATAGTCGGTCTTGTCTTGTGTTGTTATCCCTTTTGTATGTGACTAGTGTAAGATGACACTGTCGATACTTGTGTGCTGATGAGGTTGTTTGGTAATGTTACAGAACAATGGCCGGAAGAGGTAACGGAAGAAACGACGATGCTCTTGCTGAAGCATTGGGAATGTTGGCTGGAGTACTCGAAGGGAACCAGCAGGAAGCTGTGATTGGTGCTGACCGACAATTGGGGAATTTTCAGAGGAATGATCCTCCATTGTTCAAGGGTGCACATGATCCCGAAGGTGCTCAGAAGTGGTTAAAGGAGATCGAGAGGATCTTCAAAGTAATTGACTGTGCTGAAGGGCTGAAGGTGAGATACGGAACTCACATGTTAGCAGAGGAAGCTGGTGACTGGTGGGTTGCTACCATAACTGAAATGGAAGAAGATGGTATTGCATTGACTTGGGCTGTGTTCAGGAGGGCTTTTCTGAGGAGGTACTTTCCTGAGGACATCAGAGGCAAGAAGGAGATTGAGTTTCTGGAACTCAAGCATGGTAACAAGACTGTCAGTGAGTATGCTTCGAAGTTTACTGAGTTAGCGAAGTATTATGCTCATTATACTAACGATGCAGATGGAGAATTTTCCAAATGTATCAAGTTTGAGAATGGTCTTCATGATGAGATTAAGCAGGGTATTCGGTATCAGCGTATCCGAAGATTTCCTGATCCGGTTGACTGTAGTAGGATTTTAGAGGAGGATCTTGCTAGCACTAAGTCGAATGCTCGAGGGTATGTTAATAGGAAGGGTAAGCAACAGATGGATCATGGTAAACCTTATGATAGAAGTAATCAGAGACCCGGTGGTTGGAAGAAGTTTGGTGGAGGAGATTCTAGTTCTTCCATTAAGTGCTACAAGTGTGGTGAGACAGGACATCGTATGGTGGATTGCAAAAGTAATGATAAGAAGTGTTTCAAGTGTGGGAAATTCAGCCATGTGGCCAATAATTGCAGAGTAAGAGTGGTGACTTGTTACAACTATGGTGAAGAAGGTCATACTCGTCCTCAGTGTACAAAACCCAAGAAGGAGCAAGCTGGTGGTAAAGTGTTTGCATTGTCTGGGTCAGAGACTAAGCCAGATGATTGGCTGATTAAAGGTACATGTTTTATTAATGACATACCTTTGATTGTGATTATTAATACTGGAGCTACGCATTCTTTTATTGCTTTGGATTGTGCTAAAAGATTGAATTTGGAAATTTCTAATATGGATGGAAGTATGGTTATTGATACTTCTTCGTCGGGTTCAGTGACTACTTCGTATGTTTGTAGGAATTGTCCTATTGTGATTTTTGGTAGGGGTTTTGGTATGGATTTAGTGTGCCTACCGTTAGAACAACTTGATATCATCCTTGGAATGATCTGGTTGGAATTCAACCAGGTTCATATCAACTGTTTTGCGAAGACGGATATTTTTCCCGAAGAGGTTGGTGTCGAAGATGTGACTATGTCGGTTAAACAGATGAACCTAGCTGTGAAAGATGGTGCTGTGGTATTTATGTTGTATTCTGCAATAGAAGCAGAGGGAAAAGCAAAGAGTGATGGATTGCCAGTGGTGAATGAATTTCCAGAGGTGTTTCCGGAAGACGTTAGTGAATTGCCACCTGAGAGAGAGGTAGAATTTACTATAGATTTGATTCCTGGAACTAGTCTGGTGTCGATGGCGCCTTACCGTATGTCGACATCTGAATTAGCGGAGTTAAAGAGACAGTTAGAGGAGTTACTTGAGAAGAAGTTTATTCGTCCGAGTGTTTCGCTGTGGGGTGCTCCGGTGTTGTTGGTTAAGAAGAAAGAAGGTTCAATGAGATTATGTGTTGATTACAGACAGCTGAATAAAGTTACAATCAAGAATCGGTATCCTTTGCCGAGGATCGATGATTTGATGGATCAACTAGTTGGAGCTTGTGTATTTAGTAAGATTGATATGAGATCTGGATATCATCAGATTCGTGTAAAGTCGAAAGATATTCAGAAAACTGCATTTAGAACGAGGTATGGACATTACGAGTATTCTGTTATGCCGTTTGGAGTTACTAATGCACCTGGTGTTTTCATGGAGTATATGAACATGATATTTCATCCGTATCTTGATGAGTTTGTGGTGGTGTTCATTGATGATATTCTAATTTATTCGAAGAGCGATGAAGAGCATGCAAAACATCTCAGAGTTGTGTTGGAATTGTTGAAAGAGAAGAAGCTTTATGCGAAGTTGTCCAAGTGTGAATTCTGGTTAAGTGAAGTAAGTTTTCTTGGCCATGTAATTTCCAAGAATGGAATTGCTGTGGATCCTACGAGGGTAGAAGCAGTATCTCAGTGGGAAGCACTGAAGAATGCTTCTGAGATCCGTAGTTTTCTGGGTCTTGCAAGTTATTACAGGCAGTTTATAGAAGGATTTTCCAAATTAGCGTTACCGTTGACTAAGTTGACCAGGAAGGGTCAGATGTTTGTTTGGAATGTTGAATGTGAGAAAGGATTTCAAGAGCTGAAGAGAAGGTTGACAAGTGCTCCGATCTTGATTTTTCCAAATCCGACTAAGTCTTTTGTTGTGTATTGTGACGCATCATTAATGGGATTAGGTGGTGTGTTGATGCAAGATAAGCAGGTGGTGGCTTATGCTTCGAGATAATTGAAAGTACATGAAAGGAATTATCCGACTCATGATTTGGAGTTGGCAGCTGTTGTGTTTGTTTTGAAGTTGTGGAGGCATTATTTATATGGTTCTCGGTTTGAGGTGTTCAGTGATCACAAAAGTCTGAGGTATCTCTTTGATCAGAAAGAGTTGAATATGAGGCAGAGGAGATGGTTAGAATTTCTAAAGGATTATGATTTCGGTTTGAATTACCATCCTGGTAAGGTAAACGTTGTTGCGGATGCCTTGAGTAGGAGTCCTTGCATATGTCGATGTTAATGGTCCGTGAGTTAGATTTGGTTGAGCAGTTCAGAGATTTAAGTTTGGTATGTGAAACTACTCCGAATAGTGTGAAATTGGGTATGTTGAAACTGACTAGTGGTATTCTGGAAGAAATTTGGAATGGACAGAAGTCTGATGTTGGGTTAGTTGATAAATTGACATTGATCAACCAAGGTCAAGGAGGCGAGTTCCGGATTAATGAGATGGTGTTATGAGATTTGGTAATAGGGTGTGTGTTCCGGATGTTGCAGAGATTAGGAAGAGTATTTTAGAAGAAGGACATCGTAGTGGATTGAGTATTCATCCTGGTGCTACTAAAATGTACCATGATTTGAAGAAGTTGTTTTGGTGGCCGGGAATGAAAAAGGAAATTGCTGAGTTTGTGTATGCTTGTTTGGTTTGTCAAAAGTCGAAGATTGAGCATCAGAAACCGTCAGGGTTGATGGAACCGTTGTTTGTTCTGGAATGGAAATGGGATGGAATCTCTGTGGATTTTGTGTCTGGTTTGCCAAGGACATCGAAGAATTGTGATTCTATCTGGGTTATTGTTGATCGGTTGACGAAATCTGCTCACTTTATTCCGATAAGAATGGATTATCCGATGGAAAGGTTGGCAGAATTGTATGTTGAGAAGATTGTGAGTTTGCACGGTATTCCTTCTAGTATTGTGTCGGATCGAGATCCGAGGTTTACATCTAAATTCTGGACGGGATTGCAAGAAGCTTTGGGTACTAAGTTGCGTTTGAGTTCCACTTATCATCCACAGACAGATGGTCAGACGGAGAGAACGATTCAGTCGTTGGAAGATTTGTTAAGAGCTTGTGTGTTGGAGAAAGGTGGAGCTTGGGATAGTTATCTACCATTGATTGAGTTTACCTACAACAATAGTTTTCATTCGAGCATTGGTATGGCTCCGTTTGAGGCATTGTATGGTAGGAGGTGTCGGACACCGTTGTGTTGGTATGAATCTGGAGAGAGTGTTGTGATTGGACTGGAAATTGTCCAACAAACTTCGGAAAAGATTAAGATGATTCAGGAGAAGATGAGGACTTCTCAGAGTCCTCAGAAAAGTTATCACGATAAGAGGAGGAAAGATCTTGAGTTTAGCGAAGGAGAACATGTTTTTATGCGAGTTACTCTGATGACTGGTATTGGTCGAGCTTTGAAGTCAAAGAAGTTGACTCCATGTTTTATTGGTCTGTTTCAGATTACCAAGAGAGTTGGGAAAGTTGCTTATCAGATTGCTTTGCCGCCGTCACTTGCAAATTTGCATGATGTTTTTCATGTATCCCAGTTGAGGAAGTACATTGCTGATCCGTCTCATGAGATTCGGGTAGACGATATACAGGTACGAGAGAATTTGACTGTGGAAGCGGTACCTGCGAGAATTGAGGATCGAAAGTTAAAACAGTTGCGAGGCAAAGAGATCGCGTTGGTAAGAGTGGCTTGGGGAGGACCAGCAGATGGAAATGTCACTTGGGAGCTGGAGAGCCAGATGAAGGACTCGTATCCCGAATTGTTCGTCTAAGGTATGTTTTCGAGGACGAAAACTCTTTTAGTTGGGGAGAGTTGTGACACCCCAAATTAATTCATGTGTTAAATAATTAGGAATTTAATTATTAAATTAATTAAAGGCTTAATTAATAATATTTTGGATTAAATGGATGAATTAATTATGAAATTAAAAAGGAAGACCGGGGGGTGTAAGGTTGAACTAGAGGTGTGTGAAGTAAAAAGCTCTACTAAATAATAACTAATTTATTACTATTATTTGGAAAATAATAAAAGGAAAAGAAAAAGAATGTTATTGGAGAAAGTCATTGTACGTGAAATTGGATAAGAGAAGAGAAGAGAGGAAAAAGCCAAACGCCGTGAATTCGAAGGATCATCGCGAGGTAAGGGGTGATTTCAATTATTTTAATATGTCTTATAGATTTTGGGATCAATAGAATTGATTAAGCATGTTAGCAATCTCAATTTAGGATTTTCTAGGTTTGTAGAGTTTGTCCCTAATATTGTCAAATTGCGTGGAATTGAACCAATTGCATGATATAGGATTGTTAGGAATGGTTGAATTGTGTTATTTGACATTATGTTGATGTTACTTGGGTAATTCTGGTGTTAATTGATGTGGTCATTCGTATGGGAATGAAAGGAATGGATTGAGATACAAAATGCTGTCAAATAGCAGTTTTTGGCTCTGCAGGTCGCAGGAACCGGTTCCCAGTGGGGAGGAACCGGGTTCCACTGTGTAAACTTACAAAAACTGGCAAAAACGCACGCAGGAACCGGTTCCTGTATAGGTAGGAACCGGGTTCCCAGTGTAAAATTTGTGAAGAAACTGACTTTTTATGTAGGAACCGGTTCCAGTATAAGTAGGAACCGGGTTCCCATACAATTTCCAGAAAGGTGAATTTTGAACTTCGCAGGAACCGGTTCCTGTATATGTAGGAACCGGGTTCTGCTGTAACTTTTTGAAAATATTAAACTTTGAAAATTCATAACTTTCAAACCGTAAGTCCGTTTTGAGTGCTGTTTTCGACAGTATTTCTTAAATTAAAAATACTATATTATAAAATAAGAAAAATATTATTTCATAAAAATTATTTTAAAAAGAGTCGAATTCCCGATTTTTGTAAACTTTGGTATTTTGAGAATGATGTAGAATTGTTTGTAAATTGTTCTGATTTGGTGAATGAGAACTGATACTTATGTGTTGTGCCTGCTATCCATTATGATTGAGATGTGATCATGTGATATATTGGTTTTGGCATTATTTGGAATTATGTTGTGATCATATTCCGTTGATTTGATGTTGCATGCTGGTGATGTGCATGCATATGCATTGTTTTGGTGAAGTTAATTCCCATTGTGTGGAATTTGACTTGTATTACCGTTAACCGATACCCGGGTGATGATGGGTGGTTAGGCTGGATTCGTGTCCGAGTGTTTATGGACGAATCGATGGTTACTGTATCCGGTTGATGATGGATCAGTGTTGTTGTATCTGGTTGATGATGGATCAGTGTTGGGTGACTTGGTCACGTGTTGGAACCACATGCATTGTGTCTGCATTTGTGTTTGCATGGAATTGTAACATGTTAGGATGTCTTCCAGTGTTACAATTCTTTGGTTGATTATTGATTTGTGCATAATGACTAGTATGATTGGAACCGTGTGTTGAACCTGAAATTATGCTAAAATGGGTGAATTAATATGCTTGTGATATAATGTTGATTGAGAAGCTTATAATGCATGTTAATTATGAGAAATCTCACCCTTACTTTAATGATTTCAGATTAAAGTTAGCAGCTCAGGAGTTGGTGAGGATGGCTCTAGAGCTATGTTACTTTAAGTCCGTGTGTCAGTGTCGTGCTCTGATAGGTTGTAACACTGGGGGAAACGTTTGAATGATGAGTTTTATTTTATACTCTATTGTTTAATTTATGTTGGGAATACTTATGAAGTGAAGTTATTCCGGTTTTGAGACATTTCCGCTGTGTAGAACATGATATTGATTTGAATATTTATCTTAATAATTCCTTCAGTAAAGCATGACAACTGCAGATTTGAGGTTTTTATATTTATCTTGAATTGTGACATCCCTGTTTTCCATGTTGCTCTGATTTAATTAATATATTCACGGGTTATTTAGAAGGGGTGTTACAGCCTGCATACGACGGCGAAATAGTGTGGCACAATGACCAAATGCGAAGGAACAAGAAGGGTCGTCCCAAAAGTAAGTGCATCACAACCGAAATGGATGACCTTGACAAGCTGGAAAGAAAGTGTGAGTTATGCCGTCAGGTCGGACACAATCGCAAAAAATTGTCCGAATCGGGCGTCTGCCTCGACCACATAAAATTGTAATACATAAAATCTTTCCTTAATTATGTTGTAAACATTAGGGTTTTTCGTTAACAGTATTTGCTACAATAAATATTGCGCGTACAAGAAAAAAAACAAGATATTCCGTCTACGAAATTACAACTGTTAAAACAATTTCATCTGACCCATGCATCATCAACATTATGTCGTTGTCTGTTTTGACTTCCTCCAACCATACATTAGGTCTTTCAGTCGCATGTGAGATTGTTGTTCGTCTTCGCTGAATCCTTCGAATTTTCCCCCCTCCATAATGTCTCCATCTAGCCATCGCATCAACTCCCGCTTCAGACGCTCCATGGAGTGAATGTGCCAGAATTTCATTTTCATCGCAGGTTTCGTGGCGGAGAAGATAACATAACCATCTTTGGTAAAAATCATGGGCGATGTCATGACGCAAATAACAGAGTAAAAAATAAGAAAACAGTGCGAGAAAGTGTGAGAAATGACGGAGAAACGAATAAATTATTTATAAAAACAACATTTTGCCCTATGAGCCAAGTGAGATGGCGTCTCCTCTCACTTTTAAAGTGCATGCGCCATCTCACTTGGCTAAAAGAGAGAGGAGGCGCCAAGTGAGATGACGCCTAGGGCAAAACCCTAGGTGGAGGCGCCAAGTGAGATGGCTCATCTTTTGTGGAGTCATCTGAAATATGATTATTTGCGATTTTTTTTTTAATACCTGATTATTCAAAAAAAAAATCCAATTTTTTATCATTTAAATTTAATTATAGAAAAAAATCTCTTTATACCCATGTGTATTTGGTAACATAGTAAATTTGTTTAAATTATATTAAGTGGGCTTTAAACAACTTATTTTACAAAAGTTATAAATTATAATTTTTTATAAAATTGTCGCGGTTTAGTAAAAATATTGTCAAATTCAATGTAATATATGAGTTCGTTTATTTTAAATTATTTTCATATTGTTAATTTTTTAATAAAAAATTAACTTAAATAGTTATTTTAGATATTTTACTATTTTTTAATAATTTTTTAATATCGAAATTTGAATGATTTATTTAAATTTATTTCAACTATATTTTCATAAAATTTAATTTTAAGATATATTTTCAAAAAAAAAAATTAATATATTTTTTATTTTCAATAAGAGATTAAAGATGGTGTACAAATAATATAAAATAATATCATATTGTCATCTAATAAAAACTCATCAATCAGTCATATCACATAAATTTTTTAAAAATAATAAGATGACTTTGTAGAATACATAATCGTGATTGGTTGATAATGTAAAATTATTTTACATTGTTGATGTATAATCTCTTTTTTGTAAAATCCTTGACTTTGTATATTGATTTTAAAATCAGATAAGCTATACAAAGGGTGATCAATCTTGGATCAGACCCTCAAAAAATTTAGAACGACAAATAAAATCAAAATCAGAGGATATTAAATCATCATCCTCTTTGCTAAATGTTTTCTCAACTTAATTCTACTCCACCCTCTATACACAATGTTTTCAATAATATCGTTATCTATATTTCTAGTTTTAACTTCCTTCTTGAAAATTGTTTCATTCATGTGCTTCTATACCGTGTACACCGTTTCTGTGGCTGCCAGCTTTAACAACATAGATTTCCAACTTTTGCTTTTCCCTTTTCTGCACAGCCACTCAAGTTCTTCATCCCATTCTGCAGGTTCATGTCTAATACAAATCCATGGTAGCACTTTTTTCCAGATGGATTTCAACATGTCACATCCAAAGAAGAGGTGCTGTATGCTCTCCTCATGAGCGCAAAAGCAGCAAGTGTTGTCCACTTCTATCAAAATTAATATTTTAATATATAAAATATTAATTTAAAAAACTTTAATATTTTAAGAAACATTTTTATAAAATATTTTAAAAAGTATTAAAAAAATTGTTTTTTTAAAATTAAAACAAACAGAACTATTGTACAGTGAAAAAAACCATAAAAACTCTATTTAATGTTTTCCCTAACATTTACTCCCTCCGGTCTTATATGTAAGCAACAAAAATTTTTTTTACTAGTCTCAATTATAAGCAAAAATTAATTACCATTGATATAATTAAATTCTTCATTCCAATTTTACCCTCATATTGTAGTTTTCCAAAAACAAAAATATTCCTCTAATAACTTCACTTTTTATAGTTTCCAAATGAGCATTTATTTTTACTTTTACGTTGCATTTGTTACCATTGCCTTTTGAAATGCCATATCCTATTATAAATGTTTCATATCCAGTATTTTGTCTACCATGAGTCTTGTTCTTCTATTTTTTTTATACTCTAAACATGGCAAACCCACATCAAATAGCTAATGAATTTCCATCTTTTGATTTAGGCATTGAAGACTCTGAGAATTTATCAAATCTCATTGTTGAAGACTCTCTAGATTTGAACAAAGTTCCTGAAGTAGTTCTAACTCCAACAAATGAAAGTGCAGAAAATCTCACTCCAAAGAATGAAAGTGAAGATGCTCTAACTCCAACAAATGAAAGTGCACAAAATCTCACTCTAAAGAATGAAAGTGAAGATGCTCTAACTCCAACAAATGAAAGCACCATTGTTGAATTACTAGATATGAGTGATTTTGATCTGAACAAATTACCGGCATTGGACTTCGGTGTCAAGCAAGAAGAGGTTAAAGACATGATACAAATTTATTTAGATTATTTGAACTAGGTGTTCTTATTTGGATTTTTGTGAGGTTTAATGTTTCTGGTTTTTTTATCATTATGTTTCTTATTTGGTTTTCTTTTTCTAATCATTTTCTACTATTATGCTTTCATTGTCCATTTTATTTTGTAACGTACAGTACGAGTAATATGGAATAGTGTAAATAATATGCATAACTATAATAGTGGAATAAGCAATTTGCATAACTAAAATTGTAACGTACAATACTGGTAAGAAACTTGCATGCATAAGTTAATAAGCATCTTAAAAAGAAGAAAAAGTCTACTGCAATTTGCATTCTTGATATTTCCTTCTCCATGCAAATTCCATGATCTATTTGACCAACCTCCTGAAAAATGAATAAATTAAATTTGACAAAAATTAGCATACACTATTTTATTGAAAAATTTATAGAAAATATGATTATATAAACCAACAAGTTCATACCTTAATTATCATTGCTTAAATAGTTAAAAGTATTTTCAACTAACTCTCAGTCACATTTTAGTTGACTAGATAGTATACCTCGAGTAAGCATCACATCTTTCTTCATATGGGGAATTCGGTAATTATTAGTTCCTTTAACTTTCATGATTTCAATCATACAAGATTGGAGTGTGAGAAAAATTTTGTCAGATTGTTTGCTAGAAAAATTATCATATGACTTTTGCACAACTTCAATGAGCTCATCAACCGATTTTGAAGCTTCCTTATGTTGTAATGACTGAATGGCATTAAAAAAACCCAGATCTAAGACATTTAAATCAAGAGAATTTGGTGGTTGACAAGATAAACGAATGTCAAATCCACCTTCAGAAGCTGCTTTACAAAATTCTTCGTCGTCAATAGAAACATGACATGGAGCATTATCTTGTTGTATATAAATTGTTTCCATTGCATGTTCTCTGGGCCATTTTTCTTTAATTGCAGGTAACACTTTATTGATTAGAAAATTTCGACTAACTTCTTTAGTGATAGAAGTAATTGGCTTAGTTTCAAGTGTACCCGAAGCTCTATTGACACTTGACCTTTTTGCTGCTACTTTCTGAACCAGAGGAAAGACGCCAATTTTTCCTGAAAATATCTCTTTATCATCGTCATCAAATCTAGGCCTAGCGACTGTTACTAAAAACATGACCTTG
Source organism: Vicia faba (assembly GCA_948472305.1). Taxonomy (NCBI): domain Eukaryota; kingdom Viridiplantae; phylum Streptophyta; class Magnoliopsida; order Fabales; family Fabaceae; genus Vicia; species Vicia faba. Next base: position 783,482,678 of record OX451737.1, on the reverse strand, counting down.
CCAATAAAATTTTTATTTTTGCATGTGCGATATGGCTCATCCTCATTTTCAAGAAGGTAGTAGTTTGCCGATTTTTTGGTCATGTAGAACCACTTTTCATCTATGTGGATGATATTATGCATAGACTTAAACTCTGGGTCATGAGGAAGACTAGTTTCTTCAAGCATTGACAAGCAAAATCTAAGACAATCTTTCATATTACTATCTTTCATGTGTGGCTTTAGAGCATTTGAATGCCGACGCAAAGTCCCATCTTTTACAAACTTTAACAATGCTGTTTTGCTAATGCCCAAGACAAATGCGAGGCTCTGAAGAGTGCTACGTTTAGCTAACGGAATATCCCGCACTTTTTCAATATCTACCGTAACTCTTTTTCGACCACAATTTTTTGTTCTTTTATGAGACGCGTCACCTGTTTGACATACTTGCTTCCAAATGCGATAAATAACGTAGATGGATACTGAGTATTTGGATGCTAACCATATAACAATTCCGGATTCCAGTTTTCCACCATAACTATTCTTTATCAATAATTGGGAAATTATTTTCCGCTGGTCATTGTTCAAGAATGATATTTTTTTCTTAACAGTTTGTGTCTCATGTTGAACCATGGTTGACACTGCATGTAAAAAAGTGAATATAATGAGAAAAAATGTTACTGCATGTTGTTACTAAGTGTTTATGCATGTCTTATGTTTATCATAAAAAAGTGAATAAAAAAAGTATGATGACACAGTAATAAACAAACCAAAAGTAATGATATAAACAAACCAAAATTAATGATATAAACAAAATGTTTAAAATAAATTGATTACAGTATTGCTTACTAAATCCATCTTCATATTGATTAAATTCAGTCTCCTCTCTATCATCTTCATTTGGATTAAATTCACTCTCTGCAACTTTATAAAACAAAATTGAAAGTAAAAATAATTAATTAAGTTGTTTAATGGTTATCCAACATGAAAGAGCATATTACCTTCTTCCATGACATAAACTTCATTTGAATAGAGAGCATCTACATCAATGTCTTCATCATGGTTAGGAAATCCATGTTCAACTTCATTATCATTACTTGAAGAAGGAACATTTAGATTAATGGAAGGTGCTATGTTGCATTCCATCATTTCATGATCAACATATGGAGAGTTTAGATCAATATTAAGAGGCATTTTTATTAAAACCAAATGACAATGATACAGGAAAAATAAGCTTTAGTATTTATAGAGCTCAACTTTGTAGTACAAGGCGGGAATGTATTTTGGAGTATGAAAATTTTGGCAAACTTTTCAGGCGGGACAGTTTTATATGAAAACTTAAAATTTTACTACATTTTTAAGGTGAGAGTTTATTGGTTGCAATGAGAGTATGTGGAGTGAGAAAGTTTAAGAGTTTAAAAGTGGACATTTATTAGTTGCATTATAGATACACCGATAGAAACAAAAGAACCAATAATTAAATGGTTATAAAAAAATTATTAATTAAATTCTAAATTAATAAATAAGGGTAAATATGGAAAAAAATGCATATTTCTCACCATTTAAATGAATATATGATCACTTTCTTAAAGGGTGAGCTTTTTTTTTGCTTACATATAAGACCGGAGGGAGTATGTTTTAATAAATAAATTATGTACTTTAAATAATAATAATAATAATAAAATGTCATATAAAATAATAAAATCTGTGTAAATTTTATCTAATAAAAAATATTAAAAACAAAACTGAAAAGAAAGTGTGACTATTAAATACAGATGCACCGTGTTCATTATTAATAATCATGATGTATGATATGGGTGTAGTCTTTCTACACTATTGTTACACTAGCATAGACATTGATTTGTTTATTTACGTATATGACCTCGGTTACTTCTTTATTTACGAAGTGTTACATAAAACGGTGCAGTCGGTGCTACATATGAGTTTTTGTAATATTATCATTTTTGCAAAACAAAAAAAATTATATAAAATTATGAATTGTTTTACAACTTTAATTAAAAAAGTGAATGATAATTTTGTAAACTAGCCTATTACCGTGCATTGCACACATATATTTTATTAAATTAGTTTTGATAATTGTTATAATAATATAAAAATAATTTAAAATAGAGATAATAAATATTTTTTTATATTTATCGTATTTTTTATGAAAATAAGTTGACAATAATTTTATTTTTAAAAATTAAAATATATTTTTAACATGATTAAGAAGAGGAAAAAATTAAAAGAGTGTAATATATATATATATATATATATATATATATATATATATATATATATATATATATTGGGGGAGTTATTAGGAGCTTAAGGTGATACGTGAGTGAGTTCTCTCGCCCGCTTATATATGTTTAAGTTTCTACATTTTTATCCAATGTGAGACTATTTACTCACTTACTCACACTTGCATTATTATTTCAAATTCTAACACTCTCCTTTAAGTGTGAGTCTATAATGTTTCTCATTTGTACCGTCCTCATTTGTACTGTCGTTGACACCTTGCAGCGGGACCCATCGTGTAGAAATAAGTACTTTTGTGAGAGACACACCACTTATCTCCTAAAATCTTAAGGTGATAGATGTGTGAGTTCTCTCACTTATATATGGTCAAGTATCCATATTTCTATCCAATGTGGAACTATTTTCCCACTTACTCACACTTGCATTATTATTCTAATAATATATAAATTAGAAATGTTTGAAAAATAAAGTTGAGTCATGAGCTCTAAGTTACTTTATCATCTATCTATTTGATATAGTCGGAGAAAATCTACACATAAAATATCATCATTTTAAATGGGTTAAATTATTATATTATACATCATATATAATGATAAAAGATAAAGATGAAATTATAAATCATTTGAAATTTGTAAATCAACAAGCAATGATATTAGAAAGGAAATTTTTTTTTTGAAGGAATAGAGGAAGAAGAAAATAAAAAAATTATT